>CM031238.1:346934210-348134210 GCA_018340775.1 Taxus wallichiana var. yunnanensis
TAAATAGGTGGTGTACTCTTGTAATTGTGTGTGTGTAATGTTTTGAGTAGTAAGTCGATGTTAGAGTCCGTAAGAGAACTATGTGTGTATGGTCCACTGCAGACTGTAAGTAGAGATAACGTAATAAACATTATTATCATGTAATGTAATCAATTATGTTTTACAATGGATAATTGTGTTTTGGTGGCTAAGGTGACTACATAAGAGTATGGTATTTTGGAAATTCAAGTGTTATTAGTTATTATGTACATAGAATGATTTTATTATTATATGTGTTGCCAATTTTAAATTCTATGATGTATCTTCTTGCATGAATGGTTATGATGAATATGCATGTCTAAACATATTGATATTCAAAATAAGGAGGGACTCGATGGTTGCACGCGCTTTGGGTGAGAATTCAAACATTGTTTGTATGAAGTCCCAACATGCCTAGCTAGGTGTTGGTTAAATAAAAGAATACATTTTGGTTCCATTGTAGGTACCTCTTTTCAATCTGTTCACTAGGATGTTGCATACATACATGGCATTCGATTATCTTTAGAGAACATTGATATCTGATACATGATGGTGAGAATGTGTTTTCTCAAAGATATAACACCGCTTCTGATTTTAATGCATGCAAGTGGGTGGAAGAAAATATCTATGATTTCTTGTATGAGATGTTCTTCAAATTCTTTCTAGTAGAATTATACCAATGGATAGTATCTTATGTGAATAATAGAGCTGTATGGATAGGAATAAAGTAAGTGTGGAGCCAAGAAGATTATCAAGCACTCTTTGATTTGAAATCTCCATAGACTAGAGTTGTAGATCATTGGTGAGAAGGTGTGCTACGTAGTTATACCTTAGATTATGAAATTTTTACATAATCATACCCAAGGAAGTGGAGTTTTGGTTTTACGCGATCCAAGAGGATTTTCTTTTCACATGACACCTTTAGCTATCAAGATCTTGATGATTGAGTAATGAATGGAGAAATTATTGAAGATAGGATAAGACCCCACCACACACGAGGAATGAAACAGGAATGAAAGGATGGTGTTGGCTCAAATGGAATAAAGAGAGAGGGAAGAGAGGATGATTAGACATAAGGATGCATGAGAGAGGACAAGTGCAGAGGTGGTGAGATTGAGGGGAATGATGAATAGAGGTAGTGATAAGAACCTTATAAAAGGTGAGGGATAGTAGGATCATGTCTTTACATTATTGGGGAAGTGTATAAGGGAGAACCCTTCAGCATTGGATGAGAGTGAGTCTGATGAGAGAATAAAAATTTTGGGTGAGCATTTAACCCAACTTGGCCACCTAGCCTTTGAGTAAGATGCTTGTAATGTAGAAGTTGTTGTAAAAGATCACCATAATGAAGGTGAGTAAGAAGAAAATCAGGTATCGCCACATTGGGTAGGGGATATAGGTAGCAACATATTGGTATTAGCTCAAGAGGTGAAACACATTGAATAAGTGCATATGGTAGTGCAAAAGTAGGTTTTTATATTTAGATATTTTTGTTTGGGACACATTTAGTAAGCGTGGTGTTATGATAGAGTAAAGTGGTGTGATGCCCATTAGAAGTAGTACTATTCATGGAGTTATAGGAAAGACATTTGGTGGGAATTTTAGCATGATCATAAGGATGTAAGGTATCTCTTCAATAGGTCCTTAGGTCATAACGAGAAGGCTTAGGAGGTTCACGTCATCCACCGCGCGGAGGTAATCATAGTGGAGGATCGATTCAAGATTTTGCCCCACTCCAAGATAAGAGCCAAAGAAGCCATTACAAAACCTCAACAACCACATTAGAAGACACCTCAAGTATTCTTTAAGATGTATCTTAATTTACCAAAGTACGAGATGTGTGGAAGTTGCTTGAACATGTGCATAAGTGTGATTATGGAAAGATAAGGGAATAACAACTCTGATAGGAAGGTAAGTTAATTTTCAACCACACTTCAAGGGTGCACGCATATTCGTATATAAAAATATGGTCCACAATAGACTACAATTTATTATTATGAATTATGCACCACCTTTTTAGTCAAGTTTCATATCCTCGAGTTCAAGCAACAACGACTTAGCGTGTTAAAGGATATCAAGCAAGGATTGTCCGTAGTGTTAAATAATATGATGTGTGATTCAAGACTTTGTTATCAAATCTCTCCTATGAAATTCATCATATTTAACATGCTCATTGGTTCGTAGGAGGATTTTGAAACCCTTTAGGAGCACTTTCACATAAGGCATTCTCTAATCCTTACAAGCCTTGGAAGTAGCATTGTGCATTGAATCAGTTGTAAGCATGGACACAAGGGTAAGTCCATTCCTTAAAGCCTAGATAAAAATAATGGATACTCAAATAGGAAGTTGTCTTCTAATTCAATGCATAAGACACATAGTGGACTATGGTGCACAGATTGCAAGGTTGAAGGACATGCAAAGGATAATTTCCTGTGTAGAACGTGTGCACGTTGTTGAAATCCTATAAGATTTGTTATAAGAATCATGATGTCTATAATTTTCCACTTTTATAACACCCAACACAAAATAACGTCTCCATGTATCAAAAAATATGTTATGTGTATACCCATGATACAATGAACTTGTCATTTTATTGATCATATTCATGAGGCATGTCAAACAAGGTTACACAAGACCACTATGGAAAGTAACACACAAATGTAATAAGGATATACCAATGAAGCACACAATAATGGAAATTGAGGCTTCAAAGGTGGATTTTAGGATCATATGTCATGTTGGATGTGGAAGGTTTGTGTGAGAAACATGATATATGTGTGGATCACCTTATCATTATCGGTGTGAGTGTCCCAAGAATCAATTTTGCACGTATCGTGAAAAATAACATAAGGTTGAAAACTATCTAAATTTGTATGTCCATATGTGTAAGAACAAAAAGAAGGACAAGGGTGTGGATATGATCAAGGTGGAACACACAGAAGAATGAGTAGTAGCTTCCTAATAAAATGGTTGAGCTTAAAATTCAACCTTTATGAGTCACTACGTGTGTAGAGCTATATGTGCATGTGAGAATGATAAGGAAAGACCTCTCATCATACATGAAGAGGTGGTTCATGGAAAGTATCTAGATGCATCACAACATGAGGAATTTTATCAGTAGACCATGGGATTCATCTGAGAGTTACAAGAATAGATTAATTATTTGAAAGAGCAAGCGTATAAGAGGTAACGTGCATGGGGTACAAAACTCCCCTTAAAGGATATTGACGATGTTAAGGAAGTGTGTAGGATTTTGAAGCAATATAACAACATCCCCTTATTGGGAGATGGTTTTGAGACAAGGTACCACTCGTAGGTTTTTAAAGAGAACACCAGATCCTTCATGAAAATTTTCCACCACATGACCATGAATATGACAAAGAAATCATTCTTGATGCAGTGATAAATGGTTAGTTGGTTTGTAATATTCTTATTGATACATAAGTAGAAGTTAATGTTATCACCTTGGATGCTTGGAACCAAATGGGAAGGCCACCATTGCATTCATCCTCAAATGTGTTGTATATGGCCAATAAAACAAGATCCATGCCCATTGGGGTATTAAAGGACACTTGTAATTATTATTTAAGGATCCGATTTCACATGTAAATTTGAGGTGTTAGAACTTGCAAAAAGAAGAAATAATTTCCTAGTTCTACTTGGACACCCTTCATGTTATGCTAATAATGCAAACTTTCACTTCAACAAGAGGTACATTAGTTTTGAGAATAAGGATGAGTGCATTGTGATAACCTTGGATGATGTGAAGGTTGCACGTTATAAGGAGCTTGTAAATGATGAGGATATCAAAAAAATCTACGCATATACAAAGCATGACCCCTTGAGAACATGGAACCAAAAAAATAAGGTGTGCTCCATTAGGAGGATGTGTAGTCCATTAGTGATACCACTAGTGTGGCTTGTGACAATTGGGCCCAGGAAAATATGAAATAGTGGGTCATGAGGTTTGAAGATGAGTTACTAGGATGATAAGGATGTATAAAGTCAAGCGGTTGGCTAAAACCATCTTTCCAAATTATACTTGAGAGGGGAATCCTGAGTCATTTTTATGTGCAATGGAGGAATAATGGTGTAATGAGGGTGATAGGAGAAACATTATGGTATACACATTACATGGGACTGTAGCGCACTGGTGAGCTACACATAGAGATAGTTTATTGGGGTGGCACAAGATTAGAGTAGCCTTTTCGACAAGGTTTGTAAGGAAAACTCTCCCTTCATTGGTGCATGATTATGATGAGAAGACCCCTCCTCTGGTACATATGCACAGTTGTCAGCGGAATTAGACAAAAGGACAAGATGCATTACCACCATCTCTATGGGTAACACATGTTTTAATCTAATTTTTGTGGATGTGTGTGTGTTTGGTACATGTATGCCGAATTAAAGCAAAAGAAAACCTTTTGGTGTGACATGACTGAAGGTATTGTGCATACTTTTGATTATTTTTCTATTGAGCCTCTAAATCAGGAAGCTTTGTAGATTATGAGGCACATCACGTTGGGGGATATCACAAAGGCTTATGAGCTCATGATCTATTTTTTTGGGTGATTTTAACACTAAGGTGCACAAGGACATAGTAGAGATAGAAGAAACATAGTTGGTACATGTGTGGAAGGAGAAAGAGAAGGGAAAGCTTATCTACCTCATAAATGATGAGGATGTTGAGGACATGGATATAAAGCACACAAAGGGTGTGCTCGAGGTTATACAATCCATAAATGAGTAGGCGCGCGCATACCATGTTTTCTGTAAATACTAAGAAAGTGAACATTAGAACTAAGATGCACCTAAGGATGCTATTATTGGGATTATTGTCCGAACCTAAAGTTGCAAAGATTATTGAGCTATTGTGTGACTTTTAAGATATCTTTCCTGGGGATATACCATGAATTATAATGTGTACATACATCCTTGGGAGAAATGAGAATCAATCTTAAGGACGGTTTGTGACCGGTTAGGAAGAGGCCTTATAGAATGAATCCGAACTGCATGTTAAAATGAAAGAGGAGATTGATAAGATGCTCAAGTATGGCATTATTGATCCTATTTAGGAATATGAATGGATAAAACCGATGGTGATTATCATTAACAAGGATTTCGGATAAGAATCTGTGTGGACTATAGGGTTCTCAATGCTTCATGTATCACATATCCTTTCCTACGCCATTCACTCGAAGAGATCTTGGAAGGAATGATAGGGCATGAAATTTAATCATTCAATTATGGATTTTCAAGTTACCATCGGTGAGAATTGTATGTGAAGATCAAGAAGACCACCTTTGCAACTAAATGGGGAAGTTTTGTATACATTGTTATTTAGATGAAGAGTCCACCAATAATGTTCTCACACATAGTTGATCAACATTTCCAACAGTTTATTCATTAGTTTTTATAGGTATAATTAGATAATTGGAATGTGTATGGGATGGTAAAATATCATTGTGATAATCTGAGATTGATGTTTGAAATATTCTGGTAGATTAACATCTCTTTAAACATTAAGAAGTTTATTTTTTCCATCCCCTTTGGTAGCTTACTTGGACATATTATTTGCAAAGAAGGATTTTTGGTGGAGCCAACTAAGATTGTAGTTATTTTGGGGTTGGAAGATCCAACTAATCGAGATCCGAACTAAAATTTTTCCTTGAGCACACTTGGTTACTACATGAAGTTTATTAAGGTTTATGCCAATATTTTCACACCCCTTAAAGAGTTATTGAAATCCAATGGAAAGTTCTATTGGGGTAACACACAACAACAAGCGTTTAAGACCTTGAAGGAGAAGCTAATCACCGCCTCTATATTACACTTCCCTTCTTGGAACAAGTCATTTCATGTACATGTAGATGCATGTGGCATGGCCATTGGCATAGTATTAGCACAACCAGGTGAGGGAAATGTTGACCATCTAATATGTTTTATGAAGCATGAAGTTGACGTTGGATGAGAAAAACTATACAACTATAGAGCATGAGGCTTTGTCAATTATTTATGTGCTTTAAAATTTTATACAATACTTGTTGGCCACACCATTCATATTTTATACATATCATATGGCTTTAAATTACTTGGTCAATAATTTGGTTTTGTAGGGGCACATCTATCGTTGGATCCTTCTCTTCCAAGAGTTTGATTTTTTAGTTTAGTAAAACCTGGTAAGAGCAACTTGGGACCAGATCATTTATCAAGGATTAACTATGGAGAGGATGAAAAAGTATAGAAGATACTATGTCGATGCAAATTTGATCAGATTTAACCACACACCATCAAATTTAGAAGATATTTTAATGTTTTTACGCACTAGAATTATGCTTGAAGGAATGAAGACTTTGGAGGAAAAGTTGCTTGTTATTCATGTTGTGCCTTATCATCTCATTAGAGGAGACCTGTATAATATGGGTAGAGATGAATTTTTGCATAGATGTGTTATGGAGCATGAGCATGAATCTATTATGGAGGAAGCATGTGGTGTGATAGTCGGTGGACACTATGCAGGAGAAATGACTACACGCAAGATCTTACTAGAAGGTCAATGGTGGGAAACATTGTATAAGGAAACTAAAGAATTTTTCAAATCTTATGATAATTGTCAGAGGATAGGTAAGCCTAGACATAGAGATGAGATGCCATTACACCCTATAACAATCACATGTCCATTTGAGAAGTAGTAAATTGAATTTTTAGGCCCCACCACCACCTGCACATAGGACAGATGCATGTTATATCATAACATGTACATTTTACTTAACAAGGTGGGTAGAGGTTGTGCACTAGAAAAGGATTGTACTACACCAAAAACAACTAGGTTTCTATGGGAGAATATCATAAGTAGGTATGGATGTCCATTGAGTCTTACAAGTGATAAAGGGACTCATTTTTTGAATGAGACTATTAGAATCCTATTAGCAGAGTTTATGGTGGCACACCATAAGACTACCCCTATCACCCACAAGATAATGGAACTATCGAATCCTTTAAAAGATTTTGGGATAGATATTTTTGATTTTGGAAGGAAATATTGGGATGATAAGGTATAAACAATATTGTGGTCATATAGAACAACTTACAAAAATTTGAATAAGGTCACACCCTTTTCAGTTGGTATTTGGCATAGAAGTAGTTCTACCTATGGAATTTATATTACCCTCCCTGTGTATTACGCATGTAGGTGGGTTGGATGATGAGAAAGCAATAAAGGAGTGCATTGATAAGTTAATGCAGTTAGATGAGAAGTGTGCCATTACATGATGGATTTAGAAGATAGAATGCTAGATAGAAGAATCGGCATGATAGGCACATTAAGAATAAGTCCTTTGTAGTAGGGAATATGGTGCTTTGTATGACTCCAAGTTTGTGCACCATCTTGGAAAGCTTAAAGTGCATTGGGTGGGACCTTTTTTCTTAAAACATATATTGGAATCAAGCACATGTAAATTATAGACATTGTATGGCACCATGGTGCATGGTTACTTCAATAGGAGTAGGTTGAATCCCTACCATAAATAAGCTTCTTTTGTTTTTGTAATAAGGCGGTATTTTTTCATCTTATATTAGATTTACCTTTCTATTCTAATGCATTGTTTTTGTTATAATAAGTGCATTCACGTGCATCGATGATGATTATCTATTTATTTGATGTATAAAGGACCACACATACTTTTAGTGTGGGATGAATTAGGTGTAGGTGCATAGAAGATAATATGTAATTTTGGCTCATCTTACGAAGATGGTTTAGGAGTGTGCATTGGTATGAGATAAAAACATAGAAGAAAAGATAGATGCATGTTGAAGGAATGATTTGGTGCAAATTATAGTGTGAAAGGATGGTGCTTGATGGGTATGTATGAGGATGCATGAAAGAAAAAGGAATTGTTGAATATGTTTAAAGGATGATGGTGCTTGATAAAATTTCTCATATTTGGAGACCACGCAAGAGAAATGGCCAAGTAGTATAACATGAGGGAGGGTAAAAATGATATATTACTTGGAAAATGGTGAAAAGAAGATTGGTTGTAGTGCAGTGTAGAAGGAAGGTATGCACAAGGGTGCATGTAGCACAGGAAGTAGTTGTGCACTATAAGGTTATGATTGCACACACAGAAAGAAAATTGAGGGGAAAAGAAAAATATATTTAACAACAAAAAATAAGTGGTAGGTAAGGAGAAATAAATGTATAAAAGTTGGGAAAAAATATAAATAGTGTGTGGGAAAATTTCATTCTTACCTTGTAGTTGAGAACTTGTGCATTTAAGTGATTAAGGAGCGAAATTGTAATTAAGTGAAAATATCTAGTATGAAGAAAAAGAAGTTAAAATGAGATGTACTAGAGTAGTGTGTGCATGAACTTGGGTTAAGGATCCTACAAAGTGTGGAAGTGGAAGTGTAAAGAAAAGACATGGAAAAAGGAAATGATAAAGGACTAGGGTTTTTGCAAATTTACATTAAAGAAGAGCTAGGGTACAAAGTCAAAAAATCAAGAGAAAGGGTTTGAGTTAGTAAAATAATTATCAAATTGTGATACTTGTTGCTACCTAGGAACAAAATAAATTGAAACAATGACACCAAAGAAGGCACCAGTAGTCAAAAATCACCAAAAAATAAGGGCAAGAAGAATGTTATTAATGATGCACCATAGGACTCATTCTCCAAGATACAATGCCCACTAGAGGTGGTAGTAGGGAAATCATGGGTTTCACACTTAAAAAATTTAAAATAAGTGATTACAACCATCACATAGAGTCTCATGAAGGAGAGATAAGATGTCATGAAAGAGTTGACCTAGACGATGGTTGAAGGACAACTGGTCATTTATGATTTGGTGAAGGACTTAGAGAGTGCAAAATTTTTGTAACTATATGAGTTACCATACTTTGGAAATCTAGAGTGCCTCTACCAATGGTTGATATCAAGGGTGTATGAATA
Source organism: Taxus wallichiana var. yunnanensis (assembly GCA_018340775.1). NCBI lineage: Eukaryota > Viridiplantae > Streptophyta > Pinopsida > Cupressales > Taxaceae > Taxus > Taxus wallichiana. Next base: position 346,943,175 of record CM031238.1, read on the forward strand.
TTTCTTCTACTTCACATAAAGGAGAACACATTTCATAACTGTGCGATTGATTGGAAGAGTGATTGGCTTGTTTAGTTCAAAGATGAAATTGGGCTTGACTTGGAGGATGATGAGGTATTACAGAAACATCCACAAAGTTTAACTATCAATTGGGAAATCATGCATTCATCATCATAAGTATCAACGATCCAAGCATAAGAGTTACAATGCACTTTGTGAGTTGTAAATTGGGCACATCTGAATGATGGTCACAGTGAATAATAAGTGGTTATATGTCATGCAAAAAGTTAGTGTAAAATACCCTTTACAACATTACACTTTACATTGTTTATGGGATAGTTGAGGAAACAAGGGTCAATGTAAGTAAAGGTGATAAAATAACCTAGGGAATGATTCTTTTATTGATTGTATTTTTGGAGATTGGGGTATAGATGGCCCAAAAATTAAATGTGGATATATCCAGTGGATAACAAGTCACCCATAAGAATTTTGTAGTATTCACATGTGATAGGGGAAATAACAATCCCTTACAAACTATGCCTGGAAAATGGTATAAAGGAATGTAGGAGGTGTTAAAAATGAATGAATGGAGAGATTTACCCTCCTATGGTGTAATTTTCCTTTTTCCTTCATGGAAAAATGGGCCATGAAGTAAGTTTCCTTTTTCCTTCATAGTGAACCACATTAAGGATACACATAATTTGAATTTTTATGTGGATAATGTTGATCCATACTATCATACCTGTTGTGTCATACCTTTTTTATCCTTTGAAGTCAGCGTATGTGGAGACAATAGAGTCTAACAACATGGACCTGAGCCCCATGACCTTCGTAGTGGGTAAACATGCAGTTAAGGTATTCATTTATCTCACACCCAAGCTAAAGGATGGGAAGTACCTCAATGAATTATATTTTCATCTCCTAGAGCCTCCACAAAAGAAGCAGAGTGTGGGAGTGCATAAGAGAAGGCATGAGGAGACTCCTCCTTAATAATAATAAGAAGAAGAGGTAGAGGATGAAAGGGGAGAAGAGGAGGTAGATGAGGAAGAAGAAGAGACTCTACTTGACCAAGAGAAGAAGTAAATGTAAAGGTAGTGTAGGAGTAAGGTTTGAAGTACCTCAACAAGTCCCTTCAGCCACCATACCTAAGCCATGTCCAAGAAAGTCCCAACCTAAAAATAAGAAGCCACGAGTGGCTCATATAGAATAGAATGAGGATGACTTGGAAGAAAATAAAATAGAGGACATAACATGTGAGAAGAAACAATCATAGAAGGATATACCGGTGTGTGAAGAAGGGGACGACGTAGGAGTACAACACTATCTAAAATGATGAAGAGATATATGTGATGTGTGAGAAAATAGGTGCCCAAGGGGATGAATAAGAGGAAGAAGGTGATGGGGAGCCAACCGGGGAAGATTTAGGTGTTGGAGGGGTGATGGGAGCAATGCGCCCTAAACATTACAAAGGGAAGTGAGGATAGAGGAAAAGAAACAAGAACCTCTACAGTGCCTCGATGAGATACATATATGATCCCTCCAAGGTGTTATGAGTAATATTTCATAGACATTTCCCATTAAGGACCTATTCAAATGGGAATTGATTGACCAAGATGGGGTTTACTTTGCATGAATAATATGCTATTGTGGAGCATGTAGACACACGTGGAGGAGACACAATTTGAGATAAATATGAAATAATACTCTAAGATACGCCTAAATAAGGATTCAAATTTATTCCTCATGACCATTGATCCTACCAAGATTAATTATGAGTAAGCCTCTAATGCGCTAAATAAATGGCAACCGAAAGTTGCACATAAAACATAGATAAAGGAGCTATTATACGATTTATGTAGGGTGATAAGAAGAAAAAATATAAATAGATACAAAGGCTCATGGAGTAGTTGAGAGATGAGAAGAAGTGTATGAGAATGCATAAACAAGGCAAAAATATAGTGAAGAACATCCTGAGTGTGTGCCATAATTAATATATCAAGCCTAGAAGTATATCCAATAGAGTTGGACTATCTATAATACCTCAATACACATGAAAATAATGGAGAGGAAGAGTGGGCAAGTGAAAAAAATTGAGAAATTAGCCACGTGAAGAAGAATAATAAGGAAGAAGTTGAGAAAAAGATATCAGAATATGAGGCATTGATCACAAAGATCAAGGAGGCCACCAAGAAGGAAGAACTGGAATTTGATAAATGCCAAAATTTTGACCCTATTCTTAGCATGCATGTTGTGAATAAGGAGGTATAGATAAGAATGATTCAAGATACAATGAATAATAAGGTTGAGAGGGAGAAAGTCATGTTGGAAGTAGCAATGAAGAGATACTTAATCAAATCCATGAAGGACATGCTTGAGGAAGGCTTAATGAAATCCACCCCATGGTCATGTGCATAATGGATGCCTTAGAGAGTGTGACCACAGAATTGGATGTGGTGGTGAAAGAGTTAAAGGAGAAGGCTAATGAGCTGGCCCTTGAGCATGTATTTAGTATTGTTGAATCCACACTAGACAAGGATGATTCAGAGCTCAAGAGCTGGAAGGATTTAGAAAATTTTGATAAAAAGAAGTTTCCAGAGCTTCTCCAACCACCTCAGGCCTGAGTTTGGATGTACCCAAGTATGACATATTCTCATTCTTTCATTCATGGGGTAAATTCCCCTCACATTCTTTATTCTTTCATTCTTCAGTAATTCTTTGGAGGAATATTATTTGGTCATGATATTGTCAAGGAGAAATAATACTCTTAGAGTGGGGTAATGTTGGTGGAAGAAAATGGCTAAGTACTAGCCATGCAAAAGGTAAAAATTTATGCATAGGGAATGTGAGCGTAAAGTGGAAGCAAAATAGGGAAATACGCATAGGTGCACGCAATAGTGAAGAATAGGTCAGGCATGAAAGGGCTCACACACATGCATGCATAACATTTAGGACTTAGCTGATTTTTAGGATATGGCTAAATATAGAAAAAAACAATGACTTAGTGGAAAATCAAGGTAAATAAAGGAAAAATCATATGCAAACAAGGATGGAGACAATGCATGAAAGAATGCTATTAATAGGATTAAATTAGGATAAATCATGGAGTTATTTATAGCTTGATCTATTGTTAAGAAAGAGTTGAAAAATCATGCAGGATAAGAATAACACGCCTAATGTTAGGAAAGGTGCATGTAAATGGTGAAGGGAAAGTCCCCACCATGTATAAATAGGTGGTGTACTCTTGTACTTATGTGTGTGTAATATTTTAAGTACTAAGCTGATGCTAGAATCTGTAAGAGAACTATGTGAGTGCACATGGTCCATCACATGACTATAAGAAGTGATAATGTAATTGGAATTCTTATTATGTAATCAATTTTGTTTGGGTGGATAAGGTGACTACATCAAAGTATGGTATTTTAGAAATTCAAATTCTATTGGTTATTTTGTATGTAGAATGATTTCCTTATTATATGTGTTTCCAATTTGTTATGTTATGATGTATCTTCTTTCATGAATGTTTATGATGAATATGCATGTCTAACATCTTGATAATCAAAATAAGGAACCAAGTGGTTGCGCGCTTCAAGTGAGTGTTTATACTTTGTCTAAATGAAGTGCCAACGCGCCTAGCTAGGTGTTGGTTAAATATAAGACTACAATAAACTTCAACAATTTGAAGAGCTTGTAGTCTAAAATAATTGAAAATTTTATCAATCTATATATCATCACTTTCCTATACAATTTATGATCCCAAACAAGCTACTCTTTTGACAATACAATCATCTCTTTTCATCTTAGTCAAGATTGATATTGTGCAAGTCAATCAAGCCCTCATTGATGAAGTCTCAGGTAAATGTATCACTTTTTTATCATTTATAAAATCTATTAGTTACTTTACTAATAATCTCAAATCTAATCATATAACATGTCAAGGATACTTCTAGAGGAAAATTCCCCCAATGAACTACATTTAGTTACCCATAACCATGACTCCTTAGACTGCTCTTGGGTGAAATTCGTGATCCTCAAATTTTCTCTTTCATAAAAACTATTCTTGGCTAACCATGGACACATAAGATATATGAAATCACATCATCTACTTGTCAATGTGTTAAAATATCATTCTTAGGCTCCATATTAAATATTCAAGGTGACACTAATCCACAAAAATTAAGCAATTCCAACAATGTGGTGTCTATAAAATCTTGTCTCTCTATAAAATTCCTTGTGCCCCAGTTTGAAAGTATCAATACTTCAATTATACCATTAATCATCTTTAAGGATATAATGGGCATCCTAAATCATTAGAAATATACCACACAATATCTTTGAACTAGATGAGGAAAATCTTGATGAAATAAATCTTAAAATGAAAGCCATTGATTTCCTAATTCTATCATGATTTCTCAAATACCACCTTCTTTATTACCTAAATCTAAAAAGAAGGTCAATGAAACAATTCCAATCATCATTTATTCTTATTTGCCTCATCTTAAGGAGTTTCCTACCTCACCACCTAGTGAAACAACTATTGAATATATTCATATTGATGTCACCACCCCCAAGTATGATGATGGTTATGTTATCACCAAAAATAACACCCTATGATTTTTCAAGTATGTGTGGATGAGAAATAAGTATTTTTGGGTAACATGGGATTGTCTCTCAAGTTGTGGAACTTGCTACTTGAGACAAACCTCCAAAGAAGGTTGGTTCCTCTACCTAATCCTAATGCTAAACTACTCCTAAGGAAGGAAATGCAACTATCTAATCCTATTCTATGATTCTAAGGGACTCAAGGAAGAGAAAGATGCATGAAAATGTAAATCCTACACTAACAGAGGTGATAACACCAAGAAGAGGGTGGAGAGACACTCTCAAATGAGGGAAAATGGAAGAAAAATGAGGAAGGAGAGGGAAGACATGAGTGCCAAAGTCCAAAACAATAATTAAACCACCATTTCCATGGATCTCAATAAATTTTAACTTTGTAAGGGGAACACAATATGCACAATAGACCTGTAGATGCAATGAAAGGCAAGAAAATGCAATAGAACACAAGCTAGGACATATTAATAGCCACAAAACAAGTATTTTATTTCTTCAAATATGCACAATCCATTACATTGAAGGAGAAAAGGCAAGGATCACCATGCAAGATGTCTAAATTTGAGGCCTACAACTCAAAGGAGAACACTTTTGCAGCACTTGTGTGATGACTTTGCATTGCAATAATGTGCAACCCTTACAAATGAGTCCCTTTTACAATATATAGAAATGAGAGAGAGAGAGAGAGAGAGGAGAAAATAGAGGGAAATTCAAATTCAGGCCTTCACCCACCAACAAGATGCATTAATTATCTAAAAACAATCATGGGAACCCTTCAAAACCCACTTCCCACATCATTTTCTTTTGCAGAAGCCAAGGTGCCATACCTCATTAAACCTAGTTGTTGAGCAATCTAGAATCGCATCCTTAAATGTTGATAATGTTTTCTTCCTTTTCTCCCACCTACTCTTACCTAACTCAAGATTTCCTATTTCTATGGTGTAGGGCATGAAAATACATTTCCAACGATATAAAATTTACCAAATTTGGACAATCTAGGAAAATATATGGCCATGTGGGTCCAAGGGGGTGAGGAGGAACATATTTTCCCTGGGCGCTTCCATAGTCCACAATTAACTATTTTTATCCTTTTCCTTGAAGATGTATTGGGTGTGTAGAGAACTCGTGGCAACATGGAAGGAGTGTTCCTTGGGTTCCATTTGTATCTTCCTTTTCTACAATAGTCTTTGTTTGCCATTGAGGTCGTAGATTTAGTCCATGGTGGAACTTCAAAATTGTTCCTCCAGGGGCATAAGTTCTCATACTTCCATCTACCCCCAAAACACTTTTCCTATTCTACCTTATTTGTCATGTCTTTATTTATCGTGTTGACTTGCTTTGTGGGGAAATAGTTCCCTGGTAGAACTAGTTATGTCATTCCTTGGTTCTTTCGATCGATTGTTCTCTCGTACCCCCTTTACTCCAATAAAACACTCTTGCTTTCATTTCTCTTTTCATTCACCTTTTGGGCCAACCTTTAATGTGGGGAACTAGTTTCCCAATGGAACTAGTTCCTGCATTCCTCCATTCTCCTAAAGGCTTTGTAATACTCCAACCCAACCCCCAAACTCCTTCGTCTTGCGGTGAGAAGTATTTGCAGAGGAACTTGTGACTTATGGGAACCATTTCATCACTTTGTAGTTCTTCCACAATGCCCCCAAGTCCACATTACTCTACTCCCACTTCAATCATTTTTTTCTATAGCCTGCTAGCTGATGTAAGGAACTCTCTTCCACTGTGGGACTTGTTCCCAAAATCTCGAGATCCATCCACATTACTCTATTTTATTTTCCTAACAGGGTAGGCGACATGTGCGAACCTTAGTCCCTTGGGAACTTGTTCTACCCAAACACCAAAAGTCTGCAATATACTACAAAACCCCATATTTTTGAGTTTTTTCAAAAAAATTCTAAGGTTTTTGGCCAAGTATGGAGTTGAGGGGGAATGCAAAGGAGATTAGAGTGCCTCCAAAGCCAATTTTCTCCATTTTCTCCATTTTTCCTTTCCCAACCAAAAATGAAAGTGCAAATTATCAAAAATACCTTGAGGGCTAATTTTGGATAACAATTTTGTGAATTAATGGGACTATCTTCCTACTAGTTGAAGATATCAGTGACCTTGAAGCATCCATTGGGCATAGAGTCAACCTGATAGTCTAAAATCTGATCTTAAAACTTGAACCGACTATCTCATCATAAGAATTTTCTGAATTATCTTTTGTGAGAGTGGAAAAGAGTCTTAACTTGATATTTTCATCATATTTTCCCCACAATCAATGGTGAAACTAAAATCAATAGCCCTAATGTTGAATGCATGCAAATTTGACTTATAACTGATGTATTAGGGTTGAATGAATACACTTTGAAGACTACCCCAAAATCTAATTTTAGTTGCTCTACATTTGGATTTTTTGAGAAATTACAGGTGATTCTTACAACCTTGAAACTCTTCTCACCACATACTTTCCGATCATATCTCTTTCGGATTCCTGTATGAACAAAGTGAAACTAAACCATGACATTCAAAGCAACAAAACACTAGACAGGGAACCTATGGACAAAAACCTATTCTACCAACAAGACAATGTGCTAAAAGCATTTAGAGGAATTGAAAAATAATCTACTATGTAAAAAGGATGGTCTTTCCTTCAATAACAATTCTTGAGGTAGATCCCATTGACCGGGATCTATAATTCTTCTTCGTCCAATTTTGAAAACTAGAAAGAATTTTTTTATTTGTAGCCTTGAGATCATGTAGGGTCCACTCCATATTGCATCAAACTTGGAGTGTACCTAGTTTGGCCTTGTTTGCATAACATTATAGAACTAAGTCCCCTTTTTGGAAACTCCTAGAATTTATTTTCTTATCAAAAATCCTCTTAATCTGAGCTTGATCCTTTTTCATTGTCTGTGCTACTTGGTTTCTCCATTCTTCTAGATCCATGAGATCTACATACCTGACTTCCATGGCCTCAAATTCAGAAAATTCTAGTTGTTTGATGATCTCTAAAGCTAGAAATTCAAGACATATTGGCAGCTTTTCTTATTTTCCATAAACCCGTTTGTAGGGAGATTTGTCAATTGATCTTTTGGGATTAATCCCATCAACCCACAATACTGATTTTAACTTTGTGTGCCAAGTCCTCTAGTTTTCACCCAAAATCCCTTCTTATGATCCTCAAAATATAGTTTGTTTATGGACTCAGTTTAACCATTACCCTAGGGGTAATAATTTGAAGATGTGCTCAAGTATATACCATTCTTAACAACCCAATCAGATATCTTTATTCCAAGGAAAGCTAGAGCATTATCAGAAATGATTGTGGAAGGAACACCAAATCTAGCCATAATACCTTCATAGAAGTCTAGAATGCTAATCTAATTAGGTTCCTTTAGTGCAACAACCTCCATCCACTTGCTGAAATAATTTATGGCTATGAGGATCCACTTGTGACCCAAGCTTGAATGTGGGTTGATCACTCCAATGAAGTCCAATCCCCATTGCATGAATGTTGATCTACTAAGATGGGGTGGAGTGGAAGGGATAATAACTTTTATTTTCTAGTAAATAAGGCACACTTCTTGTATTTCTTGACCCATGAATAACATTCATTGAATAAATTGGACCAATAATACACAACCTTCATTATCTTAGAGTTTTTACCCTTTAAGTAAAGTGACCTCCTGCTTATCCATCATGGAACTCATGCAACACTTTTTCAACTTGATACATTTTTATGCATCTTAGGAGGACATCATTCACATCCTTCTTGAATAGAACACCATTAACAAGAACATATGGAATGGATTGAAGCCTGAAATACCTTCTTTTTTATTATTTGAGGGAATTGACCTGTTTGGAGGAATTTTGTTACATCATGAGCCCAACAATGAATAGGAAAAGGATTAGTTGGATGTTCTTGGTCATCTTGAAGCACAAGGATGGATTCTTCATTAGTTTTCTAGTTTGAAACTATCTGCTCACAAAATCCTTCCCCTCATATTATCTTGTTCACCTTAATTTCAATGTCATACTCCATCACCTTGGTTATCCAACCAACCCTCTTCTCATTCAAATCCTTGTTCAAAAGGGATTCTTTTACACCAGCATGTGGGACTAGTAGGTGAATTTTATTGTTGTTGGATACTAGATGCCTAAATTTATTCAAACTTATTATAATAACAAGGACATGTTTTTCAATAAAAAAATATCTCACCTCATAATCCTCAATATTTTGATTAAAAAATGCAACGGTTGTTCCAAACCTTCTTCATTTAGTTGCGCAGATGGCGATATTGTCTTAGTACCTCCAAAGTCATACAAGGTGAAGTCCTTTGTGAAATCTTGGTTAATAATATTTGGAGCCCGCAAATTTATTTCTTGATGGATTTAAAGATATCCTTCCTTCAGCAGTCCATTTTGAAGGACATGCTCTTCTTTAGCCTCAATGTTAGTGGCTTGACAAGGTTGGCAAAGTTTGGAACAAACCTTATAAAAAGTTGATCCTTCCTAAGAAGCTTTTAAGTGTTTTTTTTGACTAGGTAGTGGAAATGCAAGGATGGCACTAAATCTTTCTAGATCAATGGTTAACCCTTATTTAGAGACAATATGTCTAAGGATTTTACCTTCATGAGCTAGGAAGATGCACTTTTTAGGATTGAGAGAAACTCCAAACTACCTACACCTTTCAAATGCTTGTCTCAGATGAGAAGATGATCAACTACATTCTTGGAGAACACTGTGATATCATCAAGGTACATAAGAATTTTTTTATTAGTCCCTAGAATGCCATGTCCATGGAACTTTGGAAGGTTTCTCCTGCATTATATAAAATGAATGGAATTTTCCTATAAGCATAGGTTCCCCATTTTGTAGTGAAGGTTGTCTTGAATTGATCCTCTTCTTTCACCATGATCTGGTTATACCCTTAGTATCCATATAGGAGAGAAAACCTTTCTGAACCTGCCACCATTTGTAAGATTTGTTCCATGGTGGGTAGCGATTAATGATCCTTTAGGGAAGCCTTGTTTAAATCTTTGAAATCTACACAAATCCTGATTTCTCCATTCCTCTTCCAGATTGGAACATGATTGGAAACCCTAGATGAGTGCTTGATGGAAAAATGATGTTTTCTTCAATTAGCTTGTTTAGTTCTTTATTCATTAAGGGCTCAACATGTGGATTAACAAGACTTTGTTTCTATCTCGACAATATTGACAATTGGATCCAACTCAATGGTATGTTGAGCTAAGCTAGGATCAAAACCTATAAGGTCTTCATAGCTCCATGTAAAAACATCAGCAAACTCTTGAAAAGTTCTAAAAAATCATGTTTTTCTTGTAAAGTTCTTACCTTTCTAACGTGAAGAAATTTTCCTTAACCAACTGAGATGGGATCTAAATCTTCACCTTGACTGTTATGTTTGCCTTTTCTTTTCTGAATTTGTCATTGGGTTTGAAAATGGATTCCAAGGTCACTAATTCCAGTTGGTAGCTTATTCAATATGAGTTGACAACTTGGTCTCCATATTGCTTCTCTAGCTTATCCTAATTTCTTGAAGAAAAATCAGCCTCTTCTTGAATAAAATTGACAATTTGTTGATTATTCTCAAACACTTGCCAATTTGTTTCATTATTTGGTATAGCAACCTTCTATCTATCACCTTGATATGTGGTTGAACTTTTTCTCCTTAACATTCTCAACGATATCAAAATATTCTCCAATTTCAGCCAACTTTTCAACAACTTCATTCTCTTTTCTTGTAATAACATGGATATTGAAGGACTCAAAATCTTCCAAAAGATCCCATACCTTATGCTTGTAAGATTTTAGCAAGTCATTCTTGGCTACATTTTATCCTCTAATTTGGTTCATAATCATCTCACTATCTCCAAAATCCTACAATTTTTGATGTTCTTATTTCTTTCCCACTGCAGTCCATGGATAAGGGATTCATACTCTACTATGTTGGTGGAGTAGCTAAATTGAAACCTAAAATATGAGTAATACTTTATACCTTTAGGAGACACAAGTACTACACCTCCTCCTACACCTTATCTACTTCTTGATTTGTTAAAGGACATTTTCCAAATGCCATCCTCTTCACTATTTGGTTTGATAATACTAGGAAAAGGTGAATTTTCTTCATCCAAAAAGTAAATACCAAGTCTAGCCTCTTTAATTTGTTTATATGGATCAAAACCATGGCATTAGTTTCCCCATTCATCAATTAGCAAATCAGGAATGCCCCCAATCTAGGTATCTATCTCTCGAGTGTTTGTACAAAAAAATTATCAAAACTTGTGTAATTTTTGTTGATAGGACTAGGAACATAAGGTTTTGTATGGTATGTAGAAATTAGTTCTGACTTAATAATGGCCATAGTGTTATACCTGGTCTTGAAGAGCATGTTAGAATAATATACACATAAGTATCCTCCAATTTTAGCAGTGAAATCCTAGATAGGCATAAATAAAAGAGTAGAGGTAGATCAATTATGGATACATCTTGAGGAACTGAGACATTAAGACATGCATGCAGTGTGAGGTTTAGACTTCTAATAATTTCAACATTTCATATTGTTGTTCGTCTAAATTACACCACACCCTTAGAAAGAGGTTCATACTTGAGGCCTAGCTAGTCTGTAATTTTCTTGGGCATGACTAAACTGCTTTCTCTGAATCAATCATACAATTATGCACCAAGTTATTTCCTATGATCAAAGATACATATAAAGGTGGAGGTTTCATGTTTATGCTTGCTTGATCCTCCTTTTTTGCATTACACTAGTAAGAACCTTTTCATGTTCCTTGGATGCTTCACTTGGAATAGACAAGTTGGCCACAATTGTTTGTAAGATATCTCTTTTCTTGGGATAGAAAATTACTCCCACATGGATATGTTCATGTTGGTTTTCTTCATTTTTCAAGGATGTTGAAAGGAATGTAGTTATCCCTTTTACACCTTATTTACAACAACCTTTTCCTGCACTTGATATGATATGGAAGGTCCTTTAGGTTGATTCTGCACATTTGGAGTTATGTTTAAACTACCACCTCCTTGGAGTGTCAAATAAGGTTGAGAAGGAACTACATTTTCTTATTTTCCATCTTTCATAGCTCTCTTCCTAGATATAGTGTTTGGCCACACCTTGACACAGATTCTGATTTACTCCACAAAATTCTTCTCGCTTTTGACAATTTACAAGTGAATTTTCACTTAGAGGTGCCTCATGCATGACCATTCATGCTGATGATTTTCTTTTCAGGAGTTTCTTGAGGGATAAATGTACTTTGTACCATCAAATATTGGTTTAAAATGCCATTTGGGCATGTTTCTTGGTTATGTGGAAGATGACAAGGGAAACACCACTCATAATCTTATACAATATTTTTTGAATAGAACCAAGGCTTGAGATGAGCTAGCTACATTGGGATTGTATGGTTGAAATGGCCTAGAAGAGAGGAAATTAATTTTCCTTTTGATTTACAACTTGGGATGGAGGCTTGTTTGGCTGATAAGGGGACTTATTAGGTTGGTATGAAGGTTGATAAGGTTTGAAATTTTGGGTTTTTTTCCTCTTAATGGATACCAACTCATTCCCAAAATTTTGTGATTGTTTCATTTCATCTTGAAACTTAGAAACTTAGTTGGTACTTGTACTTGAAGTAGATGCTTCACTAGAAATTTGACTTCTCTGGGGGCTGGAATATGAGCCAACTCAAGGGTTTGATTAGAATTTGGGTTCTTAATATATGAGAAAATAGGAATTGAGGTCTAGGAGCAAGTTTCCCAGCCTAAATAAGATTATTCTTAGCCATAATAGAAATGTCATAAGCACTTGGTAATGTTCTAATCCCATGGATTGAATCATGACTAAAATGTCACTATTTAAATCCTTTAGGTAATAAAGAAATGCATGTTGGGGTGTAGGCCTTACCACTTGAGGAATTATGTCCCAAATCCTTTGAAATTTGATGTTAAAGTTTGTCATCTACTTGTTAGGGGTTCCTTTTGTTGTTGTCGGTTGGTTTACCAAGGACATGTGATCTGATTTGTCCTCAAAATGATTACATAAGGATGTCCCAAGTTGATCCCAGTTGGTAATAGAAGTTGGTATTAAACTCCTATACCATTGCAAATATTTTCCCTTGAAATATGAGGCCAAAAGTCTAATTGCAACATCTTCTTCAATAATAACATGAACCGAGAAAACATTAGCAACATCTTGGATATGATCAATAGGGTAGTATGGTTTTCACCAATGAAGAAAGGGATACTTTTAAGTGCTGAAACCAGTATATCATGTTGTGCATTGAGAGTTAAAGGACTACCATTATTGAAACTAAAAATGGAAGATTTATCTCGTGCTTCCATGAATGTAATAGGTCTTAAAAATCTCGAATAGAGAAAAAAAAGGCCTACTAGAGGTGGATTTGAAATAGTTCTATTTGGAGGAAATGGTGATCTTTGAATTGATCTACCTCTTCTTCTCCTTGGTTACATTTATAAGTAATCAAATGATCCTTATTATGTTGTTCTTGACCTTGTCTAAATCCTTCTCATGAAAATGGGGTACCAACACTACTGAAACTAGTTGATGTGAAACTTAGAGTCACCGATGTATTGCAACAAATCCTCCAAAGGCTGGAATTTACCAAGATACACACCAAAACTTGGAAAAATGGAAATATTAACTTTAATCTTCCTACCATGTGTTCCAAAGTTATTATCACAAAAAAAAACCCTCTAATTTTTCATGTATGTGTGGATGAGAAATCATTGTTTCTGGGTAACATGGGATTGTCTCTCAAGTTGTGGGACTTGCTACTTTAGACAAACCTCCATAGAAGGATAATTCCTTTACCTAATCCTAATACTAAAATACTCCTAAGGAAGGGAATGCAACTATCTAATCCTATTATATGATTCCAAGAGACCAGGGGAAGAGAAAGATGGATGAAAATGGAAATCCTATACTAACATATGTGATATCACCAAGAAGAGGGTGGAGAGAAACTCTCAAATTAGGGAAATGGGAGAAAGATGAGGAAGGAAAGGGTAGACATGAGTGCCATAGTTCAAAAAAACATTCAAACCACCATTTCTATGGATCAAAACATATTTAAAACATGCAAGGGGAACATAATATGCACAATAGACTTGCAAATGTAATGAAATGCAAGAAAATGCAATAGAAAATAAGCTAGGACAAATTAATAACGAAAAAAAAAAGTATTTCATTGCTTAAAATATGCACAATCCATTACATTGAAGGAAAAAAGGAAAGTATTACTATGAAATATGTCAAAATCTGAGGCCTATAACTCAAAGGATAACACTTGTGCAACACTTGTTTGAAGCCTTTACATTCTAAGAATGTCCAACCCTTACAAATGAGTCCCTTTTTACAATATATAGACATGGAAGAGAGAGGGGGAAATATAGAGGAAATTTCAAATTCATGCCTTCACCCACCAACAAGATGCATTAATTCTCTAAGAACAATCATGAGAACCATTCCAAACCCACTCCCCATGTTAGTTTGCTTACTAGAGAAGCCAAGGTGCCATACCTCATTAAACTTGGTGGTTTAACAATCTGAACTTCATCCGTAAATGTTGATAATTTTTATTCCTTTTATCCCATATATTCTCACATAACTTAATATTTTTTATTTTCATAGTGTAGGACATGAAAAAATCTTTCCAACGATATTAAATTTTCCAAATTTGGACAATTTGGGTAAAATATATGGCCATGTAGGTCCAGGGGGTGAGGATGAACACGAGTTCCCCGGGTGTTTCCAAAGTCTCACACTTAACTAGTTTTCTCATTTTCCTTGTGAATGGATTGGGTGTGTGGAGAACTCATGGAAGCATAGATGTGTCCTTTGGGTTCCATTTTTATCCATCTTTTCTATAATGGTCTTCATTTGGCATTGAGGTCGAGATTTCAAGTCACGGGTGGAACTTGGGAACTATTCCACCCAAGGTGTAGGTTCTCGTATTGCCATCTACCCCCGCAACACTTCTCCCTATCCTACCTTCCTTACCCTTCCTTTTTTATCGGGTTAGCCTTGCTTTTGGGAACTAATTTCCCGGAAGAAATAGTTTTGCCATTCCTTGGTTCTTCCAATTGCTTTTTCTCCCACACCCTTTACTCCATAAAACATTTCCACTTTCATTTCTCTTTATCCTTCACCTTGTAGGTTGACCTTTATTACATGGAAATAGTTCCCCATTGGAACTAGTTCTACCAATCTGAATTATTCTAAAGCTATGTAATACTCTAACATGACCCCCAAAATCCATCGTCTTATAGGCGAGAATTATTTTTCAGAACTTGTGACTTATGGGAACCATTTCATCTCTTCGTATTTCTTCCACAATGCCCTAGGTCTACATTACTCTACTCCCGCTTCAATCCTTTGCTCATCGGCCCAACTACCAATACGGGAATTCTCTACCCCATGGGACTTTTCCTAAATCTCTTCCTCGTCTACATTACTCTATTTTCTTTACCTTGCGGAAGGAAGCCAATGTGGAGAAACTTAATCCCTAGGGAACTAGTTCCACTCAAGACCAAAAGTCTGCAATACACTATAGTAACCACATATTTCTCAAATTTTTCCAATTTTTCTAATTTTTTGGCCAAGTATGGAGTTGAGGGGGAATGCAAAGGATATTAGAGTGCCTCCAAATCCAATTTTCTCCATTTTTCCATTATTCCTTTCCTAACCCAAAATGAAAGTGAAAATTATCAAAATTACCTTGAGGGGAATTTTGGATAACATGTTATTCACTTGATGACCCATTCTTGTTTGGTTATTTTCAAGCTAAGGATGCAAAAATTCTTTGATATAAATAATCATTATCCTTTTCTCTATCTTCACCAAAATATTTTAGCCATCCAAAGAATCATATTATTAATACTATCCACCTTTGAGAAGTGGGTTCAAATGTAGAATACTTTTAACCTAAGAAGCATGAATAAATGGGTGATGACCCTTATATCTCATTACCATCACCTTTACTAATCCTCCTCTTTATAACCCAAAACCCGAGTCACAACATACTATCACTCCTTTTGTTAACTTCACTACTCTTGATCCTACCTCACTTTATTTTACACTCATACCCTCATGTCTTGTCATTATAGCTCCAAACTCACTAGATGATTCTAAGCCATAATACACATGGCATGAGGTGATGGGGCTTAATGTAAATTATTTTTGATCCTATCGATGATAGATGAATAATATGGAAGTTGTAGTTCATGAGGAACAACAAAAATTCAAATATTATATTAATTCCCCATTAAATTTTTTTCTCTCAACATTGTAGTAGTTCTCATTCCCATGGTACTTGCCAAGTACTTCAAAAACAATAGTAGTGGAAGTCTAAGTGGTTATCATATCCTTCCCCTCAAGTTGACAGTTTGGTTACACATTCTCATCTTGTATTACATGTTCTAATATTTCTAATTTCATATCATTCGTCTATACACACATCTTATAAAATATTTAAAGGGGGACATCATCACATATTTCCTCCATAGGTGGACATAACTTCCCTTTCATCCCTACACTTAACCTTTCATGGTATAAATGCACTAAGATGTCTTATCTAAAATTTATTTACAAGTAGAAGAATATATGGTAAGCTAAAAATCATGAGATCCATCAAAATATATCTCATTACCTTAAATAAATTAAAGAGACAATGATCTGTACATGTTATGGTATTGAAAAATAGGTTCACAAGGTTATTGAATATACTTGAAACTATCTTACATGCCCTTTTTATGGCATTCACTTGTCCCATACCTATCTCACCATCCTTTACTTTTATACATTACTTAGTTACATCCTAAATTAGATAGGTCAATATAAAAAAATTGGCTACCCCTTACATATGTAGTTTAGATAGGCTAGTAGTTTAATGTTTTGGTTGACCATTACATTCCTATATTAGATAGGATGGTATTTTAGTAATTTTGGTACCCCTTACAATCCTTTTATTTATTTTATAGTAAAATTATATTGACATCTTCAGCTACCCATTACCATCTATAGTTTACAAAGGATGGTTAGTTTGATAACATCAGTTACCCCTTACAATCCTACACCAATTATATAATATTCTATAGGTTTGTTATATCATGTTTTGACTTCACATAAATCCTATTTTCACTTCTTAAAAACTCTATGATCACATGTCAAATTGGTCAAAAATAGAGGATTGTTACTATATAGGATTGAATGCACAAATTAAAAACATGTGTGGAGTAGTGAAATCCAAAAACACTCAAGGAAGAAGCTTGTCTTCAACAAAACAAGAAAATGTTCATTGATGCATAAAATCATTAGCTAAAATATGCATAGGAGGTTACATTATATAGTGAGAAATTAGGTTACCCAAAAAGGTAACTAACTCAACTCACAATTAGAAAATGACTTAAATTACATTCCCCTAATAACCTATGATTAACCTAAGCAAGATAATTAGATTGCAAACGGAAAACCACATAATTTGAAAATTACTACACCAAAACCCCCTCAAATGTAGATTAGGTGGGAAGAAGAAAATTTGGGTCCCACTGAAGAGGTACCCACGTACAATGCAAATATCTCATAAAGTAGAAAAAGGGGAAACCCTAATGGGAAAAATTCCTCCCCAAAAGAGAGAAAGGAAAATAAGGTAGGACTAGAAATCCCCACTTGAATCTACAACAACATATAGCCACCTTATATCCTACAAAGGAGCCTCTTGGAGTAGCTTTGGATTAGAAGGATAAGAAGTGGAGAGTGTGCCATATTTTTCAAATCCTAGAAATATGTTTCAAGGCATAACAACATTGTTTTATAGATCACAAGGCCTTTTGGGAAATCATTTATATATTAGTTAAGAGGTACACAAATAATAATTATATGAAGTGAAGAGTGGATCACCATGGAAAATTGATTGAATCTTCTAAGTATGTAATATATCTAGCCAAGGTGTGGTTCCTATACAAGTAACTATGCTCCTCATGCAAAGTAGAAGAGTCAACTACCCCATGAAGGGATGGTGTCTAAAGCAATAACAAAGAAGGAATGTGGAAGGCCCTGTAACCATATACTAGACTTCCTAATGTATAATTAGTCCTAAACCAAGTGTCTTCTTCCTATAAAGTCTGTGGTGGACTAGAAGTAGGTGGATCAAGAAATAACTCCTCAAAATTTGGAAGGTTATAAGGAAATGGTGGAGGTGGGTCCTTGTCACTACTATATTCATTTGTGCTAAAAGAGAAGTCCTCATCATCATAAATGTGCTCAAGATTAGAAATTTCATCAAGTACAAGTGAATCTGATGAAGAATCTAAAGGAGGGACAAAGTGAGAGAAGGAATATAACCAAGTTTGATGATCGACTACACCCATTACAATGATAGTGTCATTGTGTAACTCTTTGACATACACTAAATATGGAGTGAAATCAACATGCATACCATGACCAATGTGAATAATCTGGTATAATGATAGGATATTATTTGACAATGAGGGAATATTAAAAACATTATTGAATGTTCTTCCACTTACTTCAAAATAGCCTCTCCCAAAACCCATATAAAAGTGTTATTACCCAATCATATAGTGGACATGTCACGTGGAATCAAGGAAATGAACTCCATATGTGAAGATTCCATATGCTGTGATGCATTAGAATTAATAACCCATGTAGGAGTTGGAAATACAACTATAACTATGGCTCTCCCTTTGTTTTCTCCTTTCTTGATTATTTTTCTTTTTTCCATTGTCATTTACCTTTGAGGATTCATGGGTTGATGAAGACGGTTTGATATACTCAACGACACCTATGTTTTTATTTTTAATAAGACTCATGAGGTGGTCAATTTACTTATTCATACATTTACTTTTATCTTGTTTTCTTGTGCAATACCCACATTTAATCCTCTCTTTTTGGAATTAACACTAGAAGATGAAGTTTTGGAGTTTGATTTGGAGGTGGGATAATTTTGATCCTTCTTGTTCTCATGATACCTTTTATTTTGTTTATCCTCTTTGTTTGAATCCTTATGTTTCTCATGTCTAGAAAATAGAGCATGGGGTTTATAGGACTTTATTTTACCCATTTGAATAATATTATATTTCTCCCGAGTTAAGTCACCAAAAAAATTTTTCTGAGGATGACATGTTCCATATAGCTCAAATGGTGTTATTAGTGGTGTGTAAGGTAGAAACAAAGATAGAATAGTCAAAACTTAATTTAGAAAGGATGAAAAGAACTTGATCATCAATTTTTTCTATCTTGCATACTTTCAACTACAACATGAGTGATTTTAATTTGGTGAAGAGGTCTTATATTGTGTCAAATTTTCCTAGGCTCAAACTAATGAGCTCATTATCCAATTTATAACATCTCATTATGTCCTCCTTCCCAAAGAGTCCTTCCAATACGGTCCATCTTTCATTAGGAGTAGTTTCATATTCAGGTATAAAAGTGCAAGTTCACAGAGACGTTGATGGGCATAATAGACCGCATGCTTCATCACTTCTTTTATACCACTTCACCTTCTCTACATCTGGTGTCGAGGTTTGTTTTTGTACCCATGGTGATATGGTGTAAGCCTTTATTCCTCAAGATTGTTTTTATTTTAACCTTCCACTCATGATATTTGAATGGTGTAAGAAGAGTAACATGATATATATCCATTACAAAAAGTGATTATATGTTAATATGAGTGTGATTAAAATACTTGGATATGCAACACCCCTAAAACTATATAGATTTAATTTTACAAGGAAAAATAATATAACCAATGCATAGAACTCATAAAAACTCACATTTAAAAAAAAATGGCACATGAAATGGAGTTATTGGATAAAATTTATGGAAGTTTGAAGTTTCTTTCTCATTAAAAATAATCTCTTCTTTGCATGAAAATATTAGGATGCACAAAGTTTTCCAAAGCTTTATGAGGAAAAGTTATGCCCCTTGGGTAGGTATAACTAAGGGCTAAGTGCTAGGATTTGTGTCTCCCACAATTAAATTTGATGTCCTATTGTTTTTCATCTAGGTTTTGTATTTGTTGAGAACCTCCTAAAACGTGAACTAGGTTGTCACGAAGTTTTAGCCTATGTGAACAATTCATTGAAACCCAATGTGGGTTGAGCAATGAGTGGAACTTGAAGCATTTTAAGCATGTCACGTAAAACCAAAATGTGTTGAGCAAGTGGCAGAACTCGACGTGTATTTATAAATGAATGGAATATAAAGTGTTTCAAGTAGGTGGAAAATCTTGAAATCCACTATATTGATCAAGGGTTGGATTATAAATTGCAAGTTTTGTGTCAAAGTGTTGATATATCTCAAAATACTAAAAATCATGACACTAGGTTGGAATTTTTGACATTTCAAACACCTTGAAAAACCATAAATACATTGGGTTAGAATTTTTGCTTGTTAAGAAACCTATAAAGATTGAAATACACAATGACAAAAATGCAAAGAAAACCTAGATATTGAAAAATTTGTCGCCTTCCACACAAAACATCAAATACCCACCAAATGTTTTGAAAAATAGAAAATCCAAAAACTTATTTTCTTTTTTATTTCTTATCTCGGTATGGTGCAAATTTTGCATATTCCAACAAATAGCCTTCAAACACTCAAAAATGGCTGAAATTTCTTGTCACATAAACATGTCACATGATTGACTCTAGGGTTTAGGGGGCCTTCTAATTTCAAATTTTTTTCCTTTTCACTTAAAGCAACTATCGGAGGAATAAATTTAGAAATATTTGTAGTGTCATATTTTTTTACTTTTAAAAGTAAGCACAGCTAGATATTTCAAATTTCAAGTGTATTGCATAGATATATTTTGCATATTTCTAAACAACAAATTCTTCCAAATGAAGACATTGAAATAAAGAAAAACTCATGGTTTCATTATGATTTCAATACGATAATCTTACAAGATTCTTGCAACCATAAAGTAAGAACTTTCTTAGTAATGACTAAAGTTTACAAGAAGCAATAAGTACAATAATGGGTCTTTACAAGAGTATAAACTTCACAAAGCCACATTTATTTACAAAATGAAGGTAATGCCCACAAAAGATGAGGATGACTAAGATGGCAAGAGGCTCCAACTATCTCCAACTTGAGTGTTCTTCTAAGGATGCTGAAATAAGAGACAAGGCTTGTTTACCACCCAACCAATAGGCATCATCACATGTCTTTCCATGGTTGGAAGCCATGCTAGCCTCCCCCAAGCCCATGGGAGAGAGGAAAAAACTTCCACAATGTGCACAAGTATAATGGGGATAAACACACAACAAGAAAAACATAAGACCATTTAACCACTTAGACCTACTACACATGAAAACAACAACATGAGGATAACAAGGTCAACCTCACAAGGGGGAAGAGAAGGAGTAGGATGCCCAAATCAAAGGTGTCCAACCATAGGAGCACCAACAAAACATGTTTACAAAACTCCTTATACCTCCTAATCAATCATCCTCCTTATTCCTCATTTATGTTATAGAAATCCTTCTTGTGAGGATTTTCAAACCCAAAAGGGTTTCCTCACCAAGAATGGGGAAAGGTTCAAGCCATATGAACCTTTCTCCCACCTCAAACCATATGAGGGGATGAGAAGGGACCTTCATGGCTTGACCAACAACCATGAGGTTTGAGAGGGAAATCCCTCTCTCTTCCCCTACATTCTCCAAAAACCATCAATCCAAATGATGGTGGAGAGAAAACAAAGAAAACAACAAGAACAATCAAACAACTACATTAACCATACAACTTCACAACACATCATTTCACACACACCATTTCATTGATCAAACATAGTTAACAAGATAAGCACAACTAAGAAGAAAAAGGTTAAGAATCCTACCTCTACAATGCTTTCCAAGACTCTAAGCTTTTCCCTTTGTCCAAGAAAATCTCCAAGCTCCCAAAATTCTCCAAGTTCTCCCAAAAAAATGAGCCAAGAAGACCCCTTCCTTCCACATGAGGAAGAATAAAAAGAGGAACCCAAAAGTTTCCTCACCAATGGGAAGGTGACAAGTGTCACCCCTCTCCTCTCAAGAGTCAAAGATTCCAACAACCAAATAAGTAAGAGTAAACTCACCTTTTATCCCTTATCACCCAAAATACTAAAAACTAAAATAAAACAAAGTGGAGCAACTTTTAACAAAAACACACAAACCAACCATCTTACATGGATGGTGACTAAGGAGGGAAAAATGGGAGGGAAACTCCCTCCAAACCTTGGAAATAAGCCCCCTACCTATTAGGTAGGGTCCAAGGGCCCATTTTCATGCTAAGGGAACTCCCAAACTCAAAAGGGGTCCCTAAAATGCCCAAAATAACCCAATTTCGGGTTTGGCATGCTTGGGCACAAGGGTAGAGGGTGTGGGGTCCACCCAAGGTTCACATGTGGTCCCCAATCCCTTCTACCAACACACACACACTTTCCCAAAACCAAAACTTAAATTAAGATGAGATCATTAAACCCCTAAGCTAGTTTACTTAATAAAACACACCCTAAACATAATTAATTTTACAAGACATAATTACATTACAATTGAGGGTTCACCCATGGTGCCCAATTAAATACATCTAATCTAAGGCCTCAAACATTTAGCATGATTAGGACTCAGCCCGTGGACTACTTGTGCACAATTGCGTAGCTTCCCTAAAACCCATGCTCTCTTATACCTATCACATGCACACTCATTGCACACATTAACCACATCTGTCCAATATAATAAACATCATCTACACATCACAAATTCAATCAAACTTATAATGTCCTAACATTATTAAACAAATTGATAGTGCAATGCATACAATTATACACATAGTTTGCCACGAATCATCCACAGATATAATTGCAATGACATACACTTAGGCTAGCATGAGATTACCATTATTAAATCCAGAAAACTATATCATTAATCAAATCGACCACAAGAAACAACATCTAACCAATAGATCTATCATATAACCCTGTTAGTGTCATCAACATCAAAAAAATATATCAGTATACGAATCTAGTCCAATTGGCGCTACGCACCCAAAATACCATAATGTTCATGAGGATAAAATATCATAGTAAAATGTCTAAAATCTATTAGAGTCTCAATCAAAACATGTCTATGCATAAAGGAATCAACAGATAATTGGAGCTATAAAATGTGGGCACTACATCCCCCTCTCCTAGAATTAGACTTCCTCCTGGAAGTCATTGGAAGAGATAGGGATATCTAGCCCTCAGAGGTGCAACATCTTCCTAGGTAGCTAATGACTCGTCATATCGGTCCCACTGCACTCTAACCTGGTCCAAATCTCGACCCCAAAGGGCCAACCTCGATGCTCCAAAGATGCGTATGGGCTCCAGTCCATCCACTAACCTAATGCGTCCTCCAAAACATGAGAAACATCTGACATATCTATGAAACGAAACATGAAAAACATCATGGGCCTGTGCAAGGCGTGGTGGCAAAGCTAGATGATAGGCAACTGGACCGATGACCTCAAGAATATCAAAAGGCCCCACAAAACGAGGTGATAGCTTAGAACCCTTTCCATAACGGATCGGACTCTTATGAGGATGAACCCTCAAGAAGACTTTGTCACCCACTGAGAAGTGACAATCGATCCTTTTGGTGTCCGCATATGCCTTTTGGCGTGCTCTAGCCTGCTCAAGATGCTACCGAATCAAAACAACCTGTTGCTCTAAATCCTGAAGATAAGCTGGCCCCAAAATAATCATGTCATCTAGTCTGTCCCAACTCAAAGGTGTCCTGTAAGGTCGTCCATACAAAGCCTGATAGGGAGCCATGCCAATGGAGCTGTGATAACTGTTGTTGTAGGAAAACTCAACTAAATGCAAATAATCTTCCCACTTCTTTTGTTGATCCATCACATACATCCTCAACATGTCCTCAAGAACCTGATAACCCTCTCTGTCTACCCATCTATCTCTGGGTGATATGCCAACTGAAATTAATCTATGTACCCAAAGCATCCTGAAAAGAAGTCCAAAAACTATGTGTAGATGGTGTCTCTTTCATTGATGATCGTCTTCGGGATCCCATGCAATCTAACAATGTCCTCCATGAACACTTTGCGATGGCCTCACATGCATTATAGGTGACCTTGGTTGGCGAGAAGTGCAACCTTGGTCAACTTATCCACAGTGACCATAATGGCATCATGATGATAAGAGGACATAGGAAGTCCTACTATGAAATCCATGGAGATCACATCCCATTTCCACTCGGGAATATCATGAGGGTATAAGAGTCCTGCAGGGATGATAATGCTCTTCTTTTGACTCTCCGACACTCAAGACAACGTGCTACAAAATCCACTATGTCCCGACAAAAACCCGACCAATAATATAACTCTCTCAAATCGGCATGCATCTTCTTCACTCCTGGATGTGCTACGTATGAGGGCTTCGATGAGCCTCAATAAGGATGAAACTACGTAGATCACCTACCTTAGGCACATAAATGCGCCTATGGAACCGAAGCAAACCATCTGACTCTAACATGCATCCTGAATATCTACCCTCAAAAGAACCCTGAGAATCCAACATCTGCCTAGCACCCTCATAAAACCTGTCCTCTGGAAGATGCTCAAGTATCATGCCTCTCAAATCTGATTGCAGAGTCAAAGAAGCAAGCACATGCCGTCATCTACTAAGTGCATCTACAACAACATTTTCCTTTCCTTTGATATACTAGACCTCCATGTCATACTCACATAGGAACTCCATCCAATGCCATTGATGAGCGTTGAGGTTTGGCTGAGAGAAGATATGTTGTAAGCTACAATGATCCATCCTCAAGATGAAAGGTCTACCTAAAAGGAAATGTTGCCAACGCACAAGTGCATGAACAACTGCTGCAAGCTCTAAGTCATGAGTAGGATAGTTAAGCTCGTAGTCCTTGAGCTTATGAGACTCAAAAGCAATAACCCGACGCTCCTACATAAGAACTACTCCCAAACCTTCTAGTGATGCACCAGTACAAACAACAAAATCCTCTGTCGGATCTGGAACTGCTAAAATGGGTGCCATGGTTAACCTTTCCTTAAGCAACTGAAAGGCCTGCTCACATATTTCTCGACCAATCAAACTTCTTCCCTTTTCTCTAAAGAGAAGTAATAGGGTGAGCAATCCTAGAGAAGTCTCACACAAACCTGCGGTAATACCCTGCTAAACTCATAAAGCTCCTCACCTCAGTGACTGATGTGGGTGTTGGCCAATCCAAGATAGCCTGAATCTTAGAGGGATCTATAGAGATACCCTCGCCTGATATGATATGACCCAAGTATTGAATCTTTATTTGAAAGAAGCTACATTTTTCCAAGTTTCTATACAACTTTTGCTCTCTCAAAACCTGAAGTACCTGCTCAAATGCTCCTCATGTTCCTCCTTGGAATGAGAATAAATCAATATGTCATCAAGGAACACTAAAACAAAGCGATCCAGAAATGTCCTGAATACTCCATTCATGAGGCTCATGAAGACAGCTGGGGCATTGGTCAAACCAAATGGAACCACTGTGAACTCATAATGCCCGTAACATGTGTGAAATGCTGTCTTATGAATGTCTGCATCTGAAATGCACAACTGATGATACCCTGACTTGAGATCAATTTTGGAGAACACTCTAGCTCCCCACATCTGATCAAACAAGTCATCAATCCTAGGGAGTGGATAACGGTTCTTTATTGTGACCTTATTGAGTTGTCTGAAGTCTACACAAAGTCTGAGAGAACCATCCTTCTTCTTCACAAATATGACTGGCGCTCCCCAAGGAGATACACTAGGGTGAATGAGACCCTTATCTAACAATTCCTCTAACTGAATCTTGAGCTCATGAAGCTCTGGATTCATCATCGATAAGGTGCCCTAGAAACTGGTGCAGATCCAAGTACTAAATCAATGGTGAAATCCACCTCCCTACTAGGTGGTAAACTGAAGCTCCCTAAAACACATCTCGCATACTCCTCAAAACTGCATGATCATCAAGGGGTGAATGCTCTGAGTACTCATCTCGAATGATCACTATAGTGATAGAAAACAACCGAAACCCTTACGCATGCTCCGCTTGAGTTTCTTAGCCGATATCATGCACAAGGAGATAGGCCTCTACATCCCTGATATCACAATTGCACTCCCAAGATCATCCTAACACTCAATGACCTTATTTCTACAATCCACCTTAGCTTGATGAGCCTCGAGCCAATCCATACCCAACACTACCTGATAAGAACCTAGAGGAATAACACGGAGGTCAAGTGTAGTGGAGAAGACTCACAAATCAAGTACACAACTCTCCACATACAAGTCCACGATGAGTTTAGCCCCAGAGGCCAACTCAACCTGCCAACTATCTAGTTTCCTAGCCACCACTAGCCCAAACTAGTCTATAACAGAAGGAGATACAAAAGAATCAAGCACTTTGAATTGAAAAGTACTGAGATAGAAATACCCCTAATAGTACCTGTCATCTCAATGACTGTGGCCTGATGCTTAGCCTGGTAGTTGTCAACCACTGCATACACACGATGGGCACGTCCCACGTCACCCACCGTCTGCTCGGATCTAGGAGCTCTCTACATATCCGTAGTAGTGGGCTTGTGTGGACACATACGCACATAATGGTCTAGAGCCCCACAAATAAAACATCCTCCTGTACCCCTCTGAGATGGGGTCCTCCTGTACTCGGCGAACTAAACTCACTCGGTCCAATCTGCGCAGATCACTACGAGTGGGTTGGCTATGAGTGATGAGTACCCGACCTCCTGTCTCTAGATCCACCAAAACCACCTCTAGACCCACCTCGCTGAAAACTCTGAGTCTGTCTACCCCTCTGATGTTGGTGTCCCTGATGTTGTGTCTGTTGTGATGGGTGTGGAGGAGCTCTCGATGTTGCTGGAGAAGACCAGAATCCTCCTCTAGGGGTGGTACTGCTCCCCATGCCCTCTGACTCTGAATGCCCTGAATCCTATCCTAGAACTTGCTCTTGTTTCTATCTCGGTGCTCCTAAGCCTTGGTCCTATTCTCCTCAACCAAGTAGGCCTTCTCAATGGCCTTCTCGAGCATGGGAGGAGATAACATCCTAACAGCTCCTACTATATTTACATTCAGGCCCCAAATGAACCTGTTTACCTACAACTTCTCATCTTGCAGGTAGTCTACATACTATAAGAGATCCAAGAACCTACTCTCATACTGCGCCACTGAGCCAGAACCCTGTCGTAAGTCGTGAAACTCATCGATCCTCTTCTGCACAAAATGCTCTGACATATACCGGGCCCTGAATCGCTCCTCAAACAACTCCCAGGTCACTATATCTCAAGTCAAATGGAGCTTCCGCTCCTCATTCCTCCACCAAATGCACCTACTGCGTCTCGGAGGAGATGTATGGCGAACTTGGCTTTGACATTGCTCTCATGAGAGTGCAAGCCAAAGCAGTTATCCAAGCTAAGGAGCCAGGACTCTGCCCCAAAGCCATCTGTCGAACCAGTAAACGTAGGTGGCTGAAGGCAAAGAAGGTCTCAAATCACACTGCATGTGTCTCGATCCTGCGATGTGGTCTAACAAGTGAAAGAGGTCACCTATCTCCAAATGGTCCTCGAAGTTGTGATTGGCTGTGATGAAACGAGGCCACCCTCTCGCCAAGGATGGAAGGGCTGCGTGACCTCTCTCATCTCGGAATATCGTGCTCAGGTGGCTCTAAATGTGCATCCTCGCCAATCAACTCCTTATCTCCCAACTGAATGTCCTCCTCTCTCGGCTCCTACGGTGGTGGAAGGTGCTCCTGTACGACACCTATCAGCTGCTGCAAGGTCTCTAATATCTGAGGCCCAAAATCGGGGGCCGCTCCCGCGTAGGTGCACTACGTCCCGAGCCTCGAGCCGATCGTCCCCTCTTGGGTGCCATCCTGAACCGAGGTAAAAATAAATAATTTTTAAAAAATGGTTCATAAACCCCCTTTTTTTAATTTTTTTAATTTTTTTTTTTTTATTATTTATTTTTTATTTTTAAATTGCGGAAAGCGTTAATTAATTATTATTATTTATTTTGAAGTGATCAATAATTATTAATGCTTCTTAAGCCTCTCATGTTAATAATTAATTTATATTAATCATTAATTTACCCAAAATCAAATGAACACTAACCCAATAATAATTTAATTTATTTTACCCTATCAAGCTTCCTAGGGTCATGGTTAAAAATCTACATCCCTAGAAAATAATTAATCTTCCTCCTTTTTATAAATTTTCCCTACACACCCTTTTAACTTAATTTGTTTTCCCTTTTTAATTTAATCTACCCACACACCCCTCTTATTTTATTTTATTTTCAATCCCATTAAAATGTCATGTTTTAAGGAAAGGTAGGGTTGAAGGAGAGCCCTAGGATCAAATCAAATCTTGGCCCTTCATTTCAAACTTACCCTAAATTTGCCCTAGATTTCTCTATGTTTTCCCCTCTTTTCTATTTCCTCTCCTCATTTTGTTTTGTTTTGTCATTTGAATGTGCAGGTTGTGGAGGAGCTAAGGGAGAGATGAATTCATGGAATCTCTCATTTGTTGAGAAGGAACTATGAAACTTGTTAAATCTTATGTATATATATTTTGAAATCCATACATCCATGTATTTTCTTCTTTTTTTTGTGAAATCCATGTACTTTCTTTTGAGAACTTGTTGGAAAATAAAAACCTAGTTTTGATGAACACACACACACACACACACACACACACACACACACACACACACACACACACACACACACACACACACACACACATATATATTTATATTTTTGTTTTGTTTTATATATATATATATATATATATATATATTATATTATATATATATATAGATATATATATTCAGTAGGGAGATCATGGCGGGGGATGCGGCACGAAGGGGGTCAATGGTAGGGGGTGACATCATAGGCCGAGGGGAAGGGACAGGGTTAAGGGCAGGGGGGGCGGGCGCAGGGGCGCGCGGGGGCGCAGGGTCGAGGTCAGGGGTCCTGGGGTATGGCAGGGTCCGGGGGCACGGGGACGGGGTTATGGGGTGTGCGGGGTCATGGGCGGGGGGGTGTGGGGTCCGTGGGGGCAGGTTAGGGTTAGGGTTTGGGGCTGGGGGTTCGGCCCAAAGCATAGTTTTTTTATTTTTTTTATTTTGTTTATTTTTATTTTTTTTATTTTTTTATATTATATTCTATTTTTTTATTTATTTATTTTATTATTATTATTATATATACACACACATCACACACACATTTACATAACATATATATATATATATATATATATATATATTTAATATACATATATATAATATATACTAAATATATATTATATAATAAGTATAATATATGTTACTAAAAATATATATATATATATATATATATCAATATTTCCATTTTTTTATTATTATTATTACTTTTTTTTAAAAAAAATTTCTAGAAGAATATTGTCATAAGTACCAAAGAAAATATAATGATTTGATTTCATTTCTTGTTTAATACTACTATCAACTTGCAAAACAAAATTGTGATATGCTAAAAACAATGATAATATAACAATTTTAAAAAGAAAATCTTAAAACCCCATGAACACTAACTCTTTTTCAAATAAAATAACTACATTGTATTTCAAATTTTCTGCAATACTAACTAAAGAAATATTTCAAATTTTTATGCAAGGAAGATTATATTAAAGACATCCATGTATATATTTTCTTTTGTTAAATGCAAGGCTAAAACATCTACTAGTTACCCAAGAGTCCACGTGTTTGAACCTCGCTCTAATACCAAAATGTAGTGCCATATTTTTTTACTTTTAAAAATAAGCACAACTAAATATTTCAAATTTAAATGTATATTGCATAACTATATTTTGCATATTTCTAAACAACAAATTCTTCCAAATGAAGACATTGAAATAAAAAAAACTCATGGTTTCATTATGATTTCAATATGATAATCTTACAAGATTCTTGCACCATAAAGTAAAACTTCCTTAGTAATGACTAAAGTTTACAAGAAGTAATAAGTACAAAATGGGTCTTTACAAGAGTATAAACTTCACAAAGCCACATTTATTTACAAAATGAAGGTAATGCCCACAAAATATGAGGATGACCAAGATGGCAAGAGGCTCCAACTATCTCCAACTTGAGTGTTCTTCCAAGGATGCTGAAATAAGAGGCAAGGCTTGTTTACCACCCAACCAATAGGCATCATCACATGCCTTTCCATGGTTGGAAGCCATGCTAGCCTCCCCCAAGCCCATGGGAGAGAGGAACAAACTTCCACAATGTGCACAAGTATAATGGGGATAAACACACAACAAGAAAAACATAAGACCATTTAACCACTTAGACCTACTACACATGAAAACAACAACATGAGGATAACAAGGTCAACCTCACAAGGGGGAAGAGAAGGAGTAGGATGCCCAAATCAAAGGTGTCCAACCATAGGAGCACCAACAAAACATGTTTACAAAACTCCTTATACCTCCTAATCAATCATCCTCCTTATTCCTCCTTTATGTTATAGAAATCCTTCTTGGGAGGATTTTCAAACCCAAAAGGGTTTCCTCACCAAGAATGGGGAAAGGTTCAAGCCATATGAACCTTTCTCCCACCTCAAACCATATGAGGGGATGAGAAGGGACCTTCATGGCTTGACCAACAACCATGAGGTTTGAGAGGGAAATCCCTCTCTCTTCCCCTACATTCTCCAAAAACCATCAATCCAAATGATGGTGGAGAGAAAACAAAGAAAACAACAAGAACAATCAAACAACTACATTCACCATACAACTTCACAACACATCATTTCACACACACCATTTCATTGATCAAGCATAGTTAACAAGATAAGCACAACTAAGAAGAAAAAGGTTAAGAATCCTACCTCTACAATGCTTTCCAAGACTCTAAGTTTTTCCCTTTGTCCAAGCAAATCTCCAAGCTCCCAAAATTCTCCAAGTTCTCCCAAAAAAATGAGCCAAGAAGACCCCTTCCTTCCACATGAGGAAGAATAAAAAGAGGAACCCAAAAGTTTCCTCACCAATGGGAAGGTGACAAGTGTCACCCCTCTCCTCTCAAGAGTCAAAGATTCCAACAACCAAATAAGTAAGAGTAAACTCACCTTTTATCCCTTATCACCCAAAATACTAAAAACTAAAATAAAACAAAGTGGAGCAACTTTTAACAAAAACACACAAACCAACCATCTTACATGGATGGTGACTAAGGAGGGAAAATGGGAGGGAAACTCCCTCCAAACCTTGGAAATAAGCCCCCCTACCTATTAGGTAGGGTCCAAGGGCCCATTTTCATGCTAAGGGAACTCCCAAACTCAAAAGGGGTCCCTAAAAATGCCCAAAATAACCCAATTTCGGGTTTGGCATGCTTGGGCACAAGGGTAGAGGGTGTGGGGTCCACCCAAGGTTCACATGTGGTCCCCAATCCCTTCTACCAACACACACACACACACTTTCCCAAAACCAACACTTAAATTAAGATGAGATCATTAAACCCCTAAGCTAGTTTACTTAATAAAACACACCCTAAACATAATTAATTTTACAAGACATAATTACATTACAATTGAGGGTTCACCCATGGTGCCCAATTAAATACATCTAATCTAAGGCCTCAAACATTTAGCATGGTTAGGACTCAGCCCATGGGCCGCTTGTGCATAATTGCGTAGCTGCCCTGAAACCCATGCTCTCCTATACCTGTCACCTGCACACTCATTGCACACATTAACCGCATCTGTCTAATATAATAAACATCATCTACACATCACAAATTCAATCAAACTTATAATGTCCTAACATTATTAAACAAATTGATAGTGCAATGCATACAATTATACACATAGTTTGCCATGAATCATCCACAGATACAATTGCAACGACATACACTTAGGCTAGCATGAGATTACCATTATTAAATCTAGAAAACTATATCATTAATCAAATCGACCACAAGAAACAACATCTAACCAATAGATCTATCATATAACCCTGTTAGTGTCATCAACATCAAAATAATATATCAGTATATGAATCTAGTCCAATTGGCGCTACGCGCCCAAAATACCATAATGTTCATGAGGATAAAATATCATAGTAAAATGTCTAAAATCTATTAGAGTCTCAATCAAAACATGTCTATGCATAAAGGAATCAATAGATAACTGGAGCTATAAAATGTGGGCACTAGAATATTTTCTAGAAACCCCATCAAACCCTTTATAACTAAATTTAATGAAAAACAAACACCGAATGAACTAGAATGATATGTCTCACAAAGAAGAAATGACATTCGGATACTAGAATGGCTCGATACCATGTTAGAGTTGTCCACAATCAAGGATTTTGACAAGAGAGGATCAAATGAACAAATAAAAAACCTGTGTGGAGTAGTGAAATCCAAAAACACTCGAGGAAGAATATTATCTTCAAGAAAATAATAAAATGTTCATTAATCTATAAACTCGTTAGCCAAAATATGCATAGAAGGTTACATTATATAGTGAGAAATTAGGTCACCCAAAAAGATAACTAACTCAACTCACAATTATAAAATGACTTTAATTACATTCCCTAATAACCTATGATTAACCTAAGCAAGCTAATTAGACCATGTAGGTAAAACCACATAGTTGGAAAAAGCCTACACCAACATCACATGTGTTGATTGTCCCTTTAAATCCTATTTTTATCACTTAGAAAATTACGTGAAATCCTTTGGATTTACTTTAATTATTTGTTTCTTAGTTGATCTTTTATTAACATTTATCTTTGTATAATATTTTATACACACTTACATGTTATTTGCTTTGCATCTTACTAGATTCATTTATACCATTTACTTCTTGCTTTATCTCTTAGTATGTAATTTATCCACTTCTAATCTCACATTATCTTATATATTATCACCTTTCATGCTTGTGTTGGACATATCATAGCTTTTCTCTTCCTTAACTTGAAATATCTAATAACTGATAGTTCATATACTACTTGATCTATCTCATTTGCACTTCTCCCTCACAATCAACTATAAGTTTTATCTATCATTGTATCACACTATTATATTCTTACAAATTTCACCTATCCTACTTCACTCACTTGAGGCTCAGGTCAAAGATGATATCACAATCTTTCCTTATGGAAGGTATAAAGGTACTTATGTGTCTTAGTTATTTTTCACATTTTTAGTGCTTAGATGTAATCCCCCTAGTATTAGTCATCTTTCACACTCACTAGAACAACCTTCCAAATATGTATGGAAGAGGGAAAGTAAAATCCAAAATAATAAAAGAAGAGAAAAAATCTATATTAAGTAGGAAAAATCAATAAAAGGAAACAAGGTATGGAAATTATTAACAGAAATAGAAGATAATCACTAACACAAATGACATGATATTATCATGTGTCTAGAATCATCTCCTATTTTGGTCAAAATTTGAAAATCCACAGTTGGTCTCACTATTGGGCTTGAGTTCCTTTAGGGAATGGTAGGTTTTATGACTAGGGTAAGATGTATCATATCTATCATTCAATGCCACTTATTTCTCATGCTAGTACCTAATTATCATAGTATACCTATGGCCCCTTAAGTGAGGTCCTAAGTAATGGGGAAAATGTTTTGAAAAGTATAATTCATAGTTACTATCAGATTTTGTATCATTCAATATCATATATGAATTTGGTATATACATTTATACTTCATTGATTGGCCTAAATATGAACTTATTGTATGTCTTAATGTCAAAAAAAATAGTCATATCCTTTTTATTAGAATGTCCCACTATGCTAAGGATCTAACATCACTCTTGTGGTGCCTTACCTTTTCATCTCTTCATGTTCACTCATTTTACTCCCCTTGATAGATATTTCTAGTAGGTGACCATGAGTTTACATAATTTTTATCTATCCTAAATTCATAGAATTTCCTATTTGTGAGTATGATTTAAAGATCTACAAGAATTCCTCACAAATATTTACACATTTATTTGCTCCATATTTATACATCCTAGTCATGACATGAGAAAACAATATCTTACCTCTTAAAATATCATTTATCCATATCAAGAATTGAATGTGATTCTAATCATTTATTTCGATACTTCCTTTTATCATATATTATGTTTTCTTTTCCTTGCATTAGATTTCACTTAATATTTAGTTACACATATTTTAATTTCTTTAATTTTATTCTTAATATTTCATTTAGATGTCTTGTAATACTCATTTACACACCTTTTTATTCCTTTGAGTTATTTCTTATGTTTTATTAAATGTATTACAATATTTTATCATGTGTTTTGATTTTTTTATTACCTTGTTATATTTCATAAGATACCATTCTATATATTACATTCATTTTTATCACATCTTTTAATTTTTTGATGTTTTTCATCAAATGCCAATTTTTATAATTTATCTTTTTTTTTCTTTTTTTTCATAATCCACAATTGTCATCACATTTGTGAAACCATATAAATAAAAACATAGATCAATCTAAACACACAAATCTGATATGAAATGCACACATAAGCCAAGATATATATATATATATATATATATATATATATATATATATATCACTAGTGTTAAAACAAGTACATGATACAGTCATATATAATCCTTTATCTCTTATATCCCTCTTTTTTTCCCTCAAATGGTGAGTTATTATGATCTCTGCATATGGGGTCTAACTAGATACTAAAAAAATGAGCTAAGGAAGTTTCCCTATATATGACTCCTAAATCCTCATGCTTTTCCCTCACCATCCTAACTGCTAACCTAATAATAGTAATTTTTGTAGTATGTGCATCATCTAACTACATAAATTACTCCACTACTAGTTTCACCTTATTATTCTCTATAATATGTAGATGATTGTTGGTACTTGATTTATTTCTTCAATTAACCCTTGTTTATTCTTGTTTCTCGGTACCCCGTGTCCTTTTATGGTTTGAATTCATTTGTTTCCCATATACTGTTCTCTCTCACATTGAACCTCATGCTCAAGAAAATTTTGTAATTAGTAAGGATATTTCATTATTTTAAACTAGAATTTAACATTTATTATGTTATCTGGTGTTTCAATGAGTTCTACACCATGAAACAATTAAACTCTTCGGTAAAGAGAAGCATGTTTCCCCAATTATGTTATGATCTCTTTTCATATAGAATTCAAATCAAGGTGATTACTTAAATAGTGGATCCTTTAACATTGACAGGGCACAAGGAATGCAAGCATATCCCCACAACCTAGTTTATTTGAGTTCTAGTTAAGTCTAAAGGGGTCTTGCGAGTTTTTAAGGTGGATTTACACTTTACACAAAAGTTAATAGTATGTGGTCTAAACCCCACTTCCCAAAAAGGGATAACATTCAAGGAATAATCACACTTGTAGTAAATAACATTTCATGGTGTTGATGTGTTTCTTATACCCAGAGGATATCATTTTCTTGGATCTTTGAGTGTTAGCGGGTTTGCATAGAAAGTATGTAGCCTATTCAATACTTGTAAGTTCTAAATAAAACTCCTCTTCCCGATGAAAGGAATATGCAAGAGTATATAAGGAAAGTGAACCTTTTCATTATTTATCAAGCCATCATACATGATGTGTGATGTTTTCACTAGCTCGCTCCTAATTAATTGAGTTATCTAGCAAGCTTTGGTTGATTTTAGAAGCTATATTATAGTGTAAATAACTTGAGTGAGTTATATAACATTACTTCATCCATGGGTTAAGGAATTGAGCATTCAAAACAAGTAAGTACCTTTGTTTGATAGTTATCTAAGGTGTGTGTATATTTTCAAAATTGGTAGCTACTTATTGTGAAATAGGAACCCTATGGGAAAAATTATAGTCTTTATTTATCCTCTAGTCAATGAATCCAAAGAAGAATGTGAGATGAATACCGTCCCAAATCTTGCATAGGATATTTCATGTATATCCTCCCACTTTGACTAATAATGGATTTTAACTTAGGCAGGAGGATTTAGCATAAATAAATTTA
The DNA here is from genome assembly GCA_018340775.1 of Taxus wallichiana var. yunnanensis. Taxonomy (NCBI): domain Eukaryota; kingdom Viridiplantae; phylum Streptophyta; class Pinopsida; order Cupressales; family Taxaceae; genus Taxus; species Taxus wallichiana. The sequence continues at coordinate 346,978,905 of CM031238.1, forward strand.
AGGGTGAAATCCCGGAAGGAGAAAAATAATGAAATTGATAGATGAAAGTTGAATTGAATTGGCCACTTCTTTTCCCCTTCGGAACTATACCTAGAATTGGTTTGGACATGATCCCGAAGCTATAATCTTGTAACCCGAGAAATTAGGGATGGAATTGGTGCCTTGGTTTTGTCTCTAACTACTGCATCACTTGATAGAAAGTTGGGTATCCCAAATTTAACCCATGTAGATAAAATAAGTTTCAAGGAAGGAGAAGAATACTATGTCAAAAATTCTGATTAGTTGATAAAGATTGTAAATGATAAATGTTTACTAAGACCTAGGGTGGAGATCACCCGATTCCTAAAGAAATTGGCTCAAGTAGAATTCCTTGAGGAGACTGAGATTTTATAACATTTTTGAGCTGCCTAATTGGAAGTGAATATGCTATTTTCATTCAATAATGGATGTGCATGTTTATCCTACTTATATTGGCACCACAAGCTCCCATCCATTGGGGGATTTAATCAATGATTTTATCCATGACCAAATGGTTCAAATGGGTGTTATAGCCAGGGAGATTCTGCTAATATCCTAGTTTTTAATGTGACTTCTTAGTTGGTGTCTAATGTTACATCATAGAATTTTCCAGGGTTGAGGTGTGAAAGATATCCCAGTGTTCACAAAATATACAATGTGTATCCCCAAATCAATTTGGCCAATTATGGAGCATAATTTAGAAGATTGATTGATGCATTTTTTTCTTGTGATATGTTTGTTTTCCCCTATTTGGAAATATGAGAGAATGAATCTTGAATCCAAACGAAGCATAGCTAGATGGGGGTGTTACTTTATCCAATTCCCAACTTTCTCCTACATTAGGGTAAGTGGCTTCACTGAGAGCCCCATTTTTTACCTCAACACATGGATGACAAGTGGGTATTATTGGAATTGGTCAAACAACTTATGTATGTTCAAAATATTTTAACCTCCAAGCATAAGACCAATATCAAATTTACAATCACATTTGGTAGGTATACATGCCCAACCCTGGTCAAAGCAAAATTGGTTGAGACAGAAATGAAGAGCCACACTATGGAACAATTTTCTCCAACAAGCAATTATGACATCAAATGGATTTTACATCAAGATTTAGGATCCGCCTTAGACCATGAGCATCACTATGAGGATTATTGGATGGACTATAGGAGAGATGATGATTTCATATTGAGAGATTATTCTATAATGTATTTGGCTTAAATTATTGATCATAATGTAGCAATAGTACTAGAAGGTATTATTTATAATGAAGACACAATAAGTCCTGAGTATATTCAAAATGACATTACATAGTTACCTCTTCCACCGATGAATTGGGTAGCTCAAGAAATGAGATCCTTGCATCATAAGATTGTAAAAGACATGAAAAGAACCATTATTTGGTTATTTTCTCAAAAGGTTTTACCTTAGTTAATAAAGTACCATTGTTCTAAATGAATATAGGGTCAGTGGTATCCTTGAGGATGTATTACCACCTTTCAGAAAGGATACAAGAACTATTCAAGGGACTCCCAAATTTATTTTAAATCACCTCTCACTACCAAAACTATAGATGAATTGTGAGCCTACATGAGTAAGACTAGAACTTCTATTTCACAACTAGCACGAGATAAATGAAGATGTCATGATAAGAACAACTCCAATTTTTGTTACCCCAATCTAGGCTATCCTAGTTACTCCATCAGTACCCCAAGTGTATTCCTATAAAGAGAGAAGTAGGAATCCAAACATTGGTCAATCATCTATCAAGTGATGCTGAGAATAAAAAGACTATGGATCGGTCCCTTCAAGTGGGTTAATCCAAGGAGTTATCAATGAAGAGAAAGAGGTTTTAGATGAGATTCCTCTTATAAGGCATAAGATGCCAAGAACTTTACCTCTAGTTACACCAGAGGATACTCTATATATTGAGTGTGAGAAAACCATAATAGAGAAGGAGGCAAAGACAAAGAATCAAAATGCCTCGATATGCCACTAGTTCCTCCTCACTCATAAGATTTTTAGTATCGTGGATAGGTATAACATTGGCCCCAATAGCCAAGTCTATTAGTCATAAATAGTTCATTCCATAGGATGGGAGTGTTATAATCCCAACACTTGAAGTGATTCGAGAAGGTGATTCTATTGAAAAAACAAGCCAAGAAGAAATCAATTTTGAAAAGGTAAAGGAATCCATCTCAGTATTGCAAAACATGAACATCGTGGGTGTGGAGGGTGTAGAAGAAGTTTTGCAACCCATAATAGGACAAAGTATGGGGACTTACAAGTAAATTTTTAAAAACCCAAGCCACTTAGGAAAACCCACTAATGATACTGGAGGTTTAGATGGAGTAGAATTGATAGAGAAAATAGAAGGAGAGGATACCTACAAAAATCACCCCGAGTTAATTACAAATCCATCCTCCCCTATTAGGAATGAGAAAGGTCATCCTCCTCCATTGAAACATATGAACAAGTATTTTTACCTATTACAAATGAGGAAACCATAGTTTCCCAAACCCTTGAGTTAAGTATTACACAAGTCCAAGGGGCATAGGTTCAACCTAGTAGCCCAATGTCATAGCTACAATTGAAGAAGAGAAACTTGGAGATGAAGCTAAAGAAATGGTATTGGTTGTTGACACAAAAATGATTCCACATGCTTCCTAGCACTTGATTATAGCACCAACAAGTCCACACATACCCGGTGAGGAACTCGCTCTTGGAGGATGGTTGCGTAAGCACTCCCAACAAAAAAAAAAAAATATAAGGATACGATAAATTCATATGAACTAATAGGTGCTACATCTTTAAGTTCATCCAAACCACCCAAGAGAGATAAAACCATGTCCATAAAATTGGTGGGTAATCGGGGGAGGTAGTTACCCCACATAAATGAGGTTTTAAAGGGAGAAGAAACTTTATTAGATTAACAAGTCACTCGAATTAAATTGGGAAAAAAATCTATAGAAGGATTGAAGCATGATCTTAAAGTGGTTTTCCAAAATTAATACATAATATTGATAAATATAAAGAAACTAAGGAGAAATTTAAAGAGAAGATTGAGGCCCTGTCCAATATTGTAAGGAAATTTATCTAGTTTCCTTCCAATAGACAAGCACTCACTTCTAATGTCACAAAGAATGCCTTGAAAAGGAAAAGGATGTCAATGACAAGTATGTAGCCACTAAGGAGTGGGAGAAAAGAGTTATTCAAAAGGGTGCCCCTATTTTAAATAAAATTATTGCATGATACAACTATGTCACTAAGCACGTTGAAGACAATACTAGATAGGTTGAGAGATTCCAATAATAATTGGATCGTTGGAAGGGTATGTTACCTAAGCTTGAGGCTATAAAAATAATCATTGAAGAAGTGTTAGAGAAAGAAGTGATCATCCCCATGGATAGAAAAGGAGAGCAAATTTTATGTGAAGAGGTAATTAAGTTGAGGATAGAAATATTGGAAAATGGTATATGTAAAATCATGGACACAAGCGAAAGGAACAAGAATATATTAATGATATTGAGTCCCATATAGAGAAGATGCTTTCTATCAAATAAATATGTACCCCAAACAAAGAAAATGTAGTAAAATTGATTAAAATTCTCAAATAACATGTTGCAAAGCGGTTCCCAAAGCTTAAAAGGTATTTTTCTACTCCTCCACCTAAAGGCTTGTGCACTTAGAGAAATATATTGGAAAATTGGAAAAATAGATATAAAAGGGGGAAAGTTTCAATGAAATGCATTGATTTATTTTCCAAGAAAGAAGTGATTTTCCATTTCCATATAGGCCTGGAGGAGTAATTTGTTATAAACATTTCAAACGAGATAATGTATTCAATGATAGGTCAAAGGAATAGAGGAGGATGATTTTATCAAGCTAATCTGGCCTAGGTTTGTTCTTTATCTTTCTCAATCTTCCTTATTCTCTACTCTCATATTTTTACCTTTCTAAGATAGTAGAAGGAAATGATTAATTAAAATGATTGCGAGTAAATAATTGAATCATATCTTATATGGAAGTCCTTGTAAAACATGTGTTATTTATATGTACAAAAAATGAAATGGGGATTCTATAAGGGCCCCAACCCTTTGAATTTATAATACTATTTTTGATATACATATATAAAAGGACTTTTTGTAGATAACATTGCATTAATTGATAATTACAAAATCCTCTCGTAAAGGAAAGAAGACAAGCCAAAATTTTCTTCTTCCTATACTCAAATTCTTTGTGATCTTGGGCACCAAAAATATACCACATATCACTGTTAATCCCCAAGGCTTGCCTATGGACATAAACTCTTTGATGTTTATTTTTGGGTCCTCCAAATTTTGATCAACTCCATCTTCCTCTCAAAGGAAAATCCCCACTCCATGAAGTTAGCTCCACTAGGTATATATGTTTTAGTTCCATAATGGGTAGCAACCTTGGATGTTGAAGATGACTTGGGTGCATCAACTAGATCGAGCGGGGCCTTTTAGAATTTTTTCAAGGGAGGCTGAGATGCCATTGGAACTTATTTAGAATAATACTTTGCAATAGCTTTCTTGAGCATGGAAATTCTCCAAACTACTTCAACAATTCGGTGGACTAATGGATCTATGTCCTTCTAGGGCTCATTGGTAGGAGGTGTGGCCTTGAATGTTGGGATTTCAAACTCTATTATTTCTAAATTTAAGAATGTAGCTAATAAAAATATGGACTTGTCATGATGGTTGGCTTTGTAGTAAAGCCATAATTTCTTCAAATTATATATTTAAACATAGTCTTCTCGTGGAAGAGATGATCGAATATAATTTGAAACACTTTGAAAAGAAAGGGGTCATAATAATGAGCCTTCACATAAAATCTAACCGCACAATGCTAGGGTTCAAGGGTCCAACAGATCAGCTTGATCTTAAATCCTAAATAACATCTTGAAAAAGATTCATTCGGGCCCGAATGGTTGAAAATCACCTACAAATATTTTGAATAAATATCATATAAGTTATTTCCTAGCTCTAATGCCATCATTGCTCAAAGGATATATCACTAGGTATTTTAGAATTTTTGCCCAAAACAACTGGGAGAAACTTGTAAATCCATAACGAGAAGATGGAATTTTATAGAATTCTTAATTCTAGAGAAGCTTGTGTAGAACATCATGTCAAGATCAATTACAAAATGAATTTGAATTCTTGGTGCTGAATAGGAAAAAGGAAAATTAGATGATGTCTATCAAAAAGTGTTCCTTGGGCTCGATTGAAATTTCAATGCGAAGGAACATCTTATTCAAATAAAATGCCACAATTTTCCAATTCCCGATGAATATTCACCATAAAAGGAAAACATCAAAACAATTGAAAGGGGTGTGTCAAACGTAAATTGTTTTATGACCACACATAGGTGCAAATATGACAAATTAGGAAAGGGACAAGAGGAATTGGTGATGTAAGAAAGAATATACGATGCACGACCACATCTACAAATCAAAATAGAACAAAGTTGATGGGTAATGATAGTATCTTTGTAGTTGGAAGATGCTCCTTTTTTATTTTTGGTAAATATTGAATTCATTACCGCGCATTAGGTATTTTCTCTCATTATTTTTTGGGGGGAAATTGAATATTGATTGGAAGCATTTTTATAAGTATGAGGTTTGTCCTCATACTCAAGGGGGTTTTTATTTGGTGATTTGAGAGAAAAAAACTAGTAATTCTACATTTTCATTTCCCTCCTTGGAAAACATATGAATTTAGAGTTTTAAAGTCCTTATGCCAAGGTGGTTGCATTGTAAAACCATTGGAAAGCATTGAAGGCATTTAATCCATGTCCCCTTGTCAAGGAATTGAAATTTTAATGAAATATGTATGCTTATGATTTTAGTTTGTGGTTTGGTCTCTTATATGTTGAATATTGATTAATGAGTTATAACTTTTATTGCAAATGTGTTCATTGCATCTATATCTAGTAAAGTAGATCAATATCTAGTTGTTGCATCATTTGATCAATAAATCGGTATTGCATTATAGTACTTACTATGTAATATTTGATTTGGTTACAAAACCTTGTTGTAATCTTCTTGTTGAATGATTTTGTTGTCCTTAGAGTGTATCTTTGGCATGTGAAAATGGGAGCAATGAAAAATTCATTAGAACTCTTATATGAAGTGTTTTCAAGGTTGTTTGGAAATATTTGTTTTGATTGAGTATTAATGAATGAAAATATCTCTTTAAAATTTATTGTTACTTTATATCATATTCTTCACATTCCAGACTATCGTGTCATTATAGTGGTTATTAATTCTTTGTTATAAGAAATTGACCATCATCTAGTCCCACTTCCTAACAAAAAACACATTTTACTACCCCACACCATCACAACCATAACTAAAAGATACATGCACAACATTTTTATTCCAAGCATCATTAAAAACCCATTTAAAACCAAAATTCCCATGAAAATGATGCACGAGAACCAATTTCAATTGTCTTTAGTAACATGTGTCTGATATATTGAGTATATGTGATATCTCTCGTGACAAATTTTGCGAGTTAATGTCACAATCATGGCCATAATCAACTCATATTGAATCACCATTACAAATTGAGAGGAATAAAATTAAAAATATCCTTCCTCCATTCAGGTTACCCCATGGGTTCTCTCACCCTAGTTTAGGCAGAACCAAAAGTAGTGGGATTAGGCCATCCCCTTTGTTTGTGCCTCCTAGTCATCCCAAAATATTGGTGCAAAAAGAGAGAGTTTTATATGCATCCCCGATCTGTAAATGATATACCCCATAAAATTTTTCATTCTCTAAAATCCACCCTACCCTCAAAAAGTGTTGTCAAGCTCCAGGGGGTGTAAAATCGGGAACCAACAAAGGGTACTCATATCCCCTTTAATCTATAGATGTGAGTGATGTAGATTGTTGCTCTAGCTCTTGATCTGCCTCTCTATCCAACTGAAATGTACCCATGTACTCTCCTACTAAGGGCATATTAATTGGATAGAACATCAATGTGGGGTCTATATTATATATAAATGGATCCAAAATATCATAATTTCACCTTCTATTAAATATCTCTAATCAAATGTAGTCTCATTAGTAAAGTAAAACATGTGTATAATACATTAGCACACTATATATACCATAATATTTTCTAGCATATTTTTTAGTTATTAGTAAAATGGGGAAATTAGTATGTTACGGTTAAAAAAGGGGTCTCAATACCTAGATACAACCATAGGACCAGTAAAAAGAAAAAATAAACAAAGAAAAAAAAACCAATAAGAAATAAAAAGGCACAAATTAAATGAAGTTAAACAACATAAACACATCTAGGATGAATTTAAGATCTTCAATTCAACTATTTACAAGAATCTAGAATATAATTCCACCTTTTTCAAACAACCCGAGTCCACCTTTCCTCCCGAGGAGTTTCTCTAAATAAATCCTTGTTCAAACACGATCTTTTGATGTGGTTTATGAAATAAGGGCCTTCCCAATAATTCAAATTTTACATCCATCTATATTTATTTTCTAAGGAAATGATAGTAGAACCAATGTGTAATGGTTCTTCCACTTTTATTTTATATAAATATATTTCCTTAATCACCTCCTTATCCTCATGGTGAGAAGCATATTTTTTATTCTACATCCCTCTCTGATTATCAGACTTTGAATAATTTTTCTTCTCAACTTTTTACTTCCATCATGATTCAACCTAGAATATTATCTTCCGATCCCCATGATTCTCGATATTATGATTGGAATTCACCTTTATATCTTCAACTTCACATTCCTCTCAATTTGAACTTCATCTTCATGATCCTCTTCAGTCTCTTCTTCTTCTCCTTCTTAGCTTGAATATTTTTCTTCCTCCTCAAAAAGTTCTCCTTCTTCCTTGCTTCTATATCCTTTTTAGTTTCTCACTTCCCAAATCATTCCTAGTACCATCTAACTTCCCTTCTCCCTAAATAACCTTAGCATCCAAAGCTTTAGTAGTGTTTTCATTGGTCTCTTCTACTATCTTCCTCTTCCATCCCTGATTAATATTGTTTTCTTCCTTATTTTTGGGGGTTTTGAGGTACAAAATCTAGCCACATGACCTAACTTGTGACACATTTTACATCTATGAAAATAATCCTCATACTCAATCTTTTGGACCCATCTTCCAAAACTTTAATATAGGGAAAAAATAAGGAATATTATGATTGGTAAAAGCATTGACATAAAATATGGCATGTATCAATCTAGATATGACCTTAGTGGATCTATCAAAATCTATAAAATTGCCAAAGTTTTTAGCAATACTTATCATTAAACCCTCCTCCCAGAAATCAAGGGGAGGCCTAGGATCCATACCCAAATCAAAACCATGTTAATATCCTCCTTATTAGGGTCAAAATATGGTTTCCATTTCCTTACAAAAATTCCCATGGTCCCCAAAACCAAAGACCTCCTATCAAGGCTCCAGAGCAGTCTTCTTCATTGTTGAAACATTCTAGAAATGACCCTTTAGAAAAAGCAAAAAAACTCCAAATTTCGTCTCTTGGGAAATTTAAGGGATGTATAATATTATTAAATTAGAGATCCACAATATAGATTGCTAAAGATTATCTTTTATGAATTACAATAATTAGAAACATAGATACATATCTTTATATTACAGATTACATTATGTAAACAACATAAAGCTGAAAGTAAATGAACAAAATGACACAAGTTATAATTGGGAAAACCTTGGAAGGTAAAAAAACCACTAAAAATCACTTATCTTTATTGAGAATAAAATTTCACCCAATACTCCCACTATTTCTCTATCATCTCACTCATATAGCTCGTATAAATGTTACCATCAACTGTGTAACTGATCTCTAATGAGATCACCTTGTTATATACAAGGTGGGTGGTCATGATCCACTCTTAAAGCTGACCCACTTTGGGGTATATCATGCTTATATTTTAAATATAATTTATAAAACAAAAATATACAGATCTTTGGAAGGTTTCTAAATAAGCAGTTTCCTTCTTAATATTATAAACCCAACACTCCCCCTTAATGTTAAGTAGGGAAACATGTAAAATTTCATTTTTATACAAAAGGAATTACAATCCATAAATCAAGAAGATTTAGGCTAGCATGTAGAGAAAATAATTCTTGTTCCAAATAACACATGCCAAGTCACCTTTTTGTACAAAATGAATTACAATCCATAAACCATCCAAGTGATTTAGGCTAGCATGCAACAAAACATTAATTTTGTGGATTTTTTTGACTCCGTTGTACACTACAATAATTTTTTGGTAAACTATAGTGGTATCCTACGGATTTACACAAAATACAAACTAATGCAAGTGTTCCACAGATTTTATAACTCGTGGTACACTACTACAATGTTCCATGGGTGTTGTAACTCCATGATGCACTATATAGTGTCTTGTGGAATTACTTGAGCCACAAAACAAATAAAGTGGTCCATGGAATTTTAAAAATTTTTAAGCACTACTTTAGTGTTCTACAAACTTCAAGAATCCATGACACAAATCAAGTGTTCCACGGGTTTTGTAAAACCTACGATACACTAAAAACAACACACAATTTTCAAAATCTTCTCAAGATAAAATGATTACCTATAAATTCTTACATAATATTATGGAGTTAAAAATACTCTCATATCTATTGATTTGTTGGGGATTACAAGTAAACTTCATATACATGACAATTTACTCAAGCAACATAGAAATAGTCTTGGGAGTATCCATTTTGATACAATCAAGCCGTTAAGAGATGGCATTGCACAAGAAAAAACATGCAACATGTTCATTTCTTATTTCCCCCTAAGGGAAGATTTGAAAGGCCAAAAATCATATGATTCAGAGGTGAATATCAACGTCATTCACATGATCATAAGAGATAAGCAACATATACTCATATGATTTAGAGGTGGATATTAATGTCATCCACATGATCATAAGAGCTAATATCTTAAATGCCCAACATAGCACGGAATTTATAGAACTTTGTAGCACCCAAGGGCTTAGTAAAAATGTCTACAACCTTCTCTTTAGTGGAATAAAACTTGAGATCTATGTCACCATTGAGAACTTTCTCTCGGATGAAGTGCATATGGATCTCAATATGTTGATTATTTAATGATGGAATGGATTGTTCATGAGATAAATACAACTTTTAATGTCATATAGAAGTAGAGTGCTTCCTTTGATGCCCATATGAGTTCTTCCAATAATATTTTCAGCCACATGGCTTCTTTTATTGCTTCCATAGCACTTTTATACTCTTCTTTAGTAGAAGAGATAGATATTGTTGGTTTATTCTTGTTGCTTTAAGTTATTGCACCAGACTACCTTTGAAAACATATCTATAAGTAGATTTTCCATCAAAAATATTACCAGCATGGTTAGAATCAAAATAACCAAATAAATTTGTATCATCATAAGAAGAATAATACAAACAAAAATTGATTGTACCTTTGATATACTTTAGAATCAATTTTTCCATTTTCCAATGGTCCTCATAAGGATCTTGCATGAATCTAGAAACAATTCTAACTACATAAGATATATCAATTCTAGTGATAGTCAAATAAATCAAACTACTAACAAGTTGTCTATATAAAGGAGGATTAAATTTATTACAAACAAGTTTTGGATCTAATTGAACATTATTTTTCATAGGAATAGAGACATGATTACAATCAATCATGTTAAATATTTTAAAAAGGTTATAAGCATATCATGATTGAGATGCAATAATATATTAGTGATTTTGACAAATAATAATGCCTAAGAAGTGATTAAGCAAACAAAGATCTCATTATATCGAAACGTTGTCTTAATTTCTCTTTGATTCTAAAAATTAGATTATTATCACTACTAGTAATCAAGATATCATCAACATATAAGAAAATGATGATAAAATGATTGTTTTCAAATTTAACAAAGTGGTTTCAACCACTTCCAAAACGAGAGTTTCGGGTATGGGGACAAGGGTAAATGGTTAGGGGAGATTTTAGGCATGGTTAAGGAGTTAAATGGTTAGGATAAAAAGGGGTATGATGGGTTATAAGTGATTAGGAGGTTTTAGGAAGGTTAGAGTAAATAAATAAATCATTATCAACAAAAAATTAGAGAAACCAAGATCATGAAAGAAATTATTTATCTTAGCATACCAAGCTCTAGGAGCTTTTTTAAGACCATAAAAATATTTCTTAAGTTTACACACATATAATTATTTTCCAGGTTTTCAAAACCTTTAAGTTGATGTATATAAATTTCTTATTTCAAATCACCATTTAAAAATGCATTTTTAACATCCATTTGGTGAATCTCCTAACCATGTTGAGAAGCTATAGCTAGAATAATTCTAATAGTGCTCATTTTGGAAATAGGAGAAAAGGTTTCAACATAATCCAAACTAGGTTTTTGAGTAAACCCTCTAGCAAATAATCTAGCCTTGAATTTATCAATCTTACCAACAGAGTTATATTTGATTTTATATAACCATCTAGAGCATGCAATGCTTCTTTTAGGAGGAAGAGAGACTAATTCCCAAGTTTGATTTTTATCTTCCATAGTTGCAATCAATCTTTCATCTAGGTTGGATTCTTCAAATTTTTGAGATTTAACCTCATAAAAATTTGACAAGGCATGATAAGAATATTTACTGTGAGTCATATTTCTTAGATTTCTAGGCTGAGAATTAGAAATGAGATTTTGAGCCCACTTAGGAATTCTAGTTTGAGACACAGATTGAGAAGACTCGCCCTCAATATCAATGTCCATCATATCAGCGAAGGTTGAAAAACCAATTTGAAATAAGTTTCCATATTGTCTAAAGGGAGGTTATTAAAATAAAGAGATCAAAACTTAGGAAATGCAAAGGAGGGAGGAGAGGAATATTCATAAAAATATTTTTCTATTTAACATGAACATTCCTATTCTCTATGATCACATGTTTGACTAGATCATACATCTTTAATCTTTTTGTTTGACAGCCATACTCAATAAAAAAATGCAAGAGTAGGAGGTAGGATTAAGTTTTTCTCTCTTTATTTTAGGAATAAGAAGAGAAGTTAGACTACCAAATATATTAAATGAGAAATATCTTATTTTTGTTTAGTCCATAATTCATGAGGTTTGGTTTGATGCAAAACTTTGGTAGGAATTATATTTAGAATATGAACAAAAATGTTCATATATCTATCCTAAAAAAATTTAGGCACATTAGAAGCATGAAGCATGGTCCTAACCATTTCTATGATTGTTTTATTCTTTCTTTTAGCTATGCCATTTTTTGAGGAGAATAGGGAGTTGTCAATTCCCATTGAATTTGAAATGACACACAAAACTCATAAAACTTTAAATTGACATATTCAACTCCATTATTAGTCCTTGTCCTTTTAATTTTCATATTATTCATGTTCTCAACTAAGGATTTAAATTCTTGAAAACTAGACATGACTTCAAACTTTTTCTTAATCTAATAAAACCAAGTCATTCCAAAGAAGTCGTCAATGAAAGTAACAACATACAAGGATCCACCAAGAGAAATAACTTCCAAAGGGCCTCTTACATCACTATGAATTAACTCAAGCAAGTTAGAGGAATTAGACTCATGGTGTTTTTGAAATGGTTCAACATGTTTCTTACCAAATATAAGGTTAACGCATGAAATATAAGGTTCAACATTCATAAGTTTTATGGTTTGTTTTTATCTTAGGAATGCCTAATATAAGGTTAACGCATGAAATATCATAAAAACTCTTAAATTTTACATACCCAAGTCTTTCATGCCATAATTGAACATCATTACAAGAACAAGAAGAAAGACAAGTTTTATCAACAAATCCTTCAAAAATGTATAAACCATTCTTCTAAAAACCAACAGCAATGACTTTACCAAGATCATTCTTAACATAGAATTTATCTTTTAATAACACAACTTTTCAATTTTCTATATCTAGTTGAGAATGAGATAAAAGGTTCTTCTTTAAAATAAGCACAAATAAAACATTTTTAATATTTTCATTTGCTAACTTAACATCTCCACAACATTCGAAATAATGAAATAATTATCTCCTAGATATATATTCTCATGACATTCTATAATATTAGAAAGAAGATCATGAATGTATGTCATATGTCTAGAAGCACCACTATCTAGAATCCATTCATTGTCATTAGAAGTTGAAAGAGAAGTATAAAGACAAATAGTTTTCTCAACATTGTTGGCTTGGTTTTTAACATGATTCTAATTTTTATTCTTCTTATTTTTATTGTTGAAGTTCTTATTTTTAGCATTATTATGAGCCTTATTAACATTAGAATAATAATTGGCATCTTTATGACCAAATTTACCACATTTAGTACATGTGCCATCAAACTTAACTTTAAAATTTTTATTATTCCTATTGTTCTTAGGATTAAATTTAGATTTAAAGTTAGATTGTTGATTTGTATTACAGTTATTTTGATTTTTAGAAGGCTTCTGACTTTGAGAGAAAATGCTTTAGATTCATTCTATTTTGAGTCAAATTTCTTCATGAAACTTACTTCTTGAATAAGGAGAGAAGACAATTTTTTTAAATCACGTAGATCATCTTCATTTTGATATTTAGAATTCAAAATAGAGATGAAGTTTCTAAACTTCTCATGATTGTTAATTTGAATGATAAAGTGTAACAACTTATCTTAAAACAATTCACAATTACATACATCTAATTGAGCTTTAATATCCTTAATTTTAGCTAAGTAGTTAACAACATTTTCATCATCTTTCATATGTGCTTTGTAGAAAATTCCATAATTAACTTAATTGTTTTGGATAGGTGACTTATTCATGCATAGCTTGCAGATTGCATCCAAGAATTTGTAGGAGACTCCATGTGTCCTATATGCAATAAAAATTATCCTTGATGTTTTGCAATATAATTAACATGAACTCTTGGGATTTTTGAGAGAAATCATTTAATTTCTCAAAAGTAGCATATTTCCTAGTGGATTTCTTCTCAACACCACTAACTAAATCCCATAGCTTTCTATCCTTAAATATATCCTTAATCCTAATTCTCTAGATGTTGTAGTTAGTTCCATTCAAAATTTAATATTTATTCATAGAAAAACTAGAATAACTAGTAATTTTAAGTAAAACTTAACAAAATTTGAAAAACAGAATGTCATGAAGGTTTTAGAAGTTCAGATTTGCATTATAAAGGAAACCAACTATAATAGATTAAAACTTTAATAAAATATCTTGTAACTTGATTTAAAAACCTAAAAAAAAAAAATATAACACAAATATGGAGGATTGTAGAACACAAATAACCAACCATGAGAGGATGCGAGGTGCTAAGAAAAAATATATGGTCTTTTAAAAAAATGACAAGTCGAGATTCATTAAAACAATGTTTTGTGGGTTTTAGTTTTCCATAGAAAATACAAATAAAATTTGTGGAACAAAGGAAATTTGCAAGACATTAGAAGTCTACAAAACAAATAAAAATTTCAAAACTAAGGGATGCCTTCAAAGAATCTATAGAGCATGAAAAATATGTCACGAAGGTCTATAATACACCGCACAAAGAGAAAATTATCAAATAATTTTTTTATCCATGGAACAAACAATCATGCAATAAGAAAAATCAATCCACACATAAAAGAGTTCATGCAACAAAGAAGAAAATCATGCAATACTAAAAACCATGCAATAAGAAAAAAAACCGTGGAAGCCTAAAATAAACACAACAAGTAAAAAATTCAGGCAAGCCTAAGAAGCCACGAAAGGCTTAGAAAATCCATTAAAGAATTAGTATTATCTATGAAGGCATATAAAATTCTAAGGAAGGTCATTGATGACTTAAAAGGTGTGAAATATTCATATAAGTCACACAACATATATAAAATGAATATAAAAGGCACAAAACATTCAAATAAGTTGTGAAAACCTAATTCAAGTGAAAAATGACTATGGATCATAAAATATAGAGATCTAAGTATGCAAAATCAATGAAAACTTAGATTATGATCAATCACATTGATCTAGAGCATCCAAACATGCCGCATTTATCTTAAAACATATGAATTAGGCGTGTGCACTTGATGAACTTGAAGAAAGAAGCGAAACAAGCTAGGGTTTCGTAGATTTTTAAAAAATCAAGTTTCTTTGCACTGCGATTCACAAAAACTAGATCTATCATGTACAAGCATAAACACATGATTTGATACCATGTTAGGAAATTTAAGGGATGTATAATGTTATTAAATTATAGATCCACAATATAGATTGCCAAATATTATAGTTAATGAAGTACAATAATTAGAAACATAGATCTAGATGTTTATATTGTAGATTATAATATGTAAACAACATAAAACTGAAATTAAATGAACATATTGACATAAGATATAAGTGGGAAAATTTTGGAAGGTAAAAAAATGCGCTAAAAATCACTTATCTTTATCGAGAATAAACTTTCACCCAACACTCCCATTATTTCTTTATCAAATCGCTCATATGGCTCACATAAATGTTACCATCAACTGTGTAGTCAATCTCTAATGATATCACCTTGTTATATACAAGGTGGTTGGTCATGATCCACTCTTAAATACAACCCTCTTGGGGGTCTATCATGCTTATATTGTAAATATGAGCTATAAACCAAAAAACATATAGTTTTGGTGGGTTTCTAAATAAGCGCTTTCCGCTTAATATTATAAACCTAACAACATCTATCCTTCCATTTTCAAGCAGCCCATTAGCAAATGACTTCAATGTTTGGAAAAATCCCCCACAAATTTTCCAATAAGATAAAATTCATTCAACTACATACATCTATTGACTAAAAGTTTGGGGACTTAAAAATGATTCCCTTTATCATCAACATGATATTTGATCTGTAGGTTGATATCTTCAAAATATTTAGCTTCTCTATGATGTAATATTTCATCCCATGACTAACCTTGAATCAAAATATTATTGAAAACTTTGAAATAACTAGGAGAAACCTTTTGTGTTTCCACACCGCACCATCCTCTCAAACCCTAAAACCCTAAACTATGTTACTCTTGCTTCATTCTCTCATGGTAGAGATTATTTCCTAACATATATCATATTCTACTCGAGGAATAAAAATATAATCAAATACACAATCATACAGTGTTGACTATTTCATTCCTACATGATTTACAAGTATGCATGTATGTATAACATGACATCATCCTCATTTTATCATGGCCTCACAATAATGAAATGCTACCATCTCTCTCTCCTAATAAATATTGTGGGTTCCTCCCTCTGATCTCAAGATACTCTTTTTAGATCCCTATCTAGAATTGCAATACTTTAGCAATGTAGAGAGAAAAATAGCCCCCCCACCTAGTCATCTGATCCTCCAATTATGGTACCAACCATGGGGTCATTGTACCTCCACATAAACTAAAGTATCTCTGGTGTACCCAGATTTCATCCTGAAATTTGTGACTACCCTATTAAAAAAAATCGTACTTTTAAAATAATGGGTCATTTTGTGTTTTTATTGCCTGAAAGTTCTTGTATTGCATCAAGATATTCCCAAAGAGCCATATTATCCTTTTTCGCCAAATACCCAATGCCCAAAATTGTTATATTCTGTCGTCAGGATTTGTCTGCGAGGAAATTTGTATTTAATTATTTTGAGCCCCGTATGAGGCTATTTGCACTCCGTTTTAACTCTGTTATGATCAAACATGTCATTATTCCTATGTACCATAAGGGTTTTAACTTGGAATAAGTTTTGGGCTTTATTTGTGACTTTTGGCAATTTTTCGTGTTTTTGTGTTGTCCCATTTCATTTTCTGTGAAATTTCTCTAGAACAATTCCTTTGTCGGGTAAGCCCGATTTTTGGCCTAGAGCAGCTGGAAAACATATACACACGTTATGCCCGGAGGAAGTCACCATCGGAGGTCTGGTTCACTGGGAAAAGGTGAAGTCGTGCACAAAAAAGCCCCTACGGGGTTGGGTGCATTTTTGGAAAACAAAGGATTTAAGCTGCAGTGGGAAAAATAGAAGCAGGGCGGTGGGATTTTATTGCCTGCCTTGCAGGGTACTTTTTCCCGTGATAGAAAATTCACTTAAGCTGCAGTGGGAAAATTAGAGGCAACAGGCAGCGGGAATTTATTGCCTGCCTTGTAGGGTAAAAATTCCCATGGTGAAATAAAAGGAAAGTGACTTAAGTGAAATCATGGGATTTTAGTGCCTGCCTTGTAGGGTAAATAATCCCATTGTCAAAGTCAAATCACTTAAGTGGATCATGGGATTTTAGTGCCTGCCTTGCAGGGTAAAGAATCCCATTATGAAAAATTCTTAAAAATAGAATTATATGTGCAAAAAAGTGCGACCCACCTTGGGTGAATAATAATGCATTAAATAAATATTTGTTAATATTTATTCACCCAATTTTGGCACCCAGGCTTGTGGAAAAGTCAACAAAGGGAAGTGGACATAAGGAATTTAAAAATAGAATTCCAAAATTAAATAAATTTAATTTATTTAATGCAACCCCTTTTGAGAAGGAATTAATACTTTTTAAAGTATTAAATGATTATATTAATTCCTATTTTCAGTGGCTATGGTCAAAGCACACTGTGAAGCTTAAGTGAAGTGAAGTGTGGATGATTAAATTGAATTAATTTAATTGATTGGATGGCTGTCCTTAAACATGCTATATTTAAAAGAGAAGAGCTTGATTTTTAATTAATTAATTGCCTTTAATTGTTAGGGCAATTATTAATTATAGAATTGTGAGGGTTATATAAGCATGGGCAGCCATATGGGTGAATTATTTAATTCACAGGTAAAGAATTGCAGCCAAGAGGAAAAGTGCGCCCCATTTGAAGAAGGATTTTGCTCAGGCAAGGTGGAAACAAGGCATTTGAAGAAGGATTTTGCTTAGGCAAGGTGGAAACAAGGCATTTGAAGAAGGATTTTGCTCAGGCAAGGTGGCAACAAGCTAAAAGCTTCCAAATTTGGTGCATGCTTTGAAGGAGGTTGATCTTTGTCTGCATAATTGTTTGCATAAGTGTTACAGGTGCTAAGGAATTCATTACAGGTGTTTTTCAAAAGAAAATGAACTTATATCAATGTCCAATACATTGAATATTTCCTCCGAATCTGAAGGATTATCCATATCTGCACTAATTTTGAAGAATTCCAAATAAGAAGAAAAAGAATTGTTCAGACAAAGATAGACAAAGCTATGGTGAAGAAAGATGAAAAAGAAAGCACAACAGAGTCATGCATCACTTCTAAATTTGCAGATACTGGAGACACGGATCTAGGCTCGAAACCTCTTGCTGAATTGATAGACAGATCCAGAGCAGGAGAAACTTCACTCATGCGTGCAGATTAAAAGCAGTGGAATTATTCGAGTTCCAGCTTTTCCATCCATAGCCTAGTTGCCAAAGTTTGTTATGCAGTGCGAGATGCGATGTAGATGCAGATGCAAATCCATATGCAGATCCAGATCCAGATCTCATAGTTACAAAATATTTCGGCACAAAGGCTTCATCCTCTTGTTTCGAATGCAGCCCGTGAAGAAGTCAATGCGTGGAAAATTCCTTCCAAGATCCTATGCATGTGCTCTCATCTTCCAGTTGAAGCCTTCATTGAATTTTCATTCACCCTGAGTGTTTCCCAAATTTTTAATTGCTCATATGCAATTAAAAATAAGGATGATGAGTTATCTATGGCCAACCTTGCACTGATGCATGTACAACAGAAGAACTGCAAAAGCTTCAAGGATAAAAGAGAAGACAATGCGAAGGCAAAATTCCAGCTTGCTTCCAATTCCAATTCCAACCGCCCTGCAATTCCACTTGTTTCGAGATCCAAATGCTTCCATATCCATTTGAATCAATTGGTAATCAATCACGCAGACATGAAAAAGGACAAAGTCAGCTTTCCTCTTCCTTCTTCTTTCCTCCGACAAAGTAATTGAGCAATCAATTAAATTATACAACTTAAGTGATTGGTTTAAAAGCCATTACTTGAAGAAGTCAACTACTTGGAGATAGGTGGCATGTGCAAAGAGTAGAAGGTTCTATTTTCAGTTGCAAATCATACATGTCATGCAAAGAGGAATTCCAGGAGGAAGATTGCCAGTTGTTCCTTTTCCGACTTCCACATGTGTCAGTTCAACTAAAGCTTCTAACTTGTAATTGCCCCTCTACATTCTATAAGTAGAGGAAGAACCTTCGGGTTAATAGATCAAATTTGTAAGCTGCAATCTTGTGTTCTAGACTTTGTGCTGAACCCCTGAGAGTAACTTGGAGCAAAGGAATACAAAGGAGCAGGTTTCTGGAGAACTTTGTGTCATGGTGTATTGTGTTTCTTGCTTTTGATCTTAGATCTCTTAATAAACTTTGTGTTATTTTAGATCTGGATCTAGAGGTGCCTTTGTTTTATAATTCTGTGTGTTCATATCTATTAAGTTTCTTCTATGTGTATGCAATTAGCTCTGCTATCTACTAATTGGGATGCACATCTTCCCCATTTCTTCTTTGTATTTCCTTTACTTCCTTCTTCTATAAAATACTTCCTTTCTTGAACAATTGCTACTTGCTGCAGAACTTCTTAGTTATGGTTCATGAACTAAGTGGTTAAAGTAAAACCCCTGATAGATAATAACACATTTTTATTGACAAATCTGACATGGGAGTCTCATCGGTTAAATGAGGGAGATTTATCTCATGACTGCCTAGGTTTTGTGCTATGCAGAAAATCTAGCCAACAATCTCTCTCAATTTTTTCCCACACCTCTATAATATATATCTTCCTTATAAGTCCATCTACTTTCATATTTTATTGTTTCCTTTAAGCTCCCATATGTTTGCATGGTATTAATGGTGGTAAGAAAACCTATGGTCCCTCCCTTACTCATCCTCTTGTATATCATATAATTGTACATAATTATTGGAAATAACACAACTAGATGTGGCCTCCCAAATTTTCTTGGTAGTCTATCTATAAGATGTGTCTCTACCCACTAGTGGTAGTAATATATGACCTCAATAATGTCCTATGCTTTTGGATTCCAAAATTGTTATTGGAATTATATTGGAATCACACATATATATAGATCCAAAATCACATATATTGATTCCAATATCACATATGGATCCATAAATCACATATATTGGAATCCAAAATCACATATATTGGAATTTACTGCACTCCAAAGTCCCATATATTGGAATCCAAAAAGTCAAATATTGGAATCCATTATATGGGCTAGCATCTACTAGGCATTGTCTATGCTTTGGACTAAACAAAACATGTATATGTTTTATATGGGCTAGCAACTACTAGGCATTATTTATGATTTGTTATGTACAAAACATGTTTCTATTTTAAAAGGGCTAGTGGCCACCAACCATTATTTATGCTTTGTTATATAAAGAAAAAAATTTATGTTTTAAATGGGCTAGTGACCGCTAAGCATTATTTATGCTTTGTTATATATAGAACATGTTTCTGTTTTATACGGTCTAGGATAGACTAGGCATTATTTATGACATGTTATGTACAAACATGTTTTTGTTTTATATAGGATAACAAACATCTTCTCTTGTCCTTCAATGGTTGCAACAAAGGCCACAACGTGGTGTTAAATTTGATGCCCATTTAGATGTTTTTTTATTTTTTTATCCTTAAAATAGTTGTAAATATTTGAAATAACCATCACATATGACTTGCATATTATAGATGTGACCATCAATTTTTCTAGAGATTTATTTATATATTAATTATATTAAAAAATATTAAAAATAATTAAGTATATACAATATAATTTTATATTTATTTTATGAACAATGTAAAAAAATACTATTTTACAATTTTTCAAGGGCAAGTTTTTTTGATAATTCACCACAAAAGTTATTCAATCATACTGTCATCTTATAATCAGTGAAAATATAAATCCTCCCAACTTATATTTCAAAATCTCATCATAATATAATAGAGTTACATAATACTTTCATAATAACATATGTATGTATATATTATTGACAATGTTAAGCAATACCATCATAACAACATTCTGAAAAGATAAATAGTTATTTAGCATTTTCTTGCTCCAAGTATTTGATGCCCTCTACCACATTCAATCCTTGAGACACTATTTGTGATATTTTTTTTGTACAAATCGCCATCAACCATTTATCTTTTGTACAATATTTGTATCTTTTTCATCCCCACCATAAAAATTTTAGGAGGGTTTCCCTTTGCACCTAATGTAATACACAAAGTGTTTTTAGAACTATATGAAAAATCGTTTCTACTCCAAACCTTTTCTAGGTCTCTTATTGTTATTCCCTCACTATATTGCAATGTTCCTTTCCCCAAGTGAGTCTTGGATTCAATATGGTCGATATTTTTTTATTGAATCCCATTGATATCTTTTTAACATCAACAAAAATGAGATTGTCGACTAGAATCCCAGTTCACAATATGGTGATAATAATTTTATAAATTCTGACATAGGCCACCTCGCAGTTGACAACTTTCATACCAAACCTTGAATGACATCTTCCTATTGTATGTTTTGTTTATCCCATATAACAGGTCCTCCATATCCAAAATAAGTAAATAACTCTTATCACTACCTACAGGGAAGTAAACAAATTTTATTTTCATCACCACATATCAATTACAACCAATTGAAATAAACAACATTTTAGCTTATGACTAATAATTACCGATTGAGATTGTGGCTTGGATTACACCACCTTTACACATTGTTGGATCCATTGTTGATGCAAGAGCTATTTCAAATAAACAATCATCAATTCATAATCTATTTCTTCTATTGAAAATGTGAGCATAATGTATTTGAAATAAACATTAATCAATTCATAATCATTTCATGTTGTGGAAAATGAAATCTTAAATGGATAAACATAGTGGTTTTTGTGGTGATATGGTAAGTACAATATCAATTATTCTCTATCTTATAATTCAAATTTAGTGTCCCATTAGGCTACGCTTATATTCATCGAACCACCCTTTGGAAAAAAAATCCTCAACTATTGATGAGGATTTGTGACCACTAGGCTATGCCATCATTGGCCAAACTACACTTAGCTGGAAAAACCTTTAATGAGGCTAGCCAAGTGTTTCTTTACATACATATGAGCTGGATCAAGCCATATGTAGTTCTTTTATGATGATGTTGAAGCCAAAACAATGTTAATTCAATGTAAGTAGTCAAGTATGTAGTAGTGAATCAATGAAACATTGTAGACAATATGCAGTTGTAAATCAATGAGATATTGATGAATGTAAGGTTTTTAGTCAAACCATTACTTGTATTGAACGTGGATGCATAGAGTCCACTAAGCTCTATATACTTCATTTTAAATTGTTATCATAGCTTACAAATGGATTTCCTTAAACTTTTTCTTCGACCCTATGCCAAGCATATAAACTAATGTCTGTTAGTTATCATTTCCTATAAATTTGTGGGCCTTATAAATAATTTTTTTGTAAAATACACATGGATATCATACCAGGTTGTGAGTGTTTATTCATGTTGGATACCTCCGCACCCTCCATAATTATGTTGTCTAGTTGTTGGTTGTCTACATAATCATTTATTGTCTTATAAATTTGTGGGGCTTATTAGTGGTTTTGTTTGTAAATTCACATGATTAACATACCTAGATCTGATGGCATATTCATGGCCAATGTGCCCACATCCTCCACATCTATCATCTGAACTAAAAAAACATAAGTTTGTTAAAAATTTTGAAAACCATGGCAATTGAAGATAGAGCTCATTAAACATATTTATAAAATGATTGAAAGTAAATCACCATGTTGAATTGGTTGTGTAGCATCACGGTGAAATGGTTGTACATCAATTTTATAGCTTTGTGGTTGTCTCGTATAAACAATAATTGTATAAGTAGCATATTTAGGTTAAAATCCATTAAACAAAATCACTTGTTGAAGTTGTTTTCGGAGACAAACCTTTCTTCATATGAGAATAGTAATGTTTCAGAAACATTTCTTGACTATGTGTCTCAACAATAAAAACAATAGATAGTTTGGAATCCACCAATGCATGGAGTGTGACACTACCTATCATAAAGCACTAGTACTAGAGAATTTTTGGAACAACATCAAGTGAACATCTCAACCCAAAACTCATACGATCTTTCACAAAGAAAAGGATGGATGTTTCCTTGTAGGCCAATTTCACTTGCAGTTACCAATTTTTGTGGTAGTTTCTCCATCCAATCCATAGTGACCTCTTCTCTATAATCATCATTATTATCACGGTTGTGCACACAAGATATTGTGTACATAAGACACAAAACTTTTGAATATCTCGTTGCTATCGTAGAGTCTGTAGCATCCATCCAAAATTGATACTCCAATGTCTTTAACCTTTTCCATGTATCTTTGTATTGTGTCACTTAACATTTTTGAATAACCAATTGGTATTAGAACAATAATAATACAATCCAACACACTAGTTCCGATAACTATTAGAAGCTCCATTATGACATCGAAGAAATATCATTGGCCAAATTACAAAAATCAGCGATCACACATTCAACATTGAAAGGATTAGTCAAGGAATAGCTGATAAAGTTGATGGAAGATGGAATGGATATGCACATTTACAAGAAAAAAATTTTTGACTTCCATCCTTGCTTGGTATATTTCCTTCCAATGACATCACATAGTTGTCTAATATTGTCTGAGCCGCGACGGAAGAACTTCTTCCACCTCATGATCTCATGATATTTTTTCCATTTTTCCATTTTTTCCCCTATATGGGAATCAAATTTTCTTTTTCCATTTCTCTCTTCACCCAACAATATAAAAACTAAGTGGTAGTGTGATTCATGCAATTTAAATTTTTTTGATTACATTGGATTCACTACAGGATGTCAATACAATATTATCCGGATGCTTATTTCTCAAATAATGTAGAACTTTTTCTCTCATTTTTTTGTCTCCTTTTATTCTCTGGTAGTAAGAATCAAATGTCTCTGTCTATTACACTAGCCTCAAAAGACCCAGTTGATTTAGTATTCCTTTTCAACCCATGCAATTTTGATTTAGATGGGTCTATCTCCAATTTAGTCAAATATGTTCACCTCAACATAGTAAACAACTTGGCATGTTTTGGAGGTGAAAGAAAACCTTTTCTATGCAAGAAATGAAAAAAAAAGATGTTTTCTTCATTTCTATACAATTTTTTGAATACTTATAAATATACCATTTTGAATGTCTTCTACATTTGAACAACCAGTTTTTTTGTAAATCTATTAGAATCCCCAAATTCCAACCATATTTTGAATAGGAATATGGTCCACTGTTTATGGAGGCATGCATTTCCCATTTCTTAAACAAAGAAACATCCAACTCCATATCCAGAATAAGACACTTATTGTTTTCAAAGTCAAAGCATTCCACCTAGACACACAGTGTCCCCAAATCAATAACTTCTGATGATAGAACAATACCAACTTCCTCATGATTTTCATCTATAAAAAAAAAACCACATGTCGACGTGGTAGTTTTTCAGGGGAATTAATTTCCACAAACCATTCCTCATCTCTTTTCTTCCAAAAATACCACCTATGATGAATGGAATTGTTTTGAATGGAGCACGAAACAATGGAAGACATTTTACCTATATTTAGAGTAAAATACATTAATAATTAGGTCATTTCCAAACTTTAAAGTGTTTTTCTCACATTTTCTGTTAAGGAATTTAAATACTACCCTAGCGGACACCAACCTCTAGAGTTATTTACTATGTATCATAACAGAGTAATTAACTTAATGGTTAAGTGACACTACTAGGCTTCGATAGGACATCTTATGTATCATTCAACTAGTTACAATAATTCATATTTTGTGGATCAAATCAATAATAACATTTTTTTCTAAAAGTTTGAAATCAAATTATGATGCATTGAAAGATACGAAACCATTTGCACCTTTTGAAAGTATTACATATGAGCGGAAAAGCTATAACATTATATAGATGGCATGATAGAACGTTAAAAATACACACTTTAGTGGCAGATAGACTTCTAGTCAACATATAAAAGAACAACCTAAAACATTTTTAAGCCATTTACACCTATTTAATGATAAACCATAGAGGACATTAAGATGTAATATTTGGTATTTCAAGAGAGTTTTGTAGTAGCTTTGGGATTTTTTGTTTTAGAAGACGATGTGATTTATGTGTATATCGGTCATACTATAGTAGTGAGGATTAGATGCCTATAACAAGACTAATGAACATGTTTAAAGGATAGCGGTCAAAAGATCTAATGTTTGGTATTTTGAGGAGAGTATTTGAGCAAAAAATCACATTAACGGAGTTAGTGATAGCTCATCATTTTTTTTTATATAAGACAATGTGAAATATATGTATATCGAACATACTTTATTCATTATGTCTAAATGTCTATAACTACTCTAAGTATGATATTTTAAGCGTAGCACTTGGTGGGAAATTCCACAACAAGCTATCAAAAAAAAATGGGAAGGATTACACTTTTCCTAAACGTAAGTATGGCCCTCTTCACAATAGTCATTTTCATGTGGAAACAATGCTCTCTATAAGGTCATGGTGGGTTATACCTATTTGAGAAAATATTTGATTATTAACAATGTTTTTTGAGTACCACTAAAACAAGGGTCTATTCTCTCTTACTCTGACTATAAGTTAGATTTACAATACTAATTGAAGAAATTTATTCCAAATTGTTCAAACTTATGTTAACTTATTTATAGTGCCATTTTTAGGCTGTAAACATTTACTTTTCCGATACATTGTATCCATTGAGGGTAAAAAGCACTAAGAATTTAAAAATAGTGATAAAATAAAAATCAAAATAACAAATGACCTAGCTTAGTGGAAATAGGGTCCCACCATTTCATCTTGTCATTGTAATCATTATCTGTACACTTTTGGCTCACTAGTGATTTTCATTGATTATAATTATATCATATTCGATAGACTATCCATGGTGAAACAAGTGATACACTACAAATCCTCGATAGGGATCAAGCCATATGTATTGTCCATAAAATATATTGTTTGTAACATATAATTCACAATGTTTCATATCGGAAAAATTGTTTACCTAACACTTAGTTTCATTACTTATCAAAGTAACGACATAATGGATGCTAGTTTCAATAGTTTCTTTTATTGAAAATTGTGGTAAAATAATAAATCACGACCTAGCTGAGTGACCGTGAGGCTCCTACCATTACGGTCATTGATAAAACACTATCTATACAACTTTGGATCACTAGTGTTTTTCATTGATTATAATTATATCATGTTGGCTGGAATGTACCTAATGAGACAATAGCTGCACTACATACCATATAGAGGGATCAAGCCTTACGTAGTTCCCATAAGGTATATTGTTTGAAACACATAATTCACATCGGATCTTATGGGAGAAAATGCTTAGTGAAATGCTAAGCATTTTTTCCTTATCGAAAAGTAATGACATAGTGGATGCTAGGTTCAACAGTTTAATAATTTGAAAATAATGATAAAATAAAAGATCATGCTCTAGTTTAGCGGTCACTAGGCTCCCACCATTACTACCAGTCATTATAAATACCATATGTATATAGCTTTGGGTCATATATTTGTTTTTTCATGGATTATGTAGTACTCACAAGACATATTGTTTGTAACATATAATTCACATATTTTCATACGAGAGAAAATGCTTAATGACCACTAAGCTTTTTTTTGTACGTATTGAATGGAATGCCATAATGAATGCCAACTAGGATCAACTATTTTTTATTTCAACACTATGTGCATGGATTTTTGAATGATAGTGTTATCCATTTATTTTAATTGTACCATATTTTCTAGGCTATGTGTGGTGAGAGAAAAGTCTGCATTACATACCCTCTAAATGGATCGAGATGTATTATGTGTTTCCCATAGACTCAAAAGTTTCTTATTTTTGAAAATAGCCATAAAATAACAACCCATGGTATAGCTTAGTAGCCATTAGGCTCCTACCTTTACCTCTTATCAATATAAACACTATCTTTATAGTTTTGGATCGCTAGCCTTAATATGTAGTTCCCATAAGATACATGGTTTTCAACTCATATTTTACATCATTTACTATCAAAGAAAATGCTTAGTGACCACTAAGATCCTTTACTTATTGAAAAAAATGACATATCAGACCCTAGTCTCAAAAGTTTCTTATTTTTAAAATAGCCATAAAATAACAAATCATGGTATAGCTTAGTGGACGCTAGGCTCCTACCTTTACCTCTTCTCATTTTAAACACTATCTTTATAGTTTTGGATCCCTAGCCTTGGTATGTAGTTCCAATGAGATACATGGTTTTCAACTCATACTTCACATCATTTCCTATCAAAGAAAATGCTTAGCACTGCTAAGCTCCTTTACTTATTGACAAAAATGACATATCATAGACCTAGGCTCAAAAGTTTCTTATTTTGAAAGTAGCCATAAAATAATAAATCATGGTTTAGCTTAGTGGTGCACTTAGGCTCCTACCTTTACCTCTTCTCATTTTAAACACTATCTGTAAAGTTGTGGATCGCTAGGCTTAGTATGTAGTTTTCCATAAGATACATGGTTTTCAAGACATATTTCACATCATTTCTTAACAAAGAAAATGCTTAGCACCCACTATGCTCCTTAACTTATTGATAAAATGAATGATATCATAGCCTAGGCTCAAATGTTTCTTATTTTTGAAAATAGCCATACAATAACACTATCTATATAGTCTTGGATCACTAGCCTTATTATGTATCCCAAATAGCTTGTTCAACTTGCCACATGGCACATTTTAATTGGATAATTAATTTAAATTAGGGCACACTATATCTAACATTGTAGAAATCATTTTGATAAAGAATGGAACATAAATGTCTGTATATTATTCTAATAAACTTCAAAACTATGTTTAGGATTTATTTCTTTTATTTTCTTATAATATATTTTTTTTTATGCTTGTTTTAATATATGTTGTATAATATATTTTTATTATGTTTATATTATTATAGGCTATAGAAAATGAAAAATTGCATTTTTTTTAATTCATGTTTAGTTTTTAATTTTTAAACCATGGAAAAATAAAAATAGGGAAATTTGAATTCCCCACATTTTTAGATATTTGAAATTTCAATAGCCCCCTTTTTGCTTTTTTAGAGGGGGAAAGTGAAAATTTCAAATTTTCATATCCCACTCTTTTTCTATTTTTGAAATTTCTTTCATGGAATGTGCTAAACAAATTATTAAATACCTCGAGAAATATTGAGTAGGGTTTCTGATTTTTTTGGTCAATCAGAAAAGCATGTCTTCAAAATAAAAAAATACGTGCAGTCATAGATTGCAGGGCCGAGTGTTCAATCCCATTTTTTTTTTTGTGATTATAATCTTGTTTAGAGAAGGAAAAAAAAAAGCACAAAAAGGATGCACACAAAAGGATGCACACACAAAGGAGGATAAAAATAGAGGTTGCAAAAAGAATCACACATATTGTTTGATTGAGGTAGCAGATGGAGGTTTCACAAACAACATAAAGCACAAAATAATCCCATATATTACTAAACCAAGTATTTATAGTAAAGGTGTACCTTTTTTTTATGGGGATCTATTAGTTTCTCTGTAGTCGACTGTTCCTGTGTTTTTCACGATAGTCCAATCATGATCCACACAAGCCCTGCTTTTTCCTACTGAATCGTGCTCCATGCATCAAGCCTTTTTTCCAATTTTTTTTTTTGATCTCCATGCCAAACTACCTTGTTCTTCATGAAAAATCACTTTTTTTGCATTAACGAAAGAAATTTTAATCACTTTTCTTCTAGTATTTATCTTTGTTTAACGCTTTCCCATTTCCACCATTCTATGTCTCTCTTTGGCTATTTTCATTTTGAATTTTTTTCTTCTCGTTCCTGTGATTGTTTTTTTAGGATAATGATAGCTTCTAGATAATCACCTTATTTTTAATTTTATTTTGGTCGGGAGAACCAAAAATAGTTTAATGTTGTTCATTAAGATGATGCAAAGAAACGTCACTAATTAATGCATATTACATTTTTTACATGGTTTCCACTTAGATATTTTAGGAAAATATATGAGGTTAAAAAATTAATTCAAAACTATAAAACTATATTAAGAATTCAATTGTATGATAATTATTTCCAATTATATACGTGTTTCCATGTAGAATTAACCAAATGTAATGTCTTCATCATTTTTATGTTATGTACATTGGAAGTTAAACACATTATATATGCAATAATATTATTAAATCTAATTTTAATCACTATGCATTTTATAATTAATATATTCTTCCTTTTGAGCCCGCTAATCTATGCCAAAAATTAACATAGCTTTGAGGCTTCCATGATATAATTGGTTGTTTTGACAACCTATTTACGAAACCCCAATTCTATTTCAAATTACATACATGTTTCTACACATATATTTATATATCCATTATATAAATTCTAGATTTATTTGTTATCATTTGTATCTTTTCAATATGATTTTTTTTATGAATAAACTCTACCATAGGAAAATTTTCTACCCTAGCATCCACTAGGCTATAATTCTAATTTGGAAAAAGCATTCATTTTCCTTGGCCCCATGGATCATTGTTTTTTTTATATAGGCAACACAATGTTTTTTGGTCCTAGTGATCACTTTTGTTCTTTTTCTGTTATATTTGCAAAGATTAACAATTTAGATTTATAAAACAACTTCATTATGAACATGATATATTTACCTTTAAGAATAGATTAGATGATATTACTAGGATGCAATGAGTAGATGGCATCATATGTAAAAAAAAATTTTTTTTTATAGATTCTCATTCAATTCCGAGTTTCCATATTTTTTCATAAATGTAAAATAATTCTACCAAAATCTTGTAAGAAGTAGATAAAACTATACGTATACTTGTATAACATATTAAAGATATGATTTTACACGTATATTTATGTATCCATTATATAAACACATATTTTTTTTTATCTTTTATATGCTTTTCATATGATTTCTAGAAAATTTTGATTTTTTATATTTATAATTATATTTAGAGAAACATTTATTTGGTGTTAGATTTATTTTTTTTTTGTTTTTTTATATTATTTAGATTAAGAATTTAGATTTATAACATAGCTTCATTATGAACATGATATATTTACCTTTAGGAATAGCTTAGCACCACTAGGGTGCAATGAGTAGATCACGTTGTATTTAAAAACTTGTAGTATAACTTCTTGGTCACTAGTCCAAGTTTCTTTTCTTGTCCTAAATGTAAAAATATTCTACCAAAATCTCATAAGAAATATAGAATTCTAGACGTATAGTTGTGTAACACATGAAAAACATGATTCTAAACATACACAAATTCATTATGAACATGATATATTTTCCTTTAAGGATAGCTTAATGGCCGCTAGGGTACAACGAGTCCAAGTCTATACATATACTATTATATAAATTCCAGATTTATTTTTTACCATTTATATAAACTCCTTTTTGAATACAATCTACATGAAAAATGTTGCCTACTCTAGAAGCTGACCACTAGGCTATAATTCTTATTTGGATGCAATATTTTTTTACCTTTGTGGACTCAAGGATAAGTGGATTTTGTTATAGGCAACACACTTTTTTGGGTCAAGTGATCACTTTTTATTTTCTCTCATTAAATACACAAAGACTAACAATTAAATTCATAACACAACTACATTATAAAAATAATATATTTACTTTTAAGAATAGCTTAGCGCTTAAGCTATTAGGCTTCATCGAGTATATCGTCAGTATATATCTAAAATCTAAAACTTGTTGTAAATCTTCATGTCTCTCATCCACTAGGTTAGCCCAAGATATAACATTAAGACCTTATGGTTGGTTGGATTAAACAAATTAAATTAAAATAGTTTGAGCTAAGAATGGGCACTAGGTACTTACACACTATAATATTTCAAGCTTAGTGGGTGTTATAATCTATCTAGTTACCCAATTATATTTTGAGCTTAGCATTTGCTAGCTTATGACACAACATAATATTTGGATCTTAGAAGTCTCTAGGTTTCATAAAAAAAGTAAGATATTATAATATATAGTGGCAAGGTAGGTTATGCCAAAACATAATAATATGATCTTAGTGAATATACTTATTAAGATTTATATAAGATTAAATTATTATTTAGGTTATGCCACAACATATAATTTGGGTATTCAATTCAAGAGCTTAGGTTATGTATTATGTATTTAAACAAAAATGATATGATCATAAAGAAGATGAAAAAAACAAGATGTGTTTAAATTAGTTGAATTTATCATATGATTTTAAGATTTTAAATTAAGATATTTTGAAGCTTAGCACCTATAGGTTATGCTACCACATAATCATTGGAACCTAGTATATTAGGATTTAATAAACTAAATTAAGGTATTAAGAGCTTAAGCGATTAGGTTATGCCACAACATATTATTTTGGGTATTCAATTCATAGGTTATGTATCACAAACATGATATGATATGAAAAAAGATGCAAACAAGATGTGTTTAAATTAGTTGAATTTATCATATTTTTAAGATTTTAAATTAAGATATTTCAAGCTTAGCATCCATTAGGTTATGCTTTGCCACATAATCATTGAACCTAGTAAGTGGTTAGGATTTAATAAAATAAATTAAGGTATTAAGAGCTTAGCGTTAAGGCCATTACTAGGTATGCCACAACATATTATTTGGGTATTCAATTTTAGGTTATGTATCATGTTGATATGTATCAAAAAGAAGATGCAAACAAGATGTGTTAAATTAGTTGAATTTATCGTATATTTTAATTTTAAATTAATATTTTTTATTAGCTTAGCCACTAGGTTATGCTACCACATAATCATTGGAACCTAGCGGTGGTTAGGATTTAATAAACTAAATTAAGGTATTAAGAGCTTAAGCGGTAAACAATAGGTTATGCAATGCATATATTTGGGTATTCAATTTTCTTGGTTATGTATCACAAATGAATGATATGTATCAAAAAGATGAATTAAGATGTGTTTAAATTAGTTGAATTTATCATATGATTTTAAGATTTTAAATTAAGATATTTTGAGCTTAGCACCCACTAGGTTATGCTACCACATAATCATTGGAACCTAGTAGTGGTTAGGATTTAATAAACTAAATTAAGGTATTAAGAGCTTAGCGGCCTAGGTTACACAACATATATTTGGGTATTCAATTCATTCTATTCTTATGTATATATCATAATATATATATATATATATATATATATATATATATATTATAAATTAATTTCATTCTATGATTTTAAGATTTTAAACTAGGATATTTCATGATAAGTCTTCAAAAAAAAGTACATGAGGAACCAGTCCATGATAAGTCTTCCAACAGTGGACTCCCATGATGATTACAAAGTAACTTATCATACTAAATATATGCCAAAATATGGGGAAGAGTTGTAATCATCTTCACTTCACCCACAAATACTTCCTATATCTATACACTTTATATATACAACAACCATTCCATATCCTTAATAATAAAAATAAAGACAAAAATGCATCCAGGAAATATTAGGTCATTCGGCCTCTCGGCTCCACCTCATCAATGATCTCACATCCGCATCCCCTTTACTCTGATCAGAGGAGGAGGACGAATCACACAACATTTTGACATTTTCACTTTAGCGCAAAGTAGGAGTTCTATACCCTGATTTTCCACAACTACCTCCAGACCACATCAATCACCTACATCCCCCATGTCAAGGCATGGACATGATACTGAAGGATGACTAGATGCTCTTCCAACTTCTCATTCTCCTTATGTAAGATAAACTTCCCCAAAGAGTTGGACAATATGTTTTCCACACTCAACCCTTGCGCCATGTCAAAAATGTTCCTCCACCCTTTGAATGGTTTTGGGTCAAGCATTAGCTTGCATGCTCTCAAAATATCACCATCATCTTCTTCTTCTTCACTCCATTCGACCAACCACTGACCTTCTCGAAGCCAATTCCACATAGCTACATTCCAAATTTTCCCATCCATCCAAGAAGTAAATGATTCCCCAACATCCTTTCCTATCATATCTCTCTCCTCTTCCTCTTCCTGGACCACACTCCATGCTACCCAAGAAACCACCAACACCCCTATCACCATCACAGAGAGAAGAAGAACAACAAAAAAAAAAGGAAAGGGGTAGTGAAATGTCCATGTCCAATCAGACCCAGATATAAAGCCACCAATGCACAACACACAAAAAGGAGGTAAGTGTGATGGTACCAAGATCATCGATTAGATATCCTAATCATAAATATCATGCTTCCCATTAAAAATCTTAAATTCCCAATGCCATCTTACATCTCATGTGTGTATAACCCTTAATCGATTTCATCTATCATGATGAATGCAATCTATCGATGTCATAAATGACCATTAAAGCCATATGCCATATCCTCTTGTCACCAAAAAAAAGGTTACCCCTCAGAATAATCTAACATTTTTTATTAAAATCTTATAAGTCACTACATTTTGACAAATTAAAGTAAGTTATTTTGAGCTTATCGACCTCTAAGTTAATCAACCACATGTTAACTTTGGAGAAATGTATAACAATCAAGATCTTGTATAAATTAGTTAACTTTATTGTATGATTTTAAGATTTCAAATTAATATATTTCAGCATAGTGCCCACTAGTTTATGCCACCACACAATATTTGTAGCCTATCGGTGGTTAGGATTTAATAAATTAAATTAAGATATTTTCAACTTAGCGGCCACTAGGTTATGCCACAACATAATATTTGGATCTTAGCAGTCTCTAGGTTTCAAAAAAAGAAAGTAAGAACTTAAGAATATAATATTTTGAGCTAAAAATTCAATAGTATTTAACAAACAAAAGAAAGACATTGACTTTGAGATCTTTATAGAAATCAAGACTAATATAAATTAGTTGAATTTTTTGTATGCATTTAAGATTTGGAATTAAGATATTTTGAGCTTAAGACTATTTAAGGTTATGCCATTGACCACATAATATTTGGATTACTTGAATTTTTATGGTTTAAGATTTGGAATTAAGATATTTAGCGCTTGCTTAGGCTTAATAATATTGGAGCTATGCCACAACATATTATTTGAGATTGAATTTCTATGCCACAACATATTATTTGGATATTGAATTCACTAGGGTTCAATAATTCATAGTTATGATATTTTACAATAGTTAACAAATTACAAAGATATTTTGAACTTAGCTTGATGCTAGTTTAAACAAATGACATAATATATGGAGGTTACGGTCGATAGATTAAAACAAATTAAATTAACATATTTTGAACTAAGTGGAGACTAGGTACTTCCATAATATATTATTTTGAGCATAGTGGTTGTTATCATTTAACATGTTACTGAATGATATTTTGAGCTTAGCATCCACTAGATTATGACACAACATAATATTTGGTGCTTAGCGCTCACTAGGTTTAAACAAAAGAAATAAGATATTATTAGCTTGGTTGTTATTGGGTTACACCAAAACATAATATTTGGATCTTAATGGTGATTGGGATTTAGCAAATTTGAATCAACATAGTTTGAGCTTAGCGAAATCCATTAGGTACTTAAACAATATATTATTTTGAGCTCAAAAGATAATAGCAGTTAACAAACAAGGGAAAGATATTTTTGATCTTCACGGCCACTAGGTTTTTCCACAACATGTTATTTGGTGATTTCATCACTAGGGTTTAATAATTCATAATTAAGATATTTTACAACATCTAACAAATTAGAGGTAGATATTCATAACTTTTTAGTGCTAAACCCACAATATAATATTTCGAGTTTAGTTTTCACTAGCACCTAACTAGAAGAGAATTATATTTTGATATTAGACAATGGTATGTTATGCCACACCATAAATTTTTGGAGCTTGGTGGTTGTGATTGGTTTTATCAAAATAAAGTAGGATATTATGATCTGAGAAGCCACTAGGTTATACCAAGACATAAAATTTGGAGCATAGTGATCTTAAGGATGTAAGAAAACTCATTAAGATATTAGGAGCTTAGCATGACTACGATATGCCAAAACATAAAACTATTTGGAATTAGAGTAAAAGTGGGTTTTCCCAAATGACCCACATACTTGCACAAAAAAAACCCTCACGACCAGATATTATAATGAAACAAGAAGAGAACAATCCCATATGCAAAAAAAAAAAAAAAAAAAAATCCCAACAAAGCCAAATTACATTTTATGGATATTCATGAGAGTAGTTTCATCCTTAGCATCAATGCAGTAGGGCTTCCTTGAACCAACACATCCACTAACTTAATGTGTTCCAGAAGTCTTCATTGATTTTCATCCAGGTCATGTCCATGTGACTTTTCCATTCCTTGATAGCAGATACTTGAGTGTAACATAATCTTCAATGGCCTCATGTGGATCAAGAGAGAGATCTTCTCTAAATGCTCCTTGTGTTCCAAAGTTGCAGTGGGGGAGCCCATTTTCTCTAATGAGGAGAATCAAGGGTAAACCGAGGAGAGATCCCACAACACATCTAGAATTTCTGAGTCCATGCTAACTTCCATGCAAAAAGGTGGGAGGGAAGCCACATGCTGCTTCATGATCAGTGAGTTGAGTTGGTTGTAGCCATTACAATGTCCATGGAGATGAGAGGAGAAGCCAAAGAAGCATCGCAAAAGAGGTGGAGAGGAAGTAGATGTCGGGTCTGAAAGTGGTTTCAGAGACCTTAGGAGAGTGCTCTGAGGGTCCAAGGGTTAAGAGCCACCAGAGAAGATGAGGGAGACCCAAGAGTGAAAGAATGGGGGGAGACCACCAGACCACTCTGCTAATGATCATG
Organism: Taxus wallichiana var. yunnanensis; assembly: GCA_018340775.1. NCBI lineage: Eukaryota > Viridiplantae > Streptophyta > Pinopsida > Cupressales > Taxaceae > Taxus > Taxus wallichiana. The sequence goes on from CM031238.1 coordinate 347,014,890, forward strand.
ATGTCTGAATCAGATCGAAGGGGGAGACAAAGGTGGTGGTGATGGTGATGGAAAGAGGGAGTTGGTTGTGGAAGAGGAGGGGGACACATGATGCTGCTTTTCTAGCTTAGAGGGGAAGTGTGATATTTATTTTTGGGAAGCTTCCATTTTAAAGAGAAAATACAAAAGGCCTTGGTGTAGGAAAGGACCTTCATCTTCTCTAGCTAGTTTAAGGGACCTCTCAAGTGATTGAAATAAAAATCCAAAAATTTTACCTTTCGATCATGTCAAAGATGCACAAGAAGAAAAAATGAGAGGTCCATAGATCACTTTGTAGCATCACTCATAGCATGAAGTACCTCCTCAATTTCTCAAAGAAACCCTATCCCAAGGTTGTGGAAGTGAGTCCCATTCATAGCCCGAGTGATACATTGTCATATTTTCACCAGATACAGAAATCATCCATCTCCTCCTAAAGTGAGTGTTTAAAATAAATGTCTCCCTCCATGGGGAGCCCCATCACAACTGCAAATGGACTCTATCAAAATAAAAAAAAATTCTTTCCCACTTTGACTCTTCCTTTCTTCCAGTTTCAACACACACTGGTCACTCAGATAGAGTGACCAGATAATATTTCCATAAATGATGTAACACCACCATCATGAAAAATATTCCATACTACTAGTCAGGCCTTGACCTCTTCACAAGGAAGAAGGCTCAATGTGTTTGATGGTGCCACCCATAGTGAACAGGGCTATTGTGATAATGATTTCCAAAGGCCCGATATAGATGATGCTTAAATAGAGATGTCAAGAGCACCTTCATTCCAATCTTCAACACGTGTCTCCAAGATTTCTAATTGAAATTTGATGTAATTAGTAATAGTCATTAATTGGTCCCATCCCATCACACGAATGCACAATCTATGAATGCCATAAATGCCCAAAAACCCACAAATGTCATATCCTCTTGCCACCACCAAAAGAGGTTATGCCTCAACATAACCTAACAAATTTTATTGTAATGTTAGTTAATGTTCAACCAACCACAACATTAATTAGTTAATGTTCTTGCAATTACTTACATTTAGTGGAGGTTGAAGGTTTGAATGTTAGCGATATTAGATGTATTTAGTTAATATATATTATAAAGGAAGAATCTACAAAACAAAATGAAGCAAGGTGAAATAACTAACATTGCTAGACATGATTTCATATTATATAGATTATCAACAAAAATCATAAAGCAATATCTTATTATAATTTATTTATTGACACATCTATTTTTTACATTTAGGTTCTCCAAGGTTGTTCATTCTACACATGGAAATGAAGTGGGTAAGCACAAGAGATGTTACAGGGAGCACAAAAAAACACTTGTGATGGGAATTTTTTTGTGATATTTGGTGAGGTGATTTCACAAAACACTGTTTGACTGGAATGAGATGGGGATGGTGTTGTCTTGAAAAAAAAATGCATCCCCATGAGTCCTCTCCATCCCGGGGTCTGATTTTTTCAACGGAGAGAGAGCAGTGTTTAGTTCAGACCAAGATAAATTTAAATGTAGATACAATTACATGTACATGTATAATACATGAAAGAATAATATGCTTATTGGGTTTGTTTCTCTTATAGTATAATTACATTCACAATTACATTACATACATGAAGAATAATATGCTTTTTCATCTTTTAACTAGCCTCATGGATGTTAAAATTTCTTCTTATATTGAACCCTTACGTGACTTCAGACTGGTGTGGGTATATATATTAACTTGAATCAAGATTTTTTTTTTAGGTACATAGTTGTTTGGTTTGGTTTTTATATTACTTTGAGCGTAGTGGTCACTTTCATTTAACAAGTTACTTGAATGATATTTTGAACTTAGCATCCACTAGCTTATGACACAACATAATATTTGGATCTTCATGGTCTCAAGGTTTTGACAAAAGAAAGTGAGATATTATTTTGATTTTAGTGGTCACTGGGATTTAACAAATTAAATCAACCTAGTTTGAGCTTAGTGGCCAATGTATTTGAAGAATATAATATTTCAAGCTAAAGAGTCACTATCATTTAACAAGCTAAAGAAAGACATATTGAGTTTAGTTTCCACTAGTATCTCCAGTGTTAATCTCATAATGAACTTCCACCTGGTTGGAGGATTGAATTGATATAACAAAAAAAAGTATAGTAGTTTGGGATTGAAGTGAAATTTGTAACCTATTTTTAAATTTGTTACTACTCGAATAGAAGTGTGACTAGCATCATGGATGTTAAAAGTTATTCTTATTGGAAGGATTGAAAGATTTTTTAATTACTACAAAATTCCTTTTATGTTGTACTTATAATATGTTTTTGTTTGAATGAAAAAATATTGAACATGTTTCTAAAATAGTTTGATGTCTTTTAAACATCCTAGATCAATTGTTTTCACAAAAAAATGCTTTGCTTACATGCATTGATGGAGATCAATGACTACAATGCTTAAGTATAACACATGACATATCAGTTATTGGACCAAACATATTCATTTCAAAACATATGTTGTCTTGCAAAGGATTTCTGGAGGAAAAATTGGACTAAGGATTTACTCCCCAAGGTCAACAACATGAAGACTTCCTGCCTTAACTAGAATTGAATTGTAAAGATTGGAGGATGAAAATTGTATTTATTTGAAATATTTGTTACTTACTACAAAAATACCTTTTATGTTGTACTTATAATATGTTGTTGTTTGAATGAAAAATATTGAACATGTTTCTAAAATAATTTGATGTCTTTTAAACATCCTAGATCAATTGTTTTCACATAAATGCTTTTCCTACATACATTTATGGAGATCAATGACTATAATGCTCAAGTATAACACCTGACATATCAGTTCTTGGACCAAACATATTCATTTTCCGAACATATGTTGTCTTGAAAAGGATTTGTAGAGGAAAATTTTGATTAAGGATTTACTCACCAATGTCAACATGTTTTTCTGGTTAGTTGTTCAAAACAAGATTTTAACCCTTTGCAATGTGAGAAAGGATACAATTAATAATTGGACCATAAGAAATATCCTTAAAGATACTAAAGAAAATTTTTTGAAAGAGTTTGATAAATGTAATTATTCATACCCCTAGAAAGGGTAATAAATGTGTGGATTATCTTGCCAAATTGGGGGCTAAAGGTAGTAATTTTAAAGTGTGTGAGAGGGGAGATGATATCACCAATGTTATTAATCTCATTAAGAACATTAAGTACTGATGTGTCGGTGGTTTTTTTCCCTCATTGGGATGTCATCCTTGTACTTATGGTTAGCAGGACCCTTCACACGTGTAGATATATGGTGGGATTTGTATTAATTTTTCTTACGATTCATTTTGGCCATTGTTTCTTCCATTTTCAATCTCATTCGACTAAAACCATGGGAGGTGGTCATTTGAGAACCGAGCCCATGAGCTATGGTTCCCTAAAGGACAACCCCTCCTTGTGGCATTCTAAAAATTGGGGGTTTAGGAATTTCATCTCAAAAATCACGGGGTCTGATCCTTATCTTGCATTGGAGTTTGGTCGGGCATGGAACAATGGCAAACATGGTGATCCATGGCATGGAAATTTAGGTTTTGAGGATTCGATAGTGTAGGTGACTGGAATGGAGATGGAGGGCTTAAATATATTCAAAGACCACACCAGACACAAACACAAAATTGAGACTTTCTTCCATGGTAAAGAAATGGTTTACCTATTGGTAGATGATATAGCTAGATTCTACATCCCTGATATTTGGAATATGGTCTTCCTCCACCTTATGAGGTACATTACTCTTGAAGTGAAATTATAGAAATATATTTACTCACCATCTTACTATGCTTAATATGTTTAGGCATAATAAGATTTCTATGAGCCTTCCCTTTTTTGTTTATGTCACTCTCTCGTCGGTGAATGATTTTCAATAGGGAAATATTGATACCTTGATACACCATGGACTAATTATTTTTTTTTTTAAGAATGGTAAACCGGTGGTGGAAAAGGAATTAGAGCCCAATCTGGGATTCAGATGAAAATTGTACTCTTGTGGACCATATGAACAAAAAATTGAGGAGAAAGAAGAGTAAGGAACCTCGGGGAAAGGAAATCTTGGTACTAGGGCTATAGGTTCTCTCTGATTGATATGAAAGGGGAGTCATCTAAAGGGAAAGAGAGAGTGGAGCTAGGTTGGAATGTGGCTTTTGATAAAATTTCTCTCGGGTGAGTCAGTGGAAATGGATATGGAGGCCTTAGGTGAAGTTGGAATGGATATGGGAAATAATGTCATGCATTTACATCGATGCCTCTAAGAAAATTTTCATCACCCAAAACTCTATCAAGGGGCCGATATGGTAGAGATCAAAAGTTTGGTTTTGGAGTTACAGGGGCATGTGGTCAAGTGAGTAGGGACACAAAAGTTCACAGGTATAATCTCCACCTCAATAGTTCTATGAGGAAGAGCAGGTTGAAGATGACATCCCTATCATGAGTGAGTAGAATGATAATATGAAAGGATAGGAAGAGCATCAACCAAGGAGTACAAAAAAAAATTTTGAAGACTAACTAGTCTATTGGCTCTTAGAGATTTTGTTTGACTTTTTGTGGACTATATCATTTGGGATGTTTTCCCTCCATGTTTTGTGATTTTTCCTTGTATTGATCTATTGGACTATAGTTTGGGATAAGTTTTTTAGCCCTTTTTCCTGTTTCTTTTTTTTCACTCTTGGTGATGCTCACGATGCATTCTATTATAAGGTTTATGGGTGCCTTAATCCTTATATAAAGTATCCAATCATTATGTTCACATATATTTAATAAACCTTGTTAATAGTAATTTTGTTAACAACATTTTAAATTAAACAAGACAAAGCAAGTTCATGTTCATGCCTCATGGATGGGAGATGTGCTAGTTGTGCGATCATGTGTTAGATGTGCTAGTTGTGTGATTGTTTTCTTAGAATTATGATTTTTATTAAATAGAATAAATCAATGTTGCAACAAGGCCTCATATTTTTCAAATCAATACTAACTAGAAAATAAAGAAAAATATAAATAAGTTTTGTAGTTTAAAAATTATTTAAATAAATTATAAACATTAGAAAGTTGAAAAGTTATAGAATTTTTTTATTTTGATTGGTGGATTGAGGAGAAATTTTAAGTAAGATGTTTTGAGCTTAGCGCCCACTAAGGTAACCTAATACTTCCACAATATAATATTTTGAGCTTATGGATCACTAGCATTTAACAAGTCAAAGAATATTATTTTTAGCTTAGCATCCACTAGCTTATGCGACACCATAGTAATTGGATATTATCGATCGATAGGAATTAACAAAATAAAGTAAGATATTGTCATCATATAGTTTTATAGGTTATGCCACAACAACATATTTTGATGTACAAAAACTATGTCCATTTTTTTTTATAAGGGTGAATATGGGGGTTTTGAAAGGACCCACATCCTTTTACAAAAAGGTCCTTAAGGAAGAATATGACATTGAAGCATAGAAGAGAGAAATCCCATAGGCAAAAAAAAAACAAAAAGCCACATAGCCACGACCCAAATAGAAAAATTTACATTTTGTGAAATTTTTTTAGGATAGTTCCTTCTTCCATAAGTAGCAAACATCTTAGAGTTTCCTTGTTCCTCGAATTCTCCTTTCACAAATCTGTATTCATTCTTTTGTTCTCCAAAATCTGTTTGGTTCTCCTACTCTTGCATTACCATATTTTTTTACAAATAGGTCACTATAATCCAACACCAACACATTGAATGGAAACTCATTCTTAACATGAATATCTTCTAAAATATTTTCATTGACAATGTCAATGATGTCATAGCCATTGAATTTTGTTGAGTATGTGTAGCGGAGGACTATTTGTGGACAACAATAAGGCCAACAAAATAATATCAATTTTATAAAATACATCTTCTCTTCTATTCCTGCATGCACCACCATGACCATAAATTGATTCCGATATTCACTTTTTTATTGTGCAAATTGAGCCACCATCCATACCACCAAGGATTCTTTTTCAAGACACAACAAAAAAAGTTCTTGGCAGGTGTTTTTGGTTTTTTAAAATTTTACAAATCTTCCTCTCATGTTATTACGTATTAATTGTGTTATTTCTCTATCAAGATGTGCTCCATTCCATCCTCTTTCACTACTCTCTAACAAATGTTTACTATATTACAAAATTATTTATTTGATAAACAAAACTACCTTCTACAAAATATTGAATAACAAACTTGCTTCCATTTAATTATCTACAAAATCCCTACATGGATATAAGCCCTAATCAGCTATGGAAAATTTTACATGGATATAAGCCCTAATCAGCTATGGAAAATTTTACATTAACAAAATTTCATAATTTTGGAGGGACTGAAGGTGAGAATGCATACCAATTTTTGCACGGAGAGAGAAAATCAAAATGTTTCCAAAACTCGAGCACAAAATTTTTGACTTTCCTTTTGGTGAGATTTTTCTATTGATGAATAAGCTTACGCATTGATGAAGAGAATAGAAAGGAAAATGTTAAAAATATAAACTCAAAAATATCTACTTATAGTGATATGTAACTAAAAATCCAACCACCAATTTCATTGGTATGTGAATTTAAGAGGGCACACGTATGATTTTACATTGCTTTTCATTAAATGGCTAATTAATGGTTGACAACAGTTACATGCTCCAAAAGGCACACATATTTTGAATGGTGCATGTACTTTTAAATGGAAAATTTTACATAGCTCAATTAATGGCTAATTAATGTTGAGGCAAACACAAACATTAATTAGCATTTTTCCTTACAAAATGGTTATCATTAATACTACATTTGGTATTGTAAAGAATTAATGTAAGAATTTAATATTATAATTTTTGTACTATAAATAAAATCCCTTATATAATTTGGGTAAAATAAATCCCTTAATTCTTGTGCTTGCACTTCGACGTGTGACTCTTGATGCCCATTTAGACATTTTTTGTTGATTGTAGCCATAAAATACTTGAAAATATTTGTAATAAATGTCACACGTGAATTGCATATTTAATATTTAACCATCAATTATTAATATATATTTATATATAAATTATAAAAATTTTACATCAATATATATTAAAAATAATGAAATTTATACAAAATAATTGGTATAAATAAACATTGTTTTGTATTTTTGAAGGGTAGTGTTGAAAAATTACCATTACCCAAAAAAATGTTTGACAGTGAGTTATCACACTTAGTTGTGTGAATCAAGACTCACACTTAGAAGTGTGAATCAAGACTCACACTTAGAAGTGTGAGTCTCACTTAGAAGTGACTGAGTGACTTGACTTAGAAGTGTGAGTCGATACTCACACTTAGAAGTGTCAGTCGAGACTCACACTTAAAGTGTGAGTCGAGAGATGTGCGACTCGAGGCTCACACTTAGACATGTGACCAATCACACTTGTAAGTGTGATCACTCACACTTATACACTACTTACAAAATTTATAAATGACAATTCCATATTTTTTAACTATGCTTAATATATACGAATAATTTTTTTATATAAATGTATATAAATATTGATGGTCACCTTTTAAACATGTGAGTCACATGTGCCAGTTCTATAAAATATTTGAAAGTATGTTACATCTAAAATCATGAAAAATGTCTAAACAATCATCAAATTTAACACCATTCAAGGATGTTCAGGAAGGGATTTTCAACGTCAACGTTTATTGATTTGAATAAGGTATGCATGAATAGTCATATATGTATGATGATATTAAGATTGATATGTGGCATAAATGACAACAATCACTTACACTTATCTTGAAGTTAGTTAGGTTGGCTTGTTAAGCTTAAGTTAGGTTGCATTGGCTTATGTTGGCTTATGTAAGTTAACCACTTGGGTTATGTAAGTTAGCAACCACTTGGCTTATGTAAGTTAGCAACCACTTGGGTTATGTAAGATAACAACCACTAGGCTTATGTAAGTGGGCGGTCATCAAGCTTATGTGGGGAATCAAATAATAACAAAATACAAATCCTAAAATAGCAAAAACTGAAATCCAAAAATCAAGGATTTAGTAATTGGATTCTAATAGTGGCAAAAGTGGAATCCAATAATAGCATTATTGGAATCCAGTAATAGTGAAATTGGAGTCCAATAATAGGGAAATTGGAATCCAATAATAGCGAAATTGGAATCCAATAATAGAGAAATTGGAACTCGAATAAGTCCAATAATGACAATATTGGAATCCAATATTGAGTCTAATGGAATATGTCTAATAATGGAATCGGAATCAAAAAATATGCCCCCAGATAGCCTAAAAAAAATGGAATCCAATATATATCAAAAATGGAGATGGATTTCACGCATGAAATAACTAAATCTTAACTCTTTTGCAATCAAATCTTACCTAAGAATATTCTAGAAATGGAGTTCTAAAATAAAAATTGAAAACAAACTTATGCTGAAAATAAATTAATTAAAAATTACTACAAATCATGAACCTTCTTCCTCATGGTGATTGAAATGAATTACACAAGTGCTACAAACATACTTAGAAAAATGGAGTGTATTAATTTTATTCCAAGATTAATATAAAGAACTTTTTTAAGTAGAGCATTTAGAATAGTATTTATAGATCACTTCTCCCTATTTTACAAATTCAATCCACCAAGAAAGTGGATCTATTCTTACAGAGACATTTATTCAATAACTGGAAATCCTAACAAAGCTTAACTATATTTCCCAAATGTTAAGAGACAAGTGTGGAAATATGTTTCACTAAAATACTCCTAGTCTAATACTTATAACTACTTCCTTTTAGGTTAAGTCAACATTTCTATTTGTAGTTCTCGTGTTTACAACACCTTAATGAAAGAATTCTACATTACATGATTTTATTATGACTTTTCCACCTTCCAACTCACCACATTCACATCTTGGATTTTATGTCTACAACTATACATTTATTTTTCAAATTATCTTCAAATGGATTATAGGTTTGGTTTCTCTCATTCCAATATTTCTAGACCATTTTGCAATTTTGAGAAACAAGGAGATATGGTTGTTTTTTTAAACCTAAATTTTTTATTTATTTTATTCCCTTTGCCTTTATTTCAAGGAAATATTCACATGTCGACCCTTGATTATATGTTTATCAATTCCCAAAGTGTGAGAGTGTTGTTGTTTTCTCTTGGAATGCTTAAAGGTTCATATTACTCCCATATCGCAATTATCATCTTCCTTTTCTAATCTTTACTACCACCTAATCAACCCTAAAGACAAGATGTTTTGATCATGTAATACACTTTATCCTTTACCATTCCATGTAATATTGTTAGAATGAAATCAAATTATAATTGTTCCCCTTAAAATTAGGATAATGTTCATACTTTCATTGTTTGTGTTTGTAACAAAATAACAACTCATTTTACCGATTCAAGAAGGTTGTGAGAAAGAAGAGTTTGACCACATGAAGTATTATACAAGTGTTAACTACATCATGATTATCATTTCTTCCACTTATTACCTATAATTGATCTAACTCTTCAAAATAGGAAAATCTAATAGTTGACAATGGTTACATGTAACTCAAAGAGTTGTGTAAAATCATAGTTATTCAAAACAAGATTTTATTATTCTCGAAGTTGCCCTACTTATTCTACGAAAACTTCATGTCATTCTACATATTACATAGTTGATTAGTGGTGTTCTTTATGTTATTCATGGTGTTTTCTCAATTCTAGATATGCTTATTATTCTCCCAATCATTTCAAATCCATTGTGTCATACTAGGGAGTTATCTAGAATAGTTTGGAGATGAATTCACATTCAGATGTGAAGCATGCAATATCCTAGAGCTAGTTTGGAAATTCCTTGTATGAACAATTGTGAAGTTAGAATAGCCTAGATCCAACCCATAATTTTATTTAATGATTTCATCCATGCCTTAACAATTTGGCCTTTGTCTCGTATTGCATCATTTCAACACATACTTCTCAAAAGGCTAGAACATAACAACATGTTCGAGATAAATGAATTCCAAAACTTATTTGATCATTATTGATGTAGGAGAAAATATAGGTGGCTAGGTGTTGTCATATGGTATTAAAGTGTTTAGTTCATTTTCCCTCCATTTATTTGTATTTCAAATAGTCAAAGTGTATGTAATTTCCATTTGGAAGGTAAAATGTCATGTAAATGGGTAAAAGGAGGTGTAAGAGGTTTGTTAAAATCAAAAATCCCAAAATGAGTCATAATATCAAGTGATGATATGATAGGAATGAATTCTTAGGTGGTTAAGAGTGATTTAGTAAATCTAGTCAAGTTTAGTATGTTGTTGAGGAATGGAAATTTGGTTCAATGTTTCTAGGAGGAAGGATAGGAGTCCAAGTTTGGACTACATAATCATAGGGAAAGGTCTTACATTTGAATGGAGAAGGAAAGTGAGTCTGATATGGAGGATGTAATAGTGACTACAAGCATGAATAGAGGGATATTCATCTTTCAAAGTGAAAATACATTTATGTTTCCTTTGCAATTTTCATATTTCCTAGAATCGTGCATGGAGCTCTACGACTAGGAAGTGGATATAAAATCTACAAGTCAAAAATTTAAGAGAATATCCTTCCTTATCATTAACGTAAAAATGTGGAGGAATCGAATGTTAACTCATTAAAATTTATTAGAAGTCTTGAAATTTCTTGCAAGTATTTTATAACTATTTTTCTAAATGAAGGCCCGAACTAGGGCATCAAACAAATTTTTTTCTACATAATAGAACGTGCTGAAACTTTCAGGAAAACTATGACCAAGAAAAATGAATAAGACTAAAATTTCAGCTTTTAATATCACGTGTGGCAAGAGAAATCAATACCATAAAATTGCTAGGTCATGTAGACTGTGTTTTGGTGGAATCCAAGCGTATAAAAATCATAACTTCAAAAAAAATAATTGACCTAAAATTTGGTAGGTAATGTTTTGAGGAAATTATTGAAGTGGGTTTTTAACGGTTTGTGTTTTAAAAGAATAATTTTTGAGTTATGAATGACATAAATTTCTACGCTTCTAAAGAATTGAAAGTGAACAGAGGATCTAAGGTAAGTATTGAAATTTCAATGATTCTTCATGCTTCAATATTTACTAGAATATACCAAGAATGTGTTTAGTTAGACTCAATAGCTCATAATGCAAAAATACCAAATTAAAGTAAATACAAGGATTGACAAGTGTGAAGAAACTCTAAGGCACCTTAATGATAATGTATGTGTCTTAAGGATCAATCAAGAGGTTTATATCAATTGTGCACGTAGACTATATGATCATAGTCCAAGTGAAAATTAGGGAGCAAAAGTTAAAATCCTGGATCTCAAATCCTAAGGAAAAGCTGGTGGATCTCAATGAGAACTTGAGTGACCTAGTCGAGAAGCCAAGACAAGTTGTAGCAAGAATTAAGAGGGATCATATAAGAAGTTCAAGATTACATCAAGGGTGAATTGAGATAGGATGACATCAATTTTGGTATCGAGCAAAGGCTCTATAAGAACAAGAGAGATCATAGGTGTGCAACATTAGAGAATTGTTGAGATAGTGTGAGAGTGATAATAAACAACATGGTGAAGGTAGAGAAACCATCACTACAAGGGATCATGGAGTTGATTCAAGGAGGATTGATGACTAGAATGGATGACATTGTGAATGCTCAGAGAATCATGGAGCATGAGATCAGAGGTATAGGGTCAATAATGAAAATAATAGAGGTTATGTGTTCAGATATGGAGAAGATGACATATCAAGGCACTGACTAGAGATAAGGAGAGTCCTTATTAGTAAGAAGATTTCTTCTACAACAACAAGCCGAGTTTCAGAGTTAATGTATAGAATAATTCTTTTCGGATTGGATGCAAGACAAGAGGTAAGTGTTGTAATGTTATTATTGATAATGGAAGCATTGATAACATTGTTTCAAAGGAAATGGTTAGTAAGTTGGGTTTGAAAAGGTTAGTGCATCCTACACCTTATAAGGTAGCTTGGGTTCAGAGAAACCATCAAATTCTTGTTAATCAACAATGTATGGTTCCTTTTCAAATTGGTAGTCTCAAGGATGAATTTTTGTGTGATGTTATGCCTATGGATGTGTGTCATCATTTTTAAGAAAACGGTAGAAGCATAGTATATAATTGTAGAATGAATACTTTTTTTGATGAAAGATGGACAAGAACATGCATTGTTTCCTTTGAGATCAACATACAAGGAATGAGAAAAGGAATATGGTGTTTGGATTCAAAGAGTTTGTAGAGAAGGCCCAGAATCAGGTCCAAGTGTTCATGAAAGAACCATTGAAGGAAGAGGAAAGGATGAGTGTATCCTTGGAAAGAGAAAGTAAGGTTGGTGTTGCCAAGAAGGTGCAGCAGTTAGAATCTAGAGAAATGGATCAAGAAACACAAGTGAAAGAGAGAAAACAAGCCCAAGTGAGGCTGAGAGAGAACATGGGGTTCTTAAGAAGAGAGAGAGGTAAACAAGAAGGTGAAATGGGTCACAAAAATGAGTGTGACACAAAAACAACAACAAGGTAGTGATGAAGAAGAGAGAATATGGAGTTTGGTCCTTGAAGACCTTATGCAAGGTCATGAAGAACAAGACCAAGAGATGAAGAAGCATGAGATAGTACAAGAAGAGGTACTCATAGGCCTAGAGGATGGTCTAATGAATGGAGAATCAATTGATAAAATATGTGAGAAGATGAATAGAGAAAAATAGGATACTAGCAAGATGGAGAAGTGTGAAGAGAAACCAAGAAATGGTGATGAAGAAACAAGATTTTTAACAAACCTCAAGAAGGATGAAGGCTATGTGGAAGATCAAATGATGCTAAGGACATCTAAGGAGGATGAAGAACTTCTGATTTTTGAAACTAATTAGTTATCTATGTGTGTAAATGCAGGTATAAATAAAAATGCTTCAAATGAGAGCATGCACAAAGAAAAAGTAAGTGAAAGTGGCAAAGAAAGGAGAAAAGTAATGCCCATGAAGGCATTTAAATGGTTTGGATCACCTCAAAAAGGTGTTGAACAATGCAAGGAGCAGCAACATGATGATCAAGAAGATGAGCATTAGAAGAAAAGGAAGACAATTCAGGGAAATGCATAGATGAAGAAGGATAAGAGACAAAGGAAAACAGTTTGGAATGTCTCTCATACAAATTTGAAGGTGTTAATGATTTAAGGATGTCAAGAAGAATAGGTCAAGGATAATGCAAGTTAAATAATGACAAGCAAGCAAAGAATCGATATAGAATTCAAAATCCTAATTCAAGTATGCATATAAATGAAGAGAATGAACAAATTGCAAGTCAAGGAGGTGGCCAGATGACACCAAAAACATAAAGATATTATGAAGCCGAGTATAAGGCAAGGTAATCAAATTATTAAACAAGAGTTTATACAATCCAAGTATTTACTAATTAAGGTACTTTCCAATGGCATTTGGCATAATGAGCTACATAAAAATAACATGAATAAAGAGGTGAAAGTATGAAAACTAGACAACCTATTGAGTGGAAGAAAGAATTTCCTAAATAAAGAAAGATATGTAGAATACATGACAAGGAAAAAAAGTAATTTGGTGATTAGTGAACATGGTAAGATGAAGGTAAGCATTCTATATTACCTTTTAATGAAGACAAATTGGTTTAGTTCATTTTCCCTCCATTTATTTGTATTTCAAATAGTCAAAGTGTATGTAACTTCCATTTGGTAGGTAAAAAGACATGTAAATGGGTAGAATCCCAAAATGAGTCGTGACTCGTAAGATCAAGTGATGATATGGTAGGCACGAATTCCTAGGTGGTTACGAGTGATTTTAGTAAATCTGGTCAAGTTTAGTATTTTGTTGAGGAATGGAAATTTGGTTGTTTCTTTCGAGGAGGAAGTTCATAGTTTGGACTGAAAAATCATAGGGAAAGGTCTTCCATTCGAATGGAGAAGGAGAGTGGATCTGATATGGAGAATGTAATAGTGACTACAAGCATTAATAGAGGGATATTCATCTTTCAGTGAAAATAGATTTCTGTTTCCTTCGCAATTTTCATATTTCCTAGAACTGTGCATGGAGCTCTGTGACTAGGAAGTGGATATAAAATATACAGTCAGAAATTTAAGATAATATCCTGCCTTACTATTGACTTGAAAACGTGGAGGAATCGAACGTTAACTCATTAAAAATTATTATAAGTCTTGAAAGTTCTTGCCAAGGATTTTATAGTTGTTTGTCTACATGCAGGCTCGAACTAGTGCATCAAACAGAAAATTTTCTGCAGGATAGAACGTGCTGAAACTTTCAGGAAAACTATGCCCAAGCAAAAGGAATAAGACCACGAAATTTCAACTTTTAATATCACGTGTGGCAAGAGAAATCAATAGCATAAAATTGTCAATTCGTGTAGACCATGTTTTGGTGGAATTCGGACGTATCACAAGTCATAAATTTTGAAAAACAAATTCAATTGGCCTGAAATTTGGTAGGAAATATTTTGAGGAAATTCCTGAAGTGGGTTTTTAACGGTTTGTGTTGAAAATGAATACCTTTTGAGTTATGAGTGACAGAAATTTCCAGGCTTGTGAAGAAATGAAAGTGAACAGAGGATCTAAGGTAAGTAGTGAAATTTCAATGATTCTTCATGCTTCAAGATTCACTAGAATATACTAAAGAATGTGCTTAGGCAGACTTAATAGCTCATAATGCAAGAAGACCAAATTAAAGTAAATACAAGGATTGACAAGTGTGAAGAAACTCTGAGGCACCTTGATAGAGAATGTATGTGTCTTAAGGCTCAATCAAGAGTGTTTGTATCAGTTGTAGAGACTCTATGATCATAGTCTTAGTGAAAGTTAGGGAGCAAAAGTTAAAATCCTAGAGCTCAAAGCCTAAGGCAAAGCTAGGGATGTCAAAGAGAACTTGAGTGACTTAGTCAAGAATCCAAGACAAGTTGTAACAAGAACTAAGAGGGATCATATAAGAAGTTCAAGATTACATCAAGGATGAACCGAGCTAGGATGGCATCAATTATTCTACATTATATCTTTAAACAAGAGATAAGCTCTAAAACTACATCTAAATCGACTTCTAAATTTAATTATGGAAGAAAAATAAGATGTCATTTTTACATTTAGATGGGGTGATGGCCTCGTCAACGCATGAGCTTATTGACATGATACTCCTATGCACCATTAAATAGATATGTCAAATTTAAATCCAATGGGATCCATTCCATCTTCATAATCCAACACATGTAACTAGGTCTTATCTTCTTCTCGATAATATGTATGATAAAGTTGACAACCATACTCTATTTACTAACCTCCGAGATAGATCCTCCATGAGATCTCGTATAATATCAAACAACAAACATTCTTTAGTCTTAGTTAGAGAAAAACATAAATCCTTATAATACATAAATCAAAACATTTTAAATAATCGTACATCTTTATCTCTATAATATTGGATATCTTTCCGAGAGCATAGGCCATTCTCTTCCTCTCCTATGACATCAACCCTCTTTCTATATGACATCATCCATGCTCTTCCTCTCATATGGAATCTACCATTATTATAAAGGGTATAAGCTATGCTAAGCTTTTTTATTCCGCCTTTCACCCTTTGATGTCATCTTTGTAATAGGACCAATATTGTCTATAGAAAATTTGCATGCCCTTTTTCTACCATTGTTCAAAAATCAACTTAAGGACACTAAAAATTAAAATGCACCCAAACATACATAGATATTGATATGATCTTCACTTTGACTATATTTGGGGAAATTTTCACTTGCCAATTTTTCCCAAGACACATTTAGTGAAAATTTCCTCGGACACATTTAGTGAAACTTTCCCCAGACACATTTTTCTTAAAAACCCTTCACAATGTAAATGTAAAACCTACCTAATGGCTTTTTGTAGCTAGCTCTCCTTAATTTTCATCTCATCTTCCAACACCCCTACCTTGATTTCTAGACATCACATCCAATTTCATCTTAATTGTCTCAACTAGAGCTCCAAAATTCTAGAAATAGAAAATGCACAAAATGAAAAATGAATCACATGAATTTCTATTTATAGAAAACTTCTTTGCCCTTTTCTCATAGTACTTTCATTTCGTAAACACCATAACTCTAATTTTCATTCCAAAATAATCACTGTGATTGTATTCCCAAAAAAATCCAATTATATATTACATGCATTTTTAAAAACACCTATTTCTCAAACTTGTGATCCTTACTCATCCAATTTGTGATTACACCTTCTACACATTTTTGTCACCATCCTAACTTATTCACTCTCTCATCCTCCCATAAGCCCCCTTTGACTTATGCATGGGTTATAACAACTCTTTCTAGACTTTGGTGATTTATATATGGACACACTCATAAGAAGGAAAGTATACAAATATGTATGCTTTATTTGAATCCATTATTTATTTATTTTACCCATCTTTTTTAGTATTTTCATTTTAGTGTTGTATATTATTTTCCCAAATACCACTCATGTACACATGTTATGACACATGATGATATTTGATTAGGGTAGATGTATAGACATATTTTTTTCACTTTAATAAATTTTGTTCTTTATAGGCACCATTATCATAATAGCTTCACCAAATTGGTGTCCTCAAGGATTCTTTCGGGAGCATAGAGTAACTAGAAATGGTTATGCCCATCTTTTAAGTTACATTGGGTTTGTCAAGAGTGGTTCCTATGAGATTTTGATGGGTAGCTTGTTTATATCATATATTTTACGTGTTCTTATACCCTTTGTAGTTATATTTTTCATCCTTTAAATTCTTCTTGCGATTTTACCTTATTATTTCCTTGCATTCACTCTTACACCCACTTTAAACACATACACACCTTCATCATTATCTTCTTTAGTACTCTAGCCTCTTCCTGTCAATTTGACCATATTTCTTGGCTTTCCCATACCTATATTTCTCTCCTAGATGAAATAGATCATGGTAAATTTCATATCCTAAGTATATCTCCATTATCGATGGCATTGACCATGGTCGATATCATCAACTAATGTAGAACATTAATGAATTTATTAGACTATTCATGTTTTATTGTTGAGCATTCATTCCACATTTCAACTATCACACATTAAGTCTATTATCACTCACCAAACCTTCTATACAATCTTATAAGGTCTTGAATTCGGGTTTATTTTAAGACCCTCTAAAAAAAATTATTATAGAATGGGTGACGAATCTTGAAAATTGACTTTCAAAAAAATAGCGAATATCTATAAAAAAATTGTGGTAAAGGTGTTTCGATATTTCAAAGATTTGCGCAGTTTCGTAATGTTAGACGGACATATATGTAGTATTAGACGGTTGTCGTTGGACGCTTGTCTTTTGTCAATGGACAAGGTTGTACGACCGTCATTTACTAGGTTGGATGGCCATCTTTTAACAATGGGTTAGGTTGGACAATCGTCTCTATAGGTTAGACAAAACTGCATAGGACGGTCGTTGTTTACTGGGTTGGACGACCGTTTTTGACAATGGGATGGGTTGGATGGACATCTCTATAGGTTAGACGATGTTGCATAGGACATTCGTCTATGTGCATGTCTACCACCATGACCATCTCTTCGACACTTGACAATAATCTATCATGCTTAGATGGCATTGGGTTGGACGATCACCTTCTACATCCGTATCTCCCATGCGCCAATGTGCATCTCTTTCATGTCCGTCATAGGTGTAGGATAACATGTTTGTACGGTCATCTATGTGCCAAAAAAGGAATATATATATATATATATATATATATATATAATATATATATATATATATAATGTGGCTTTCGGGGCACTACCCCGATCCCCACCGGGCGCAAGACCCCCGATCCCGTAAGGGGATACCCCCTTACGCAACCCCTCGAGCTTTATGTATTATACCTCGATGAATATGTGCACAAGTTGATTTGAAATTTTGGTGAAATACATGTCTAAGTTCATTTATATGTGTAAATACTAGGCAAACTTACCCATACAAATGACTTGTTGGCAAATTTTTTTAGTGAACTAGATGGCGACCATTCTAAAAAATTTGCCATTTCCAATTTCCAAAACCCCTAATATTCGCGAGTTTACAAAAAATTGCCACTAAAATTTTCCCTACTTGAAGTTAGTCTTATTTCTCTATTTCGGAGTCCCCACTTGGACCATTGGGTACTTAGGGTCTACAAGCATATGATTTACACTTTTCATGGTATAACAAGTCTTAAGATTTATTTGTGGTCCCCACGTCAACTCTCTAGTAAGGCGTTGTCAACCCTATTAGGAAATTACTTGCACCAATGGTGCCTTCATGCAAGTATCTCTAACCTATCATTTCCTTTAATTTCATTATAGATTTGGTATTTGTGGATTTTTAATGCATCGAATAGGATATGTTAGCATATATCTTCTCTACGGCATTAATTATCTAGTAATCGTTATCTTTACAATGTTTATATAACCCTTAACCTTTTTTACAATATCTTGGATGTTTCTTGCAATCGTTACAAATATTTCCTAGAAAACTCTTATATATTATACTACCTCGATTACAATTCTATTAATAACCATATTATCATCATAACACAATTAGTATCTAGTTATATGATGCTACCCTATTTTAGGTCTAGGATTTGGAACCCTATACCTCTATAAAATGTGGAGTAATTCCTTACTAGTTCCATGTATACATATAATTACAATTTAAGGTGTGTATGGTCACTATTTTTATCCTATTATGCAATACCCCCATTATATAGAGATAAAAAGAATTTTCATAAGGTCATTCCATATTTACTCACAAAAACTAGTAAGCATGTATACATTTGGAAAACGAAACTGTTGGGAAAATTTTCAAAATCCCATGGATTATATTAGGTCCCATAATTTAATATTTTTAAAATAAAAAAATTACAATAATATATTTCCACTGAAACTCTAATTTAATCCATGACCCTTTGTGATTGATAAAGCATTCGTGCCTTTAGCTTTACCAAAACTAGTCGTTTTTTGTTTGATTTCCATGAAAATATGGAATAATGGTTATAATGACACGTTTTATGTATTTCATTATCATATGACTATAAGTTAATAATGTTTGGATATAAAACCCATAATTCAACAAAAACATTACCATGCCTTCAAACAAAGATTTTAAAAACCTTAAGAAATGTTAAAGTACTTATTTGAGCATGTTCACAAGTGGTTCATGTGTCTTGATTTGTGATCACCCGAAATATTTTTGACATTTAGGTTAACTCATATTTCATAGACCTAGAACAATAATGCGGGTATTATTATTGGTCATGATGTAAAATATAAATTGACTATGCCAAGAATAAATAAATTAATATTTCATCCAAAAATAATCTATTGATTAAGGATAATAAAGTTTTTCCTAGGTAGGTAGGGTTACACTACTTTAAAATTAACTATTATGACAATCTAGATCCAGTGTCTAGTTACTTTGTATTACTTATTAAATATATTGGAAAATCATTTCATGAGGGATTGTGAAAGGCCACTATGGGTATAGGATAGGATTTATGATCCATAACTAGTTTGATCCTCCTCTCTTATAGTTCATCATTGAGAAATAAGGCCTATAGTTTAAGTTCTAAAATATTTGTATATGTGTTATTCTTTTGAAATTGTAGACATTAAATAATGCGCTTTGGGTACATATCTAGTCTTGATCACATATTACTATTCATATGATTCCTAAGCAAGAAAAAGTATTAATTGACCCATGTCATTGGCCATCTTTGCTTGCTTTATGTTGCCTCTGTCGATCTTACACTCCTTCTAGCCGAGTCTATCTTTTCACACTTCAGAATTTATCACCATGGACATCAGCGCCTAGCTAGGAAGCCAACATCATGCACCCCCATCCTCCGGGAACCCCCCGACCTCTTTTTACTTTTCTTACATATTTTGGGTCCTTTCTATCCATTTGTGCATCTTATCTTTTTAGTAGTAGGTCTTTTCGGGATAATTAAAAATTCAAGCAAGGGAATCATATAAATATAAAGGTATGTGATCATAATAAGGGACCAATCTCTAAGAATCTACTATCACCACCTAAGGTTACATTCACAAGCATCTAAAGAGCATCATTGCATCCATCTAGCTTCACTCAAGGGATAAGGGTTGGTTATTCTACATACACTTCATAGGAGGGGAAGTTCATTTTTCCATGCACACATCTATTTATATCTTTACATCTAGCTACTTGCTCATTATCAAGTGTGACACGCACAAGAGCCACCTAGGGCACAATATCTACACACACACATAGAACTACATGGGGTCTGTAATGTAGTGCAACACTCGTCGTAAGTTCAATTTGTTGACAGTGAGGACAATCCAACCTCCCATTTTGCATCTTTATTTTTAGGATTTGATGTAGTTTGGGGTTTTGTAGGTGATATCTTTATCGCAAGTTATCAATGACATCAACAATCACCGTGTCACTATAGCGATAGACAACGAAGCATTGTGACAACTTAGTGACCCTATGAAATTGATTTTATGAGCATCTTTCCATACTTTGGCACCCAAATAGGGATCCTAGTTCCTAAGTGCCCCAAGACGCCCTTGACACCTTGGTCTAGCCTTCCTCTGCACTTCTACATTTTTCTAGGTTCGGTCATGACCTCTATGTTCCATTTTTACTATTCTTCTACCTTTGCACATTGTCGAGAATATTGAGAAATCAACTAAGTATTCTAACACTTCATTACACTTAGGATTTCATTTACTTCGCTTATTTCTTGTGTCACTTCATGTACTCTACTGCTTTTATTTATCGTTGTGACTATGAAATAACCTATCTAGGGTTTAATCAAAAACATCATTTTTGTTAAATCATTTGGTGAACCCGACCTCTTTGAACACCTTTAGGGTCTTTCTTTCATTGTTTCTTGCATTTTTCTAAGATCCTCTCATCATGGATATTTCTATTCATGATTTCTTTCTTATCCACCTTGAATTAAGAGCTAAAATCATTACTCTCTTGGATACTACTCGTGTTCCTTTTGATATTCATCCAGATATAGTCTATAACACATTCATAGATGCATTTTCTCAGCACATCACTTTTCCATCTAATCCTTCCGCCATCTTCCTGTTTTTGACAATGATCCACCTTTATACATCATGATTCACATCAATAATGTGGGTGTCAAACAAACTATAGTTAATAATGGATCTAAGCTTAATCATGCACTTTATCATTCATTGAAGCTATTGTCTATTTTGATTTTTATGTTAATTCTTCCTCCATTTCTCTTCCCGCATATGATGGTTCCATTCGTCCATGCATAGGCCATATCACTATACTTATCACCATCGGGTGAAAAAACCTTCATACAGATTTTCTTTATCATTGACTTTCTAGTTCAATACAATTTCTTACTAGGTAGACCATGGCTTCATGCCATGCAAGTAGTACCCTCTACAATGCATCGATGTGTTAAATTCTTACATGAGGGTGTAAAATATATAGTTATCGGTGATCGTAAACCATTAAAATATTGCAACCTTGATTCAACGACTACCCTTCCTACTCGACATTTGTTACTACTAATGAACCACAACTCATGGATTCTCCGGCTAACTTGCTAACACTTGAATGTGTTATTTGTATGTTAGACATAGCCCCATCTACATCATTTCCCCTCCTAATTCTACAAATGCTATGGTACTTTATCGGGGCATGTCCAAACATCGGACGTCATTCCACATACTTCATTTTATCGTGTGCCACCACAATTGGCACGTCTTCCTTTTACATGCATGATTTTCATGAATTATTCTTATTGGGAACATATTCCATTTGATCCTACTTGCTCGATACTATATGTACACATGATGGCTTGACTCGCTAGGCTTTGCATTCAATGACCTCTATCCTCCACCTCATGATCCTCATCTCTATCATGGATTTATCTCATTATAACTTCATGTGGCCTTCGCATCTTTCACCTCATAGTATTTCTTACATGAGCTCCTCACACTTCTCCACTTACACTTGGAAAATCTTGGCTTGACTACATTGGGGGCACTTTAGATCTTGATCATACTGATATCTCATTTCCTATGCCCTTTGGTCATGTTTTCATTTGCAATGATTCATTTCTTGGCTATTCACAAAATCTTACTCGATGGTATGCACATGGTTGTCCACTACCTCCTTTCACTGATGAAGAATATGTTATGGGCATGTACAATTTATGCCTCAATGGCTCTTTACTTGATCATCTTGATATTATTTCTTACCAAGTCTTTGACACTTCTCCATTTGGATTTAACCATGACAACAATGATATTCTAGATGATATTTCATGAGCTTATTCTCCATCATGCACTTATGGGGCATCATGCTTATTATTTCCCCCTCCTTATAGCATAATTAAGTGTTTTTCATTTCTATCCTAGCACTTCATACTTCGCATCTCATTTTTATTCTTTTCATATATAACTTGTTACACTACTTGTATTTCCATTACCCTATGAAGAAATCTTGTGCTACATAGTTCACACTTGACTGTTGAGGGCATACTACATACATGAACCTCACACACTGCACATTTCACACTCTACGCATCTATGACATCTTCTTCTCACATCTACTAGTACACATCATACACACTTGGTGCTTTATACACCTTTCTTACATCTACTACTACATCTTCTACACATTTTTACACTTGGCACATTCAACATACATCTTTCTAGCCCCTCCTACAACAAACTACACACTTCCAACCTACATCATTCTAGCACATCATACTATACTATTCTACATCTACACTTCATCTTTTTAGCACACATCTCACTACCCAACGATGCACTCTAGTCGCATGGTTCATACTCGATTGCTGAGGGTCTAAATCTGAATTGAACCTCACCTCAATCACAACATTCTACATCTTGCACTTGGTATTCATCATCAATATTTATAGCACCTACTACACATCATTCTAAATTTCAAGGATCAATCTTTCTAGCATCTCATTCACACCTTTCTATAATCAATTCTTCTAATGTATCATTCAATATTTCTATCTTACACATCACACGACACCATACACACTCCACACTATATTGATCAAATATTTCTAGAACACACTTCGAACCCTTTCTCGATGACGCACTATTGTTCTATGGTTTATTCTTGACTATTGAGGGGTCATCTATAAATGAATCTCATTTCACTCATGCATACATACACACTCGAGGGGCACACAACTCATATCAAACTCACACTGCATACCATTCCATCACAATTATTCACAACATATTACATATCTTGGTTACACATTGTTCTTACTTTCTCATACTCACATGTACATATTGATTACTATGTTCATTAAATAAATTATATGTCATTATATTTTCTATATACACATGTGTGTTCACTTGCTTTCTAGTTTTGATCACAGATCATTACACATAGCATGGATGTTTGGAATTGTATCTTTTACTAGTCCTCGAGTAGAATCCTATGGGCATCCACTTTTGTGCACATTACATGTGTTATTGTTTCATTTTATACTACTTCGTATTTACTGGCACACTCTTATATCGAGTCATACACATTTTGACATACTTTATATCTTTCTAACATGCTAACAAGTGCTTCATGTGCAACATTTTCCTTACAGAACTATTTTCCACCATGGTTGTTTGATGATTTGCTTACTATTGTTTGTCTCTATTTTCTATTGTATGCCATTTTTTATGGGATTTTCTCTTTGTATTGTATACACACTGTTTTATTTTGGCCACTACATTCTCGATTGTCTTGCGACATCATGAGTGATGTCCCATGTTTTCAACCCACTTTTCACGGTCTACATTTTCTTCTTCTTGCTGCTTGCTAGCTTAGACTATTTTGCACTAACACTTGTTTCCTATCCATTGTTTACACGTGCTTTGGTTTCTACCAAGCACATTTCCTCCTACATATCGGCATCAGTTTAGCATGGGGTCCTCTTTTGGTATGCATCCTCCTAGTGACATCACATGCACCCCAAAATGAGGGGGCATCTATTGGGTGAATCAATCACCCCATTTAGCAGATCTAGATCACATTTCAACACATAATTATCACAGATCTACAATCTCGGACATGGCTCAATAATACTTGGTTCCTTATTCCAAAAAACTAGTGTCCATATATAGAATTGGGAGCCTAGGCACTTTTGTACCTATCTGGGAACTTATGACCGGGGTAGATACACAATTTTTCTCAAATCAGCATGGTTGTCAGCGGTTCACGAGTAGTTGACACGATCGCATAGTCCTCTAACAATCAATTTATAGTTTATCTTCCTTATTCTTTGGATCAAAATTGAGTAAGATAGGATCACACCATCTACAAGGTGGTGTATAAACATCGGGAAGCATTCAAAGGATGGATAATGACACTAGACCTTTCTCCCTACACTACTTCTATCATTGCATGAGATCGCCCCAAAAACTCACTTGGCGTGAGATCAAATGAAAAAAATTGTTCTTCTACAACATCTTTAGGATCCTTTATATCTATTTCACTCATCATGGATCATGTGCACATGTTCATTTTTCTATTTTCCAGCATTTTTCACACTTTTTACATACATTCCATACATTTGGATCAAAACATTTCTATATACACATATTTGACTACTTGTTCATTCTTCTCTTTTGCAGGTTTGTCCTTATGGGAAGCGGTAGTCACATCAATCACACCACATGAGCAACAATCAACATCAACAACATGTACAATCATGACATCTACACATATGCTCTCACCTTGGGGTCATCATCATCATCACTTTGTTTACTTCCTCTTCTCTAGCTTCCACACTTCACTTTTATCACTCCATTTTTTTCTTGTCTCTCAAAGCACACTCTTCATCATCAATATGTATGGTTATAAGGTATGCATCTCTGCGTCTAATTATGTTACCGAGCTTTCTCTCAACAACATAAAGTGGGGGCAAATGTAGACACTAAATCACGCACTTTGGGTATCTATCTAGTCCTGATCACATACTACTATTCATATGATTCCTAAGCAAGAAAAAGCATTAATTGACCCATGTCTTTGGCCATCTTTTCTTTCTTTATGTTTCCTCTATCGATCTTGCACTACTTTTAGCCTAGTCTGTCTTTTCACGCTTCGACATTTCTCTCCTTGGACAATAGTGCCTAGCTAGGATGTTAGCACTAAGTGCCTCTATCCCCTACAGGCACCCATGACCTATTTTTACTTTACTCACATATTTTGGGTACTTTCTAGCCATTTACGAATCTATATATTTGGTAGTCAGCCTTTTCGGGTTAATTATGAAATTTAAGAAAGGGAATCATATAAATATAAAGTTATGTGATCATAATAAGGGATCAAGCTCTAAGCATCTATTATCATCACCTAAGGCTACAATCATAACCATCTAAAGAGCATCATTACATCCATCTATCTTAACTCAAAGGACAAGGGTTGGTTATTTTACATACACTTCATAGGAGGGGAAGTTCATTTTTCCATGCACACATCTATTTACATCTTTTACATCTAGGTACTTTCTCCCTATCAACTATGGCACACACAAGATCCACCTAAGGAAAATATCTACACACACACATATATAACTACATGGGTTTGTAATCTAGTACAACGATCGGTTATAAGTTCACTTTGTTGACAATCGAGGACAGTCCAACCTCCCATTTTACATCTTTATTTTTAGGATTTGATGTAGTTTGGGGTCTTATAAGTGATATATTTATTCCAGATTATTCGATACATTGGAAATCATTGTGTGACCCTATAGCGACAGACATGAAGCATTACAATAACTTAGTGGCCCTATGATATTCATTTTCTAAGCATCTGCATAGAATCTGGTGCCTAAAAAGGATCCTATCACCTAGGTGACCCATTCTGCCCTATGCGCCCTAGTCCAACCTTCCTCTACACTTCTACATTTTTCTAGGTTTGGTCATGACCTCTTGTGTTCCATTTTTACTAGTCTTCCACCTTCGCACACTACCATGAATATTGCAAAATAAACTAAGTATTCTAACTTTTCATTGCATTTAGGATTTCATTTACTTCACTTATTTCAAGTGTGTCACTTCATGTACTTTACTACTTTATTTATCATTGTGACTTTGAAATAGCCTATCTAGGGTTTAAACAAAAACATCATTTTTGTTAAATCCGAAATCACGTGTCTCAAAATGAGAATTTATAAGGAATGTTTATGTAATCGATTGTTCATAAAATGTATAAATATAAATGTTGATGCCAATGTTAAGATATTAAGAAATCTAACTATAATTTACATACACCTCAAGACTATTACTTGTATCCTAGATAAGATAAAGTATATTAATATAGGAACTAATCCTTTGTATGGGAAGATACCCGGTTTACATGTTAAGTGTAAATTTGCAATACTTGGGTAATAGCTAACTATTATATAGTATTGATACGATAATTTTAGTATGCATTATTATAGAATTTGAATATGCAACTCTTGTTTCTTGTATGCGTAAGCATATAAAATCATGGTATGTCTATTCATTAATCCCTATGAATACAAACATTACTAATCTTATTACCTGATAAAGAAGTGAACATGAATAATTTTATATGTTTTATTTTATGAAGAGCATGAGTACGTGTGCTCTCACCTATTACTTGATTAATTTTCAAATGAAGCTTAAGTTTGTGATGACTTGGTAAGACAATTTGTATGTAAACTATAGTGCATAATCTTGCTTGATATATGTAAAACACTATAAAATTAATGAATGTTGTTAGAATATGTACCTTGTAAAAATTATAGTTATCTCTAAAATGATATTGGTGTTAGTGAGTGATGTGTTTGTAAGCCACTCTAATGTGATAAGAAGGAAATATAAGTTATGTATTTAATTGATGATCTCTTGATTTTATAGAATGTAGAAATTCATGCTTTGTGGATTGTTAGAGTATTTTATGTTATTATATGTGTGGTTTGTGTGAATCCATAAGGCATGATGGCATCTAATTTGGATGAAGTTTTGTGTCTTAATGATCCATGGTCATTATCAAGGTAGGGCATGTAGGATCAAGTGTATCTCACCATGGTTGGATATCTGAATTTAAATCCATTGTACGCATTAATGGATTGTAGTTCCCACCTTTTTGACACTTTATTCTGGATTTGAGTGTCTTATATTTTGATATATCATGTTAGTATTGAGACTATTATACTATTTTGATTGTATTCAGGTACATGATGTTTAGACTATGGTGGATATATGATGTATATTTTGTTTATCACTAACTTGTTGGTAGGATGTGTGATTATTTTTGACACTTTGAGCCATATGGTAATTATGAGATCAATGTTATTTCACGATGATTTGGTTATATATGTTTTCAATTTCTATGATGCTTATGGTAGCATATATGATGATTAGTATTGTGCATAGCTTGTTTTGGGGACATATGCACCTCTTGTATTGGATTGATGTTGATTGCATTATGTCGTGATTTGGTTGATTGATATGCTTGGATGATTGTGTTCCTCACTTACATTTTATTAGACATATATGTTGTGTTTGCATGCATATTACAGGACTTGCGAATGTCGAATTCATGAGATTTCTCTCATGATTGGAATAATTGTTTGTTGGCCAAATTTTACCCCCTTTTATTTTGTCATCATGTTTGGCGGTTTGGATTGGATCCTTTGTGGAAATTTGATATTTCGTATGGTTATCAATTTTTTGGTTGATTAATCACCTTATGTTTATTGGAATTTCATATTGTGATGTTATTTTGATTTAATATTGTTGGTGATAACCTTGTTTAATTTATCTAATTTCTTGTCTTACTTTTCCTAAACCTTACTTGAGTTTAATGTTGGTTTAACTTGTTTAATTTTGCATTTGGTTTGTTTAATCATGCTTAGGAGGAGGCTACACTCTTCCCAAGAAATCCATTCACCCAAATTCGTATTTGGTAAGTATGCAAGTCTTGTAAAAGGCCATTTTTTCCATAAAAAAAAGTCCCCAAAGCCATACCCATAGGTAGGGTAGGCTCTTTTCAATGCAAAGGGATCCTTACCTCTTTCCCATGAGCATTTACTCACCTCTTTTCCATTATGGTGTTTTTGTTTTCCAATTTTTCATGGGGGTGAGTGGATTCACCTCAAGTGGGTGAATGATTCACCTTGATTTTGGGGAATCCACTTGATTTCTCCATTTATGTTGCTTTGGGTTTGGGGTGAGAGGAGTGACATGACATCTAGTAGGATGGTGACTAGATGCCACTTAGGCCTCTTCCCATTGGTTTGCTTGTTGGTGGGTTTTTCTTATTTATCCTCCAAATTTGGAGGGATTGGGGTTACAATTTTCTTTGGTCTTATTCAAATTTTTGGAATTTGGGGAGCTTGGTGTTTACTTGGAGATTGATTTTGGACTTGCTTTTGGATTGGATTGGAGCTTGGAAAGCTTGGAGTTTTGCTTGGATTTTGAGGTAGGTTTTTTATCATGGAAGCCTTTGAATTTTGTTGGTTTGATGGTAATTTTTTGAGATTAAAACTTGTGTTTTATTTTGGTCCATCCTCACCTTTTGGTTGGGTATTTTGGGACTTAGTGAGGGATTTGAGGAGCTTCCATACATAGGTACTTTCTATCTCCTATGGTGGAGTGGGAGCCTCCTTGCTATGGTGGAAGGAGTGATGTAGAGCCATGTATACCATCCTCACATACACCAATCCAATGCATTAGAAGTATCAAATTTAACTTGATCAAACACTTTTGCTCAAGGATTCATTGCCTTGCTTAACCAACCCAATTTTCTCAAAACTAATAAAATGCATGAAAACACTTAATCAAACCCCAAATCACCTCAACCATGCTTAAATACTCCTAAGAAACTTTTCTATGCACTTCACAAAGTTTCATACAACCAATTTTATGTACTTCCTTTGTAAACCAAGAAAAATCCTTATAGCCCTGAAAAATCTATTTTTATGAAAAATAATTACACATTTTTCACTTCTAAACCTAAATGTTAAAGTTTCTTGACACCCATTTGGCTCATTAACCTACATGTCAAATTTCAATGTCTAACTCTTCTCCCATAAAAATTTATTCTCCATTTAGCAATTTTGCACTAGTTTAATTATCCCTACTTGCCCTCCAACCTTTCATGTATGGAGAAAACCATAAATAACCCATAAAATATAATTTCACATTATAGTACCTTTTATCGTGCTTGTGCTTTCCACCAATTTTTATCCTCCAACTCTTCCTCTAACACTCCCAACTCCATTTTTCTTCTTTTTGCTTATTTATTGGGCCCAAACTAGGGTTTCTTATCAAATTGTTAGGGTTTTGTTTCTTGGTCACTTATTAACCTCTTAAACACTTAAATCCACATTACTATACCTTTATTAAGGTATTCTCAAGGTTTACATAGTTCTTTAACCTTAAATATACTATTTTGCATGTTTTCATGTTTTGGGCTTCTTCAGGCTTCTTCTTGTTCTTACACCCTCAATCTTCCTATACGAGTTATTTTGCTACTTTTTATCCCCTTAAATACCTCTTTAAATTTTCATCTCACCTGTTATTAACCTCCTTACTTCATTCCTTGAGTCACTAGCATAAGAATTAGGATCAAGGATTCTTTGTAATCTCCTAGTTTTCTCAATGTTCTTTTTGGGACTATCACGGAGTAGTTTGACTTTTCATTGAATTAAACTTCACCAAGCCTATTAAGGAATTCAAAATTTTCCTTTAACTCTTCACTAACCTCTATAATTTTCAACTTTCACCCCTCATAGGAGCTTCCTTCAAAGATCACTAACCCTCTTCTAGATCATGACTGTTTTAACATAGAATATAGCTCTATTACGCTTGATTGTACCTAGATTTTCCTTCCTTAGCTTGAAATTTGATTAGCCATTTCTTTCACTTCATTCCAAATTTCTCAGCTCATTTAACACCCCTTAAGTTACCCAAAAACTAAAATTATAAAACACCCTTCCAAATTATGTTTACACCTTCTAAACTATTCCTCGAAGCTCATGTGTCGGGAAAGATTACTTCTTCCACTAGAGATTTGAATATTCCAAGGTTTCTTATATTATTGAAGTCTTCCTACCATCCTATATATGTGTTTATCATTCTTTCTTCATTATCTTAGATTATAATGTTTCTTGTTCTAAGGACTAATTTGGACTGTCCACTGAGTTAGGATTGAAACGTGCATGCGAGTCTACAACTTAGTTTCTTCAGTTCTTTCACTTATTCTAGTGTTTTCTCACCCTCATAGAGGTTTTACCCAACCTAATAATGATCCACATGACTTAAATACTAATTTTTAACTAACATTCAAGGTATACTTAATTTGCAATATCTCAACTCTTGTCACTCCATAGTCATGACTATACATTAACGTTTGGATCTAGAGACCGCTTGTTTTAATGACGTGTCACATTACCATCCATTTCATGAATTATATAATTCATATTCATTTTTTTGTGCTTAGGGTAATAAATTTTCATGCATTTCACTTTACTTATGCATTTTAAACCCTTAGAAACAAGGTATAAAGAATATGACTCATTGTATATTGGTACTTTAACTTACCTAATCTCTTCCTTACATTTCAAAAATTTGCATGCACCCCCTTAATACTATCAAACCCTTATCCACAAATCTTGACAAATTTCATAGTATTTATGTTTTAAATACACCACCTTTGATACAACTCAGCCCCAAAATTGAGACACATCCCGAGAACTCTTGTTCCAGTGTTTATTTCTAATTTCATATGTCCAAAGAAACAAAAACTTCATCTAAAACTCATGAACTTCCCTCACTCATCATAACGCTATTCTGATCATGCATTAGCTATAGGATTGTATATTAAAAACTAGAAATAATAGTTTACACACATTCTTTTACCTTCATCTTCACAGTCTCTCTTTCCTTTGTGTCTTGACTAACATCATGATCACTCTCACAGACTTTCCATGGTCTCCCTAAGGCTGAATAGCTCACTCAATACCTTTAACAACATGAATAGATTATGGAAAACACTCAAAATAAACCAAAGTCATTCATTCATATTCCTAACATTCATCATAGTTCTTAAACCAAGAAGCCCTTCATTAGATACATCATGAATTATACAAGCTTCAAGAGCTCTAAGGATCTCTTATAGAGATCCTCTTCCTCTCAAACCTCTCACCAACCTTACCAACCTTCTTGAATGAATTCCTTATTATAATACATCCTCTTTTAGTTCAAGATAGGTGGTTACATTTAGTTACTTAACCCAACTAGGGTTAATGAGTGAGTTAATACAATAAACCATCACATTATAAATGAGAGTATGTTACTCAACTAATAAGATGACATAGGGGACCCTTACATCACCTTATTTCACAAAACATATGCTAAGACATTTAACCCAATTCAAATATTCAAAATAAATTTTTGGAGGTAAACCTAACAAAACCATTATTACAAGCCAAGAGAGTCCAAATGGACTAGTATCACCTCAAGAGCTTCTAAATTGACCTCTCAACACCTAATCAACTATGGAAAGACAAAATTAGAATTATTAGAATTATGCTCTTTCATCAAGGAGCTTCTTCCATCCTTGATTTAGGGAAGCCAAGAAGGCAATGGGCTTGAAAATCCTTAACAAGGAAGAGCTTGGGAGATACAAGTTTTCATGGAGGTATAAGTGGTTTTGAATGCATGATACTTATAGCATTTAAAAAATTGAAGTACCTAATGTCTTGTATGGTTTGTTACCCTCTCCCTATGGCACAAAGTGGAGAATGGTACTCCTTACTTTTTCTTTCCTTGATTTTGGTTTTTGTGGGTTTATGTTTTGAATGGTTTTGTGAGTGTGTGAAACCCTTGCAAAATCCTGAGAAGCACATCCTCTCTCCCATGGGCTTACGGGAGGCTAGTATGCTCATTACTTGATTTTTGGCATATAATGATGCCTATAGGTTGGGAGGAAACCAAGCCTTGTAGATTTGAAGAACTTGGAGCTTGTAGGAGAAGAGTTTTGGATCATTTGGGTGTTGTAAAATTGTTCAAAATTTGGCATGTTGTTCCCTCTTTTGGGGAGGATTGTATACTTGCATTTTAGTTGGTTAATGGTTGTATTTCATTGCTCCTAGGAAGGCTTCATCATTTGGAAGAAAATGGAAATCTTAAGGTTCATTTGTAGTGTGAAATAAAAGAAGTTAATTGTTTTTTCTCCCATTATTCATTGCATTGGAAGTGATATGATGGATTAGAAGTAAATAAATAGTGCTACAATATAGGTGTTTAAGTTGCAATGTGTTGAATTTATAAGTGAAGTGAATAGTTACATTTATTATTCCCTTGAATGGTTGAAAACCATAATTGTATATGATTGTTTTAATAAAGGAAGGTGTTTCTCCTTACACTCATACCTTATACATATACATATGTGTGTGTGTGTGTGTAGATATTGTTGGTGTATATGACTAGACTTGTCATCATTCAACGTCTTTTCCACCTAGATGGTTAGTCATCTCACTTAGTGAGAATAGGTCATAGGGTTGTGTACATGTGTCATGCACATGAGTTACACAACACTCCTATATGTACCCCTACTTTATAATCTATGAGCATGCTAGATGTTTGTTCTCAATCCATTTCCTTAGATTGAGCTGGTCTTTTTCATAAAATTTCCATAAATCTAACTATTTTTATGCTTCATATTGCTCCTTGTGCTTCAAAATTCACGAGTAAGGGAGAAGTATTAATTTGCAATAAATTTCATGCCTTGGAGAAGTAAAATAAAGGAATAAGTATAAATGTCGAGGACTAGTTTAATGGACTGGTTAATCAAAGTATAAAAGCTTCGAGACTTGTGGGTGATCGAGATATGTCTACATATTTTGCAAAGAACCTACAATCAACACCAAATGATCCAAATTGCTCCAAAGGCCCAAAAGCATGTAACCCGACCACAAAATATAAATTTATAGGACTTTTTAAATGACAAATTTAAAATGGGCTTATCCATTTTAAAAATCTTGAGACATTTAAAATAGCCATCAAATTTCTACATCATCAAGAAATTAAATACCCACAAAGTAGAGGACACATGGCGAGATTATGGGCCTCTCTAATCCATTCAAGTTTTGTAGACTTCAAGTTTGCGGAATCAACCAAGGTTGATAGAATTTTGGGTTCAAGTGATCTAAATAGTCAAGGGACAATACATGACAATATTTCAATGAATCCAATGAAGAAGTCTTCCCAAATAGAAGTTGTAATGTGAAGGCTCGACCCCGCAACCAATGAAAGACAAACAAAAAATAAAAAGAGTCCAACAACTGCGAAATCTAAAGTAACGTGGAATTGTCTCATTTATCTATGATTCGCACCCTAACAAGGATGACACCACAAGGTATGTGGAGCTTTCTAATTGGTTTATGCATCACACTTTAAAGGTCCTTGTAAATAAAATTGAATTTGAGAAGCATGGAGATTTCTCATTATCTTACATTTCATGGAAATCAATCAAGGTTATCAATAAATTTGAATTGCGAAGGAGCATGGAGCTTTTCATTGGCTCATGTTTCATTGGGGACAGTCAAGGTTATCAATAAGTTTAAATTGCGAAGGAGCGTGGAGATTTTTAATTGGATCACATTTCACCGGGTCATCAATCTTATTAAGAAAATATTGATATTGTGAAAAACATTGAGTTTCCTCATTGGCTCACATTTCAAGGTCACTAAGTACAAGTAAAAGAAAATTATGTCACCGTGAAGGAGCATGGAGATTTTTCATTGGATCACGTTTAATAAGCGGGTAGTCAAGTACGAGAACAATTTGAGAAGGTGAAGATGTGTGACATTTTCTTATTGGATCACATAGAAAAGCAAAGGAAAATCAATGCACATGTAGACAAAAGCCGAAGCCAATCAAAATCTATCACATGTCGCTCTCATGTTCATCCCGACAAGAAAAATTCAAATGGCCATAAATTTTGATCCAGAGCTCTAAATCATGTAAAATAAGTCTCATTGGAAAGGTCTCCTCGAGATCTTCAAGTTGGAATCATTTGATTCATAAATTGATGGATTTTGGTAGGATAAAAATAAAAATAAAATAAAATACACCGATGTACCTAGAAGTATCATTAACTATTTTTGCATATGTAATGAAAGGCATGGAATAAATCCCAAAATGATAACATAAAATTGAATATTTTTAGTTATACAAGTTACATTCCCACTCTAATTAAAAAATCTTTATTTGTGAACAAAGAGAAGATTCACTTACTATTTGGGGGAATTGAATTGTAATAACAGACCAAATTTGTATAAATATGGGAGCTTGTCCTCATATCAAATGGTGGGTTTTTTTATTAAGGAGTTAATTTTGGCATTCGATCAAAGGGGATTAATCTTTTATTTCTAAAAATTAAAAGAGATATAATTGTGAATAGTGCATGTTTCCTTTGTGAAATGCATATAGATTTTTGTTTCCCATACTTCTATGTCAATGTGGTTGCAATGTACATCCATTGAAAAACTTTGAGAGCATTCTCTTGATGTTCCCTTGTTAAGAAAGACAAGATCTGAATGAAATATGTTTTATTTTGAGTTTAATTTATGTGTTTTGAGTTATGTATGTCGAATTTTCGATTGATGACTTATATTTTCTGCTACAATCTTGTTTTAATTACTTCTCTTTATCATACACTATATCAATCCTCAATGGTTGTGCTTTGGTCATTAGTTTAATATTATTATGTGAGCATTTACTCTACAATATTGGAATTAATTGTAAAAATCCTTACTCTAGCCATTTTTTCAAAGTTATTTTTGTTATCCTTTGAGTTTATCTTAGGTGTACAAGGAAGAATCAATAAAAAATTATTATAATTCTTACACAAGCTCTTATGTCGAGTATTTTAGAGATTGTGCTGAAACTTTGCATCTGTTGAGTATCAATGAATGCAAATCTTTCTTTGTAGAAATTGTCACTACTTAATCCAGTTTTCTATACTTTGTATAATTACAAGTTGTTATAAGTGTTAAATGATCTATTACAAGGAATCTCTCATCCTATAAGTCCCCCTTTTGAAGTTATTAATACCATAATTGATCTCACCCCTCATATTAACTTGCATTTATATATTTACTAACTCATTTATTTGCTTCTAAGTATCACTAAAGGTTTCTTCTATCCTTAATTCTTCATTCAAATGTAATAGCAACCAAACTTTATTGTCTATAGTAACCTATGTCTAGTGCACTAATCATATGCAACATCTTTTGTGAAAACTCGTGAGAGTGAGTGTTGTATTTATGAACATGTTTATCCTAGATTGATCCATCATTTTAAAAGTCAAGAGGAATAAAGAATCCATCCCCCCCCTCTGCATTCATGTTACACTATGGGTCCACTCACCCTGGTTCAAGGCAGGACCAAAAGTACCAGGAAAAGCCATATCCTTTGTACATGCCCCTCAATCATCCCAAGGCTTGATCCCAAGGAAAGTGTTAGATCCCTCACCATCTACAAAATTTTTATATTATCTAATCTACCACCATTCCAAGTGTTCCCCCTTCTTAAGAGAATGTTTTTTGGCCACCAAGGGGTGTAGAATTGAGGACCAACATGCTTATGCACCACCATTTTGGGGATAATATACTCCAAGAAAGGTTCATATTAATTACCTTTATAGATATTTTCCAAAATTAGGAAAATATAGACCATCTGCAAAGTATTGTCCAAAATTTCCAAATACAAACAAGATTTCCATAAAGCTTGAACCTCTTTGAGTATACTGAGGGATTGGTAACTAGAAAATTTGGAAAATTCATAAAGGTCTGCAAAGATTTATTTATCGATTTTGAATATATCCTTTTAAAATCATTTTGAGTTAATCTATACATCTAAGGTGTAAGGCCTTAGTGGCGGCTCCATATTTCAAATAAAATATAGGTTATACTAGTGCAAATCATTTATACCTTACTAATTAACTCTCCCCTTTGCAAATCTAGAAGGAAGAAGATCCTTTTTCAAATTTGATCCCACCAGAAGATTACTCCTAGAGCTAGAGAATACACAATCAAGAAGGAAGCATATCTGAAACCAATGGGTGGTCAAAAGACAGAAGAAAATGTTATTCAACCTACTAAATTTGATCCACCATTGGTGGAGGATTACTCTAGCACACCTGACATCTCTTTATTCAGTAGTCCTAAAGCATATTTACATTCTTTATTTTAAGAAGGTTCAACATCTGTAAATAATAAAGGTACTCCTCATCTTACTTATTTGTTAACTCATAAGAACAAAGTGTTATGTGAAACTAAGTCCCCAAGAGATTTCCATTTTTGGATCATACTCCTCTACTTTAGAGACCTCAAATTCCCCACTGTTTCAACCCTCTTTTGAAACTTCTCCACAAAATAATATGGAACAACCTCCACCAAGGGCTCCTTTTGTAGTTACCACTTATAGACCAATAAGGTTCTATGGAATGGTGGGCTATCCCAATGAAGTACCAAATGAAACTAGAAGAAAATTGCCTATATTTTAAGGGAATAATGAAATACAGTGGGGATTGACATTTTAGGTTTTTTCAAAATGTAATCGATGACTATAAAGTAGAGCATTAAGATGTTTATGTTAATTTATTCATACATACATTAGAAGAAGATGTTAGGGAATGGTAAAATTTACTTCCTACAAATTAAATTGATTCTTCATTAGAAATGAAGATTGCATTCATAATCCAATCAAGTGATAAGACTAACCCTAGGTTTCTCTTATCAAAGTTTTAAAATATCAAAAATAATCCTAATGAGTATGTGCAAGAATTTAATACTAGGTTCAATTAAAACTTTGACTAGATTAATCTAAGGCCTAGTGATGATTCTTGCTTGATTAAAGTACTCATATGCCTTTGATAAAAAAAAATTAGCTTATTATTTGAGGGGAAAAAATACTAGAACTCTAAGGAAGACTTTCTCTATGGCTGTTAAAATTGATAACAATATTAAAGTAGTCGAGAATCCTCCAAAGAGGGAAGGTGTCAAGTTGATTAATCCAGAGAAGCCATAGGAAAGTAAGGCAGTGGACTTAGAAGAGGTGGTTAAAAATTTGGCTAGAGTAGTCAAAGAGATATCATACAAGCTTATTAGAGTAGAGAAAGGATTAGTTTCAAATCCTCAAACTCAGCACCAGGCCCAAGGAAAAAAATAGATTTGGGAATAATCCCAAAGGAGATCACCGGTTGATAAAAGGAAAAGGACCTATGGGTTCAGGAAATAAGCAACAAGCTTTCAGAGAGAATAAAGCAATCCCATATCCATTGATAACAAGGGTATCATTAGTAGAGGAATATCACATTATTGAATGGTGTGATAAATGTTATTTGACACACTCCCTTGTGAGTAACTTGTTAGAGATGATGATGTTGTTAATGAAGCTATTTTTGATGACATATGCATGATGGAGTGTCCAAAAGATTCAATGTCAAGAGCCACTTCAACTAATATATTATATGCTAAAAATGTGGAGGAATTTTTGGCTTGCATAAATTAGGTATTCTCCCTCCCTTCTATTATTAATGTTGATATAGATATGGCTCAATCATTTGAGCTTCCAAATCATGACTTTGAGTATTTAAGATCTTTAATGATAAAAAAGTATGATGGTGGAATCCCTTCTAAAGAGGATAGGTAGCTATTAATGAATGTTGTGGTTACTCAAGAAAATGAGTATAACCTTATGAATAAACAAGTCAAAGGACCTACCCTGCTCCTAAACCAAAAATGCCTCTCTTGACTAACATCCCTAAAGATGCTCCCAAAAAAAATATGCTTGAAAAAGGTCCCTTTATCTCTTCAAAGCCAAGCACTTCTTCTTCTGCCCAAGAATTAAAGGACACTATCCCATCAGAAAATACAGTCACCTTGGCCTCTAATACAACCCTATCAAAGTATGTTATATCTTATATGGCTCAAATTCTAATTTAGATAAAGATCATTATACCAATTATGGAATTACTCAAAATTCCTAAACATAGAAAAAGAGCATTTGAATACTTAGGGTTGAAGGATGGTATGGTTTTCAAGGAGAGGAGTACAAGTAATGTGGTGATTCCTCCTAATATAGTTGAATGAGATATAGGAAGAATCAGAGAACATAGAAGAACCCCCATAAGTATATTTAGGCACATCCTTGGTAGAATTCCAATTGATGTGGATCCTTTCTTTACTACTTTGATTGTCCATGGGAGGCTTCTTCACAATTATATGTTTGATTTAAGAGCTTCATGTAATATCATGCCTTATTAGAAAATCAAGATAAAAACTTTTGGGAGATGTTATGCCATGGATTCAAGAGAGGTACCTATTGTGGGGTATGTCATAGGTCTATTAGTACAACTTGTTTCCTATCCTGGAAAATATTTAACTATGAATACATTTTATAGTTGATTACCCTACTAAATGGGGTATGTTGTTATCAAAAAAGTGGGCTACCAATGTAGGAGATAGTGTTCAGATGGACATGTCCTATGCCTCTATACCATTAGAAGGGAAGTTAGTCAAATTACATTGAGAAAATAAAATTTCCCATCTTATTGAGGATCCCATGAATGCCTCTTATGAGGTATTGTTTGTTGATACAGATTTGGGTAACTTCATAGGTAGTGCAGATTTTGAAGATCATTGCATATATGATAATGCACACCTTGAAGATGTCAATATCCCTTGGATCATAAATTTTTGATGGAGCATGTTTCAATGTTGGAAATGGAGTTGGAGTGGTTCTAACTTCTCCAAATCATGTTTCTTTTAACTTCTCTTTTAAATTGAAGTTTGAATGTACTAACAAAATTGTTGAATATGAGTCATTCATACTTGGCTTAAAATTTGCATGGAAGCATGGGATTAAGAATGTTGTTGTCAAA
Source organism: Taxus wallichiana var. yunnanensis (assembly GCA_018340775.1). Taxonomy (NCBI): domain Eukaryota; kingdom Viridiplantae; phylum Streptophyta; class Pinopsida; order Cupressales; family Taxaceae; genus Taxus; species Taxus wallichiana. The sequence continues at coordinate 347,053,952 of CM031238.1, forward strand.
TGATTTTTTGAATTAATTGTAAATCAAGTCAAGAACTTGTATGCAACTAAAAACCAGAGGCTGAGACAATATAAGCATGCAGTTTGGGACCTCATAGAATTATTTGATTCCTTCAATATCCTTTATCATGAAAGGGCTCATAATGCAACAACTGACAAGTTAGCTATCATAACATCTCAATATGAAAATGAGATAGTATCTCCTTACTACCATTATGAAGTAGAAGTTCTAGTCAGACCATCAGTTCCTAAAAACATTCAACATTGGCAGGTTTTTGAGGATGATGCTCAGATCCAAAGGTTTTTAACTTGCAAAGATGATTTCACTAATCAACTCATTGATCTTGAACCCATGGTGGAACTATGTGAAGGAAGGGAAACCCTCTTTGGAAAATATATAATTCAATTAAATAAAAATATTATTCCTAGAGGACTTGTTAGCTTGGAATCAAATTTTGATAGTGTAGATTAATTTATGAACAAACATGTCTAAGCATCAAGGGATGTTGAAGAATGTAACTTAGGAACTTCTCAAATCCCAAGAAAGGTATGGTCTTGGAGTATCATGAGCAAAGAATAAAAATAGGCTTATACCAAGTTGTTAAAGAAATATTAGGATTTCCTAACATGTTTTATTCGTAACTAAAATCTTACGAAGAAGACTTGTTTCAACATGAGATACCATTGGTGCCTCACTCCAAGCCCTTTAGACAGAAGAAAAGGACAATCAATCTCCTTCTTGCAACCAAAATGCAAGAGGAACTAAATAAACTATGAGATGGTGGGATAATTCAACCCACTAGATACTCTTCATGGGTTACCAACTTAGTGCTAGTCAAAAAGAAGAATGGAGATATAAGGATTTGTGTGGATTTCAAGAATATAAAAAATAATATCTTACATACAATTACCCACTGCCTAATATGGATAATATGTTGCAAAAAGTAACATGATATGAGTTTTTATCTACATTGGATGGTTTCTCAGGTTACAACCAAGCGGTGGTAAAGCAATCAGAACAATTCAAAACTTCTTTCACTACCCATGGGGAACATATGTCTATGTTAGAATTCCTTTTAGACTAATGAATGTTGGTGCAACCTTTCAAAGATATATGGATGTGGCCTTTTCTGGTTTCATCAATGATTTCATAGCATTTTATCAAGATGATATAATTGTCTTCTCTAGACACAGGGGTGACCATTTGGGGCACCTTGAAAATATATTGATCAGGTGTAGAGAGTATGGGATTTCATTGAACCCAAATAAGAAGTGCCACTTTGGAGTGCAAAAGGAAAATTATTAGGACATATAGTGTCTTAGGAAGGAGTTATGATAGATCCTGAAAGGGTGGAGGCAATTGATAAAGTCCCTATCCCTATGTCTAAAAAGGGTATCCAATACTTTTTTGGACAAGTAAATTTTGTAAGAAGGTTCATCTCCAACTTTTCTGAGATTACTATTCCCATTACAATCATGCTGAAGAAGGATCAAACCATCAAATGGGGAGAAGGGGTTGTTTAAGCATTTAAAGGAATAAAGGAGGCACTCAAGATTGCCCCATCTTAACTAGTCCTAATTATAAAAAAGCATTTCATATGTTTTCTTTTTCCTCAAATAATAAATAGATTCTTTATTATTGCATAAAGATGATGAGGGGTATGAAAATCACATTTCCTTCTTTAGCAAAGCCTTGCAGGGAGTTGAGATGAAATATTCCATCATGGAGAAAAAAAATTTACCTTGATAAAATCCACTAAAATTTTAAGACCCTACATTATAAGATCCAAATTTATACCTTATGTACCCCATACAATGGTGAAAGACATTTTATCAGAAATGGAGATGTCAAGTAAAAGATGCAAATGGGTGAATAAGCTTCAAGAATATGACATGGAGATTCAAACCACAAAATTGGTTTGAGGATTGGGCTTAGCAAGGTTGATGGAAGAGAGAAATTTGCAGGTGATGGAGATACACAATGTTGAAGAAGATGGGTCAAACCCTCATGAAAAGGTGAGAAATTCAATTTGGTATAAAGATATAGTATATTACTTGATGAAATTGAATTGTCCTATGTACTTAGAAAAAAAAGGAGGACACTCAAGTTGGTTTCCCAAAAGTATATTTTGACTAATCATGAATTGTCTTGGAAGAATCCAGAAGGAGTTTTCTATGATGTGTCACTAAGAAGAGGAACCTAAAATAACTACAAATTTCATGGGGAAGTGTGTGGATGCCATTTTGTTGGAAGAGTTACTGCTCACAAAATTATAAGGGCAGGATATTGGTGGCCTTCATTATTCAAAGATGTTTCCTTTTTGGTTTGAAGATGTGAGAGTTATCAATGTTTTTCTAGAAGACTGAAAGCTTATGGGGCCCTACCCCTATAAAATGTGTCAATAGAAGCTCCATTTAAACAATGGGGATTGGATTTTATTGGTGATATATCATAATTTTCAAGTGATTTTCATAAGTGGATGTTAGTATCCATTGATTACTTTACCAAATGGGTTAAATTCATTCCCACTAGGAAGGCAACTCATCAAGTAGTCATGGACTTTATTCTCAATAACATAATTTCCAAATTTAGGGTACCTGCCAAGATAGTTGTTGACAATGCCATGAGCATCAGAGCTAAACCATTGGCAACAATGTGCCATGATTATAGTATTACTTTCTCTTATGTATCAAATTATAATCCTCAAGGAAATGGCCAAGTAGAATCCAATAATAAAAACATGCTAAAGATCCTCAAAAGAACACTAGAGACCAATAAAAAGAAATGGGGTGAGAAACTCAAGTTTGCATTATGGGCAAAAAAAGTTACTACCAAGAGGTCTATTGAAAGATCCCATTTCATTTAGTCTATGGAGTTCAATCCCTTTTCCCCTGCACTTAAAACTTTCCACCTATCAGTTCATAAAGCAATTTGAAGAGGGAGAAGAGGTGAGTCCATATGAAACAAGGATCAATCAAATCATGGAATTGGATGAAGAAATAAGGGAGTCCCACCAAAGACATGTCAAGTTCAGAGAAAAACTCAAGAAATTATTTGACAAGAAGGTCACTCCAAGATTTTTCAATGTTAGAGACCTAGTCTTGTTATGGGATAGCAGACATGAAGATAAGGGAAAACATGGAAAGTTTGCCCTATGGATGGGACCCTATTATATTGATAATAGGATTTTCAATCATACTTTCTTTTGAAAGACTTGGAGGGACATTTATTAGAGTTTCATGTCAATGAAAGGTATCTCAAAAAAAAAAAAATTGGATTAAGCCAAAGGATTAGGTACAATCATAGTATAATGTAAAGTTGTATTGTTTTTGTTTTTTTCCATTGTTTTTGTTGTTTTTCCTTTTTTGTGCTCTAGTCTACAATGATCGGGTTTCGATACATGTCGGTATTATGGTATGAATGTTATATAACTTTTCAGAAATATGTGTGTGTGTTTTATCACTACGCATCCTTACCCAATGGAATAGGCATTTGGTCTTTTTATTTGTTCTTGTGGCACCCACAGAGTGCCCATCCTTGGAGCAGAGCCCTTGTGGGTGCTCAATCCATTTCCTTAGATCAAGCTGGTATTTTTCATAGAGTTTCAGAAATCTAACTATTCTTTGTTATTTATATTGATCCCCATGCTTCAAAATTCATTTTGAGTAAGGGATAAGTATCAATTTGTAATAAATTTTGTACCTTGGCAAAATAAAAGAAAGGATACAACCGAAATGTCAGAGGACTAGTTTAATGGACTAGTTAATCAAAGTATAAAATATTTAGACTTATGGGTGATCGAGATATATCTACATATTTCATAATAAACCTACAATCAACACTAAAGGATTGAAATTTATCCTAAGATATGAAGCTTTGAAGGCACAAAAGCATGTAACCCGAACAAAAAGTATGAAGCTACAAGACTGGTTAAATGAAAAATTTAAAATGGACTTATCCATTTTAAAAAGCTTTAGACATTCAAAATATTCATCAAATTTCTACATCAGCAAGAAATTCAAATTCCCATGAAGGAGAGGACACATGGTGAGATTTTGGGCCTCTTTAAGCCGCTCAAGTTTTGTGGACTTCAAGTTTATGGAATAGACTAAGGTTTATATCATTTTGGGTTTGAGTAGTCGACCGGTCAAGGGACAATACATGGAAATCATTTCAATGAAGCCAACGAAGAATTATACCCAAATAGAAGTTGCAATGCAAAGGCCCATCCTCGTAACCAATGAAAGATAAACACAAAAGCAAAAGATCCTAACATTGTGAAATCCAAAGTAACATAGAGCTTTCTCATTTGTCGATGCTCTGCACACTGAACAAGGTTGGCACAACAAGGTGCATGGAGATTTTTGATTGGTTTATGCTTCCCACTTTAAAGGCACTTATAAATAAAACTGAATTGTGAAAAGTGTGGAGCTTTCTCATTGACTTATGTTTCACATAAATCAATCAAGGTTATCAATAAATCTGAATTACGAAGGATCGTGGAGATTTTTCATTGGCTCACATTTTTTTGGGGTCACCAAGATTATCAATAAGTCTAAATTGTGAAGGTGTGTGGAGCTTTTCCATTGGCTCAATATAGAACAGAAAAAGTGACATGTGAGGATGATAATCGGAAAGTGACCTTCCTCGTACTCCGACCTCCCGAGGTCGTGCCAAGACATCGGTGGTTTGAAATGTGGGTGACTTAGATGAAGTCATAGCTAGGATTATGGTTAGTTTTCTATGATAGAAAAGCTACAGGTGAGGATGAGAATCGGAAAGCAACTTTCCTAAAGCTAACTATGGGAGGATCAGTGACTAAGATCTGGTAGTGTGATCTCGTGGTAGCTGGAATGACAAAGGGGAGATTTAGAGGCTATGAACGGGTAGCGTAAATTCCCTATGATGAATTAACTTAATTAGGATCTAAGTGATAATCTAATTTAAAGTCTCTGAATTAACTTAAAATGAAAATGACAACTTATACTACTACTAAAAGGGAAACTAATCTAAACAAAATACATGATTGAAACATTATAATTAAAAACAATAAATAAAATAATTTTATACTAAAACTAAACAAGCGAGATAACCCAAAGGTGGTTATTCACCTATGCAAATGTGTGAATCTACATGAAAGACAACTAATTAACTTAATTGAAAACCTTCAATCTTACTCGAAGTGAGGAAAGAATCATAGCTTCTCATAAACTATCATTCCCCACAACTTCCCTGCAATATTGAAAGCGTTCTTAACTGAAATAAAATGATTCACTACTCTATTTGATAATAACTTTGATGATTTAAACCTGGAGTTTACTGAGCAGAGGAAAATCCAATTGTGTTGTAGCTTGTCCCCTCAGAGTGATCTCTTCATTCTTGCATGTTCATGTGAATCCAGAAAGAGTAGGAGTATAAAACATCGGCAAGAGAAGGCACTGGGAAAATAGTTGCTTTGAAGTAAAAATGACACGAAGCACAAGTAGGAGAGGGATGGTGCAAGTGAACTGAGCTTGGCCTATGCAATTCCTAGCAGGGTCGTTGCAGCAATGATGAAACAAAATGATAAATAACAGGTACTCAAACAATGAGCAATAACAGCTTCAGAGAAATACAACGAAGTACAAGTAGGAGAGGGATGATGCAAGAGAACAGAGCTTGGACTATATGATTCCTAGCAGGATCATTGTCGGTGTACAGTGAGGCATAACTAAATATTCATAATTCTAGTCCATGCTAAAGATAAAAGGATTCATAAACAAAATCTAGGATTGAGTATTGAAGATCGAAGCTCAATAATGAAGACTCCAAACCAAAGAACCAAGACCATTTTCTTGTAAACAAGCTACATATTTATAGCATTTGCAATCATCATAAGGCAAGTTAAATTGAACTCTTTTACTATAAACAAAGGGAAAACACTATTTACTAGGTAGCCAAAACATAAATGCAAGCCAAAGTGGGTGAAGAATGCGGTAGAAATTTGAATTTTACATTTGACGAAATCGCTGGAACATTTTGGAAAACGTGCATAGGACCACCACCCTACATAGGGTGGTAGTTATAGGACCACCTCCCTATCTTGGGCAGTGGTCATGGGATCGCCACCCAAGCAGGGTGGCGGTCCTAACACTTAAGACCAAAATGCAAGGAAAAAGGGGGCAGAGGATAGAACAAAGCATACGGAGCTTGGATAAAGCATTTGGGATGCAAACATACACTTGGTGAGCCTTTTTGGATTCTGAACACCTTGCGAAGAGATCTGAATCATCATTGGGGTTTCCGTAACCAATTTCTGACTATACAGTACATACAATTTTGGGTACGTACATATTGCCCCCTCGGAGAAGCATTTTAGCCATGAAGAGGCATAAAATGGTGGGTCCGAGTATGGCGGTCCCGAAATGGGGAGTTAGAAGCTATACCTGACATGCCCGTGTGTCGAAATGTCACCATCTAAATTCCCACTATCTGTAAAATGAAAAAGGGACTCAAGTGTAGATAGATAAAATAAATCAAAAAATAAATACTAAATTAAGATGAAATGAGGACTTACCATTTACGCGAGGATAAGAACTTACCTCCATCGACGCTCCAAATCTGGGAAAGAACATTCAAAACAAGGTTAGAATGTTATAAATATACAAAATGAGCTCATTTTCCTATTCATTTGTGTATCAATTTGGTAATTTTTGAGCTTTGGGTCCACGGTGATCACTCTTTTTGTTTTTGAGTATGATTGAATTGGAATGAGCTTGGGAATGGTATTTTGCGTTAGGCTTAGCTTTTTGTTGTTTTTGAATGCTTTTGAGAAGAACTCCTAAGAAATTCGTAACTAGAGCGGTCATAATGGGCCTCAAAAGGGTGGATAGGTAGAGTTCCTTTATTTCTTAGTCTCCATTTTGTGAGGCATGTATGATGTTTTGGTATTTTGTGCTTATTGCAAGCGTTTTGACCACACCTAGTGTGCGATGACATCGTACAAAACTATGACACACCATGATATGTACATATATCTCTTTTTGGCTTGGTTATTCGTTGTATAGAGTTGGCTTATATTGATGATTTGATTCATGTGTGTACTCTTAGATGTTTAGAATTTTTGATTTTCATATGCTTTTCAGAATGTATGCAATGGATGACAAGTGATAACAAATGTTGAACAAAATGCTATTCTTTTTGTTTGTTTTTGGTAATGCTGATATGTGATGATGCAAACATATTGTAGTACTAAATTTTTGGCTTCTTTGGGCAATGTTCGTTGCTTCTTCTTGTTTTGGAAAAATGTGATGAAAATATAGTGATAATGAGATGAACTTGCCCCACTCCTAACTCCACGACTAGTAAGATGCGAGGGCTCAACACCGAGAGTTGGGAAGGGCGCAAATTGTATGAGTTTGACTGAACGGAAATGATGAGAGAAAGACAAAGTATTGACAAAAATCAAGTTCAGACTTGCGTACTTACTCTTACTCGAAACTACTACATAGTTTAGAATGCAACTTATTTTCTAGTTTATCTAGACTTAGATCCATGGATGGCAACTTGGTTGACAAAATCTGGTTTTAAGGATTTGATCTCTTTGGAATTTGGGTATTTAACTTCTCTTAGTATAATTTTCTTTAAAATATTAATATTCACTAATTTGCATGAATGGACCCCCTACACCCTATCTCATGCTACTGGTAGGAAGCATGGGCTCATCACCGAAGGAAGGATATAGGTGAGTAAGGGCACTTCTTTCCTTTCTCAACCTCGTATCACCAATAAGAGATGCGGGCTCATCACCGAAGGTTAGTGGGGCAAAGAAGTGTGTAAAAATAAAATATTCTATTTTGTTTAGTATTTTTATTTAATTTGACATTTTTGATTTGTGATTTTGGAGTATCCTTATTTCAAAGAGATGTAAGAAGGATAGATGTGATACCAAGAAGCTTCTAGAGTAGACCGTAGGTAAGAAAAACTTAATCCAGTAGAAAAGAATGAGTATGACCAAGTATGTAGGCCTTGGTATGGTTTTTGTCAAGACTTTGTCTGTCAAATTGATGAAATGATTTTAGAACCATTCGATGATATTATGAAGATTGAAGAGATATGATTTGAATGCTTTTGCCAATATTTTTAGAAGCTTGTAATGAATTGCTTAAGAATAAGTTCCTTGACCACAATATTTATGAAATGAGTGAACAGAGTGAACTTAACTGAATGACCAATGCAATGCAACTGCAACAATGTACATATGAAAATGCAGGTAGAACTATGTGTCATGATGCCTAAGGCGAAGAAAGTTGATGAATATTGAATTCTTCACCCCTAGAAGTACACAACAGAGAACCATTATCCTCAAAGTTTTCATTCTCTTAACGAGGGCCTACCATTTTGAACTTACAACCCTTGCCCAGAGGTGTCTATGTCCCATTATTAAAAACATTTTTTCTCAAAGAGGCGTTTGCGTGCCTCTTTGTCATGTTTTTGAGAGATGACATGTGGGTGAGTATGACTATGCTGCTCAACCTTTTTTCCCATATGGAGCATTGTGTTTATTTTTAAATTTTGTTGAATTATGAGGTCTTGCCCCATGGATAAGGAAAACTTAGCTTCAGATGAGCATGGGTCAAAACCAGAGCTTTAGAATAGGGAAATGCCTAGAGATGGTTTTGATAGGCATCATTTCAATTTTAAATTTCCCTTCTTCATTTGTTAATTCTATCATGTTCATATCTAGATCTAGGTCATCGGAGGGAAGAGATGTTATACTTGAGAAGACTACCCATTCCCTGAGGTTCAAATGGGAGAAAGATCAGCTCGTCATTCTCCAAGAGTTTCATAATTCCTGCTGTGGTTTTAGTGGAGACTATTTCCACAGAAATTGACTTACCTTTATTTGTCTTTGCCACCTCGTATATTTTTGGGTCAACAAATTCAACCTTTGGAATGTCTGGGGTGACCAGACTAACTCTTTTGTTGGAGGTGGTTTATTTAATTGATTCATGGGAAGTTCATGCTCTGTATGGACTCCTTTCTTTTTCTTGAGGTTTTCTAAGTGTATATCGAAGGGTTTAGGATCCCCTTGAGCGATGAAGACTTTTCCTAGGTGTAAAAACCTTACTTCTTGGAATAACGTGGAAGGGATTGCCTTCATGCGATGTATCCATGGACGACCGAGAATCATATTATAGTTGGTTTCCCGATCTATAATATAAAATTCAGTGAGGATTGTTTTGGGCCCTAGAGTGACTGGTAGCACTATAGTCCCGATTGAAGTTGCCTTGAGACTATCATAGCCCCTTAGCGTGTTTCATGTTGAAGAATAGTTTATTTCTCCATATCCTAGCTTTTGAAGAAAAGTGAAGGGGACTGTTAACTTGCTGCCCCATCATCAATCATTTCATTTGACGTATTTGTTGTAAATCCAAACCTGCAAGTGCAAGGGTGGATCACCTCTACGTGAAATTTCAGTGTCTGTTGGCATCTTGCTTATGTCAAATACAAACTCGGTATCCTCAATCTCTGCCTTTGAGGGTAGATGTCAAAGTCTACATGGTTTACTTGCGTTTTTGAGGAGGAGTGATGTTAATTAAATGACCAAGGCCTAATTCTTCTAAGAGGGAAGCCCTATGGGTGGGAGAGTTCTTTAACAAATCCAAAAAGGAGATGTGAGAGAAGGTCTTCGTTAAGTCATTAATTAAATCATAAGTGCCTATGGGTTTTACCAATGTTTGTTAAATGTTGTCTAGTTCTAATGGATAACTTGGAATTGGTTGAGAAGAATAATCCCGTGTTCTTATTATGGTTTCTATGGGTAGTTTGGTGTCTAACTCTACTAGACCAACTATCTTGGTTTGCGGTTGAGTTCCTAATTGGGGTGCGACCGGTGGATTTAATGAAGTTGAGGCTTCATGATCGTTATTTCCTACCATAACACCCTTGTTCGTTCCACTTGGGTCTAACCTATTATTGTTAGTATGATTTGGGAGCGGATCATTAAAGATCTTGAGGGGTGCATTTTGAGGGGAAACTACCCCTATGTAAGTGTTTGGCATGGGTATTACAGAATTTTCTAAGAACATATCTATAAAGATTTGTCTTTGGTCTTCTGGAAAATGCTACATGAATTTATTGTAGTCACGATAAGTCCTAGTATCATGGCCTTGAATCTTGTGAAAACCATAATATAAATTGGGATTATAATTTCGAGGTTGTTGATTTGAAACTTGTTGTGGCCCAAAATTCTGATAAGGTTGTTGGTTGTTAGAGTTAAAATTTTGAGGTTGTTGCCTTTGGTTTTGACTTTGATATCCAGTTGGGTTTCAATTTTGACCTTGTGTTTGGATTTTTCATTGTTGTTGTTGTTGTTATGGTCGTGGTGGATGATTAAAATCCACCACGTTGATTGTTAGAGTAAAATTGTTATTTCGCTTATTGTTAATGGTGGCGAAATGTTTACAATGTTTTCTCTTTTAACTTGGTTTGTTACTCCATCTGTTGTAACCCCATAGTTTTTGTTAAGGATTTTGGGTCCTTGATTGGTATTCCCAGGTGTTAGGATAGGTCATAGTGTTTTGAGTGGGAGAGATTAATTTCCCGTTTGTTCCATATGTCTTACGACCACTATCTATGGCCGCTTGATCTATTTAGAGAGAACTCTCGAGTACTTCATCATAAGTTCTTAGTGGAAACTTTTGGACTTCTTCCTTTATCTCTCTATTGAGGGAATGAAGGAATAAATCATATAGTTCCATCTGATCCATGTTTGGAGCACTTGTTGATGAGTAGAGAACCGTACGCCATCTTTGAATAAAATGAGCAATGGATTCATTATGTTCTTGTTTAATATGCAAGAATTCCCTGATTCCTATTCTTAACAATTTGTTCATGTCAAAAGCTTGAACTATGACACAAGTTATTTAACGAGTGTATCGAGGCTTTAGGTATTCTGTAGTACCAATCAAGGGCAATACCCTCTAAGTTTTTAGGGAATATCTTGGCAACAACCCCATCCCAAGGGAGTAATTCTCGTATGGCCGTGGCATAGGCCTTGATGTGTGCATTTGGATCTCCCTCCCCTTTGTATTTGGGTAAATCAAGAAGAGGCCTTGGAAGCATGACATTTCATATGGTGAAGTCTAAGGGCTCTTTTAAATATTCTGAGTAAGTCCCTACCGCATAGGCTTTGACCATTAATGGTTCCTGCTGAGGGGGTGGAGGTGGAATGGGTTGTTGATATGGCATAGCATATGTATTTGCAGGGCATAAGGAAATCCCTATGGTTGAGTGAACATCCTAGGAGAAGAGAACATGTCTCTCTATGGTGATTTTGAATAGATGTTTAAGTAGGGAGGAGTAGTGCTCGGTATGGGTTGTTTGGTGCTAAGCCAAGAGGTATCATATTTTCAACTGGAGCGGCATTTGAAAATGTGGTTCTAGTTGGTGTTTCTTTGCTGATAGTTATACGAATGTTGAGGAGGCATACCTAACGTGCCTGTTCCTATAAAGAGGTCAACTTGGATGGGATGATGTGGAGGGTTGGGGATTCTTGCTTGCCTGAAATATGAATTTTGATTTGCTTGAGCAAGTTCCAATCCTCTAACCTTTTCAACTAAGGCTGAGATGACCTCAATTGGTGAAGACGCATTATTTTTCCTTAATGGTGTTTATTGTACACTTTGAGGTTGTAAAGGGTATGATACCCTACTATGAATTGATCATTACCCTACCAAGCTTCACCAAGAGTATTTCCCGAGAGGTGGAGGAATGGGGGTGTTTTCTTGGATTAGGGTATCGTTGTATTTTAAAACTTCCTATAGGTGGGTACATGTTTTGGAAGCGTTGTTTGCTTCTAGAATAGTGTGCTAAATACTCCTCATCTAAAAATGGGAGTGGATCTGACTATCTACTGATTTATGGTCTGAACAAAACTTGAGGAGATGAATTGGATTCTCCAGTAAATGTCATATTGTTAGAAGCTTGAAGGCTCTGGTTGTTGTGTTTATGTAAGCTGATCCAACTCCTCAATTTGGAATGAAGAACTAGAGTTAGTTCTTTGAGGAGGAGTTTGTGATGACAAGTAATTACTTGAATAGTTGTCAGCCCATGCAGAAAGCGAGGGTGATGGTTGTCTATTTGTTTGACCATAATTTGCTTTGAGACCTAAGAGAGATTTTCCATATGCGTTGTATCCCGACATATTTGGGGGTATATGAATACCCACAAAATAATGGGAAAGAGCGAAGGTGGATGAAAGAAATGAAAATAAAAGGGGAACAATTGTTTGTTTCACGTCGGGTTCACCAATTTTGGTGGTGAAGCTGATGTGAAGGCTAAAAGTGAATCAATTGGAAGAATGAGTAGGAATCTGACTCCATATCATAAGTTTGTGTATTTGTAGTTCACGTCGGGTTCACCAATTTTGTACGATAGAAAAGTGACATGCGAGGATGATAATCGACAAGTTACCTTCCTCGTACATGACCTCCTGAGGTCGTGCCGAGACAACCAGTGGTTTGAAATGCGGGTGACTTACATGAAGTCATAGCTAGGATTATGGTCAGTTTTCTATGATATAAAAGCTACAAGCGAGGATGAGAATCGACAAAGCAACTTTCCTAAAGCTAACTATGGGAGGATCAGTGACTAAGATCTGGTAGTGTGATCTCATGGTAGCTGGAATGACAAAGGGGAGATTTAGAGGCTATGAACGGGTAGCGTAAATTCCCTATGATAAATTAATTTAATTAGGATCTAAGTGATAATCTAATTTAAAGTCTCTGAATTAACTTAAAATGAAAATGACAACTTATACTACTACTGAAAGGGAAACTAATCTAAACAAAATACACGATTGAAACATTATAATTACAAACAATAAATAAAATAATTTTATACTAAAACTAAACAAGCGAGATAACCCGGTGTGGTTATTCACCTATGCAAATGTGTGAATCTAGATGAAAGACAACTAATTAACTTAATTGAAAACCTTCAATCTTACCTCAAAAGTGAGGAAAAAATCATAGCTTCTCAGAAACTATCATTCCCCACAACTTCCCTAGAAATATTGAAAGTGATCTTAACTGAAATAAAATGATTCACTACTCTATTTGATAATAACTTTGACGATTTAAACCTAGAGTTTATTGAGCAGAGGCAAATCCAGTTGTGTTGTAGCTTGTCCCCTCATAGTGATCTCTTCATTCTTGCATGTTCACGTGAATCCAGAAAGAGTAGGAGTATAGCAACATCGGCAAGAGAAGGCACTTTGGGACGATAGTTGCTTTGAAGTAAAAATGACACAAAGCACAAGTAGGAGAGGGATGGCGCAAGTGAACTGGCTTGGCCTATGCGATTCCTAGCAGGGTCATTGTAGCAATGATGAAACAAAATGATAAACGAAAGTACTCAAACATTGAGCAATAACAACTTCAGAGAAATACAAAGAAGTACAAGTAGGAGATGGATGGCGCAAGAGAACAGAGCTTGGCCTATGTGATTCCTAAGCAGGATTGTTGTCGGTGTCAATGAGGCATAACTAAATATTCATAATTTTAGTACATGCTAAAGATAAAATGATTCATAAAAAAATATAGGATTGAGTATTGAAGACCAAACTCAAGAATGAAGACTCCGGACCAAAGAACCAAGACCATTTGCTTGTAAACAAGCTACATATTTATAACATTTGCAATCACCGGAAAGGCAAGTTCAAATTGAACTCTTTCACTATAAACAAAGGAAAACACTATTTATTTGGGCGGTTAAAACATAAATGCAAGCCAAAGTGGGTGAAGAATGCGGGTATAAATTTCAATTTTTACGTTTGATGAAATCACCAAAACATTCACGGAAAATGTGCACGCAGAACCACCACCCTACACAGGCGGTGGTTATAGGACCGCCGCCCTATCACGAGCGGTGGTCACGGGACCGTCGCCCGAGCAGGAGGCGGTCTTGACACTTGAGACCAAAATGCAAGGAAAAGGGGGTATAGGATATAACAAAGCATACAAAGCTTGGATAAAGAATTTTGGATGCAAACATACACTTAGTGAGCATTTTTGGATTTCGAACACCTTAGGAAGAGATCTGAATCATCATTGGGGTTTCCGTGACCAATTTCAAATCAGTATAGTACATATAGTGTCTTTATACGTACACTCACATTTCATAGGGGTCTTGCACACAAAATATTTAGTAGCTTTTCATATAAAGAGGACCAAAGTTGTTTTTTATTCTCAAGATCGTCAAAAGACGCAAGAGAAGAACATACACAACAATTGATCCAACTAGATAGAAATGAAAAACTTAAAAATGACCGTTAAAATGATTTGTAGAAAATCAATTCCCTTAAACAAAATAAATGATGAAATTTCCAAGTTAATACAAATGTTAGAAAAATAATACCAAATTTGCTTTTGATTCTCAAGATCACAAAATGTGCAAGAGAAGAGTATACACAAACTTAAGCCTATCTTAAGCAAAGTATGGAAATACAACATGCATTAAAGAATTTAAACATGTTAGAAAACTGATTTTTTTTAATTTAAACCTACAAAACAAAGTTAGAAAACCTATAAAATAACAACAAACACCAAACATAAGATTATGGAAATCTTGAAATCTAAGCTAAAAATTTACACATAACTCTAGTGCATGAGGATCAACGGTAGCGCATAGGTAACAATGCTAGTACAAAGTGGTCAACGATAGCGCTGCAAAGGGATTAATGATAGAGAAAAGGGCTAAAAGGTAGTGCAAAGGGATCAACGATAGTGCAAAGGGATTAATGCTAGTGTGAAGGGATCAACGATGCACAATGGATCAACAATAGCGTAAAGGAATTAATGCTAGTGCAAAGGTCTTAATGGGGTAGCGCATGAATATCCTCTATGCAGACAAATGAAAAATTCCAACGATGGTACCGTAGTAGGGTGCAATACTAGCGTGTAGATAGCAACGCTAGCACATAGAAAGCAACGCTAACACGTGATAATTAACGCAGATGCAACAATATTAACGCTAGCATAGGGAGCCTATGTAACTTCAAGAACATGGGAATTTGACCAAAAAAGTCAAAAGCTCAATTTTTGCTGATTAGCTTCAATTTCTTCAAGCACCTCACCTCCTTCACACTGCAAGGAATACTCAACACATGTAAAGTCAAGAAAACAAGTTATGAAATACAATATTTATCATGTGAAAAGAATAGGTTAGTAAGAAAAATTAAAACTTAACTATAAACACTTGATAAAGTTCACATGAGACAAAGGAGTTGTCCCACTTTAGGCATGCCATATGTATGCATGTAAAATTAAGCTAAGTTAAAAACTAGAAACTTACACCAAGTAGTTCCTATAACTAAGCTAATTCAACATAAACATCATGATAAAGCTTGAAAGAGAAAGCTAATTTAAATGCATCCAACATGAAAACATTAAATGCTAAGATATCCCTTTGAAATTTGGATTTTCTTTGTGTGTTTATTTTCTCCTTATAATGAACTTATTATGATCATGAGAAATCAAAAGAATTTTATCTCTAATAAGAGGAGATAATCTCACCAAAATGGCTTAATGGACATGTTTGGATCTTCCTTTACTACTCTTTTATGAAAGGAATGAATGTTAGATCAATAAGATTTTCAATGGTAGAAATTCTCTTATCATGTGCATATAGTGTAAACTTGAAACACTGGTGTAAGATTAGAAGGGGATACTAGGTTCTTTATATAACTTTCTAATTTGGGAGAAGCTAGAAACCTAGAGAATGTGGGACAAAGATAAAGTATAATTAGAAAGGGATAAGCATGATTAGAAGAAATTAATTAGTGATTAGAAACTCATGGGAGTTGGAGATGATTTAATTAATCAACTAGGATTAATTAATAGGCCAAGATAAGCTTAAGAATCCATTTGGAGGTGATTTAGAAGGGAATTGATAGAATTTGGAGGATTTGAAAGGGGATTTAACCAATAAGAAGGTTTATTGATTAAATACAAGATTAAAAATGATTAATTAACTAATAAGTAGTTAATTAATTGAAAGAGTATTATAACTAACGAAGTGTCGTTAATGTTAGCTAACTAGCGGTAAATCACTAATTACAATGAAACGATGGGAAAGAGGATAATTAGTGCAATTTTAGTATTAAAAATATGTTGCCAGATTTAGGTGTCTATATTTTCCCCTCTTTGGTGTGGTGTAACGAAAGTGATGCCACTTCAAAGATAGTATAAAATTACAGAAAAGTAAATTTTTAATAAATGGAAGAAAAATTAGTAGAATGAAGGATGCCCCCTCGAGTGTCGATGGGGTGATAGAAGAGGTTGATCAACGATTGAAAAAAGGACAAAGATGATGTGAAATGAGCCTAGTAGGGTTTGTATGCAATTGGAATGATTGGGAAAGAAAATCCTATGTCTCAATAGATAGAAGAAACAAGGGGGAGGGGGATAAATATAATCCCTATTGCCCTAGGTGTTGTGGAATAAAAATGTGGATAGTGATGGAAGGGATTCAAATTGGGCTTGGTTTGTCATTAGTAGAATCGATAAAATTTGGCAAATGATTGACAAAAATTTAGATAGAATGAAACCCATACATGGAGATAACAAGCATACCAGTTGACTTAGGAGAAGCTTTTTGTATCATAATTTTACAACATAATAAACGAACCATCTGGTCCATGAGCAACTTTTTATTTAATATAAGCATGTAACAAAAGTGTAGAATGACATGAAAAGCCATAATATAAATATTTTTGCATTGATAAAGAATTGAATCAAATAAACATATAGAATGTAATGCAATACGAGAAAGTAAACAAGAAGACCAACCAAGAAACAAGCACAAACAAAGTACTCAAACAAAACAATGTTTAAGACAATTATACCAATGTTTTCATTATCTAGCTTTAGTTCCCAAATGTTCGAGTTATACGAAAAGGGTTAAAAATGGACCCCCAAGTAAGGATACATACAAGGTGAATAAATGGAGGACATAAAATTCCCATGAAAAAAAATTGTGCACTATGAAACTACCCCAAACAACTAGATGTGCAAGTGAATTCAAGACATAGCAAGCAAACCATCTTTGTTAATGAGGGAAGATCAAAATGATCCACATTTCATGTGCAAGAACAAGCGAGGACCAAAGAAATATGTTTTGTAGGATAATTTTGTGATGTTTGAGGATGTTGTGTCCTGTGAATGATTTGGTTGTTGAAACGTTGTATTTACCAATTTTACATTTTTGGAATTTTACCCATTTTTTTGGATTTTTGGATTTTGGGAAGAATATGATATAGAAGAATGAAAATGTGTGTGGTACACCAAAAAAAAATTTGGGAAGCAAAAATATACCCCATGGAGAAGAAAAGGTCACCGGGAAGCAACAATATGCCCCAACGAAGTGAAAACGTTAGTAATAATGACCATTTAATTAAAATAATCATCACGACAAATGCCAAGATATGTTGCGAGAAGAAAATCAAGGAATAAGTTAGTAATTTGGCCCCTGGGAGGCAAGAAACATGAAGAATTAAAGCTATGAGGGTATAAATAGAAGAATTGGAGGGTAAAATCCATCGCAACCCATTTGTGCTAGTATACTCTATTGCCTTTTTGAGAGATTTTACTCGTATTTTTGAGAGAGATGGCGTGAATTCAGGACCGCAGACATCATGCGAGACCACATTTGAGAGTATGGGGGCCTCCACTGATGGTGCCCCGATAATTTACATTAAAAATTTGGAATTCAAATGTATTTATTGTTTGTTTTTAGCATTAGAAGAGGACAAGATAATGTTAGCACATGCCTTCAGCGCGCTAACATGGCCTCAAATGCGTTAGCGTGAATGTCACATACTAATGTGAAACTAAGGGCATGAGTGTTAACCTATTTTTATTAGGTTAGCTCACATGCTAGTGTGAAATTAGGAGCATGAACATTAGAATAGACATGTACTAGCATGTGAATGAGGGCATGAGTGTTAAAATTTGCACGCTAGGGTGCAAATACATGCACTAACGTAGCTTTGAAGTGTGCTAACATGAAAGGAGATGTGCTAGTGAATATTTTGAATTTTTAGATGGTCTTAGAAGAATTTAGAATATTTTGAGAAATAATTAGACGAATTTAGATGTGGTTAGAAGAATTTAGAAGGTGATTTAGAAGAAATGATGTTAATGTTTGTGTTTTTGGGTGATTTGTAGGACAAGCTGCGATATTTGGACAGGTGGGAGGGCCAAGGATGTCTATGGGAGTTTGTGATGAATTTCAGTCGATGTGAGAAGAGGGGTTTGATTTCCATACTTGATATGACAGGTTTGTCATATATTACATAGTTGCCACATATTAGACTAGATCATAGCCTACTAACTTCCTTAGTAGAGAGATGGCATAACGAGAGCCAAACTTTTCAGTTTCCTACTGGAGAGATAATTATAACTCTCGAGGACATTTATCGATTCTTTTAGTGTTGATACAAGATAGTTTGGTTATGTATGATGGGCACTATGACCAAATTATAGGACACATCTAGGATTTGTTCCTTCGAGAGGGTATGGAAGTGCACATATAGAGATGTTTTAAGAGCATGAGGATTACATCGATTCCTATTTATCTTATGGCTCTTATCGGTAGCTACTTGTTTCCTGATAAGATCGACACACACTTCCATCTTAGCTTGATAGGAGTTGTACACTGATTGATGGATGGAGAGGTCTTTCCTGGGGTTAGTGCATACTATCCCACTTATATAGGGAGTTGTATTTGATTTCTTACAAAGGGATGAGGATCTTGAGTCTTGTGACCCTTCTTCAAATTTGGGCCTGGATCATATTTCCATTGGACACCCACATGGTGCTTTATGAGCTAGATAGCTAGACGAGCCATCCTATATGTGTTGGGAGCTAGTGGATGCTGATATTAGATCTCACTTGGGAGATAATCCCTACTATAGGAAAGATTTTTACAATATATAATTAAAAATGGTGACCTGACACCCATACCAACTATATCAGTGGCATGGAGATGCCGTAGAGTTAAGTATTATAGATGTTGAGCACTATCTAGTAGGAATATTTAAACATATTTTGGAGTGTTACCGAGTGGGCAAGTGTAGCGATATCTTGGCATCATTCAGGGAATCACGGGTGATGAGAGATGATACACATGTGTAGCATGCGAGATATTTGATTTTGGTCCCCAAATTCAACCCAGGTAGCACAGGAAAAATTTCACAGTGTTTTCCCACAAGTATGGGATGCATGTGCATAGATTGTTGATCCTGGGATGATAAAAAACTATCCACATGGTAAGTGACTGTGATGTCGCAACGGATCACCATTCCATAAGAAGCTATAGTAGCTAGTATAGTGGTAGCAATAACAAGACTTAGGGGCAGGCGCTCAAAGATAGGGCCCTATTAGGCCAACGGGAGGTTGATACCAGAGCAGGCATAGGGCAAGTGCAAGAACTTGGTCCACTAGTAGCATAGGGACAAGGTCCACCAGGGAGAGGCACAGGGCTAGGGCAGTACATTAGGCTTCACCAAAGATACAAGTGTTTTTGATATAGTAGGTACTAGTCATTCATCAAGTTTATGTATAGGTGGCGCGAGGGGCATTGATTCAATAAGTTCACTTATAGGGTTTACATAGCATTTACAATGGTAGGTATTATTATAGTTTCCACCATCACCCCCTAAAGCAAGTAGTCTAGGTGATGGTGTAGGTCATGAGGGTGATGGGGATGGGGATGGATCTATACGGGGGTCACCAAAGATACTAGTTCCCGGCTATAGAGTCATTCTAGTAGTAAGGTGGGCCATCGGTGGTCACTTTATAGATTTAGAGATATATGACAATTATGTGGGGTGGCGTAGCCTTTATTACTGATCTAGAACCCGCAACGACAAGTAGAGCAGGTGGAGTCACATAGTAGAATTCCCTCGGATATAACAGCTCTGATAGGGCAAGATCAGCTCACTACTGAGAGAGGACACATGTGGCAACCGAGAGGAAAAATCTATAGGTGGATGTGTCTTGTATCACTGAGAGTGTGATGATCTTCATCTTGCAGTAGTTGAAGCAGGATTTGCAAATATAGTTTATGATTTTGTGGTCACTTTTGGCGAGTTCGGGTATTATAGGGGATTATATCAGTTGCGTGCTCTAGGAGGCGTAGAGGATCCACCATATAACCATATTATAGGTAATAGGTTTAGATCTCATAGGCCATCCCGATTTTCGAGATCGGTTCATATGCCCCCTCTTAGTCGAAGAATAGGTAGTCCAAATGACCACAAGAATCAAGGGTGGCTCCTTTATTGTATGATACATATATATTTTATTTTTATATGTCTTTAGATGAAGGCAATTTTTGACATGATGTATACAGATGTTTTAATACATGCCTCAAGATGAAGGCATGTATTTTTTTTGATAGATGCCCATGATGGATTGCTTTTGTATTGAGTTGTATCGAAACACATTTTCTACATGGACATTGATATTTTGAAATGTTTCGGATGATGATCGACATTTGATGATATCACATTTTGATTTATGAGATACCATTTTATTCCATGTTTTTATTTGTGATTATGGTGAGGGGGGATAAAAATAATCCATATTGCCCTATTGATGATATTATATGATGTGATCTTAGCTTAGCATACATTTTTGATTTCATGTTATGATGATGTAGCTTAGTAGTTTATTGATGATATGTTATGTTGTTAGATGATATATGTGATGATGAAATGATAACCCACAATGTACAAGCAATTAACATAATTACAATCAATAGTTAACAAATTTAATACATACACATGTTAAACAATACAACAAAGTAACAACACAATGTTATACACAAGCAATGATTTAATATAAGTTAACACAACTATGGAATAATATAAAAAAGCAAGTAATACAACACATACTATACAAACAAACTAATATAAAAACAAAAACAAACAAGGCTATGTACAAGAAAGTAAACAAGTAATCAACACCATTTTAATTTGGAACATTTTTGAGACATTTTGTACTATTCTTGTATTTTCGTGAGACAATGTTATAATGATTTTAGTTATTTTGGTGATACCTATTTTAACTTTTTTATGTTTTCTTAAAGTTTTCTAAAGCTATGTATAAGAAAAATAAGATACATGGGGAATCGGATTCCCCTAATGATATAGGAATGTACAAGGGAAAACTCCATGTGTATGTACAAGAGAGTGAAGATTCAATGATGCCCCCAATGTTAGATGGTAATGTACAAGGAAAAACTCCTCACATATATACAAAAGTAGAATCACCTAGATCAATCCCACCAAGGATAGGCTCAAAAGGATCTTAGACATAGGAAAATACTAGCTTAGGATAAAGTGATTATACCCCAAGTGTGAGATGATTGTGAACAACAAACCCTCCTATGGTGCCGAAAACCAATTTTCATTAATGAACTTGTCCAAAGTGCCACAATTGTGTGGTTTTCACACTTGGATGAATTTATTTCTCTTTACTTTTTGTTTCTTTTTTAATTTTTTTACTTTTTTTTTTTTTATAGGTCCCCATGCTTAGGTATAGAAATGCTTGAGATGCATGAAATTCATGGGTTACCAAAGTTCATCACCATTAGGATAGGAAAGTTTATAAGTTCCTGAACCAAATTTAGTGACCACAACATATGGTCCTAACCAGTTAGGTTCAAACTTTCCTTTCTTCTCTTGCTATTTTGTAGTGTTAAACTAATTCTCTTTTAAAACAAGGTCTCCTACCTCAAATGTATGAGGTATGATGCATTTTTTTAGCTCCTATGCACTAGTTCTGATATTCTTTAAGGTGATCTAGTGCATGGAGGTGCTTTTCATCTAGTATTTCTAGCTTTGCCAGTGAACCACCACTATAGTCCTTCCTATTTTCCAGATAATATCTCAAGGATATGTGTAAATAAGGAATCTCAATCTCAAGGGGCAAGATGGCCTCTATGCCAAAAACAAGGGAATATGGATTTGCACTAGTAGGAGTGAGAATGGATGTTCTATAAGACAAAAGGGCATGATGGATTTGTAGGTGCCAATTACGGCCAATTTTACTAACCATCTTCTCCATGATACTAAACAAGATTCTTGTTTGAGGCTTCTTCCTGTCAATTACCTTGAGGGTAATAGGGGTTGACCATTTTTTCAGATTTGGAAGTATTGGCACAATGCCTTCACTTTCTTATTCTTGAAATATTTACCATTTTTAGATACAATGGTAGAGGGAATTCCGTAATGGAAAATGATGTGATTCATTATAAACTTGGAAATCTGTGCACCAATGACATAAGTAAGAGGAACAACCTCTACCCATTTCATAAAATACTCGATGGTAGTTATGATGTGGATTTTGGCCATCATAGGAAGTGGGTGTAATCTTCCTAATGAGATCAAGTCCCCACTTTGAGAACGACCATGGTGTCATGATGGGTTGCAAAGATTATGACGGAGCATGTATTAGGTTGCCATATTTTTGACATAACAAGCATTTCTTCACATACTGACAACAATCAATTTCCATAGTAGGCCAATAATAGCCTACTCTTAATAGCTTCTTGGAAAGAACCATTCCACTTGTATGGGCCCCACAGATGCCTTCATGCACCTCTTTGACCACTAAGATGGACTCTTCTAGTTAAGACAACGTAATAAATTCCCATCATAGCCTCGATGATAGAGAGTGCCCCAAGTAGGGTATAATCGGGCTATGCGTTGGATGAGGTTATGTTTTTCAAAATGGGTAATGTTGGGAGGAAAGGTTCCATCATGTAGGTAATTAAAAATATCAAGATACTAGGGGATAAGGGACCAAAAACTTCACATACCAAGCAATATTTTGGCATGTCATATGCAGGTACCATCAAATGTTCCACAAAGAATGGCATGTCATTGTTACTTGTGGAATGTGTAAAAAGATCCAATTATAGCCATGGCATCCACCAAATGATTTTGTCCTCTATGGTATCTGCAAAAGGTGATTTTCACAAAGAATTACTTTAAAGTATCAACCAGTTTCTTGTAAGGGATGAGCTTCTCATCCTTGACCTTATACTCATCATTCACTTGCTTGATGATCAATTGAGAATCACCTATAACATTGACCTTGTCTAATATCCCACCGTATAGAAATTTTCAATCCTATAATGAGGGCCTCATACTCGGCTATATTATTAGTGCATGGGAAACCAAGTCTAAATCCGAGGAATCAAATCACCTATAGGAGAGTGATAAGAACAACTCCTTCTCTGAGCCATGAAAGGTAAATGATCCATCAAAGTATATTTTCCATGTGATGGATTCCTCAATATACATCATAGAAGCATCTAGAAGATCCAGACTTAATGGTTCGGTTCTTGAAAAGGGGATTTAGCTAGTTGATTTGCAAGCACTTTCCCTTTGACTGATTTCTGGTTGATGTACTCAATATCAAACTCACTAAGAAATATGATCCAATTATCCATCCTCCCAATAAGTGTGGGTTTAGATAATAGGTACTTGAGTGGGTCAACTCTAGATATAAGCTTGGTTTTTTTCAAAATATAGTGATGAATTTTTTTGAAAGAAAAACAACGGCCAAGCAAGATTTTTCAATTTGTGGATAGTTGAGCTCATAAGAGATCAAAGTACGAATAAGGTAATAGATGAATTTATCTTTTTGATTCAGATCATATTGAGCTAGAAGTGTGCCTATAGAAAATTGGGTAGCTGAGATATATAACAATAGGGTTTTCACCTGGGGTAGGTGGCATAAGAATAGGTGGTTTGGCCAAATACTCCTTGAGCAAGGAAAATGCTTGTTGGCATTCAGAGACCCCAATGAAAATCAACATCTTTCTTAAGAAGATGAGTGAATGAATGGCACTTATCAGCAAGTTGAGAAATAAATCTGCAAATAGATTGGATTTTACCTTGCAAAATACGTAGTTTTTGAGGTTCTTAGGAGGAGGCATTTTTGTGATAGTTGTGACCTTTGCTGGGTCACCTGATTCCTCTCCTCTAGAAACAATGAAGCCTAGTAATTTTCACTAAAAGAACACCAAATACACACTCATTTGTGTTGAGTATGGCCTTATAATCTCTAAGACGTTGAAAGATACACCATAGGATTTCAGGATGTTCTTCTCTAGTCCTGGATTTTCCCAAGATGTCATCAACATAGTCTTCCATAATATCATTCAGCATGTCATGGAAGATGACAATCATGGCTCTTTGATAAGTTGTTCCTATTATTGAGACCGAAAGGCATGAATTGGTAATAGGATGTACCCCTAAGGGGTAGTGAAGGCAATTTTATGTTGGTCCTCTTTTACAATTTTTATCTGGTTATAACATGAAAATCCATCCATGAGGGATAGAATTTCATAGCTGCATAGTGAATCGACAATCATGTCGATATTTGGAAGAGGAAAGTCATCTTTTGGACATGCCTTGTTGATGTCCCTAAAATCTATGTAAATTCTAATACCAATGGGCTTATTTTTTGCACACAGTACTATGTTAGAAATCCATTCTGAGTAGTCAATAGGCCTAATGAATCCTACTACCAATAATTTTCTAGATCCTCCTTTGACCAAAAGGGCCACACGAGGATGCATCTTATGAAGTTTTTTCTTAATTGACTTTTGTTGATTTGTGCACACTAATTTATGCACTACCAAAGAAGGATCTAAGCCTGACATGTCCACATAGGACCAAGAAAATATATATGAGAATTCTTGAAGAAGCATGAAAAATTTTTTGTTCTTGTGTTGAGAGGGAAGCTCCTAGCTTAACCATTTTAGGCTCATCTTTTGTTCCAATATTACATCAATAGTCTCCTCCACCAGAAATTTGGATTCATCTTCCATATGCATAGGATCAAGGGGAGATTGATATCTTCCTCTAAGGGTGTCTCAACAATATTTTCACCCTTAGACTGGTCACTTTTTATATCCGTTGATTTTTCAATTTGTTTTTCTCGCTAGTGCCTCAAGAGTTTTTCACTATGGGACTTGATTTTTTTTTTCGAGGATTTTTGAAGATATCTTTCCCTCATTTTATTTCTTATTTTGTTGACCAAAAAAATCATCCTCCTCCCCAAAGTATGTGTATGTGTCAAGATTGATAGAGAATCCATTTTTGATCACCAATAGGAATGTCATCACGTAGACCCATAAATTCACCAATTGCTTCATCATTCTCAAAGAAATCAATTGGTATGTGTTGTTTTTGGTCCCAGTTTATAAGGGATGGGTGGACAAGATTCAATTTGGGAGTGGAAGGGATATGGTTAAAATAGCCATGTTGGGAAAACAGGTTTGTGGAGGCAAGGTCTTTGTAAATACTACATTGGACTCTGTTTCACTATCATAACTAGAATAAACTATCATCACGTTCAAAAGAGGTGGCTTCGACCTCCGGAGGATGGGACCCATATGGCCAAATACCAATACCATATTTTTCCACCTTGTGATGTGGTGTCAAGAGAGTTCCCACACACCCTACTCATCTATGCCACATCCATATCCTTGGTAACCCATGGCATACATCATCTTGTTAGGGATGGAATATTTAGGAGCTTGATAGCATGAATCCATCTCATCATCAGGAGACCGAGATATAGAAGTGTTAAGTAGTTTCTCATCTACCAAAAGGCCACCAAGAAGGAAAGTTTCAATGTTACAGTGTTCTGAGACCGTTGATATTTATAACTAGGGCCTACCACATGTCTTGGGTGATAGGGGAGATTGGAAACTAGAGGGATTTTGGAGGTTGTATTCTCCATAGCCAGTTGAAAGGACCTTCATCTCCCATGAAGAAAAGGAGATATAGATGTAGAAGCACCATTATTATGAGAGCATAGTGTATCTAGATCAACACGAAGGTGAGAGCCTCAAATTGAACTGAACAACTATTTTGGTTGAAGGAAATTCATATGTAGTGGGAAATAACCCAATAATTCTTTGTAATGTGCAAAGGGTTGGGGTCCCCAAGAATGGTAAGAGTTTTTCCTTCATGGTATAATTTGATACATTGATGGAAAGTTGAAGGCATGACCTACATGGCATGAATCCATGGGTGATTGAGGAGCATATTATAGGGTAGTTCCAAGTCCAAGACATGGAACTGAGTATCATGAATAGTAGGCCCAACTTCCATAGGAAAATTTATTGTACCAGTGATTGTTACTCCACATTATCATAAGCCTTAATGGTGATGAAATTAGGCTCCAATTCAATGTCAGTGCATCCCAGTATGTCTAATGAGTTTCAAAGTACAAATTTTTAGGCCAAATCATTGTCCATAAGCACCCTTTTTATCTTCTTACGAGTAACAATCACTTTAATGTACAAGGGTAGATTGTGTGTATGATCATCCATTAGAATCTCATGTTGGCTAAAGGTAATGTGTTCGAAAGGAGAAAGTTATGTGACCAAGGCTTGAAGCATGAAGGATCAATATTTGTTGAAACTCCTTGACCCCTGAAGTGTTTTATAAAGGATGTCCTTATGAACATTGGATATCTTTAAGAAGATCCAAGATGGAAATCTTGGCAGTAGTCTTCTCAAGTTGTTCTAGAATATCATAATGACTATCCTAAGGGGTAGGCAAAGGAGGTTCTGAAATAACAAGATGAGCACGTTGTGTTTCCATAGCACACTCTCGTATCTTAATCTTAATTTTATTCACATGCTCAATATGAGGATGAACACAACCAATGAGGGAATCAAATGGATTAGTGGTTTTGGTGACAACATGATTGGTGTTTTTATTCTGGGATGATTGACCTTGATCCGACTTTTTCTCCACTTGTTTATGCTTTTGGGAATGGCTCTTTGTAAATTCCCAATTGTTGGTTAGAAGTTTTATTGGGTGCATGTGAATCCATTTCAACATCTTCACTATCTATGAGGTCTTGAATGAAGTGTTTAACTTCAAACATTTATCTTTGGTATGGCCTTTCACACATGATACTCACAATATTCATGGTCTTGTACCATGATGGTTTAGGTGCATCATCTGCAAAAAAGGGCATAGTGTTAGGAACTTAACCATGTTCACTGTGTCTAATTATTTCAATATTGATGACAAAGAATCATAAGAGGAGTGAACACTCGATGTTTGATTTCAGGTGCAACTGGTCCTTTGGAAAGTTTCAAAGGAGCACTATTATGACTACTTGCACACGTTTTGAATCTATTATGCCATCACCTACAACATTTTTGTTCTTGTTGAAGAATTTAGGTTTCTGCAGGTTTGGACTCATGATTATCTCTTTGAAATGGATTTAAATTCCCTTTAGCTAACAAATCCTTCTCGATTTGGCTTCCTTTCTCTATGAATTCTTTGAAAGTGCTCACACAATGCATTTTCAAGTGAAAAGCAATTTCAAGATGTAAGTTTGGCACAAAATACTAACAATTTGTTTCTTTGGAATGGAGCAAGGGAAGTGACTATCTAACCCTCACCATCTTTATAGAAACTAGCAAAGTTTTCATTCTTACGTTGTTTAGTGTTACATAAATCTAACATGGTGATGTCACTTTCCATATTGAATGAAAAGTGACACACAAAATTTTCAGCCAATTCAACAAATGTGAAGATAGACCCTTTAGGTATGTGAAGAAACCATTCAAGTGTTTGGACCCCAAGACTCGTGGGAATAGGAAATAAGGTAATTGACATTGTACGTAAATTATTGGCAAGCCATGAAGAAGTCTTTAACATGATCGTGTGGATCACCTTACCCCTATATTTTTCAAATTTAGGAGCATTCAAGTGAGGAGGAAAGGGTATATGTAACATCACCCTATCAAAAGGATATGGGCATAGTTCTTCAAATTGGTATTTCTTACTATGTCCAACGTTATTTTCTTGTAAACTTATGAGGGAATTTTTCATGATTACCACTCTTGGTCAAATATTTGGCCACGTGAAGGTGTGGTAGGTATATACACGTGGTTAGATTTTTATGTCTCACCACCACGGTTTTCAATGTAAAGTTCATTATATGTGACCTTAGGTTTCTCATTACATGCCCTACTTCCCTGGTGTCTCTATGGACATGGGAAGCCAAGTTTTCCAATTGATGACTAAGGGCTTGTAATTTTTGTTGAATAGTGACCTCATCATTTTGGGGTTCTTCCTTATTTTCTCATGGGGGTGGTTGTTCATGCTCTTCATTCTCACCCATATCTTCATGATTAATTCTAATGAGTGGTATGCAATAACCACTTGTGTTTTTAGGATTTTGGCTTCTTAATTGTAATTTCCTTGACCAGAAGTAGAAGCATGTCTCAGATTTAATATGTCCTCAATAGAGTAAAGGGGATATTCTTGCTTCTTTCTTCTCCATGAACCATGTTTGTAAGAAGAATATGGTCAAATTTAGGTGGAAATTTAGCCCCTAATTCTATAACTCATACCAAGGACTTGATCCTATTTTGAAAGAGAAAGTTATCCATGTGGGAAAGGTCAAATTCAAATTTATCTCGAGGAGAGGTCCCCTCATCTCCACTATGGTCTACCAAGTTTTTGTCTTCAAGTAGTGGGCCTAAATTTTACCCACAAAAGGATTTGATCCTAATATTTTATGTCCCATTCTTGTAATAGGAGGCATAATAGGAAAAAAAATGTTTTGACAAATGTTTGACAAATGTTACAATGAACCTATAAAATCAAGTAGCGTAGGAAAATGCACATGTCACAAAGAATATCAAAAATCCTAAAGAATCGCAAAAGAATCCCCAAAGAATCACAAAGAATCAAGGTAAAATTGAACAATATAAAGGTCTATAAATGTTACAAATAAAATTCCAAGGATATGAAAATGTATGATGAAAGGTCACCAAGGAAAATCAAGAAAGTTTCAAACAAGGAACCAATTGCAAAAGAACCTACTCCCTATGTCTAAATTGTCTCAAAGATTGTTTTGTTCAAGATGACAACACAATTTCAATACTTAAATCAAGTTTGGAATAAACAAGACTTAAGTATTAAAAAGGGGTTGAAGTGATTTCAATTCAAGGTATACTTAAATGAGTTTAATACAAACAAAGTCCAAGTTTTGAAAATGGAGGCTACAAATGTGAGCAACACAACAATACAATTTGGATACTTTAATCAATTTTTTAGGAAAAATAAGATGTTAGTATAAAAAAGGTATTGATATGATGTGAGCAACATAACTACAACACCTTCCAAAACTCAAGGAAATGTTTGAACAAAAAAGGTCTAAGTATAATAAGGAGTTGACACTATATGCGAGAAGCGTAACAATACAATTTGGAAACTTATATCAAGTTTTATAAAAACAAGATGTAAGTATAAAAATGTATTGATATAATGTGAGTAACGTAACAACTCAAGGGGAAATCAAGATATGATAACCTAACTACAATGAGACGTCTCAATATGGGTATCAAGACAAGGCTACCAAAATATGAATACGTACCAACACACTTTCAACGCTTATTATCGCAGTCACAATAAGGAAGGATGTAAGCGGGTGCAAAAGTGGTGGACACAATTTTGGAAACACTTTGTGTTGCTTTCTTTTGACCAAAAATGTCAACAAGAAAACAAGGGAGATAGTACAAGTGGTGATGAAAATACCTAGCTAAACTTTTGCATAGTTTTTCCTTGTTTGATAACAAGGTAAAAATTAGGACAAAGTTGTTTTTTATAAGTTTATGATGAATAACATATGGTGCAAACTTCAATGAACTCTCCTTTGTTTGAATAACAAGGTTTTAACTCTGAAGAAGTTTTTGATTTGTGAAGGCTCTTTAGAACATGATTGGATATAGTCAAGTTGGCCCCAATGCCAAATGGTTGCCTAAGCTTTGTTCTCAACACTCGCCAATACTTTCCTAAGAGAGATACGATTCACTAGATAACTCTTAGACAAAGGACCATTACCCCACAATCAAATTAATGAACGAGGCCTCATATGGACAACTTGAAGCATTCCTCACGGGTATTTTCTAGTCAGGTAGGTAGTGGGGCACTTCCTATTTCATCCACCAGTTCCCTTAAGGTGTGGACTACTTTGGGGTTCCTATGGTAATCCTCATAATGAGTTTTATGGCTTATGCCAAGATACTTCCCATAGTTTAAAGTGGATGGGTTTTAACCCTTATCTAAACCTGTAAATACAATGTTTTGAATAAATTGTGTGTTTTTTTATATCTTTGATTAAAAATGTGGTTTAACACACCATTGGCAACCTGCAACACACTTTGTTATTATATGTTTTAGTTCGATTATTTGACAAACATTAGGTCATGCGCATAAAATATTTAGTAGTTTCCCATATAAAGAGGGCCAAGGTAGTGTTTGATTCTCAAGCTCATCAAAAGACACAAGAAAAGTGTATACACAATGATTGATCCAACTAAATAGAAATGAAAAACTTAAATCAAATGATCATTAAAAATATTTGTAGAAAATTAATTCCCTTAAAAAAATGATGAAATTTCCAAGTTAATCCAAATGTTAGAAAAAGAAGACCAAAGTTTTTTTTGATTCTCAAGATCACCAAAAGGTGCAAGAGAAGAGCATACACAAACTTTATCCTATCTTAAGCAAATTATGGAAATACAACATTCATTAAAGCATTTAAACATGTTAGAAAACTTAATTTTTAAATTTAAACCTATAAAATAGAGTTAGAAAACCTGTAAAACAACGTCAAACACCAAAAATCAGATTATGGAAATCTTGAATTCTAAGCCAAAAATTTACATAGAACCTAGCGCATGAGGATCAATAGTAGTGCATAGGCAGCAACACCAATATAGAGAGGTCAATGGTGGTACAAAGGGGTTAATGGTAGCAGCAGCATAAATGGATCAATAGTAGCCTGCAAGGGATCAAAGCTAACGCAAAGGGATTAATGCTATCTCAAAGGGATAAGGGTAGCACATGAAAGGATCAATGGTAGCGTAAATGGCTTAACGGCGTAATACGTGCGTGAATATCCTTTATGTAGATAGATAAAAATTCAAGCAAGGATACTAAAGCAGGCAATACAAACACAAACACAACAACGCTAACACACAAAAATAAACGTAAAAAAGCATTATAAACGCTAGCGCAAGTAGCCTATATAACTTCAAGAACATGGGAATTTAACCAAAAAATGTCAAAAATCTCAATTTTTTGTTGATTAGCTTCAATTTTTGTAGCACCTTACCTCCTTCACACCTGCAAGGAACACTCAACACATGCAAACTCAACAAAACAAGTTAAGAAATACAAGATTTATCAACATGTTAAAAAAAGAGGTTAGTAAGCAAAAATGAAACTTAACTACAAAAACTTGAGAAAATGTGCACATGAGACAAAGGAGTTGTCCCACCGGCATGCCATATGTATGCATGTAAAAGTAGGCTAAGTTAACAACTAGAAACTAACACCAAGTAATTCCTATAACTAAGCTAATTCAACATAAACATCATGATAAAGCTTGAAAGAGAAAGCTAATCTAAATGCATCCAACATGAAAACATTAAATGCTAAGCTATCCCTTTGAAATTTAGATGTGTTTTGTGTGATTTTCCTTATGATGAACCTATCATGATCATGAGCAATCAAAATAATGTTATCTCCATGAAGAGGAAAGAATCTCACCAAAATGGCTTAATGGCCATGTTTGGATCTTCCTTTACTACTCTTTTGTGAGGGGAATGAATGCTAGATCAATAATATTTTCAATGGTAGAAATGCTCTTATCATGTGCATATAGTGTAAACTTGAAACACTAGTGTAAGATTGAAAGGGGGATACTAGGTTCTATATATAGCTTTCCAATTTGGGAAAAACTAGAAACCTAGTGAATGTGGGACAAAGATAAAGTATAATTAGAAAGGGATAAACATGATTAAAAGATATTAATTAGTGATTAGAAACTCATGGGAGTTGGAGATGATTTAATTAATCAACTAGGATTAATTAATAGACCAAGATAAGCTTAAGAAGCCATTTAGAGGTTATTTAGAAGGTAATTGATGGAATTTGGAGGATTTGAAAGGGGGATTTAACCAATAAGAAGGTTTATTGATTAAATACGTGATTAAAATACTTAATTAACTAATAAGTAGTTAATTAATTGAAAGCGATTATACTAACAAAGTGTCATTAATTGGCATCCAAAATGAAGGATAGGCTAGTTAATTAACTAGGTGTCGTTAATTGACCAAAATGAGGGGGAATCTTAGCTAATTAGTGATAAATCACTAATTACAACAAAACGACATGAAAGAGAATAATTAGTGCAATTTTAGTAGTGTTGTTAGCACATGGTATGGAAGATTCGATGTAGGATTGGTCTCAGGCACATGTGTTCCCTCTCTATCTATGTTTCCTTCTATTCTTTCCCTCATGGAGAGTGATCACACCTTCTATTTTAATGTTATCACCTCTATTTTAGTTTTTTTTTTATGTTTTCCCCTCTCCCCTTCTCTCTCAACCTTGGTGATTTGGATGTGTTAGAATATGTGTAGCTTAGAGGTAGTTTTAGTGCTAGTTTAGATAGGTATAAGAACTAATCTTCTCTGGAGGTCTGTCTCAAGGAGAAAGGTCCCACACCTTGAAGACATTCCCATGTTAGCCAAAAGTATTGGTTTTTCATGATCAAATCATAGGGTGCTACTTTTGTGCGTTAATAATTTTGGCATGCCCGAAAGAACTAGAATGAAGAGCTTTACAAATTCTTATCACCAAGATTGATGTGTTCTTGATGATATTCAACCTTTGGAGGAATTTCTCAACACATATGGTGGATCTGTTAGTTCGAAAAATGCATTTTCTCAATCAACAAATCTATTTCCATCATTTCGAGTTTCTCTTTTCATGAAGTTGTGCAATCATGGCTTCATTTCCTCATTTGCAGCAACAATATCATTCAAATCCACCTCCATGTTTCCAAAATCCATCTCCAAGTTTTCAAAACACACCTTCAAATAAGCTTTATGAGCCAAATCAACATGCATATTCCTACAAACCAAACCCTACAAATCAATATGGTTATCCAACTAACCATGGTGCTATTCAAGAAGAAGGATATGCAGATTTTGGAGGCCATTTCATACCTGAAGATGATTTTTAAGGGAGATTTTAACATATGGAGGAGATCATGCAAGCACTCAAGGGGAAATTTCAAATCATGCAAGTTGAAAAACCTAGTTTTAAGCGACCTTGTTCATGGGGGAGGTCTTATACCTATTTGGTTTAGTCCTCAACAAAGGCTACAGGTAATGAATGAATCTTTTAATCAGATGGTTAAGTTTATTACATCTTTACAAGCATTGGAGGCTACTAAACCTAAGTTTGGATATCTCCATCAATGGGGTTCTCCTTCACTATCACCATGTGGATATATGATACCTCCTTATCAACCTAAACCATCTAAGCCCAAGATTCAAGTTCCTAGCTTTCTCAAAGCTTCTCCTTCCACCCCTTCTCCTCCATAAGAAGACAATGCACCTTACCTATCATTTCAACCATTGAAAAATTAAATAGAATTCCAATCTTCCCCCTCTCACATTCCCAAACCCATTTTGGGATGAAACTAATCAGAAATTCAGTTTGGAAGGGAATCAAGGTTGACAAGATCTCATACAAAACTTGAAGGATTGGTGCTCAAATTTTGAAGCTAAACAAGTCCTATATCGAGAGGATAACAACCCACCACTTTCTTTTGTGTCAAAATCTATTGAAAACACTTTGGTAGGGCTCAAGAAAGAGGTTGAAATTAAATAATTGAAGGAGGATAACTCATATTTGGAATTTATTGATTGCTATTTCAAAAATTAGAAATGGAGAACAAAATATTAGATTAAGATGTAGAAGGTGAAACCAGACATGTTGTTGAAATTTATTTTCGCAATGAAGTTGAGGATATTTTTAAAATGACACACTTCTTGTTTGGGGGTGTGAAAGAAGGAAATGGGAATCCAAGAGTGGAAACATAGTTGTTTGCACAAGAAGAAGCGAACATGGTTCAAATTAGCTTGCAAACATCCACCATCAATAGGATAGTGTCTCTGGTAGCTCCATTTATGGAGTTGAATGCAAATAATATGGGAAAATCTAAAGGATCAGTTAAATCAACTCTAAAAATTATATGCCATATCGTTATCGGCTAGTCTAGGGCCAAAAACAAAGTTTTCATCACTCATGTTCACTTCAGAACATGAGGAAGAGCTTCAAAGTATCAAAGGTCATTCCATTCACCCATCCAAACCAAATGCAAAGCAACCAGAGGAGGTGTATTTTTTTCCCGGTTGATACTTTGAGCAAAAAAGTAGTTTAGGTCATGACTTTCACTTCCATCATGTGATTTAGTTGCAAAACTAATTGCATGGCCACATTTTGTAAGAAAGGGAAGCTACTTTTCCCAACCCATATCAAGAATTTTTAGCTTCCTTTCCTTTTAGTTAGAGTAGGAGTAGTTTAGGTTTGCTTATTGCAAAACAAGTGTTTGTGCACACTCTTCATGTTTCCACTTGGGGCATGTATGATCTTCATATTTATATAAGTTTTGGGAGTCCATTATAGCTATAAACAAACCATTTTAGTTTTCTCTCTCCATGGTAGAAAATCAGAAGGATTTGGGGTAGTTTCTAAGCTTTATTTAAAGCTCCAAAAGATCAAATTCAAATGGCACCTTCAAATCAGTGTTAAGTTCATGTGGATTCAGGGGTCTGTTTCAAATGGTTGAGATTAGTTTTCAAGGTATATGTTTGACTCTAAATCCAATGGATGTTTCAAGGCTAGTGGTCCTCATCATCTAGTAGGACAATGTCCCTTGGAGGTTGCCAAACTTTTTTCTAAAATTACACCCCCATGTAATTTTGAACGATGATCATATACGATTGGGACTTAGGAACTTTTCTCAAAAAAGTCACAAAACACTAAGTGAGTCATTTGCGAGAATGCGTGAATGTAGTTTTTGTAGGTTTTCCTAACTTGTAGAACAAAGGAATTAAAGCTCAATACTTAGGCATATTTTTATGGAGTTGGTGCTTCACGACATTAAGTCAATCTTCCACGGACATCAAAATCAATATTTCATGGGTTGAAGACGAAGTTAATCTTCCACAGACATCAAAATTAATATTTTGTGGGTTTAAGACAAAGTTAGAGCACCACATAATTTACATGTCCGTGAAAAGTTGGAAAATTGGCTAAGGACATTATCCACAAAATTAAGAAGTCAAGAAGTTAGTGTCCCACAAGAGGGTAAAATATTTAGTGCTTCACAACTATATGAAGTTACATCATCAAGTGAACACTAAAAAATGGATTTTCAAAGAGATGGAATTTTTTTCAAAACAAAGGTTATAATCCACTAAGGAGAAGCCATGGTGTAGGGAAAAGTTTCGCAAGACACCGCAAGGCTAAGGAAAGCAAGTTTAAAATGTGGCTAATGTTAGACACTATGAAGCAAGAACTATGTGTTCCTCGGGTTCTCAAAGTGTTGTGTTCTTTGGATTTCAAAATTGCATAACGAAAGGAAATTTTTGCGGGGCTAAGGCCACAAGGAAATGAAATGGAACACCGTAGCATGTGGATAAATAATTTTAAGTGCGAGTAAAGTCCGCACAAGTTCAAAATTTGTAATGTTTCTCAAAGAACAGTGTAAACGTCATTGAGCAAAGGACAAGGATGCATGTGGTATAATCTATTTTGGATTATGTCAAAGGGCATGACAAAGGCTTTAGAGTATGAAAAGCTACTAAATTAATAAGAAATCCATGGATCAAATAAGACTCATCTAAAATCCGTGAGGCACGCGAAAATTCACACCTATTTTGAACCAAACACTCAACCACCTCAACGATCGAATTTAATGAAGTATGGGCTACATCCTCCTGCATTGACAATCCAATGGAATGTAATTATGGAAATGTCAAATGTTTTTTCTTTCCTCCATTCTTCTTATCTCTCCTTTATTCTATAAAAAGGAAACTCACTCATTTGGTAAAAGATATATCCCTTTTTTGATTGTAACGACACCATGTCCAAATGGTGGCTAACTTCCCACAAGTTTTAAACCTCGATTCGAGCATGTGGTGCATCTAACACCTTCTAAGAATTTTTATTGGTCTGTGCATTTCCCAAAAATGATTTAATGAATATTTTGGCTTGTTATGGCCCTTCTCCTTGCAAATTTGTCTCATTGCATCTCTTCTCATGCAATTTATGTTATGTATGGATTTTACCCACAAATTCTTCATTTCTACCTATTGTTTGTTGGAAACACAAGAACTGAGAGGGGAGGGGTGAATCAATGCTTCTTAAACTTTTGAAACCAATTTCAAATCTTAACAATTCATTCAATCTTATTCAACCTTAATCATGTGCAAACAACAACATTCAAACATGAGCAAACAACAAACAACCACACATGAACACCATGTTTAATATGGTAAAACCTTAAAGGGAGAAAACCCCACTAAAATCAATGCACTACTTGGAAAAATTTCCCATAAGAGATTACAATTATTTCAAATTTATTGAGCACCCACTTGACCTTTAGCAAGCTACTACTTGCATGGAAGCAACAACTCCCAAGAGTTCAGTCAAGCACCCACTTAACCTTTTGTAAGCTCCAAATTACAAGGTAGATCTAACTCTCTATTTTACTGAGAAAAAACTTAGACTTATCAGAATTTTGATCACATTGATCTAGTTTTCTTGAATCAAAAAATTGTG
Organism: Taxus wallichiana var. yunnanensis; assembly: GCA_018340775.1. Classification (NCBI taxonomy): domain Eukaryota; kingdom Viridiplantae; phylum Streptophyta; class Pinopsida; order Cupressales; family Taxaceae; genus Taxus; species Taxus wallichiana. The sequence goes on from CM031238.1 coordinate 347,090,697, forward strand.
ACCACTTATTTAGCTCTTATCCACTTCATTCACACAACTATTCACTCATCTTTTCTCTTTAATTAACACTTCTACAATACAGCTTTCAAAATCCTCTTCCACCCATGCATTAAACGATTTCTTCACACAATGATGCACTCATCTTACTCGTCTCTAACTTCAACATTATGATCAGCTCATGCAAGTCTTAATATAGTCTTCAAAACATCCTTTTACTCACAAGGATGAACATGTTTTTCACCTCACTCAAATCAGCTCATACTTTCTCAACACGGTCATCTAAAAGAGATAATTTTCTTGTGCACATAGACACTATTATACATGAGGATAACAATCTCTCACACCTTTCCAAATTCATATTCCAACACTTCACATTCTAGCCTCTTCAACTCGTACAAAAGGTTTGGATGACATCACCCAAAAAAACTACCAAAATGCAATCATTGCATCTGTAGGAGTGTCGGTTGTAGTATTTTATTTTATGATATTTTCATGACACCTCTAAAACCTATGTGGAACTAGAAAACACTCCTCAAATAATTACACCTCTGAAGTAATTAAAACCTTTCATATTCGATCGACATTTGACTTAACCTGTCATTTTCGCTTGTCTCTTCTTTTTCCCAACCTAGGAATATTGGTCTTCTAGTGAACATAGCTCATGCCAAGAGTTATGGATATGTGTGAATCTTATAAATCTCCTCTCCTTTCCTTCTATAATCTTACCAAACTTTGAAACATGTCATTTTACTCGCAACCCTCCATTAGAGCTCATATTGTCAAAGAGGTGTAAGGTCTTAAAAAACACAATCTTCAAACCAGGTCAAAGCAAAGGACACACTTCCAACACATTTCATGATCTCAAATAAAAGAGGAATATTCCTCAATATTTCCATGACATAATCACATGTTTGGTATGTTGCAAGCCATGGCTCGTGGCTTTATTCCATCTCTTCTTCTTAGTTTGGCGTGCACATTCATGGTGACTCCAAAACACAATCATGAATAAATAATGAGTTCATACATAAAAATCATAACCAAGGCTCAATTTCTATACCATTGGAAATATCTATAAACCTAATTTATAAATCTACTCACTTTTTCATCCAACTCATAGTGGAAGACCTCAAACACCTCAATCTCTCTACAACTTCAAGACCCCAAAAATGGTTCTTCAAAACTTAGTTGGTTCATATATAAAAACAACTTATCATGACACAAACCATATACCATTGGAAATATTTTTTAGTATTCTTTACGTAACAACTTACTTTATCTTCCAAATCATAGTGGAAGGCCTTCAACCAAGCCAATCTCTGAAATTACTCATTCAGCTCTAAGGACTCAAAAACCGGTCTTAAGAGAAACAAGCTAAAACACATCCAAAACGTCTTCCAAAAACACACACACTTATAAATGTTTTCTAAGCACTTATAAATATTCATCAATCATGAAACAACTCAAAAAAACAACAAACCCCATTAGGTCACTCAATAGCATGCACAACATAGCATTCTCATAATTGACCTTCAAAGAACTAGGTCATAACTTGCTCATCCCTTAGAAAAAACTCAAGTGTGATATATCATTGGAAATATCTTGGAACCAATTTCATGACATGATTCAAAAAAAGTATTAATTTCACCTATAGCTCCTGCAAAACCACTTTGATCACAAACTTCTCCAAACTGCCCCAAAAACTAGTCTTCATAAATAGGGCACACTTTTCACTTATAAGGCTCAACCATGATCTTAAACTATCATGTAAATGTAGTAAAACTCCCAAGCTACCATAAATGGTGATTTTTTCATTAGGTTTAATGGAAAACATTTGCAAAAACTGAAAAACTCTAGAAACTTTCCTTTTGAGTGGGGCCCACAAACTGTCACAAGCTCTAAAATACCTCATTGGAAAGTTGGGAAAATCCTCTACAACCTCCAATCATCACATTTGCAAAACCAATAAATTCTATCTTATTATAATAAATTTCCTCCAAGTCACTATTGAGCTAGCGTTTCAAACCACTTTAGCTTCTTAATGATTGTTCATAAAGATATGACATTAGAATGACTTCATTATTTTTGCAAACCACTCTTAGCCCAATGGAAAATAACCCCCAAAACTTATGGTTCCCATGAAAAGTGTGTGTGATTGGGTGAGCATCTAAAGTTTCCAATTCAAGTTGGTTTTTCCTTCTTCTCAACTCGGTTTTACCAAAATCTCACATATATTTCAATTTCTTCTTCACTTTGCCAAAAATTGTGATGAAGCATCATGAAAAAATCCTCTAACTAACCAAACTCACCACCTTGCTCAAATAGGCCTAAACTCTCTATCCATGGCGACTTGCTTGCGCCATCCTTCCTTATTTCACCTTCTTACTTCCCATGGACTATGAAATACCACCGAACCTTTGAGAACTGTCTGAAACACCTCATACATGTCATATACACCATCACCATACACAATTCATGCTTTTACTACCTTTCCTTAGGTTTCTTAGCTCCATACTCCAAGATATGCTTTTACTAGGTTCTAGAATTAGGCGTAGATGAGCATGTTCCATTCCATAGTTCATGATCTTTCCTTTTCCTTCATCGAGAAGACACTTCTACACCTTTGATATAAGGTGTCTCATACCTCTATATGCCCTCATGGTCTCACTTTTCTCTACAAATCACTTCACGCTCCATTAGGCCTCATAATACCTAGACTCGGGTCTATATAGTCACTTCTAAACCATGTTCAAGCCTTTACTCACACTTTGAGATTCATATGATTATCTTAACACACTCTCTCCATGATTTCCATGCCTTGACCATGCTTCTCTATCTTCCTCATAGCTTCAATCCACCATACTAGGTCATCTTGTTGACTAGGCCTAATGATAAGGCCTCTTGGACCAAGCTAATCTTGTTTACCCATGGAATCATCATTCCAAGCATCCTCTGGACCTCATACACCTTTTTCATTAATGAGTATACACATTTTTCATCAATGACAACACTACAAGAAATCACATGCCAACAATCTCCCCTTTTTTCATTAATGACAAATTACATACTTGTAGCTCATGGTCTTCATCTTCATCAACTTATTTGGACCCCTTCTTTGTTGGAAACATCAACCAAACTCATCATTCAAGCTTCAAAACTTGCCTCTCTTTCATTGGCTTTGGTTTTGTCCTCATCATGCATTGAGATCATTGTAGCTCCCCCTGACAGGATGCATATTCACATGCCAATAATCACTTTGAGTATAAATCATCACAAAACATCATTTCTAACACCTCCTTAATCCGTCTTAGCTAAGGATACTCAACAATAGGCTCGACTCTGCCATATACTAGTTGTAGAAAATATTTAGGACTTAGGTCCCTGAACCAACCTTTTAGAGAAAAATGACTCAACTTTACCTTGCTACAAAAGCCTATAAAGCACCTATGCCAACCCCTTATGGCTCCCACTCGATTATGCCATCTATATCCGATTGATTATGCAAAGGTTAGAGATCATATCTTTCCTTACATCATCTAGGTGAACTAACATCACTGGCTCTGCTTACTGAATTGTTTTTTCAAAGTGATTATAGCCTTATTTGCTTGATCTAGTGACTTTCATGGTCAAAACACTTTATCCCTCTGTCAATGTGCTTATAATCATCACTCACTCTACCTAACTCGATCCAAAAATGGGTGTTTTATTTTTTCCACTTTTAAATGTTTTCAAGGATTGTTATTTTTAATCAACTTGAAGTCTTTTATACTCCAAAAATTGATCAAATACTGATTTAGGACTATTTTCAAACTGAAATTAAGTTTACAATTTACTCAAAATTTCATTGTTTGATCAAAGCCCAAATTCATTGTTTTACATTAATTGATTTTCTAATTTTATCAGTTGTTGATTATAGTGGCATCCATATTCATATTCTAAATTTAAATTACTTGCAAATATCAAAAATTGAAAATAAATATTAGAACACAACACCATAGATTGTTTATGGGGTTCGGAATTCCTACGTCCTAGAGTTCATGGTGAACCGATCAATTAATAATGTTAAAAAAATGTAAATACAATAACCTTTACATTAACCAATAATGAATCAAAAACCTACAAAATTGTGTTTCAGACCTTTGAAGGATGTTAATGGAGCTCAGCCTCTGTCCTTCACCTTCCTGATCCACTTGTAGTGGTGTCTCACTTTGGTTCTACGCCTTCATGTGACTTTAACAGAACGTAACTCTGTCATAGAAGCTTCAAATTAGATAAATGATCATACCATCAGGATCATCTCGAAATTCTGAGCAACTTTCATATAAACTTGAGATCTGGAAGTGAGCAGAAGTGCCCAAAAATTACACTTTTCCAAAACTGTCTCCTTATTCTTTTACACACGCACTGACACTTGTCCATTACAAATACAAGTGAGTTTTATTTATACCACTTACAAAATGGTGGCGGGTTGGTAAGACCACTTATCTTTTTAGATGAGTTGTTAGGTTCAAATCCCCCTTCCATAGGTTTAGGTGCCCAATTTAGCCATTGACCCCACATTTGGTGGGAAAGGGATAGATAAGCCTTTAAATAACTTTTTGTCTACAAAATCTTCCTTATCCCATGGGATTAGGCTTATTCCCATGGAATGGATTAAATAAAATATTATTATTATTATTATAAATCCAAATCCACTAAAAACCTACCAAGTTTCATGCCTAGAATATGTCATTTGTCCACGCCGAGTGTGCCACGTCATCATTTGACCACAACTTTGACTATGCATATCTTTCGCATACAAACTCATATTTGATCTGCTCAAAATACATTAGAAAGCTTGTGATGAGCTCTATACCATGGAATTGATTTTTAAAAAATTACAATACCATCAAATTTTCTTTGTCACCAATTGTCACGTGTCACCTTGCCATTGGTCCACTTGTTGATATGTTGACCAAAGTTGACTTCCATGTTGACTAAACTTTGACGGGAACATAACTTGAGCTTAGAGTGTCCGCTTTTTCACGTTCTTAGAATCGTCGGAAAGTTCTCTGAAGGCTATACTACACTAGAATGGTGTAGGAAAATTTTAGGAAATTTTGACACTAAAAATATGCCCTGATCACTCCTCCCTACTAAGAAGGCTTTTTGTTCCCAAAAGGCTATGTATCAACCCACAAAACATGATATCTCTTCCTGCATTGCAAAAACACATACAAGAACCAGAAATAATATTATAGGTTAATAAAATGTAAATAGTTGATTAGCTAATTACATAACCGATCAGATAATAACACCAATTAAGCTAGTATTCAACTGAAACGTTGTAAACATTTCAACTTTGCACACACCTGTGAAATGTCATACCGTACTGTAATGTCATCACAAATAATTGACCAGATAATAACACCCATTATATTATGGAAAGATAGTGTTCAACTGTCACTTTGTGATACAACCGATTACTTAAATTACAATTTCATAACACAGATCAGTATACTAGACATCTAAATTGCCCACAATTAGGCTAGTGCCCACTGTCCATCTGAAACTATAACAACTGCAAGTATTCACTATCCAGAATAAAATAAACTATCAATGCCTAAAAATAGCTATAGTCAACAACTGAATCCACGTGAATATTCTCAAAAAAGTGTATTCCCATCACAAATAATAAGTCAAATAATAACACCATCTATAACAGAAGCTAGTGTTCAACTGACACTTTGTGATTATGTTGATTATAACTGCAAATATTCACTATCCAGAATCATTAAACCATTAATTCCCAAAATGTCTATAGTCAAAATCTAATCAACGTGAATATGCAAATATTCTATCCATACACTAAATTGTAAATGGATATATTATAAATTGTATGCTTACTCAAATTGGTGAACTACCATAATCAGAAAATGATCACTGGTGCCTTTGCAAACTAGTTTTTCAAAGTGTAATAAATTTAAACTCTAATTGCAACCACATCCGATAGTTACAAAATCAAATTTGCCCAAAATAAGGGTCTTATAAATTAGTGCAAATAACACAAGTGGATACAACAAGTTTGTTTATTTATTATAATATCAAACGGGTGCCCAAATGGGTCTTATAAGCATCCATAATATTTACGCATATGACAACACTATAAAATTGTAAGTTTCAAAATAGACATTATGACGATGCCCATATCCATGCATATTGTTTTCAGAAATGGAATAACTAACCAAAATGTGAGAAGAAGAATATGAGTATGATAAACCTATCACTCAAATCTTCTTTACGGATGCTTCCAAATTATTTCAAAGTTGAATATTAACATAGGATCAAAATCCTAAAATATAGCTTTGAAAATGTTTGCATACTATCACCAGTTACTGTAATGCAAACATAAAGTTGAGGAATGTTTTACCCATCCAATTACTTGGATTTCTCCGTTTAGGTGGTTTTATTTCCCTAATACCAGAATGAGCATTTACATGAGTTAGATCAATAAAATTTGGTTTGACATTATTTTCCTTTTTAACAACTTTCCAATGTTGCACTGAAGGAACATACCAACACATCTTAACATCATGACCATTCCTTTTACAATGGGAACAAAATTTAACTTCCCTGTTTTTAGGAGTCTTACCCATTTTGTCATTCCCTGAACTCTTTCTAGGAGAATGATTCCTTTGTTTAGGAGAGGTAATCTTTTTTCCATTTCTCACCTTACCAGGGAGAGATTGGTCTTTAGCACCTGCCTTATCATTCACAAAAGGCATTAACTTCTTAACCATATTTTTCCTCTTCCAACAATATGCTGCAGAATGATTAGTACCTTCACAAAACGTGTAAGGAAAACCATCATCTTTTCTACCAAATCTATATTATTCAGACTGAAAGAGAGTTTTAGAAGTTTTAGGATTAAATTTCCCCTTAGTGTTATTTTTAGTGTAAGTGGGAGGAGGTGGAATTTCATTACCTCGTTTACCTACTTTCTTACACCTTTCATTGTTCCTCCTAATGGTAGAATCCTGTAATTCTAGAGGCGTAGATCCTTGTCTATTGGAAGCTTGTCTTCCTTCAACTGCTTTGGAACTTTCTCCAATTTCCATTTTCCCACTATAATAACCCAAACTTGCAAACCGAGGTTGATCCTCTACCTGTATTGGGTTAGCATTACCTTGTCCATTTTTACCAAGGCCTTTTTTGTTATATCCCATATTAATTATTAGTTTAGACCCAATTCCCTTAATGTGTTTTTCAAATCGACCCATAGAAATATCGAAACCGAATGAGAGGAAGAATTAAAATGTGAACAACTTACAATGCATTCTATCATAAAGTACTCGCGATCGATTTTGAAGGTATTTCATTCTTATGTTCACCTTGTTGTAGCTTTTCCAAGAGACCATCCTTGGTCTATATTTCTTCTTACAACTCTTTAATAAAGCCCATCAACTTCTTGCTTTGTGCAAGCATCTCATTGACATACTTCTCTTTCTTGGTTATAGAGGATTGTGGCTCGATTTTAACCGCACTATTTCCTCTTTCAAGGAATAAAAATTAGCTCTCAGGAAAGAGTTTTCTTCCTGGAGTTGGCGGTTTATGGATTCAAGCTCATCCAGTTGCTCCTGTTTGGATGACTTTCCCATGATTCCCTATTCTTGCAAACACAACCTGTACTTCCAAAACTGCACACTACAAAAGAGGATTAACAAGCCCCAAAATGTTTGCACACTAAAAATTGAAATCAATACTGAAACTAAAGCCAAATTTTTAAACACAATTAGAAGCTAATCCGAAATCTAACTACTCGGATACAAAACTTTCTTGAGATTAGCAAGTTTGCAAGCTTAATAACCAACTCGATACCAAACTTGATTCAATACGGGTGTTTTATTTTTTCCACTTTTAAATGTTTTCAAGGATTGTTAATTTTTAATCAACTTGAAGTCTTTTATACTCCAAAAATTGATCAAAGTGGCATCCATATTCATATTCTAAATTTAAATTACTTGAAAATATCAAAAACTAAAAATAAAAATTAGAACACAACACTAGATTGTTTATGGGGTTCAAATTCCTACGTCCCCGGGTTCGTGGTGAACTGATCCATTAATAATGTTTTAAAATGTAAATACAATAACCTTTACATTAACCAATAATAAATAAAAAACCTACAAAATTATGTTTTAGACCTTTGAAGGACGTTAATGGAGCTCAACCTATGTCCTTCACCTTCCTGATCCACTTGCAGCAGTGTCTCTTTTTGGTTCTACGCCTTTGTGTGACTTTAATAGAATATAACTCACATAGAAACTCAAAATTGATAAATTATCACGCTATCGGGATTTTCTCAAAATTCTAAGAAACTTTCATATATAACTCGAGATCTGGAAGTGAGCAGAAGTGCCCCAAAATTGCACTTTTCCAAAACTCGTCTCTTTATTCTTTTACACAGATCTACTGTCTTCGACACTTGTCCATTACAAATACAAGTGAGCTTTATTTATACCACTTATAAGATGGTGGCGGGTTGGTAAGGCCACTTATCTTTTTAGATGAGGTGCTAGGTTCAAATCCCCTTTCAAAGGTTTAGGTGTCCAATTTAGCAATTGACCCCACATTTGGTGGGAAAGGGATATGATAAGCCTTTAAATAACTTTTTGTCCACAAAATCTTCCTTATCCCATGGGATTAGGCTTATTCTCATGGTCCTGGATTAAATAAAATATTATTATTATTATTTTAAAACTAAATTCACTAAGAACATGTCAAGTGTCATGTCCATAATATGTCATTTGTCCACGCCGAGTGTGTGTCACGTCATCATTTGACCACAACTTTGACTATGCATATCTTTCGCATACGAACTCAGATTTGGTCCGTTTAAAATGCATCAAAAAGCTTGTGACGAGCTCTATACCATGGAACTGATTTTAAAAAATTACAAGACCATCAATTTTATTTGTCACCAATTTCCACGTGTCACCTTATCATTGGTCCACTTATTGACATGTTGACCAAAGTTGACTTCCATGTTGACTGAACTTTGACCGAACATAACTTGAGCTCAGAGTGTCCGTTTTTCACATTCTTATAGTCGTCAAATTTCTCTAAAGGCTCTACTGCACTGGAATGGTCTAGGAAGTTTAGGGAACTTTTGACACTAAAAATATCCCCTGATCACTCCTCCCTATTGAGAAGGCTTTTTGTCCACAAAAATCTATGTATCAACCCACAAAACATGTTATCTCTTCCTGCATTGCAAAAACACATACAAGAACCTAAAATAACATTATAGGTTAATAAAATGCAAATAGTTGATTAGCTAATTACATAACTGATCAGATAATAACACCCAATTAAGCTAGTGTTCAATTGAAATGCTGCAACCTTGTCAACTCTGCACACAATTGTGAACTGTCATACCCCATTGTAATGCCATCACAAATAATTGACCAGATAGTAACAACCATTCTATTATGGAAAGCTAGTGTTCAACTATCACTTTATGATACGATCGATTACTTAAATTACAATTTCATAATACAGATCAGTATACCAAACATCTAAACTACCCACAATTAGGCTAGTGCCCACTGTCCATCTGAAACTGTAACAACTGCAAGTATTCACTATCCAGAATAAAATAGACTATCAATGCCCAAAAATAGCTATAGTCAACAACTGAATCCACGTGAATCTTCCCAAAACATTATATCGCCATCACAAATAATAAGTCAGATAATAACATCCATCTATAACGAGGTTAGTGTTCAACTGACACTTTGTGATTATGCTTGATTACAACTGCAAATATTCACTATCCAAAATCATTAAACCATCAATGCCCAAAATGGCTATAGTCAAAATTTGAATCAACGTGAATATGCAAATATTTTATCCATACACTAAATTGTAAAGGGATATATTATAAACTGTATGCTTACCCAAATTGGTGAACTGCCATAATCTACAAAATGATCACCTGGTGCCTTTGCAAACTAGTTTGTCAGTGTAATAAATTTACACCCTAATTGCAACCACATTTGATAGTTACAAAAATCAAATTTTCCCAAAATAAGGGTCTTATAAATTAGTGCAAATAACACAAGTGGATACAACAAGTTTGTCTATTTATTACAATATCAAACAGGTGCCCGAATGGGTCTTATAAGCATCCATAATATTTGCACAAATGACAACACTATAAAACTGCAAGTTTCAAAATAGACATTTTGACGATGCCCATATCCATGCATATTGTTGTCAGAAATGGAATAACCAACCAAAATGTGAGAAGATGAATATGAGTATGATGAACCTATCACTCAAATCTTCTTTATGGTTGCTTCCAAATTATTTCAAAGTTGAATATTAACATAGGATCAAAATCCCTAAAATATAGCTTTGAAAATGTTTGCATACTATCACCAGTTACTTGTAATGCAAACATAAAGTTGAGGAATGTTTTACCCATCCAATTACTTGGATTTCTCCATTTAGGTGGTTTTATTTCCCAATGCAGAATGAGAATTTACATGAGTTAGATCAATAAAATTTGGTTTGACATTATTTTCCTTTTTAACAACTTTCCAATGTTGCACTAAAGGAACATACCAACACATCTTAACATCATGACCATTCCTTTTACAATGGGAACAAAATTTAACTTCCTTGTTTTTAGGAGTCTTACCCATTTTGTCATTCCCTAAACTCTGTCTAGGAGAATGATTCCTTTGTTTAGGAGAGGTAACCTTTTTGCCATTTCTCACCTTACCAGGGAGAGATTGGTCTTTAGCACCTACCTTATCATTCACAAAAGGCATTAACTTCTTAACCATATTTTTCCTCTTCCAAAAATATGTTGCAGAATGATTAGTACCTTCACAAAATGTGCAAGGAAAACCATAATTTTGTCTACCAAATCTATATTGTTCAAATTGAAAGAGAGTTTTAGAAGTTTTAGGATTAAATTTCCCCTTAGTGCTATTTTTAGTGTAAGTGGGAGGAGGTGGAATTTTATTACCTTGTTTACCTGCTTTCTTACACCTTTCATTGTTCCTCCTGATGGCGGAATCTTGTAATTCTAGAGGCGTAGATCCTTGGCTATTGGAAGCTTGTCTTCCTTCAGCTGCTTTGGAACTTTTTCCAATTTCCATTTGCCCACTATAATAACCCAAACCTACAAACCGAGGTTGATCCTCTACCTGTATTGGGTTAGCATTACCTTGTCCATTTTTACCAAGGCCTTTTCTGTTATATTCCATCTTAACCATTAGTTTAGACCCAATTCCCTTAGTGTGGTTTTCAAACTAACCCAAATGAATATCTGGCAAACTCAATGAGAGGAAGAATTAAAATGTGAACAACTTACGATTGCATTCTTTCATAAGACTTGCATTTGATTTTGAAGGCATTTCCTTCTTGTGTTCACCTTGTTACAACGTTTCCAAGAGACCATCCTTGGTCTATATTTCTTCTTGCAACTCTTTAACAAATCCCATCAACTTCTTGCTTTGTGCAAGCATCTCATTGACATACTCCTCTTTCTTGGTTATAGAGGATTATGGCTCAAATTTTAACCGCACTATTTTCTCTTCCAAGGAATAAAAATTAGCTCTCATGAAAGAGTTTTCTTCCTGGAGTTGGCGGTTTATGGCTTCAAGCTCATCTAGTTTCCTCTGTTTGGATGACTTGCCCATGATTCCCTATTCCTATAAACACAACTTGTACTTCCAAAATTGCACACTACAAAAGAGGATTAAAAAGCCCCAAAATGTTTTTACACTTTGAAATCAAATCAATACTAAAATCTGAAGCCAAATTTTTAAACACAATTAGAAGCTAATCCGACAATCTAACTGCTTTGATACCAAACTTTCTTGAGATTAGCAAGTTTGCAAGTGTAATAACTAGCTCTGATACCAAACTTGATCCGAAAATGGGTGTTTTATTTTTTCCACTTTTAAACGTTTTCAAGGATTGTTATTTTTAATCAACTTGAAGTCTTTTATACTCCAAAAATTGATCAAATATTGATTTAGATTGTTTTCAAACTGAAATTAAGTTTACAATTTACTCAAAATTTCATTGTTTGATCAAAACCCAAATTCATTGTTTCATGTTAATTGATTTCCCAATTTTATCAATTGTTGATTATAGTGGCATCCATATTCATATTCGAATTTAAATTACTTTCAAATATAAAAAACTGAAAATAAAAATTAGAACACAAAACCAAATTGTTCACGGGGTTCGAATTCCTATGTCCTCGGGTTCGTAGTGAACCGATTCATTAATAATGTTAAACTAATGTAAATAAAATAACCTTTACATTAACCAATAATAAATCAAAAATCTACAAAATTGTGTTTCGAGACCTTCAAGGATGTTAATGGAGCTCAGCCTCTATCCTTCACCTTCCTGATCCACTTGCAACGATGTCTCCCTTTGATTCTTCGCCTTCGTGTGACTTTAACAAAATATAACTCTATCACAAAAGCTCCAAATTAGATAAATGATCACACCATCGCGATCTTCTCAAAATTATGAGCAACTTTCATATATAATTTGAGATCTGGAAGTGAGCAGAAGTGCCCCAAAATTACACTTTTCCAAAACTACCTCCTTATTCTTTTACATAGACATGGGACTTGTCTATTACAAATACAAGTGAGTTTTATTTATACCACTTACAAGATGGTGGCAGGTTGGTAAGGCCGCTTATCTTTTTTATGAGGTGCTGAGTTCAAATCCTCCTTCCATAGGTTTAGGCACCCAATTTAGCCATTGACCCCACATTTAGTGGGAAAGGGATATTATAAGCCTTTAAATAGTTTTTTCCACAAAATCTTCCTTATCCCATGGGATTAGGCTTATTCCCGTGGAATGGATTAAATAAAATATTATTATTATTATTTTAAATCTAAATCCACTAAAAATTTGCCCAAGTGTCATGCCCATAATATGTCATTTGTCCACGTCAAAGTGTGTCACATCATCATTTGACCACAACTTTGACTATGCATATCTTTCGCATACAAACTCGAGTTTTGTCCATTCAAAATGCGTCGAAAGCTTCATGACGAGATCTATACCATGGAACTAATTTTTAAAAAATTACAAGACCATCAATTTTACCTTGTCACCAATTGCCATGTGTCACCTTGTCATTGGTCCACTTGTTGACATGTTGACCAAAGTTGACTTTCATGTTGACTGAACTTTGACCAAACATAACTTGAGCTCAGAGTGTCCGTTTTCACGTTCTTATAGTCGTTAGAAAACTCTCTGAAGGATATACTATATACTTGGAATGGTCATAGGGAAGTTTTGGGAACTTTTGACACTAAAAATATGCCCGATCACTAACTAGCCTCATTGACACGAGAAAAAAACTTGGAAGGAAAATAATTGATTCCCCTACTTCAAGAGTCCTTATCATCCTATAGGTCATTATTTCATACCCTCAACACTCTATTTGTACTCTGGTTTTTTCTATTTTCTCTCATAATTCATGTGGTCACTATACAACCCTTAATGCTCCTAGTTTCTCCTCTTATGGACTATGAATAGACTAGTTCCTCCTTAGTTCATGTCATCATTAGATACCTCTATGCAAGGTTGTGCAAGTACCTCTAAGATCTTATAGTATTATTATTACTTGAAGAGAAACAACTCAAAAGCATACCCGTGAAGTTAATGTCTTTTCTCAATCTTGTAATCCTCCATCTAGCCTTAATTCTTCACTCTAGGCCTTGTAAAGATTAACACATTCTCTTGAAACTCTATGCATTTGTTAGAGACATCACTACAAGCTCACATTGATCATACTGATTCTTGCAAACATGTTCACAACTAAACCCTCATTTTTTTGTCTTTCATAGATTTATAACCACTTCCAATATGTATAACCACTTCTAGAGATCTTTCAATTATATCTCAAGGACTAATCACTTTAGCATGAACTTGATCCATTCACTCACATATTTACAACTAAGTCACTAGACTGTCAAGATTTCACTATTCTTCATACACCCTTTATGAAGCATAACCACTTTCAAATCATGAACTAGAATAAATTTGCATCCTTGGAGAATCCTTATCAGTCTCTCCGTGACATTCTTATACTTGTATCAACCCTTATCTAGTCTCTTATCTCCTTGATTCATAATGCAAATCAGATCATGCCTTGACACTTTACTTGAATGATTGACACTCAAAAATTAGTATTCTCATGACAAACTTCATGCCTCTTGATGAAACAATAATCTATTTATAAACATTTGTACACATATATTTACAACATAACATGTCAACCATATTGTGTATAGACATCCGACACATACTCAAACTTCGTGGTCAAACCATAAGATGATGCCAAATACACATATGACCAATTTCGCAACATTTTGAAGACCTCAAACTTAATGAATGGATAACCAAGACTTCATCAACCCAAACTATCCTCATGACTTCACTTTTACATGACTGATATCACATGAAAACTCTAGCAAACATTTTATTTCGACTCAACCCATATTTTCACTATGTGATAGAGTTATGGGTTTGACAATCAAACTATATTTGATAGGCTAACCTCAAGACTTGAGCATGACCTTATAAGACTCACAAAATTAGACACTTGTGATCACCTTATTTACTTGAAACAACATGACACAACATTGTTTCCCGACTTTCATCATATTCAAACCGAGGGCATACCTATTTCTTCATGAACCGATATGAAACATTGAGTGGCAGATCCATACCTCTTCACATCCTTTGCACAAAAATTAATGAACTTAAGGTACCTTGAGTGACTTCATGATCCCATTATCCTTCCTTTTAGCATGAAGAAGCTTGAAAACTTTTCATTGTTTGATTGAGCTTCATTTGATCTTTCACATATCTTTTGTTATATTCCTCTTTCTTCTTCATAGGTTCGATGGAATTTGATGCATTGATGACCATAAAGACCTCCTTGAGAAAACTCAAACCTGTTCACTGACCTCCTAAGAGAATTTACCTCTCCTTCATGATGGACTATGCATTCAACACCTTATATAGCATATATTACAAACTCATAACATCTACATCTTGTTCACACTGATCAGCATACACCTTGACACTTGCCTCTTGAATTGTCAATTAGACCATGGACCATTTCTTTGAATACTATCACAATTTTGGTATTATGAAAAGTACTTACACACTTCTCAAGACTAGGACACACAATTAAGACTCAAATATACTTGGTGCAGACCTTGACAAACCTTTTCACTTCTTGCATGACTTTATACTTGAGGACTAGGATGACTATCATAACATATCACTATGACATGCTTGAATGGAGCTAGATGAATAGTTTGAGGACATATCTTAACAAACTATACCAAGAGATGATCTCACACCCTTACAACTCTTTGAAGACTTCTCATAACCTCTATATAGACTGGTTGTATAATCGTGGCCTTAGGAAAGGATAGAAAAACATACCTTTTCAAAGTTCGCACACTTGCAATAATGTGAAGACTTTAATCGAGATCCTACCGATGGTGATGCACCTTCAATAAAACACCTTTCTTCATTAATATAATTCATGTCTCCTAGAAGCCTAGATGCGACATACACTTTCTTATTAGATCACTAAAACAATAGATAGTCATCAAAAGAGCTCAATGACTCTTTCTTTTTCCTTTGAGACCTTCTCATTATTCTTGGATGTCCCTTTAGGTGTGATAATTTCATCATCTATACCTTCATCTTCTATTTGAAGTCATGAAAAACATATATGATGTCTCCCATTCACTTTCTCTATCATGGTTTGTGGTAAAATTTCTTCATGGCACTGTATCGGGCTTGTTTTCTTCTTTCTTGACTTTATGAACACCTTCGATATCTTGTTAGAGATGGGCTCTCTCATGACTACCTCTGACTTCTTATCCTTTCTACAATCTCCACATACTATCTTCCTATGATGCTTTGTCTCTTTAGACCTATATTTAGTTTCTTTGACCTTATATTCATGCTCAACATCCTTCTTTTCGGTGATTGTCTCAAACATGGATGACTTGGACTCACTCTTAGATTCCAACCATAATTAGCACTCTCACGACCATGACACTTCCTAGAAACATGTCCAACCTTGTTGCAATTATAACATACTATATTATTCATACCTCTTGAGTCTTCTTCTCTCCAAGACTGACTAGATGGTTCATATAAGAAATATTTGGCAGTGTGTCCCTTTTCTTGACAATTGAAGCAAACTATATTCCTTGCTTTCTCATCTCTGTTATCCCTCCATGGATGGTCATCTATGACATTATTCCTACATTCCTTAGCTCTATGTCCAAAATTATGACAAGTAAAGCAATAGCCATTAAAGGTTATTTCATACCTTGATGCATTAGGTTGCCTAATATGGTTAGGTTTTCTTGAATTTGTCTCCTTGGTCTCCTTCATGTTTTTTTTCTCCTTGGATCAGCCTTGTCATATTCACACTTCTACATGTATTCTCCTTTGAATCCATGACCTATCTTTTCTCCCGCTACTCTTTAACTCTCCAAAATTTCATCAAGCACTTTTAAGCTCTTTTCTAGTTTTCCACACATCTTCAATCTATTGTTTGCATCTTCTAGTTTAGCTTTCAATATTCTCAATTATTTTTCATTCTTGAGGCAAACATCTTCCTTGCCTTTCAAGGCTTTTGACACATTCTCAACTAGAGATTTCATCTCCTTAAGGGTTTGATCATGCTTAACTTCTATATACTTGATTTCCTTTATCAATCCATCAATCAAGGACTCAACAATCGAAAGCTTCCTTTTCAAAATTGCTTCGATAATTTACCCATGATTTTTCTTTAAGGATCTCCTCCAAGCTATCAAACTTGTTCTAAGAGGACCTAGCTCTAATACTAATTGTTGGAAACACAAGCACTGAGAGGGGAGGGGTAAATCAGTGCTTCTTAAACTTTTGAAACCAATTTCAAATCTTAACAAGCCATTCAATCTTAATCAACCTTAATCATGTGCAAACAACAAGCAATCACATATGAACACCATGGTTAATGTGGGAAACCCTTAAAGGGAGAAAAACCCACTGAAATCAATGCACTACTTGGACAATTGTCCCATAAGAGATTACAATGATTTCAAATTTGTTGAACACCCACTCAACTTGAACCACCCACTCCAAAATTTAGCCAAACACCCACTTTACCTTTAGCAAGATCCTACTTGCATGAAAACAACAACCCCCAAGAATTCAGTCAAGCACCCACTTAACATTTTGCAAGCTCCAACTTGCAAGGAATCTCCAACTCCCTATTTTCCTAAGCAAAACTTAGAATTATCATAATTTTGATCACCTTGATCTAGTTTCTTGAATCAACAAATTGTGACCTCTTATTCAGCTCATATCCAATTCATTCACACACCTATTTGCTCATATTTTCTCTTCAATTCATACTTCTTCAATACAATCTTCAAAATCCTCTTCCATGCATGCATTAAATGATTTCTTCACACAAGGATGCACTCATCTTCCTCCTCTATAAATTCAAAATTTAGATCAGGTCATGTAGGTCTTAATACAGGCTTCAAAACATCCTTTTACTCACAAGGATGAACTTTTTTTTCACCTCACTCACATCAACTCATATTCTCTCAACATATTCATCTAAAAGAGATAATTTTATTGCACACAAAAATTCTTAAACATGATGATAACACTCTCTCACAGCTGTCCAAATTCATATTCCAAAACTTCACATTCTAGCCTCTTCAACTCGTACCAAAGCCTTGGATGACATCACCAAAAAGCTACCAAAATGCAATCATTGCATCTATAGAAGTGTTAGTTGTAGTATTGATCTTTTCTGATCTTTTCATGACACCTCTAATAGGTATGTGGACTTGGAAAACACTCCTCAAATCGCTGCACCTCTGAAGTGACTTAAACCCTTTCATATTCAGTCTAACAATTGACTTGTAACTATCATTTTTAGTTTGTCTTCTTTTTCCCAACCTAGAAATATTTGTCTTCTAGTGAACATAAATCATGCATAGTGTTATGGTTGTGTGTGCACATTAAAAATGTCCTCTTATTTACTTCTATAAGCTTACCATGCCTTGCATCATGCCATTTTACTCTCAAACCTCCATTAGAGCTCATATGCTCAAATAGGTGCAAGGTCTTCAAAAATAGAGTCTTCAAACCATGTGCAAAGGACACACTTCCAACACATTTCATGCTCTAAAATCAAAGAAGAAGATGCTTTAGGATGACCATGACATCATCACATGTTTGGTATGCTACAAGTCAGGGCTGAAGATTTCATTCCATCTATTCTTCTTAGCTTGACATGCACAATCATGGTGGCTCCAAAACACAATCATGGAGAACGAATGAGTTCATATAGAAAAACTCACCATCAAGGATCAAGATATATACTATTAGTAATCACTTTGAACATAATTTCCATTAATACTCACTTTTTCATCCAACTCATAGAGGAAGACCTCCAACCAACTCAATCTCTGCAACTGCTCCAAATTGGCTTCAAGACCCCAAAATTGGGTCTTCAAAACATAGTTGGTTCATCTATCGAAACAACTTATCAAGACACAAACCATATACCATTGGAAAGGTATTTAATTCTACTTTCAAAAACAACTTAATTTATCTTCCAACGCATAGTAGAAGGCCTTCAACCAAGCCAATTTCTGCAACTATTCATTCAGGCTCTAAGAACTCAAGAACTAGTATTGAGAGAAACAAGCTAAAACACCTCCAAAACATCTTCCAAGCTCAACAAAAACATGGAACACACTTATAAATTTTTTTCTAAGCACTTAGAGATCTCTAGAAATCATGAAACAACTCAAAACAACCAACAAACCCCATGAGGCCACTCAATAACAAGCATTCTCGAATTGACCTTCAAAGAACTAGTTATACTTGCTCATCCCTCAAGAAAGGCTCAAGTGTGATATGTCATTGGAAATCTATTGGAACTAGGATCATGACAAGATTCAAACCAAATCTTAATTCCACTTGTAGCTCCCCAAGACCACATTGATCACGAGATGCTCCAAACTCGCCCAAAACCAATCTTCATAAATAGGGCACACTTTACACTTTAAATGCTCAACCATGATCTAAAACTATCATGGAAATGTAGTACAACTCTCAGGCTTCCATAAATGGTGATTTATTCATTAAGTTCAATGGACAACATTTGCACAAACTCAAAAACTCTAGAAACTTCCCTTTTTGAGTGGTTCCCACAAAATGTCACAAGATATAAAATACCTCATTGAAAAGCTGAAGGAGTTCTCTACAACGTCCGATCATCACATTTGAAAAACCAATCAATTTTGTCTTAGTAAAATCAATATTGTATGCTTAAGATGTATTCTTATCATTTGTTATAAATATGGATAGGTTCCAAGTGGTGCACACTTAAATCCATATCATATTTATAGACTTAATTGAATGTGGTTGTCAATAGCGAAATATATTCTTTAAAATGTGCCTTAAAAACTTGTTCAACAAGTAATCTACTATACAAATGTAACTATAGCCTCTCTCTTATGAATACACGGGCATAGAGGGTTTGTGGGTAAAGTAACTTACGTGAATTGAAATTACTATTGTAATGATCACATTCTATAAGAGGTTTTTAATACAATAGAGTTAGTAATGTTGTTTGGATAAATATTGTCATTTAAACTTTCATTATTTATCAATTGTGTGTATGTAGGAGTTTGTCTAAATGTAAACATTTTCAAATGTGCAACATTAGTACCTTGATAAGAAGGACACAATAATAACTTGTGGGCAAACTATGTATGTATGTATGTGAGTAAACAATTTATTTTTAACTTTAAATTTGATATGCATTTGAGTGTCACAACCAACACAATAAAATTTTACTTGTAAATTTGATGTCACTTCACTTTAAATTTTTTTCTTTCTTGTTAGAAAATTCAATTGAAAAGTTGTAATATATTGGATAGAGGATGACTTGAGAGCTTCTTTTGGCATAGCAATAATAACGGATATGGTTGACCAAGGAAATGCAAGATACATTTTGAGATAAATGTAATCAAGATATGTATAACATTTAGTCACCCTGTTACTTGGAAAAGCAAGAATAACAGACAAAATTGAAGCAAGGAGAAGAAGAGTAGAATACAATACCCTCACATTAATAATGAGATGATTAATTGACGACGACTTTACCGGACATGCCGATTCCCTGATGAGGATAGCAGTAGAACTTGTAAGTGCCCTTCTTACTGAGGGTGACTTTGTATGTCTGGCCGGGGGCGTTCAGCAAATCCTCCTCAGACATGGAGATGGAAGAGGCGTCAACTCCTTCGGGTACCTCATCCTCCTCGAATATTACGTTGTGAGGGAAGCCGGCATTGTTCTTAAAAACGATGGTATCACCAGCAGTAAGCTGGAACTCGCTCGGTATGAACACCAGCTCGCCGCCGTTGCCGCCCATCAAAACCTCCAACGCCTGCGCGTTGCTCGACATCACAACGCTCGCCGCCGCCGCCGCCGCCATCAGCGCCGCACCCATCTTCGACGCCCGCACCTTCACACCGCCTCTCGCCCTCGCTGAGAATGGCTTCACCACCGCCATCTTTGAGCATTCCACCTTTCCGCATGTGAAGCTAGGAGTCGGGATCGCCACCGCCGCCGCAAACGCTGCCATTTTTTTTTCCGTGATCAGAAAACGTATGACTCAAGGGGCATACCCGGTTGTAGTAGAAAAAGGGTAAAAGAAGATAAGAGGGCGGTTTCTCGCCACACACGTATCGTCCTGATAAGGATCATGATCATCGCACCCTCCACATTAGATACTCCCGGATTCATTGGATAGACTCCGGATATCATCATCTTACGTGGCCCTTTTTTTTGGATGTGTCCTAGATTTTAAGATTTTGAGGAACCCTCCCACCTCTCCTATGTTATTAGTTACGTCATTTCACTCATAGACCACTTGGTGTCGTGGACGTTATTACAATACATAATTTCATGAAAACTAATCATCGCTCTTATAATTGAATAAACAACATTCCAATTTTAGTCAAGGATGATGAGGATATTAAGGTCAACATGCAAACAAATGGTATTCCATGATCGTGTACTCTTGGAATGCAAAGGAGCTTATTGACATAACCTAAAAGTATATCATTAGGGATACAAGTCAATTGTTTTACAATAAAACAAGCTCTCTCTTTGCAAGAAATTAAGATTACATTTTAGCAATGGCTTGTTGACTCACTTGTTGCCAACTAGATCATGTGTGGAAATTTTAACAAGATTGAGTTTAGGGATCATAGAAGAGGTGCTTTTCCTATCACAATGTTGTCATAAAAAAGGGGCATGGTACTACATGCATGATAAACTTGGTCTCTTAAACCCTAACTTCCATCGCTTCCTCCCTACCACCTCACTATTATTTACATGGTCCAAAATATGCAAACATGGCCAAAGGGTGGCAAAAAGGCTAGTACAATCGTGTATGCAAATCAAAATCATTTTCACCTTTACCAATATTTTTGACCATCATGTGGTTCTCTTCGCAAAAGCCTTATTTTTAGACCACCTCTCTATCAAGTTTGAAATTGAATGGATTGCCACCTAAGTTAGGACTATTAGATCATAGTTTTATCTTAATATTGTCCATCTCGCATCACGTCTAGACTAAGAAGCATATCAATAGAATTTAGAACCTTTCCCATTGGCCTTTTAGAGTTTATAAACATGGATAAACCGGTGAGATAATTCCATTATTTGACAACTACCTTTTACACATCATCTATGATAGACAAAGTCATCTTCTATCATAATGCTCATGATGCTTTACACTATAAACTTCTTCGGGTTTGACAAGAATTAGAGAAACCTCCTTTTGATGAGGATTTGTAAAAAGAAGTTTCCTTATAAAGACACAAGCTTAAGTTGAGGAACACTATGAAGCCTAAAGAACTTGGACTACGGCTTGTGTGCACTAGTCAAGAATCACATCTATAGAGATTTTAAACAATTCTTTTCTCTCATCCACTTCCAAAGAATCAATCAATCACATAAAATCCACAAGAGAAGTTGATACTCAAGTTGTACCTCTACTTAATAGCTTGAAACATCTTGTCTCCCATTACCATGTTGTAACACTAAAATACATATTCAAAAACATGAAAATTTCAACAAATTGAAAGAACTTGCATGTAAAATGGAAAAAATGAAGCTTTAAACTAAAAATGAATGAATGCACATGAGACAAAGGAGTGTCCCACCTAGGCGTGCCATATGTATAGAAGCTAAAACTTTAAACTAAGATAATTAAAAGAACCTAACACCAAGTAGATCCTAACTTAGTCAAAATTAAGCTAATACATCATGATAAAGCAAAAAGAAAGCTAATTAACTTGCATAAAACATGAACTCATGAACTCAACAATAAATGCAAAGCTCCCTTTGATATTTGGATGCGCTTTGGATTGTAGATACTTCCTTTAATGAGCCAAACATAAGCCATGTACAATTAATATTTCTCAAGTAAGAGGAAGATATCTCATTAAGTATGGCTTAATTGCCATTTTTTATTCTTCTCTTACTACTCTTTGGCAAGTAAAAAGGGGAGAGTTAACAAGCCTTCCAATAACATGAAATGTTCTTCTCAAGTATAATGTCTGTCAAGGACATGGTGTAAGTTTGGACAAGGTGTACTAGGCTTCTTATATAGCTTTCCATTTTGGGAGAAGCTTGCATCCTAGTGAATGTGGGATAAAGGGAATGTAGAATTAGAAAGGGATAAGTATGATTAGAAGAGATTAATTAGAGATTAACAACTCATGGGAGTTTGGGGAGGTTTAATTAATCAACTATGATTAATTAGTATACTAATGTAGAAAAAAATCTATGCACTTGAGTACATTTCTAGGTCCTAAAAGCATGCGGCATTTACACTATTCTTAAGCGAGAAAACTAGTAATTGACAACTCCCTTTATCCTTTTACTTGATCTTATACAATGTTATTGGCTTTAAAGGGAATGTAGAATTAGAAAGGGATAAGTATGATTAGAAGAGATTAATTAGATATTAGCAATTCATTGGAGTTCGGGAGGTTTAATTAATGAACTATGATTAATTAATATACTAATGTAGATAAAAAATCTATGCACTTGGGTACATTTCTAGGTCCTAAAAGCATGCTAGCATTTATATGATTCTTAAGTGAGAAAACTAGTAATTGGAAACTCCCTTTAGCCTTTTACTTGATCTTATACACTTTTATTAGCTTTATACATCTTACACTATTGTCGACATTTGACTGTTTCATCTTTCTATGGCCTCAGACACTAGCACTCGGCCCGAGGACACTAGCGTCGGTGCACTCGTGTTCTCTTGGGTGCTCCTATCCCTCTTTAAATCTTTATTATCCGTTTTAATCCCTTTCGCATCTTAATTACTTTTTACTACTTTTGGTCAACCTTTCAATTGTCAATTACGAAATTCAAACAAGGGAATCATATAAATACATAGTTATGTTTTCAAATTAGGGACCAAACACTACACATTACATACCATCACATAAGCTTACATCCAAAGCAAAAAAGAGCTTCAAAGGAATCCATCTAGAACTCATACAAGGGACAAGGGTTGCATCACTTTTGTATACACAACATAGGAGGGGAAGTCTATTATATTTCATCCCACACATTCTATACATTTGGTAAATTCTAGATCTAGCCTGCTATCACTGTATAACTTACAGAAGGGCATCCTAGGGCATCATTACTACACACACACACACACACAAGAACTACATGGACATTAGAGTTTGAGATGTAGTGCGGTCTTGGTCAGTAAGTTCACTCTTCGGGTGACCACCAGGGTCAATTTGACTCCCCATTCTGCATTTTCATTTTTAGGTTTGATGTGGTTTGTGGGTATGTGTAGGTGAACTTCTTTCTTACAAGCTATAGGTACCTTCAATGATCAAGGAGAAAATCACAAAAGACAAACAAGAACCAACAAGTACCTCTTCTAACATAGAAGAAATCGGTTCTTGAGCATTTTCACAAATACCAAGATCCGAGATCTAGTCGCCATCACCCGGGCATTCATGTCCTCCTTCTGCGCCCCTATCCTTCACCGTTTTTGAGTTCCAAGATTTCCATTGAGAATTAATGATGCTTTCTATAGTATTTTTCATCATTTTACCCGCTTAGATCACTTCCATATTGTATGGATATCAACTAAGTCTTCCTATCTCCCTCTCTTGCTTAGGGTTTTACATTTACATACTTATTTTCTTGTGTCTTTATTGTATCTTGCAATTATACATTGTTTATTGTAGTATTTACTCCGAATTCAGATTTAATTCTACTTTTATTAAATCATTTGGTGAACCCAACCTCTTAATTGAACACTCGGATCCTTATTTTGCATATTCTACTTGATTGTGTTCTTCTCCAAACCAAGACCCTAGTTACATCATGGCCCCTAAAGTTCCTCAAGTCTCCTTGTATCAATTACTTCAAATTCACCCACCTTGCAAATATTCTCTTCAAAAATCCATACCCACTGTGTACCTCCCTTGCGATACACCACCTTCACATGTAAGTACAATTTTTAATCCTCTATCCGATGACCCTAGAAGTTTTAATACTCTATCAAATAAACCCTTCTCAAGCCAATTCAAGCTTTGCATCATGCTTTTCAAGATATATTTCAAGTTATGGAAACCACTATTGAGAAAACAAAATATGACACTAAGGAGAGGGCACACAAAAGTTTCACGTGCGGGAGCGAGGCATATTTGAAGGCATGGAAGGATAGGAAGGAAACACACGTGAAAAATATATTGATTCGGGAATTAGCCATTTTCGTGGTTATAGGCTATTTTTGGAGATAGCGTACGGAGCACACAATGGGACGGAGACTTATGACACATAAATGTTTTTGGGAAGAGCGTCTCTACAAAGTGCCATGCATGAGTTTGAGTTAATAATAAGAGTATTACTGCTTCGATTAACTGTAAGAGATCTATTATTAGCGCACTTGTATGTGTGCATGTTATTGTAAAGGTGTGTGACTATTTTTAGCATGCGACCTATTTTGGGAAGTGCATAAGCGGTGAAGGTAAATTCCCCACCCTTATAAATATGTATTAATCCATGTAGTTAGAGAGACACTGTGTATGATCTATTGTGGAGTTATGCTGCCAGATTTGATGTGTGCATAAACTTATGATACTATTTATTGTAAGAAGCTTATGTATTTATTGTGTTTAATATAATGGAGTATATTGGGTGAATAATGGTGTTAAACATGACTGTAACTGGTTCTTACATTTTTGATTTCATTATGTTTAACGTTTGATTCATGATTCTTTAAGATCTAGATCTGGTATATGCTCTGTGAAATGTTTATGTAATTTATGGATCTGAATGCATAATATCTTCATCATGCTCACATCCTACACAAGCAACTATAAGGAGGAGCCTTGTACCTTTGTGCGCTTCGGGTGAGTGCTCAACTTAGGCTGGGTGATGTGCCAACGCACTTGGGTTATTCATTGTAAATTCTAGGTTGCATCATTGGTTCCATTGTTGGGACCTCTTTTTCAATTGTTTTCAGGATGGTTCAATTGAAGATATACCGGTTGACCCTAGAAAGTGTTGAGGAGTGGATAAAAGATCTAGAAGAAGAGTACATGTAGAGGTTCAAAATTGGATCTGAGTTTGACGCATGCACGTGGGTGGAAAAGAATCTGTATGATGGTTTATATGAGAGCTTCTTTTCTATTTTCTTGGTAGAACTATATGAGTGGCTGGTTTCTTATGCGTCTAAATGAAATTGGAGGTATCATACACTTTTTTGGATGCAGGAAGAATTTCAAGCCTTGTATGATGCTGATCTGATTTGGACACACACTATGGATACTTGGTTCCATGTTGTTTTGAACATATATATTCTGGAACACTCAATTTCCACTTATTCCTACCCAGAGGTAGTTGAGTTCCAATTTTTATGTTATCCCAGGGGAACATACTTACAAGGCATTCCACTGGCGATCAAGATCTTGATGGTAACCCTGAACTTAGAGGAAAAGATGATGGCTAGCTAAACCCCACCATGTGTGGGGCAGGAGTAGGTTTGGTGAAAGATGGCAGACCTAGCGGTAGAGAGGCAAAGAGAAGAAATGCAACTTAAGTACAATGAGGCATACGAGAGGAGATAGAGAAGAAACGTGACATTGCAGAGAAGATGGCGTTGAGGAGAGAGATGGCTCATGAAGGATTTGGATATCATGTAGAAGGCATGGAGCCAGAGCATCAGAAAATCCCCCATTTGGGCAATCATGATAGGAAACCCTCCTCGGCCTCACACAGAGCATGCTAACAAATATGATCCAGGACACAGGCGCACATCTATCTCTACCTAGAAACCTAGCCCTTGCGCTTGGTTTTTCAGTATCTAGTACATCTAATAGTCAACAAGATAATTTGGGAAGTAGGGAAGCATAAGTAACTCACATAGCAAGTACATCTATGGCAGGGTAAAAATCGTCTTGTTTGTTTTTGAGATACCTTTTCAGGCGCATCATCAGCACATAATTCAAGCGTGAAAAATTTTGGGCTCACTTCTGGGAGTAGTACCACCACACAGACTGTAGGAGTTTAGTACAGTACTACTATTGGGACATAGGGAAGTACATCTTCTAGTCCACTTCTTATATAGTGGAGGATCGGGGGTATAGGTGGCTCTAGTTTTTGGATTGGTGGTTTCTGGGTAGAGGTAACACAGGAGTTCTAGGATCAAGTGGGGTGGGTCCAGTAACCCCAGAATATTTACATGGAGATGTCTCTTCATCTTCCAGAGTATAGGGGCATAGAAGATGTTGTTGAACACGTGCACATGTGTGAGATGTTGTGGCGTGCAAAAAGGGATCATAGATTATGAGCGTAAGGAAAGTCAATTTGCAAATACATTGAAAGGACGTGCACACAGTTGGTACAAGAAGTTTGACCCTGATCAAACTTATGTAGATTATGCAACATTCAAAGATGCATTCCTTAAAGAGTTCTATATCCATGAATTTGAGTAGAAGAGTATAAGCATGCTCAAGGATATTAAACAGGCACTACTGAGAGTGTTTGGGAGTATGATGCCCATTTCAAAACACTTTTATCTAAGCTTTCTTATGATATTCATGCAAACCAGTATGATGCAATTTTCGTTGGAGGTCCAGATCACACCTTTAGAAGGGCTTGTCACATAAGACATACATTGATCCATGCGAAAGCACTTGAAGTAACTTTGCATGAGGAGGCGATCGGGAGTATAGACACTTTGGAGTCAGCCCATTCTTGGAAGCACAAATTGCAGCTATGGAAAATTAGTTGGAGAAACTATCAATGAATTCGGCACATGAGACGCACACTGGGATTTGGTGTACAAACTATGAAGTGGAAGGGAACACCAAAGATAGTTGTCTTCCCCACAGAACAATACATTCATTATTGCTAGACTATGAGATATGTCACCTGAACCATGATGTTGCCCCGTTTCCCCCATTATTACATCACACGATAAGGAAGAATGTATCATGCTATTGTAATATTTTCTAGTCCACGACTCACAATACAGAAGACTGTAGGTTGATTGGTCAGATCCATGATGTTATAGATATTGGTGTGTGACAAGAAAGGAGTATCGGATAACTCTAAAGGTAAAGGTGAGCACTAGGATCGAATCATAATCAAGCACACTATGATCGAAATGAGGGGTGTTATGAAGGAGGACATGGCAGAGGTCGAGGATACCATGGTGGATTCGGAGGTCGAGGTCGTGGTGGTGGATGAAGTGAATTCCCTCATGGAACATGTTTTACATGTGGGATTACACTGACCAACTATAGGCATTAATGTCCTCAGAATATTACATGTTCTTTCTGTGGGAAGAATCATAGTTATGAGGAATGTCTAGATCTATATGAGCATCTTAGAAAATAGCATAAACATGAGAACAAAGGCACAGGGGATGGTTAGGATACAACACATTGTGGAAAATCAGTGGATGTCAAAGTTGGCACCGGAACCTGAGGTATTACCTGTGAAGATCACTACACACGCTTGAAGTTGTGTGCACTCTTTAGAAAAGCGTTACAACATAATCCTACCATCACTAAGGAGGATGTTTTACATGCAAGTATATCCAGGATCTCACGTGCACCGAGAAGGAGGTTTATCAAGAGACCATGGAAGTACTTAGAGACCTTGAAGGGGAAATATAGTATTTAAAGGATCAATCATGGAAGATGGAACAAAAGAAGGCAGAGAGATGGTCTAGACAGATATTGATGACATGAAGGAGGTATACAAAATGTTGCACTAGGAGAATATCATTCCATTACTAGGGAGTTGGCTAAAGGAAACACTCCAAGCGTGAATATTGAGAATGGACGTCAGATCCTATGCATGAAAATCTTCCCCCATAGCTTAGATTAGGACAAGGAGATCACTTTGAATGTTGTTGTCGATGGATGACTCTTGAGTAATATATTGATTGACACAGGCACAGAAAGGTAAATGTGATTACTTTAGATGCATGGGTACAGATGGGGAGACCTTCATTGCAGCCATCTTCTAATGTATTTTTATGGCTAATCAAACTAAGGCCACTCCTATCATATTTTTAAAGATGCATCCATTACTATACAAGGGGCCAAGTTCACTAGGGATTTTGAGGTTTTAGCGCTTACAAAAGCAAACAGTTTCCCAGCTCTGCTTGGGCACCCTTGGTGTTACGTGAATAATGTTGATCTTTGGTTCAACAAGGGATATATCAGTTTTGAGAACAAGGAGGAAAGAGTTATTATCCCTTTAACATATGGAAATATGTGCCCTATGTTGAGCCTTTGAGTGAGGAAGATCTAAATAGGATTTATGTATGTGCCATTCGGGACCCAAAAGTACTCGAGCCATCTAAGGAAGGAATCCTTCAATGGGAAGATGCGTAGTCTATTAGTGATACTACAAGTATTGCTTGTGATAATTGGGCTCATGGTACTTATGAGATGGTTGGGTGCAAAGTAAGGAGCACATTTGCATGGAAAATCAAACCTCGTTGCATCAGGAGGATAGGTAACAACTCTATACCTTGGTACACTTGGAGAAGGAGACCCTATGGTATTCTTGCACCATGGAGGAATAGTGGATAGACCAATTTGAAAGAAGAAATATGTTAGCATATACCCTACGTGGATGAACAATGTGCTTTGGTGGGTGGTTCACAGGGATAATCTTGTAGAATGGAATGAAGTCAGGATTTCTCTAACAACTCGGTTTTCCAGGAGCAATGCACCTACTCAAATATGCACTTATCATGGTAATCAACCTATTTAGCACCATGTTCAATAGTGTGAGAGGCTCTAGACATAGAGGACATGAAGCTTTACCACCTTCGCTATGGGTGCACAAACTTTATTCCACTTTACAAGGTTGCACACGCACTTGGTATGTATATGCGAAGCTACATAGAGAAACTGAGAAATTGGTAGGATTTGATTACATGAATGGTCCAGACTTTTGACTACTTCTCTACTAAACCTCCAGTAGAAGAGGCATTAAGGGTTATAAAGCATTTAACTATGGGAGATAGTGCAAAGGCAGAAGAAATCATTTAGGAGTTATTTGATGAGAATGACTTAGGAGCACACTTTGATGAAGAAGCAAGATAGATGCCATGTTACTTAAGCGTGCTTGATTTGAGAAAGAAAAAGGAAAGATGGTCTACATAGTGGATGATGAGGAAGTAGAAAATTTAGATATATATCATTCATAGGTACACGTGAGGTTTTGGATAGTGTGGATAACAACGTGTGTGCCTATCATGAACCTATGAGGACAAAGAAAGTGAATATTGGTATGGATATTGAACCTAAGGAGGTAATAATTGGAGATTATTGGTTTGACTCTAAAGTGGAAAAGATAGTGGAGTTGCTCCATGATTTTTCAGGACTTATTTCCTAGGGGCTACCATGAATTAAAAGGAGTGCATGAGTCATTAGGAGAAATGAAGATCAAGCTTAAGGAAGGTGCATGCCCAGGTCGGGAGAAGAGACCCTACAGGATGAACCCTAACTTGCGTAAAATTTAAAGAATAAATTGACAAGATGTTGAAGTCTAGCATCATCAAGCCCCTAGAAGAATCGAGTGGGTTAGCCCCATGGTTATCAATATAAAGAAAGATGGTTGGATTAGGATTTGTGTGGATTATAGAGAACTAAATGTTACATGTGTGATTGATCCCTTTCCTACACCTTTCACAGAGGAGATATTAGAAGGCATTGTAGGGCACAAAAATATTCTTTTATAGATGGATTCTCTAGGTATCATCGGGTCGATTACACAGGAGGATCAAGAAAAAAATATTTCACCACTGAATGGGGAATTTTTGCATATATTGTGATGCCCTTTGGTTTGAAAAATGTTCCTGTTGTATTTTCATGAATAGTTGTTCAAGCATTCCAGGATTTTATTCACATTTTTTATCAGGTTTACTTGGATGATTGGATGGTGTATGGACTTGTTAAGGATCATTGTGACAATTTGTGCTTGATATTTGAAATATGTAGACAGTTAAGAATATCTTTGAACATCATGAAGTGTGTGTTTTCCACACCTTTTGGCACTGTGTTAGGGCACATCATCTGCAAGGAAGGTTTGTTAGTAGATCTAGCTAAGGTTGCAGTTATTGTTATAGGCCTGGAAGAGCCTACCAGTCAGTGAGGTGCGCAGATTCTTGGGTCACACTAGGTATTATAGAAAATTTATCAAAGGATATGCTAAGGTTTCGCACCCTTGGAAGAGTTACTAAAAGGAAAAGGGACATTTTATTGGGAGAACTACAACACATGCATTTGAGACATTAAAGGAGAGACTTACTACAATGCCTATTATGTGTTTTCCCTCATGGGACCAATTGTTTCATGTACATGTGGATGCCTCTGACATGACCATTGGCGCGGTGTTAGCTCAGCCTGGAGAAGGTATTATAGATCATCCTATCTATTTTTCTAGTAGAAAGTTGACTCCTACAGAGCATAATTATACAACTATTGAGTGTGAAGCCTTGTCAATGATCTATGCACTACGTATAAAATTTAGACAATACCTTCTAAAGACACCATTCATATTTTACACCGATCACATGGCATTGAAATACTTGGTAAAACAAGCTAGTTTTACAGGGGTACATATGTCGATGGGTATTCTTATTCCAAGAATTTGATTTCAAAGTTGTGGTAAAACCAGGGAAAAGTAATTCTATCCCAGACAATTTATCAAGAATTGATCGGGGAAGATGATGCAGAGACAATTGAAGATACTGATGTTGGATGCACATTTGTTATTGTATACATGTTATAACGCATGCCTTGAGAAATTGGAGGATATTGTTATCTTTTTATGTATAGGTATGGCGCTAGAAGGAATCAAATCCTTAGAGAAGAAACAACTTACAATTCACGTGACACCTTTTATGTTCATTAGTGGTGACCTATAGAAATTAGGACAAGATGAAGTATTGTCTTTGGTGTGTACTAGAGCACGAGTGCTTGGATATCATGGAAGAGGCTCATGGTGGTATTTAGGTGGGCACTATGTAGGTGACGCCACTTGCATGTAAGATTATACTCATTGGATTATGGTGGGAGACCCTCTATAAAGATTGTAAAGCATATTGTAAGGCATGTGATCACTTGTCATGCATTGGTAAACTTGGGCAAAGAGATGAAATGCCTTTAAGACCTATTCCTAGTGTAGAGCCATTTGAGAAATGGGATATAGAATTTGTGGGTCCTATTTCACCAGCCACACGTAGAATTGGATCACGCTACATCATCACTTGCACAAATTATCTTACAAGGTGGGAAAAAACAACACCTACCAAGGATTGTACAATAGCTACAACAACCAAGTTCTTATGGGAAAATGTTCTTACAAGGTATGGATGCTCCCGAGCTTGACAAGTGATAGGGGTACACACTTTCTAAAATGAGATGAATCGGATATATATTGGATGAATTTATGATTGGGCACCATAAGACTACACCCTATCATCCTCAGTAAAATGGGACTTCTTTGAGGCCTTGACAAGATTTTGAGCTAGACATTGACAAAAATTTTGATGTTGGAAGGAAAGATTAGGATGATAAATTTTATTTCATGCTTTGGGCGTATAGAAAAACATACAGAGGTTGAACAAGGTCACACCCTTTCAGTTTGTGTTTGGCGTAGAAGCGAGTTCTTCTATGGAATTCATGTTACCTTCTTTGCGTATTACGCGTGTTAGAGGTCTAGCTGATGAGAAAGCCCTAGAAGAAAGAATTGAAAACTTGATAAAGTTGGATGAGATATGAAAAATAACATGTTGGAGTCAGAAGCAGAAAAATGCCAGGCAGAAGGCATGACATGATAGGCACATCAGGGACAAAAATCTTGAGATGGGAAAAATGGTGCTTCTTTATGACTCTAAGTTTCTGCGCCATCCAGGCAAGCTTAAAGTGCATTGGTTGGGACCGTATATTATCACTCATATACTTGAATCAAGCACTTGTCAATTAGAGACACTTGATGGAATACGGTTACTCGGTTACTTCAATGGGAGTAGGTTGAAGCCCTACTATAAATAAGTCTTCTTGGTGTTTGTAATAAGGTAGTGTTTCCATTTAGACTAGGTTTTCATTTATGTATTTCCTTCTTCGTCATATGCTTTTTCAATTTAGTTGGTGTTTTGTGTAATAAGCACGTTTTGCGCGTTAGAAGCTAATTACCATTTGAAGAAATTTTATATGCATGAGGACTGCACATACCATTGGTGTGGGGTGGCTATTTACAACTGGGTACACATAAAGGAACAAACTACTACATGTGTTATTCAAGTTTGGAGAGGATTTGTTAGAAAGGATATTTCTTTAAAAAGATGACCGTAGATGGAGATAAATGAGGGAACAATATAACGTGAGGTAAGCGGTGATTGTGGAGACTACCGGGGAAGGCGTAGTAGCAAGGTACTAAAGTGCAAGGGAAGCGCATCTTGAAGAAAGTCTATGCCGGAAGGTAGGAAGGCACACTAGAAGGTTATAGCTAGGGCGCGAAAGATGTACCGCATGGGATCTTGTAAAATTGTCAATTAATGAGAGGATTGTTGGTTGGTGAAGGAGCAATAAATGCACTAATTTTTTAAAATCTATATAAGGACATGATGTGGGTTCATTTTTACCTTTGCGATCACAAGTATTTGAGTGATCTAAGTGCGATCAAGCCAAGCGAGTCATATTGAGGTGTGGAGAGTGTGAAACCAAACATGGAGAGTAGATTATTGCATGGAAGAGGCTTGCGTCCCCATTGGTGAAGGGTTTGAGCAAAGAAGAGGTATTGAAAAGAAGCTAGGGCATGGTTTCAAGCTAGGGAATGCAGATTTGAGCTAGGGTTTGAGTTTTCTTATTACAGACAAAAAAAAAGGATTTTTACAATGGCACTAAAGAAAACACCTGCCACAGGTGCCAAAGGAAGAAAGAAAATATAGGATGAAGTTGAAATTTCTCCGAGAGTAATTTTTAGAGATGTAGTACCTAGAAGGTGTGATAGTCAGACAAGAGTGGGATTCCCACATCACAGGTGTAAAATAAGTGACTACAACCACCGTACATTTGAAAACAAGAAAGAGTTGGATGCATTGTTGAATACAAAGACCAACAAGTGCACGTGGAGGATATGCCAGTATATGACGATGTTGGGAGAAATTGTTGAAGCAGTAGGAGTCTATCAGTTGTATGAGCTCCCATATTTTGGAAAGTATGAACCATTATACCAATGGTCTGATGACCAGAGTCCATGAGGACTTCTTCTATTTTGTCGAGATGAAGGGTTAGAATCACAACAACCCTGATTTTGACACTGATAGATTGAAGGGCACATGGGTAGACCTTTCTAGTGATCTGACTGATAAAGTAGAAATCATAGAGACAAGAAAGGAGTTGGGGTATACTAAGGGTCCACGTGGAATGGAATTGATAAATTGAAGAAGTACCTAGTGGTGTAGGAAGCCATGCATCTAGTAACCAAGTTGAATGATCAAGAGAGATGGTCATAGGTGAATACCATGTGGCTGCATATTGTGAAGAAAATGTCTCAGGGAGTAGTCTATAACCTAGCATGCTACATTGTAGACACCATTATTGAGGAAGCATGCACGTGAGAGAAGATAAGTTTTGGCACTATCCTCCTTTCTTCTATGTTTTTAGAAATTGGAGTGCCCGATGGGCCAAAGAACAAGATCTGGGAGTATCCCATGGAAAATAAGTCCCTCGTGGAGAGGTTTGACAAATATTTATGTGAAGGATCAATGAGTGGGCCATTTAAGTAGAGGGTGGAGATGTGGTATGATTGAATTTCGCATGGAATTTAAGGAGGAGTGGTGCATTCTTAAGGAGCTACCTTCGATGGTGGGAAAGGTAGTACAATTCACGGTGTACCAACACTTTTGCATCACATGATTTTCTATGAGGGATGGGGCATGGAGCCCATGGTGCAAACTTCCATATGCCTTCATAGCATGCTACTTCAGAATCATTCCACCAATTTACTAATGTGCCACCTAAAATTTAATGCAAAAAGGTAGACTATGACTACCACACTCTGAGGAAGGCATATGTGTATCCAGGATCGGACTACCTACATTGAGAGGCTCATCTCAGATGTCATAAGTATGAAGCCAAAAGCTTGGCTATTGGGGAAAGTGGAGCCAGTTCTCATATACCTTCAACTTAAGCCTAAGCTGGAGAATAACAAGTATGTAGAAAATGAGTTTGCACTCCCAGGGCGCCTAAAGGAAAACATACAATGGAGAACATGCTAGCCCCACAACCTACAGAAACTATAGCGGTAGATGAGGAGGATGAAGAAAATGAAGATAGTGGTGGCTTAGATCATAGAGGTCAAAGGCAAACCACAGAAGAGTAGAGACCGAGCATGTGGTACTCCACCTCAGGTAGAAGAAGAAGACAAAGACTTAGACATGGAATCAGTCCATGGAGAACTGATTTAAAGAGGTATTCAAAAGAACAAGGACTCAAGGTGTGAGACCTTCACACACTGTAAAAGGTCATCATGAATCTCTCATCGAAAAGAGATAACGAGAGGAAGAAGAGAAAACTAAATCTAAATGAGGAGGTGGAGGAGTCTGTAGAGAGAGCACGCCTAAAACCCTTGTACATCCAGAAGATGTGGAAGAACCCAAGGATGATGATATGAAGGATGAAGAGGAAGGTGCGAAGGAGGCAGAGGAAACAGTATGATATTTCTCAAAACATCAAAGATCCAACTCCAAACCTTGGCGCTCAAGTTCCTAAGGGGCCAAGAACTAGGAGAACTAGTGGGGAGTATGTTAGGCCAAGTATGGGCTATACTGAGGACACAAGTAAAATTGTCTACGCCTATTTTAAGAGAACAATGGGGATTAAGGGGTTGTATGGATGGGAGTTGATGGACCTAGACATGGCCACTACACACGTGAGGAAATAATTCCTGGTCCATGTAAAAATCACATGGATGAGCCCAATTTTGATGTATGTGAGGAGTCATGTGTGTCAAGAAGAATGAAGAAGGCACCACGAGTAAGCACATGACTATAAATCCCACTCTCATGTCTAATGAGTAGGTGAGCAATGCCTTAGTTAAGGTATCTACAGAGGTTATGTGGAGGAACATAGATAAGGTTTCCACTATTAGAGTGCTATGAGAAGATAACAATGCAAAAGCTATAGAAATAGAACATCTAAAAGGAGATAAGGACTTAGAACAGAAAAAGAATGAAGCCTTCATCAACATGGCATAAGAAATTAATGATTTTGTCTTGAAAGAAAGACAAACTTAGAGTCTAAGGTACCTAAAAAGTTTCCTTTGGATATGCATTATGTGTGTACGTTAGTTGATTTGGTGCTTGAGGATGGACCAATTCACATGCCAACGCCAAAGGACCCTAAATAGAAGTAGAGAGAGCAAGGGCCTCCATGGTTAGAAAGATTTCATCTTATGAGGCATTGCTCCAAACTTTACAAGATGAGCTGAAGAAAGTAGATCAAGATTTGAACATATGCACAACTCAGTAGTGATCAAGATCAAAACTATATTAGAAGATAATGAAGTTATGAAGGAAATGAAGGATGATACTTTAGGGTGCACAAGAGAGATTGGCATTAGTAAAGAAAAAAGTGTGAAGCCCTTACAACAACACAACATCCACATAAGGAGAGGCTGGATGAGCTTGGAAAGCTCATAGCACAAAAGATGGATCTTCTGGAGGGAAGGATGTCTATTATGGCTAATGTTGTCCTAGTATTGTAGAATGAAAAGGGAGAGATAACCCAGAAAAATTGGAATCCATCACCATAGACGTTCCAGAGAAGACCAAAATGCACTGGATGATTGGCAAGCCTTGGAGGCTGAGATTAAAGAAGAATATCCAGAGTTGATCCTCCCAGTTAAAGCAGAGGGTGTAGAATAGAATTTCATTCTTTGTAAAGTAATTCTTTACATTCATTCCATTCTTATTCTTTATTCTTTGGTAACATTAGGAGGAACCCCATTGTTGGGACGACAATGTAGTTTAGTGTGGGGTAATGTTGAGCAAAAAAAATATGACACTAAGGAGAGGGCACACAAAATATTCACACGCATTAGCAAGACATATTTGAAGGCATGAAAGGATAACAAGGAAATGCACATGAAAGATGATTGATTCGAGACTTAGCCATTTCCATGGTTACATGCTATTTTTGGAGATAGTGTGTGGAGCACATAATGGGATGGAGACTTGCACGACACACAAATGATATTTTTAGGAAGAGCATCTACTAAGCTCCATGCATGAGTTCTAGTTAATAATAGGAGTAGTAATGTTAGTTAACTGTAAGAGATCTATTATTAGCACACTTATATGTGTGCATGTTATTGTAAAGGCACATGACTATTTTCAGCATGCGACCTATTTTGGGAAGTGCATAAGTGGTGAAGGGAAATTCCCCACCCTTATAAATATGTATTAATATGTGTAGTTAGAGAGACACTGTGTATGAGCTATTGTGGAGTTATGTTAGATCTGATACGTGCATAAAATTATGATACTACTTATTGTAAGAAGATTTTGTATTTACTGTGTTTAATATAATGGAGTATATTGGGTGAATAATGGTGTTAAACATGGTGTAAACATGGTTAAATGGTTCTAGATGGTTTTTTTATTATGTTTATCGTTTGATTCATGATTCTTTAAGATCTCAATATGGAATATGCTCTGTGGAATGTTTATGCCATTTATGGATCTGAATGCATTATATCTTCATCATGCTCACATCCTACACAAGAAACTCTAAAGAGGAGCTCGGTACCTTTTCGTGCTTTAAGTGAGTGCTCAACTTAGGCTGGGTGATGTACCAACACAATTGGGTTATTCATGGTAAATTCTAGGTTGCATCATTGGTTCCATTGTTGGGACCTCTTTTTCAATTGTTTTCAAGATGGTTCACGATGAAGACATAGTTGACCCTAGCAAGTGTTGAGGAGTGGATAAAAGATATAGAAGAAGAGTACACAGAGGTTCAATATTGGATCTGAGTTTGATGCACGCGCGTGGGTGGAAAAGAATTTGTATGACTATTTTTATGAGAGCTTCTTTGCTATTTTCCTAGTAGAACTATATGAGTGGCTAGTTTCTTATGCATCTAAATGGAATTAGAGGTATCACACACTTTTTGGATGCAGGAAGAATTTTAGGCCTTGTATGATGCTGATCTGATTTGGACACGCGTTGTGGATACTTGGTTCCATGGTGTTTTGAACAGCTATATTCTAGAATACTCAATTTCCACTTATTCTTTCCCAGAGGTAGCTGAGTTCCAATTTTTACGTTATCTCAGGGGAACTTACTTGTAAGGAATTCCATTGGAAATCAAGAGCTTGATGGTAACCCTAAAATTAGAGGAAAATTTGATGGCTAGATAAACCCCACCACGTGCGGGGGAAGGAGCAGGTTTTGTGAAAGATGGTGGACCTAGTGTTAGAGAGGTAGAGAGAAGAAAGGTAGATTAAGTATAATGAGGCACACAAGAGGGAGATAGAGAAGTAGTGTGACATTGTAGAGTAGATGGATTTGAAGAGAGAGATGGATCATGAAGGATTTTGAGCTCACGCAGAAGGTATGGATCCAGAGCATGAAGAACTCCTCCATTTGTGTAAGCATGATAGGGAACCATCCTCGGCCTCACATAGGAGCATGCCAGTAGAGATGACATGGGCCACATGAACACAACTGAATATACTTAGCAACCTAGCCCTTACACTTGGTTTTACACATGTCTAGTACATCTAATAGTCAACAAGCTAATTTGGGCAATGGGAAGTAGGAGTAAGTCACATATCAATTACATCTATGGTAGGGAAAACGTCTTCATTGTTGTTTGGAGGTACCTTTTCAGGTGCATCATCTACATAGAATTCGTGTGTGTAGAATTTGAGGCTCACTTCTTGGAGTAGTACCACCACGTAGACTATAGGATTTCAATACAATAATAATATTTGGACACAAGGAAGTACATCTTCTGGTCCACTTCCGGATACAGGTGGAGGATCAGGAGGTATAGATGGCTCTGGTTCTAGTGGATTTGGAGGTAGAGGTAACACAAGAGGTTCTGGATCAGGTGGGAAGGGTCCAGACTAACCCTAAAATATTTTTATGGAGATGTATCTTCATCTTCCAAAGTATAGGGGCATAGAATATGTTGTTGAACATGTGCACATGTGTGAGATACAATGGCTAGAAAAAGGGATCACAACTTCGAGCGCAAGGTCAAGTCGGTTTACAACTAAATTGAAAGGATACTTACATAATTGGTACAGGAAGTTTGACCCTAATCAAACTTGCATAGATTATGCAGCATTCAAAGATGCATTCCTTAAAGAGTTCTATATCTCTGAATTTGAGAAGAAAAGTATAAGCGTGCTCAATGATATTAAGCTGGGCACTACCGAGATTGTCCAGGAGTATGATGCTCGTTTCAAAACACTTTTATCTAAGATTTCTTAGTATATTCACATAAGATAACATGTACAATGGTTTGTTGGAGGTCTGAACACACCTTTTAGAAGGGCCCTGTCACATAAGACATACATTGATCCGTGCAAAGCACTTGAAGCATTTATGTGTTGAGGCACTTGGGAGTATAGACACTAGAGTCAACCCATTCTTTGAAGCACAGATTATAGCTATAGAAAATAAATTAGAGAAACTATCAGTGAATTCGACACATGAGACGCACATTGGGATTTGGTGTATAGACTATGAAGTGGAAGGGAACACCAAAGATAGTTGTCCCCATAGAATAGTACGTTCATTATTGCTAGATTGTGAGATATGTCACCTGAACCATGACGCCAACCACCACCCATCATTACAACACATGATAAGGAAGAATGTATCCTCGCTATTGTAATATTTTCTAGTCCACGATTCACGATAAAAAAAGACTACATGTTGATTGGTTAAATCCATGATGCTATAGAAATTGGTGTGCGACAGAAAGGAGTATCAAATAACTCTAAGGGTAAAGGTGAGCACTAGGATTGGAATCACAATAAAGCACACTATGATCAGAATGAGAGATGCTATGAAGGAGGACGTGATAGAGGTCAAGGATACCATGGTTGATTCGAGGTCAAGGCCGTGGCGGTGAACAAAGAAAATTCCCTTGCAGAACATGCTTTACATGCGGATCACCTTACCACTATAGGTGTGAATGTCCTCAGAATATTACATGTTCTTTTTGTGGGAAGAATCATAGTTATGAGGAATGCCCAGATCTATATGAGCATCTTAGCAAGTAACATAAATAGGAGAACAAAGGTGTAGGGATGGTTAGGATACAATGCACTGTGGAAAATAAGTGGATGCCAAATTTGGCACCGAACCTGAGGTATTGCATGTGAAGATCACTACATGCACCGAAGTTACACACGCTCTTAGAAAGCATTACAACACAAACCTACCATTACTAAGGAGGATGTTTTATGTGCAAGGTATTCGGATTCTACGCACCAGGAGGAGGTTTATTAGGAGACCATGGAAGTACTCAGATACCTTCAAGGGGAAATACAGTGTTTAAAGGAGAAATCATGGAAGATGGAGCAAAAGAAGACCACAGAGATGGTCCAGAAAAATATTGATGAGTTAAAGGAGGTATGCAAAATGTTGCACTAGGAGAATATTATTCCATTACTAGGGATTTGGATAAATGGAAACACTCCACGCAAAATATTGAGAATGGACGTCAGATCTTACATGCAAATCTTCCCCCATAGCTTAGATTATGACAAGGAGATCACTCTGAATGTTTTTATCAATGGATGGCTCTTGAGTAATATATTGATTGACATAGGTGTGAAGGTAAATTTTCTTACCTTAGATGCATGGGTACAAATGGGGAGACCTTCATTACATCCATCTTCTAATTTAGTGTTTATGGATAATCAAACTAAGGACACTCCTATCGGAGTTTTAAAATATTCATCCATTACTATACAAGGGGCAAATTTCACTGCAGATTTTGAGGTTTTAGCACTTGCAGTAAGTAGACAGCTTCCTAGCCCCGCTTGGGTGCCCTTGATGTTACATGAATAATGATGATCTTGATTCAGTTCAACAAGGGATATATCAGTTTTGAGAACAAGGAGGAAAGATTTATTATCCCTTTAACAGATAGGAAATATGCACCCTATGTTGAGCCTTTGAGTGAGGAAGATCTAAATAAGATTTATGTACGCGCCATTCGGGACCCAGAAGTGCTCGAGCCATCTAAGGAAGGAATCCTTTAGTGGGAATATGCATAGTATATTAGTGATACTACAAGTATTGCTTATGATAATTGGGCTCATTGTACTTATGAGATGGTTGGGCATAAAGTAAGGAGTGCATTTGCATGGAAAATAAAATCTCATTACATCAGGAGGATAGGTAACAACTTTGTACCTCGGTATACTGGAGAAGGAGACCCTTCGATATTCTTGCGCGCCATGGAGGAAAAGTGGATAGACCAATTTGAAAGAAGAAATATGTTAGCATATACCCCGGGTGGGACAATAACGTGCTAGTGCATGGTTCACAGGGGATAGTATTATAGAATGGAATGAATTCAGATTTCTCTAACAACTCAATTTTCTAGGAGAAATGTACCTACTCAAATATGTACTTATCATGGTAATAAACCTATTTAGCACCACGTTCAACAATGTGAGAGGCTCTGGATAGAGGGGCAAGAAGATTTACCACCTTCACTATGGGTGTAAAAACTTTATTCCACTTTACAAGGCTGCGCACACGCTTGGTATGTATATGCAGAGCTACATAGAGAAACTGGAAATTGGGGATTTGATTGTAGGAATGGTCTAGACTTTTTACTACTTCTCTACTAAACCTCTAGTAGAAGAGGCATTAAGGGTTATAAATTGTTTAACTATGGGAGACAAAGTGAAAAGATGGAGGAACTCATTCAGGGATTTATTTGATGATGATGACTCGGAATGTGCTTTGATGAAGAAGCAAAGACAGAGATGCCACACTACTTAAGCGAGCTTTATTTGAGAAAGAAAAAGGAAAGATGGTCTACATAATTGATGATGAGGAAGTATAAAATCTAGATATAAATCATTTAAAGGTATGTGTGACATTTTACATAGTATGGATTAACAACGTGAAAGCCTATCATGAACCTATGAGAACAAAGAAAGTGAATATTGGTACGGATGTTGAACCTGAGGAGGCAATAATTGGATATTATTGGTCTAACTCTTAAGTGGAAAATATAGTGGAGTTTCTCTGTGATTTTCAGGACTTATTCCCTAGGGGCTACCATGAATTAAAAGGAGTGCATGAGTCATTAGGATAAATGAAGATCAATTTTAAGGAAGGTGTGCACCCTGAGTCAGAATAAACCCTATAGGATGAACCCTAACTTGCGCATAAAAGTTTTTGAATAAATTGATAAGATGTTGAAGTCTGGCATCATCAAGCTCTTAGAAGAATCATAGTGGGTTAAGCCCATGGTTATCATAATAAAGAAAGATGGTCGGATTAGGATTTGTGTTGATTATAGAGAACTTAATGTTGCATGTGTGATTGATCCCTTTCCTACACCTTTCACAGAGGAGATATTAGAAGGCGTTATAGGGCATGAAATCTATTCTTTTACAGATAGATTCTCTGGGTATCATCAGGTCAGGATTACACAGGAGGATCAAGAAAAACAACTTTCACCACTGAATGGGGAAGTTTTGCATATACTGTGATGCCCTTTGGTCTGAAAAATGTGTCTACATATTT
Organism: Taxus wallichiana var. yunnanensis; assembly: GCA_018340775.1. Classification (NCBI taxonomy): domain Eukaryota; kingdom Viridiplantae; phylum Streptophyta; class Pinopsida; order Cupressales; family Taxaceae; genus Taxus; species Taxus wallichiana. The sequence continues at coordinate 347,133,157 of CM031238.1, forward strand.
TCATGAATAACTATTCAAGCATTCTAGATTTTATTCACATGTTATTGCAGGTTTACTTGGATGATTGGATGATGTATAGATTGGTTAAGGATCATTATGACAATTTGCGCTTAATATTTGAAATGTGTAGATAGTTAAGCATCTCTTTGAACATCATGAAGTGCATGTTTGCTACACCTTTTGGAACTCTGTTAGGGCACATCATATTCAAAGAAGGTTTGTTAGTAGTTCCAGCTAAGGTTGCGGTTATTATAGGCCTAGAAGAGCCTACCTATCGAGTGAGTGCACAGATTCTTAGGTCACACTAGGTATTATAGAAAATTTATCAAAGGATATGCTAAGGTTTCTACACCCTTGGAAGAGTTACTAAAAGGAAAAGGGGCATTTTACTGGGGAGAACTACAACAATGCGCATTTGAGACATTGAAGGAGAGACTTACTACAACTCCTATTCTACGTTTTCCCTCATGGGACCAACCATTTCATGTACATATGGATGCGTCTGGCATGACCATTGGCGTTGTTAGCTCTATCTGGAGAATTTATTATAGATCATCCTATCTCTTTTGACTAGTAGAAAATTGACTCCTGTAGAGAATAATTATACAACTATTGAGTACGAAGCCTTGTCATGATCTATGCACTGTATAAATTCAGACAATACCTTCTAGAAACACTATTTATATTTTACACCGATCACATGGCATTGAAATACTTGGTAAACAAGCCCATTTTACCGGGGCACATATGTCGATGGGTACTCTTATTCCAAGAATTTGATTTCATAGTTGTGGTAAAACTAGGGAAAAGTAATTTTAGCCCAGACAACTTATCTAGAATTTAGTCGGGGGAGGAAGTGTAGAAAATTGAAGATATAATGTCAGATGCATGCACAGATGCAAGTTACAACACACGCCTTGAATTGGAGGATATTTCTATCTTTTTATGTATAAGTATGGCACCAGAAGGAATGAAATCCTTAGAGAATAAACAACTTGCAATTCACGCGGAACCTTTTATGTTGATTAGTGGTGAACTATACAAATTAGGACGAGTTGAACTATTGTGTCGGTGTGTACTAGAGCACGAGCACTCAGATATCATGGAAGAGGCTCATGGTGGTATTGCAGGTGGGAACTATGCAAGAGACGCCATTGTGCACAAGATTCTACTCACTGGATTATGGTGGGAGACCCTCTATAAATATTGTAAAGCATATTGTTAGGTGTGTGATCACTGTCAACATGTTGGTAAACCTAGGCAAAGATACAAAATTCCTTTAAAACCTATTCTAGTGTAGAGCCATTTGAAAAATGGGCTATAGACTTTGTGGGTCTTATTTCTCCACCTCGCGTAGAACCGGATCGCGCTACATCATATCTTACACAAATTATCTTATAAGGTGGGAAAAAGTAACACCTCCCATAGATTGTACAGTAGCTATAACAACTAGGTTCTTGTGGGAAAATGTTCTTATAAGGTATAGATGTCCGCTCAGCTTAGCAAGTGATAGGGGTACACACTTTCTAAATGAGATGATCAGATACTATTGGTTTAATTTATGATTATGCATCATAATACTACAACCAATCATCCTCATGTAAATGGGACTACTGAGGCCTTGAACAAGATTTTGAGCCGACATTGAAAAAAATTAGATGTTGGAAGGAAATATTGGGATGATAAAGTTTTTATTGTGCCTTGGGTGTATAGAATAACATATAAGAGGTTGAAAAAGGTCACACCCTTTTTGTTGGTGTTTGTACGAAGCGCTTATTCCTATGGAATTCATGTTACCTTCTTTACTTATTACGTGCGTCTTTGGAGGTCTAGTTGATGAGAAAGCCCTAGAAGAAAGAATTGAAAAGTTGATAAAGTTGGATGAGAGATTAGAAATAGCACCTGGAGTCGAAGTAAGAAATTTCAGGCGAAGGCATGACATGACAGGCACATTAGGGACAAAAAGCTTGATATGGGACAAATGGTGCTTCTTTATGACTCTAAGTTTCTACGCCATCCAGGGAAGCCTAAAGTGCATTAGTTGGGACCATATATTATCACTCATATACTTGAATCGAGACACTTTTCAGTTAGAGACAATCTATGGAGTATGCTTACTTGGTTACTTCAATGGGAGTAGGTGAATCCCTATTATATAAATAAGTCTTCTAGGTGTTTGTAATAAGGTAGTGTTGCCATTTAGACTAGGTTTTAATTTCTATATTTCCTTAATGTATTTCCTTCTTCATCGCTATGCTTTTTTAATTTAGTTGGTGTTTTGTGTAATAAGCACGTTTGTGCGCTGGAAGCTAATTACTATTTGAAGAATTTTTATGCGTAGAGGACTACACATATCATTGGTATGGGGTGGCTATTTACAATTGGGTACACATAAAGGAACAAAATGCTATAGGTGCTATTCGGAGTTCGGAGAGGAGTTGTCGAGAAAGGATATTCCTTTAAAAAGATGACCGTAGATGGAGATAAATAAGGGAAGAGTATAACACAAGCTAAGTAGTGGCCATGGAGACTACTAGGGGAAGGCACACTAGTGGCGTACTTAGGCACATGGAAGCACACATGGCAAGAGAAGTCTATATCCGTAGAATGTAGGAATGTGCACTACAAGGTTATAGCTAGGGCGCGAAGATGTACCATGTGAATATTGTGAAAATGGTCAATTAATGAGAGGATTATTGGTTGGTGAAGGAGCAATAAATGCACTAAATTTTTTAAAATCTATATAAGGATGTGATGCGGGTTCATTTTTACCTTTGCGATCACAAGTATTTGAGTGAGCTAAGTGTGATCGAGCCGAGTGAGTTATATTGAGGTGGGGAGAGTGTGAAACCAAACATGGAGAGTGGATTATTGTGCAGAAGAGGCTTACATCCCCATTGGTGAAGGGTTTGAGTGAAAAAAGGCATTGAAAAGAAGCTATGGCACATGGTTTCAAGCTAGGGCATGTGGTTTCAAGCTAGGGTGCATAGTTTCATGATAGGGCACGTAGAATTTGATCTAGGGTTTGAGTTTTCTCATTACAGACAACAAAGGCTAGATTTTTACGATGACACCAAAGAAAACACCTACTACAGGTGCCATAGGAAAGAAGAAATAAGATGAAGTTGATATTTCTCCCGAGAGTAATTTTATAGAGATGTAGTACCCGGAAGTGTGATAGTTGGATAAGAGTGGGATTCCCACATCCGTAGGTAAAAAAAAGTGACTACAACCACCATACATCTGACAACAAGAAAGAGTTGAATGCATTGTTGAATACAAAGACAAACAAGTACATCTTTGGAGGATATGCCACTATATGAAAATGTTGGGAGAAATGATTGAAGCAGGTAGGAGTATATCAATTATATGAGCTCTCATATTTTAGAAAGTATGAACCATTATACCAATGGTTGATGATCAAAGTCCATGAGGACTTCTTCTATTTCATTGGACAAAGGGTTAGAATCACAACATCACTAATTTTGACACTGACAGGATTGAAGGGCATATGGGTAGACCTTCTTAGTGATCTAACTAATAAAGCAACAATCATAGAGACAAGAAAGGAGTTGGGGTATACTAAGGGTCTGCGCAGAATGGACATTGATAAATTGAAGAAGTACCTAGTGGTGTAGGTAGCCACACATTTGGTAACCAAGTTGAATGATCAAGAGAGATAGTCCCAGGTGAATACCATGTGGCAAAGCATGTTGTGAAGAAAATGTCTCATGGAGTAGTCATAATCTAGCAGGGCTACATCGCATGACACCATTATTGAGGAAGCACACACATGAGAGAATATAATTTTTGCCACTATCCTCATTTCCCTTATGTTTTTAGAAATTGGAGTTCCCAATGGGCCAACGAGAAAGATCTAGGAGTATCATATGGAAAAGAAGTCCCTCACGGAAAGGTTTGACAAATATTTATGTGAAGGATCAATGAGTGGGCCATTTAAGCAGAGGGAAGAGATTTGGTATGACCGAATTCAAGTGGAATTTGAGGAGGAGTGGCACATTCCCATGGAGATACCTTCGGTGGTGGGCAAGGCAATATAGTTTGCAATGTACCAACACTTCTACATCACATGATTTTATATGAGGGATGGGGCATGGAGCCCATGGTGAAACTGTCGTATGCCTTCATAGTGTGTTACTTCTAGACATCAGTCCATGATTTAGTGATGCACGTCACCTAAAATTTAATGCAGAAAAGGTAGACTGTGACTACCACACTTTGATGAAGGCATATGTGTATTTGGGCTAGATTTCCTACATTGAGAGGCTCATCTCAGATGTCATAAATATGAAGCCAATAAGCTTGGCTATTGGGGATATCAAAGACGCACTCGTATATGTTTAGCTTAAGCCTAAGTTAGAGAATAACAAGTATGTAGAAAATGAGTTCACGCTCCCAGGGCCACCTAAAGGTAAACATACAATGGAGAACATGTCAGCCCCATAGCATACATAAACTATAGTGGTACATGAGGAAGGTGAAGAACATGAAGATAGTGGTGACTTAGATCATAGAGGTCGAAGGTATCCCATGTATGACAGTAGTAGAGTCGAAGGCATAAGAAGAAGATGAAGACTTGGACATGGAAGTAGTCGGTGGAAAGCACTCGATTTAAAAGTGTATTCGAAGAATAAGGACCCAAGGCATAGGATATTTACAACTTGTAAGAAGGTCACCATGACTCTCTCCTTAGAAAGAGACAACTGAGAGGAAGAGGAGAAAACTAAATCTAAATGAGGAGGTGGAGGAGTCTCAGAGAGAGCACCCCTAGAACCCCTGTATAACCAGAAGATGTGGAAGAACCCAAGGATGAGGATATGAAGGATGAAGAGGAAGGTGTGAAGGAGGTAGAGGAAACAGAGCATGATATTTCTCAAAACATCGAAGATCCAACTCCAAACCTTGGCACTCAAGTTCCTAAGGGGCCAAGAATGAGGAGAACTAGTGGGGAGTATGTTGGGCCAAGTATGGGCTATGCTTGAGGACACAAGTAAAATTTCTCATGCTTGTTTTATGGATGGGAGTTGATGGACCCGACATGGCCACTACACATGCAAGGAAACAATCTGTCATGGTCCATGCAAAATCACATGGACGAGTCCAATTTTGATGTATGTGAGGAGTCATGTGTGTCAAGAAGAATGAAGAAGGCACCACAGAGCAGGCACATGACTATAAATCCCACTCTCATGTCTGATGAGTAGGTGATAAATTCCTTGGTTAAGGTATCTATAGAGGTTGTGTGGAGGAACATAGATAAGGCTGCCACTATTAGAGTGCTACGAGAAGATAACAAGGCAAAATCAGAGAAATAGTGTGTCTAAAAGGAGATAAGGACTTAGAATAGAAAAAGAATGAAGCCTTCATCAACATGGCAGAAGAAATTAATGATTATGTCCTGAAAGCAAGACCACACTTAGATTCTAAGGTACCTAAAAATTTTCCTTTGGCTATGCATTATGTGCGTACGTTAGTTGATTTGGTGCTTGAGGATGGACCAATTCACATGTTAGCGCCAAAGGACCCTGAACAGGAAGTAGAGAGAGCAAGGGCTTCCGTGGTTAGAAATATTTCATCTTATGAGGCATTGCTCCAAACTTTACAAGATGAGCTAAAGAAAGTAGATCAAGCTTTGAACATATGCGCAGCTCCAGAAGCAGTGATCAGGATCAAAACTATATTAGAAGATAATGAATTTTTGAAGGAAATGAAGGATGATACTTTAGGGCATGCAGAGAGATTGAAATTAGTAAATAAAAAGTGTGAAGCCCTTTTAGTAGCACAACATCCACATAAGGAGAGGCTGGATGAGCTTGAAAGATCATAACACAAAAGATGGATCTTTTGGAGGGAAGGATGTTTGTTATGGCTAACGTTGTCCTAGTATTGCAAAATGAAAATGGAGAGATAACCCAAGATGAGTTGGAATCCATTTCCACAAATTTTCTAGAGAAGACCATAAACGTACTAGATGATTGGCAAGCCTTAGAGGCTAATATTAAAGAAGAATATCTAGAGTTGATCTTCCTAGTTGAAGAGGAGGGTCTTCTGAGAATAGAAGTCCATTCTTTGTAAAGTAAATCTTTACATTCTTTCCATTCTTATTCTTTCTTATTTGGGAACATTAGGAGGAACCCCATTACTAGGATTTCAATGTATTTTAGTGCGGGGTAATGTTGAGCAGATAGAATATGACACTAAGGAGAGGGCACACAGAAGATTCATGCGTAGGAGCAAGGAATATTTGAAGGCGTAAAAGGATAGGAAGGAAACATGTGTGAAAGACATATTAATTCGAACTTAGCCATTTTCATGGCTACGGATATTTTGGAGATAAAGTACGAAGCACACAATGGGATGGTGACTTATGTGACACACAAATGCTATTTTAGGAAGAGTGTCTACAAAGCGCCATGCATGAGTTTGAGTTAATAATAGGAGTAATATTTCCGCTTAACCGGAAGAGATATATTATTAGTACACTTGTATGTGCATGTTATTGTAAAGGCACATGAATATTTTTAGCATGCGACCTATTTTAGGAAATGCGTAAGCGGTGAAGGGAAAGACCCACCCTTATGAATATGTATTAATTGTGTAGTTAGAGAGACACTTTGTTTATGAGCTATTATGGATTTATGCTTCCGATCACTGCGTGCATAAACTTATGATACTACTTATTGTAAGAAGCTTATATATTTATTGTGTTGAATATAATGGAGTATATTGGGTGAATAATGGTGTTAAACATGACTGTAATTGGTTCTTACATGGTTGATTTCATTATGTTTATCATTTGGTTCATGATTCTTTAAGATCTAGATCTGGAATATGCTATGTGGAATGTTTATGCCATTTATGGATATGAATGCATTATATATTCATCATGCTCACATCCTACATAAGAAAATATAAGGAGGGGCTTGGTACCTTTTCATGCTTCGGGTGAGTGCTTAGCTCAGGTTGGGTGATGTGCCAGTTGCACTGGGTTATTCATGGTAAATTCTAGGCTGCATCATTAGTTACATTATCAAGACCTCTTTTTCGCTTGTTTTCGTGGATGGTTCGCGATAAAGACGTGCTCCTGGTTGACACTAGTAAGTGTTGAGGAGTGGATAAAATATCTAGAAGAAGAGTATGCACAAAGGTTTAGCACTGGATCTGAGTTTGACGCACGTGTATGGGTGAAAATGAATATGTATGACTTTTTGTATGAGATATTCTTTGTTATTTTCCTAGTAGAACTATACGAGTGGCTGGTCGCCTATGCGTCTAAACAAATTTGAGGTATCACACACTCATTTGGATGTAGGAAGAATTTTAGGCCTTGTATGATGCTGATATGATTTGGAAATGTGTTGTGGATACTTGGTTCCATAGTGTTTTGAACATCTATCTTCATTAATACTCAATTTACACTTATTCCTACCCGGTAAAGGCGAGTTCCAATTTTTATGTTATCCTAGGGGAACTTACTTGCAAGGCATTCCACTGGTGATCAATATCTTGATGGTAACCCTGAACTTAGAGGAAAATATGATGGCTACCTAAACCCCACCATGCACGGGGCAAGAGTAGGCTTGGTTAAAGATGTCGAACCTAGTGGAAGAGAGGAAGAGAGAAGAAAGGTAACTTAAGCATAATGAGGCACGTGAGAGGGAGATAGAGAAGAAATGTGACATTATAGAGAGGATGGCGTTGAGGAGAGAGATGGATCGTGAAGGATTTGGATCTTATGCAGAAGGTATGGAGCTAGAGAATCGGGAACTCCCCATTTGGGAAAACATGATAGGGAACCCTCCTCGGCCTCAAATAGGAGCACACCAATAGAGACGACTTGGGATGGAGGCACACATCTCAATCTACCTAAAGAACCTATCCCTTGTGCTTGGTTTTTAGTATCTAGTACATAAAATAGTTAGTAAGCTAATTTGGGCGAGGGAAGAAAGAGTAAGTCACATAGCAAGTATATCTATGGCAGGAAAATGTATTCATTTTTTTGGAGGTACCTTTTCAGCCCATCATCTACATAGAATTCAAGCGCGTATAATTTGGGGCTCACTTATTGGAGTAGTACCACCACATGTGATCGTAGGAGTTCAATACGTACTTTTGTTTGGACACAGGGAAGTACATATTCTTGTCCACTTCTAGCTTGAAATCAAGAGCTTGATGGTAACCCTAAAATTAGAGGAAAAGTTGATGGCTAGATAAACCCCACCATGTGTGGGGAAGGAGCAGTGTTTTGTGAAAGATGGCAGACTAGCGGTGAGAGGTAGAGAGAATAAAGGTGACTTGGGTACAATGAGGCACACAAGAGGGAGATAGAGAAGTAGTGTGACATTATAGAGTAGATGGAGTTGAGGAGAGAGATGGCTCGTGAAGGATTTGGAGCTCACGTAGAAGGTATGGAGACAGAGCATCAAGAACTTCTCCATTTGGGAAAGCATGATAGGGAACCTTCCTCAACTTTCACACAAGAGCATGCTAGTAGAGACAACTTGGGCCACATGCACAAATATGAATATACTTAGTAACTTAGCCCTTGCACTTGGTTTTGCAGTATCTAGTACATACAATAGTCAACAAGCTAATTTGGATAGTAGGGAAGTAGGAGTAAGTCACATATTAATTACATCTATGGTAAGGAAAATGTCTTCATTTTTGTCTGGAGGTACCTTTTCAAGTGCATCATCTACATAGAGTTCATGTGTGAAAAATTTGAGGCTCACTTCTTGGAGTGGTACCACCACGCAAACTCTATGAGTTTAGTACAATACTACTATTTGGACACAGGGAAGTACATCTTCTCGGTCCACTTCCTTTCACATGGAGGATCATGGGGTATGGATGGCTCTAGTTATGGTGGATCTAGTGGATCTAGAGATAGAGGTAACAAAGGAGGTTCTGATCGGTTGGGAAGGGTCTACACATGTGCACATGTTCGAGATCTTGTGGCACGTAAAAGGGATCATGACTTATGAGTGCAAGGCAAGTCAATTTGTAACTACATTGAAAGGACACACACATAATCGTACAAGAAGTTTGACCCTAATCAAACTTGCATAAATTATGTTGTATTCAAAGATGCATTCCTTAAATAGTTCTATTTCCCTAAATTTTAGTAGAAGAATATAAGCGTGCTCAAGGATATTAAGCAATACACTACTAAGAGTATCCTGGAGTATGATGCTTATTTCAAAAAAATTTATCTAAGCTTTCTTATGATATGCATTCAAGCCGACATGCACAATGGTTCATTCGAGGTCCGATCACATCTTTTAAAAGGGTGTTGTCACATAATACATACACTTATCTATGCAAAGCACTTGAAGTAGCTTTACACGCCAAGGAAGTCGGAAGTATGACACTAGAGTCACCCATTCTTGGAAGCACATATCAGAGCTATGGAAAAGCAAATGGAGAAACTATTAGAGAATTCAAACATGAGACACGCACCGGTATTTGGTGTATAAAATGTGAAGTGGAAGGGCACACCAAATATAGTTGTCCCCAGAGAATAGTATGTTCATTATTACTAGACTATGAGATATAGATATTGGTGTGTGACAAAAAGGATTATCAAATAAATCTAAGGGTAAAGGTGAGCACTATGATCGAAATCACAATCAAGTGCACTATGATCGTAAAAGGGGCACGATGAAGGAGGATGTAGTAGAGGTCAAGGATACCTTCTGGATTTGGAGGTCGATGTTGTGGTGGTGGACGAAGTGAATTCCCTCATGGAACATGCTTTACATGCAGATCACCTGACCACTATAGTACGCAAATGTCCTCAGAATATTACATGTTCTTTCTATGGGAAGAATCATAGTTATGAGGAATTCCCAAATCTATATGAGCATCTTAGCAAGTAGCATAAATAGGAGAACAAAGGCACAGGGATTGTTAGGATACAAGGTGATGTGGAAAATTAGTGGATGCCAAATTTAGCACCGAACTTGAGGTATTACCTGTGAAGATCACTACATGCACTAAAGCTGCATGCGCTAGAGAAGCATTATAAATGTGAAGCCTACCAAAGACTAAGGAGGATGTTTTGCATGCAAGGTATCTAGATCCTATGCACTAGAAGGAGGTTTATTAGGAGACCATGGAAGTAATTAGATACCTTCAAGGGGAAATACAATGTTTAAATGAGAAATCACAGAAGATGGAGTAGAAGAAGGCCGTAGAGACAAATTCCAGATAGATATTTATGACTTGAAGGAGGTATGCAAAATGCTATGCCAGGAGAATATCATTCCATTACTAGGGATTTGGCTAAAGGGAAACACTCGCTTGTGAATATTGAGAATGGACGTCGGATCCTGCATGCAAATATTCCCCCATAACTTAGATTATGACAAGGAGATCACTCTAAATGTTATTGTCAATGGATGGCTCTTGAGTAATATATTGATTGACATAGGTGTGGAGGTAAATTTTCTTACCTTATATGCATGGGTATAGATGGGGAGACCTTCATTGCAACCATCTTCTAATGTACTATTTATGGCTAATCGAACTAAGGCCACTCCTATCGAGTTTTAAAATATGCATCCATTACTATATAAGGGGTGAAGTTCACTAGGGATTTTGAGGTTTTAGCACTTGCAAAAATAGAGAGTTTCCCAGCCCTGCTTGGGTGCCCTTGGTGTTATGCGAATAATGATGATCTTCGGTTCAACAAGGGATATATCAATTTTGAGAACAAGGAGGAAAAAATTATTATCCCTTTAATAGATGGGAAATATGTACCCTATGTTGAGCCTTTGAGTGAGGAAGATCTGAATAGGATTTATGTACGTGCCATTGAAGACCCATAAGTGCTTGAGCCATCTATGGAAGGAATCCTGTAGTGGGAAGATGCGTAGTCTATTAGTGATACTACAAGTATTTCTTGTGATAATTAGGCTCATGGTACTTATGAGATGGTTTGGCATGAAGTAAGGAGCGCATTTGTGCAAAAATGCAAATCTCGTTGCATCAAGAGGATAGGTAACAACTATGTACCTCGATATACTTGAGAAGGAGACTCTACGGTATTCTTGCATGCCATGGAGGAATAGTGGATAGACCGATTTGAAAGAAAAAAATATGTTAGCATATACCCCGCGTGGGACAATAAGTGCGTTTGGTGGGTGGAAAACATGGATAATTTTGTAGAATGGAATGAGGTCACAATTACTCTAACAACTTGGTTTTCTAGGAGCAATTCACCTCCTCAAATATGCACTTATCATGGTTATCAAGTATTCACTCAACATTATAAAGTGGGGGAAAAATGTAGACATAAAATCTTTACACTTGGGTACATTTCTAGGTCCTAAAAGCATGTTGGCATTTACTTGATTGCTAAGTGAGAAAATGAGTAATTGACAACTCCCTTTAGACTTTTACTTGGTCTTCTTCACTTTTATTGACTTTATACATATTACACTATTTCTAGCATTTGACTGTTTTATCTTTCTATGGCCTTGACACTAAAGCCCATCCAGGATACTAGCGTCAGGTGTTCCTATCCTCTTGGGTGATCTTATCCATCTTTATATCTTTCTTATCCTTTTGGACCCATTTTGTGTCTTAATTAATTTTTACTACTCTAGTTCAGCCTTTCAGTTGTCAATTACAAAATTCAAATAAGGGAATCATATAAATACATAGTTATGTTTTCAAAATCAGGGACCAAACACTAAGCATTACATACTATCACCTAAGCTTTCATCCAAAGGAACAAAGAACATTTAAGGCATCCATCTAGAACTCATACAAGGGACAAGGGTTGCACCACTTCTTCATACTCAACACATGAGGGGAATTCTATTCTATTCCATCCCACATATTCTATACATCTAGTACATGATATATCTATCCCGTTATCAATATACAACTTACACAATGGAATCCTAGGGCATCATTACTACACACACATAAGAATGACATGGAGTTTGAGATGTAGTGCAACACTCAGTCATAATTTCACTCTTCAGGGTGACCATCGGGTTCAATCGACTCCCATTCTATATTTTCCTTATAAGGTTTGATGCAGTTTATGGGTATGTGCAAGTGAACTTATTTCTTACATGCTACAGTACCTTTGGTAATCAAGGAGTGAATCATAAGAGACAAATAGGACCCAACAAAAAACCTCTTCTGATATAGAATAAATCAGTTCATGATCATTTACACTGGTCACGGTGCCCATTAGTCTTTAATGCCCAGGCATCCCTGTCCTCTTGTGGATGCCCCTATCCCGCATCATTTCTAAGTTCTAGGATTTCTAGTGAGAATTAACTACGTTGTCTAAAGTATTTTTCAGAATTTTACCTACCCATATCAATTCTATATTTCTCATATATCGCTTAAGTCTTCCTATCGCCCTCTCTTGCTTAAGGTTTTACATTTACATGTTTATTTGTTTGTGGTCTTCATTGTTTATTAACACTTGTATATACATTACATTAGTTACTCTCTGAATTCGATTTAATTATATTTTTATTAAATCAATTAAGTTAAGCTTATAGAATCCATTTGGAGACGATTTAAGGGGATATTAGTAGAATTTAAAGGGTTTAAGAAGGAAATTTAACCAATAGGAAGGTTTATTGATTAAATATGAGATTTTAAAGGCTTAATTAACTAATAATGGTAATTTAATTAATTAAAATAGGATTATAACTAACAAATCAATGTTAATTTACATCGAAGATGAGGGATGATGTTAGTTAATTAATGAAGTGTCATTAATTGACCGATCGACAAAAGAGAATGTTAGCTAATTAGCATAAAATCATTAATTATAACGAATTCATCGTAAAGAAGATAATTAGTGTAATTTTAGTATTAAAATTACGCAATGAAAAATTAGGTGTCCACATTTTCCTGTCTTTGATGTGGTGTAATGCAAGCGATGCAACTTTAAAGAGGGGAAAATATAAACACATAATTTTGACTGGAAATTTGAATACTAAAATTGTACTAATTGTCTTCTTTACTTTGTCATTTCGTGAAAATTAGTGATATCCCGCTAGTTAGCTAACTTTACCTTTGTCTTGGTCAATTAACGACACTTCATTAATTAACTAGCCTCATCCCTCATCCCGATGCCAATTAACACCGCTTCGTTAGTTATAATTATATTTTAATTAATTAATTAACCATTATTAGTTAATTAAGTCTTTCAAATTTCGTATTTAATCAATAAACCTTCTTATTGGTTAAATTCCTTTCAAAATACCTTCAAATTCTACTAATCTCCCCTAAATAGTCTCCAAATAGCTTTTATAAGATTAACTTGGTCTATTAATTTATCCTAGTTTATTAATTAACCTCCCTAACTCCCAAAGAAAGTAGACAATCACATATCAGTAAGGGTAGAATAAAAATTAGTAGGATGGACAATTCCCCTTGAGTGTCGATGGGGTGATAGAATAGGTCTATGGAAACTCATAAATAAGAAAGAAATGATCATGGTGGTAGAAAATCCCCTCACAAATGGCAAGGATTCAAACTTGGCTTTATTGGCCATTGTTCCATTTGAGAGAATTAGGTGCTTTAGTGCACGACAGGGAGAAATAAGGGAGGGAGGGAGGGTAAGAAACAATTTATTATGAGAGATGTGTCCTAGTATGCTAGAATAAATAGAAAAGGTTAGTGGGATGGAATGTTAAGTAGAGTAGAAAATATGATAGATGATAAAAGGAAATATCGTAACATAGCGTATGCACCATCCTAGCTTGGAAGTATCTTTTTATTTGATATAAGCATACGAAAAAAGGAAATATGACATAATAAACCATAATACTTATTTTGTACAATGCTTTAAAGGATTGGCTCAAAGAAAAATACACCTAAATGCAATACATGAAAGTAAACAAATAAGTAAATGAGCAAATAAAAAGGCACAATTAAATAAACTTAAACAAACAATGCTTAAGACAAGTGTACCAATGTTTTTGTTATCTAGGTTTAATACCTAAATGTTCAAGTTATATGACAAGGGTTGAAATTAGGTACCAAGCAAGGATATATGAAATGGATTGGATGGAGGACATAGAAGTCTTGTGAAAATCAACCACACACTATGAAAATGCTTCGAGAAATGATATATGATAGGAAGATAAACATATTAAGCAAACAAGCTTTTTTAATGAAATAAGATCATAGTATGATCCACACATTATGTTCTAGAAAAAACAAGCACTGAGGTAGGATGTTTTGTAGTAAAGTTTCCAATATTTAGTATTTTTAAGTTTTCACATTTTTGGATTTTTGAAAGTTTTACTAATTTTTTTGGATTTTAAGAGTTTGTGAATTTTAGGATTTTCAAAGATGTTACCAATGTTTTTTTATGGTTTTGCCATTTTTTTGGGATTTTGAAGGTTTTCTAATACTATGTATAATAAGAATTGAACATAAATATTCCCTCAATAAGAGGTGGGAATATACATGGGTAAATCCTACACATAGATACAAAAATAGGATAATTTTGATCAAGGACAAGACATATAGGTTTAACTAGGTTAGAAATACAAGGGAAGGAAAAGTATAGGAAGAAGTGATCATGCCCCAAGTAAAATATGTTTTTGAATAATGTAATTCTCCTAAGGTGCTTTAGAAACCATTTTTTTACCAAAGGACCTATTCAAGCGCCATAATTGTGTGGTTTTCACATGTGAATGAATTATTTTCTCTTTACTGTTTTAGATTTTTTTTTGGTTTTTAAATTTTTGAATGCCTCCAAGATTAGGTATAGAAATGCTTGATATGCATGATATTCATAGGATCCCGAGCTCATCACCATCAGGATATGCAAGTTTATAGGCCCCTGAACCAAATTTCATGACCACAATGTATGGTCCTAACCAATTAGGCTCAAACTTTCCTCTCTTTTCATGCTCTTTAGTAGTATTGAACTAGTTTTCTTTTAGAACAAGATCTCTAACCTCAAATTCATAGGAGATAAGGTTATTTTTATAGAAAGGTTCATTTTAAGACACCCATAGAAAATTGGAGGTGGAAAATACCTGGCGAATATCCTGGAACCGGTTTTAGTGAAAGGTGAATTTACCAATTTTTCATAACTAAATTTTCACCCATTTTTTTGAGCTAGAGAGACTGCATATTTGCAAACACTGATGGCTTGTTGACACACATCAAAAAGCCTTGTTGACAACCATGTACTCATACACAACAATTTATTTTTAACAAATTTAGAATGCAAAACAAAAACGATAAATTGTGGTGCAAATTCATGAATATAACTGTTAGCGAACATACAACTATCAAAAACATAAATACAGAAACATGCATTCCAATCAACTCACATAACCCCAGAATTAATTTGGATATCGGGGAGCGCTGTTTCTGTTCCATTTCATGTATTCCTAATACCTAAGGCTATGAAGTTATGAACACGCATAACCCTATCAAGATACTTTATTTAGCAGACTCGGTGAGTATTAATTACTTGTAAGTGAATTTCATGGCAACAAATGCCATGTAACTCAATCTAGTCAAAATTACTATGAAACCAAATAGGAATCGTGGCATCTTATGTGGTGCCCATTATCCAAAATGTACCCCTTGCTCATTTTGTGGCTAACTCCTTTCATTCTTCCCTCTCTTGTGCCTCAGTCATAATTTTTGCTTTTCAAGCACTCAAAACTTTCTGGAAATGGCACCATTGGATAGATCTCTTTCTCAGCTTTCCAGAAAGGTAAAGTTTTCCTCCTAACTCCATGTATTTTTGAAGTTATGGCCCGACAGAGTTTTCATGGGAAATTTTCCCCTGAAAGGCTTGAAGCCAATGAAATGGTGCCACGTGTCCAAGGAAGTGGCGGGGGTTAGAGGAAAACTTGGTTTTTTACCAAGTGTTTGGAAAAATTTCAAAAGGGAAGATTTTCCCCGCAGACCTGCCGGCGAATCGGATCCTGCCACGTGTCTAAGGGGAAAAAATAAAAAATTTGACTAAGTGTGTGGCGCATGTAAAATTTTAGAGGAAAGGCCCATGCCTAATCACATTTCACCACGTGTCCTATGGCATTGGACCGGCGGAGCGCAGAGGAGAAGTTAGAATTTTGGCGAAGTGTTTTGCCAAATTTCAAAAGGAAAATTATTGACCCGCAGGTCTGCCAACCATTCAGAGAAGGCCACGTGTCCCCGGGCACCTGGATCGGTGGAAGGTGGGGAGAATTTGGGACATTTTCCCAAAGGAAAAATCACCCCCAAGTGCGAGCCAATGAAATTGTGCCACGTGTCAGGTGGCGGCAAAAAACTCAAGACAAGCCCGCAAGGAAAATTCGAAGGGTAAAGCCCATAGTGAATCAAATTTTGCCACATGTCTGGGTCAAAATATGAATCAAACAGTGATGGAAAATTTAAAAGGAGAGGCCAGGCCTCCAATCGGCAGCGTGCCACGTGTCCTCGATCATCGGCTCGGTGGGAATTTTTAGAAATTTTTCCAAAGGGAAAAATGATGGAAAATTAAGCATTAGATACCTGACACAACTAATCGAGCATGCCACGTGGCACCTAGAATGGTGGAGCATGGGGAATTTTTAGGAAAATTTTCCAAATGACCAAAAAGTGGAAAATTTAAAAATTTTGCCCGCCAATCCGATTTGGCCCTATTTTGCCCTAAAATTTCAAACGGCCATATCTTTCGATCCAGAGCTCGTTTTTCACGTTCTTTATATCAATGGAAAGATGGTGAAATTATCTACAAGATTCTGAGGTAATTTTTGAATTTTTATAGATTTTGGAGAGATAAAATTGAAAAATGCCTCTGGCACATGGTCATGGACAAAAATATGTTTCAACCACCATTTTTAATGAAGAATGGCTCGCATTATTTCCCAGCATGGTGGAAAATGTCAGGGGATGGGCCTGTAAGGATGCCCATGCTGTTTTGATTGTATTTTGGTCAGTGGTTGAATATCTCCCATGTTTTCCCATGTTTCTCTATCTTGGGGTCGTGGCTTTGCACTGTAAAAGCCAGATTTGGCTCATTTTTGAAGGGTTGAACATTTTTTATGTATGGTAGGCTCCCTCTTTCACCTTGAAAGTGATTTTGTGGAAAAATCAGACCTCTTCCAGGACTGTAACATGTTTTCTACCTCCCAGATGCTGTAATGTATGTATTTTGATATTGGAAATGACAATGCAGGCTCTGTGAATGGGTTTCAATCCTCTACTTATGTTGTTTGTTTTCTTTCTGATCTTTCATTACATGTCATCAGTTTGTGCATGATGTTTTGTTGCATTTCCATGATCTGTGTCAATCTCTGAAGCAAAATGTTCACCATTCCTCTGGTGCATCACCTCATTAGCATTAGTTTCAATTTTTTTACATTCCCTATCTCTGTCCCCTTTGAATTTAGAATACGAATAGGAATTTCAAACCTCTCGTAACTTGTAAGTGATATATCCGATAAGGGGAGTTGAGGAACCAACCTCTAATTTAGAGATTCCTCTCCCATTTTTACAAGTCCCACACTTTGGGAGAGGATTCAATGTTGTGCAATCACACCGGGATGTCCAAAATGTCAAACTAGAAGCCCGATCAATATCCAGGTGCCGCTTGATTTGCAACAATAGTTTTGGCACGTCCGTTGGGACCTTAGAGGTATTCATCTCATTAAAAAAAATTGATGTGCATTTGTTGCAAGTTTCTTTCTTAAAATATCCCTAAATTACACATCCGACGACTCCAAGGAAGAAGAATCAGCTGGTTTTAGTAGTATAGGCCTAAAAACTCATGAGAAGAATCACCACAAGGTCAAGAGTTGGAGAAGAAGAAGTTCTATTTGGGTATCTGCAGTTATCTCCAAGAAGAAGGCAAAGAGGGAGGAGAATTCAAAGGTCTCCATCTCCACCAAAACAAAACTCTCTCAACTCCTCCACCTGGTAGGCCTTTCATTCAATCAACAAGGGTTCTAAGGCCAATCAAAATGGCACAAAACAACCCCTAATTCAACTTCATTGGCAGCATCCCACTTGCTCTCAATGCACAAAATCCAATCCCAGTTGCAGCATTGAGAAGCAGTCCATACTTTATCGGAGAAAATCGGACCACTCCTGGTGATCATGTCAAGGATATTGCTAATATTTGTGCAATCCATGAGATCAATGAGATGTAAGTTGCTGTCAAACTCCTGGCATCTTCATTCAAAGGGAAAGCTTTGCAATGGTTAAGGAGTCTTACCTCAAGTTCTATCCAAAATTAGAACTAGCTATGTATAGCCCTCCATGAGCAGTTTGGAGAAAAGGGAGACAACTTGTCCCTTTTGGAGCAGCTGACAACCATCAAGAGAGCTCCCAACGAGCAGCTGACTAACTTCAACTTCAGATTTCAAATGACTTGGGAGAGAATTCCAATGGTAGTAAGGCCAGCAGCAGAAGGTGCTTTTCTATATTACCTTAAAGCTTTAAATTTTGATATTTCTATGTTAATTCAATCCATGGGAGACACAACTGTCCCTGTTGCTTATAACATTTCCATTAGAGCTGAAAATTGTTTGATTCAAGCTGGAAAGCTAGCTCCTAGGCCTCCAATGCCATTATTTCCAAGTTTAGAGAGCCCAAACACTAATCAAACACCTAATTTAGCTCATATTCCCACTCCTAGAAATCAGAATTTAAGTGAAGCTTCTACTTCATCTTCTAGTGCCTCAAATGAACTTCAAGAAGTCATGAAGCAATTGCAAAATTTAGGTAATGAGCTGGTTACACTCAAGAGGCAAAGAAGCCCAAGGTTTTAGACCTCCCTTCCAGCCTCAAACTCAGCCTAACAGGCATCCATATCAACCTCAAAGAACCACCCAATCTAGCTGCAAATTTAAACCAAGCAAGACCTCCCCGCCAATGTAGACCATTTCAGCCCTATAATCCCAATGCTATATCTACCTTTAAGGCATTAGTACCATGCAAAACAACAAAGCTCAGAGTATGATTGGTGTTTCCCATGCAATGATCCTCACAACCGGTCCTATTTGCTTCAACAATGCCTTGAATCAAGCATTAATGGTGATAAATACCGGTGTGGAGGGTGAAGGTAGTCAAGGAAATAACCAACAACAAGAAACATTCTAGTAGTAATCAGCTCCAAATGATGCCACACTTGTAAACTAGTAGGCGAGAATATTTTGTGGCATGAATCAAATAGTTTCCCAAAGTGTTGCGGCCAACACAAGGTCAAAAAGGAGGAATTTGGGTGAAGAACAGCCATTGGCTCCAAGTAATCCACAACCTCGTACTATTCCACAAATTATTGGAAACAAAATTTAGTTCCAAACATACAAGGGCCGCCTAAAATAGCTCCTAGGCCAACTCAAATGCCATTGTTGCTACCCATGTGTAAGGAATGAATGTGCGAAGCCAAGGGATAGCAAAGAGATGCTTCATCCCCATTCAACATCATTGATCGAATGAAGAATAAAAATGTAAATATATCAATGTGGGAATCACTATCTATCCTAGGTAAAAGAGATTTGCTACAAGCTACCATGAAGGACTGGTCAACTTTAAACCAGCAAGTCCGAATGCAAGAGAAGGTGCTCACAAATGCTGCCCAGCCTGAGAAGAATCATGGAGGACAACAAGGTAAAATGTTGAAACCCCTCCATTCTATGTTTCATTCATCATTGGAAACCAATTAGTACACAATTGCATGATTGATTCCGGGGCAAGTAGTTCAAGAATGCCCAAGTAGATAGGCGATCGGTTGGGAATTCAATATGAGGTCATATCCAAAGGGTAGTGCGATTGGATGGGATGGCGTAAAAACGGTTGGAGTGATAAAAACTTGAGTCTTACTTTGCATGCATGCCCCAACGTTGTTGTTTTACAAGATGTCTCGATAATAGATCTTCCACCACTCTTTTCCCTATGCCTCAAGGATTTCATAGCCAAGATTGGCAGCTACTTATCTTCCGATTGGTCACACATGTTGTTTAGAACAAGATATGGAACCAAGGCCACAATCAGATTTGAACCTATTGCAAACTTTCACATTGAGCCTTACACTCCAAGTTAGATCAATACCAATTGTTCAACGTTCGATCAAGAGGATTATCCAAGCACCGATGAAACTAACACTAAGGTAGGAAGCATCCCGGATATAACTCTTGATGAATGGGCAAACAAGGTGCATGATTTTGATCCTTATCAAGAAATAGAAGAATCGAGCCGGGAGTCTATTACATGCATGAAGAAAATCAGCCTATTCTTAGCATCACCAAGCCAAACCACAAGGATGACAATGAGGTATGGTAGTTGTTTTTATGGATCAAGGAGAAAACAAGGTGTAGGGGGAGCTATGCTTTTTCACCTCAAGGAGTTAAGTATTATTTAGCTTTTAGATTTCAATTTACATGCTCTAACAACACTGCTGAATATGAAGCCTTGTACAAGGATTGCATTGGTCAATCAAGAGAGGAATAAAGAACTTGCAAGTCTTTGGTGACAGTGAGTTGATTGTCAACCAAGTTAAGGGGCAACATGTCTGTCATGAATGATCTACTCAAGTGCTACAAGAACGAGGTGTGGACCTCATTGAAGATTTTGAGGGCTTTGGCATAAAATTCATTCCTAGAAAAGAGAACCAAGCTCTTGGCAGGCTTGCAGGCAATTAGGGCAGCCTTTGGCGTTGTTGAAAGCATTCAAAAAGACAAGGTACCACCAAACATCCATATGATTGTAAGGCCTTCATTCCTCAGATAACAATGTAAGTTGGCAAGTGTTTGAAAATGACCAGAAAATCATCCATTTCTTGAAGAGGCTGAGTTCTCGGCTAAAAATCAAGAAAAGTTGGAACAGCAGATGGTG
This sequence comes from Taxus wallichiana var. yunnanensis, assembly GCA_018340775.1. Lineage (NCBI taxonomy): Eukaryota > Viridiplantae > Streptophyta > Pinopsida > Cupressales > Taxaceae > Taxus > Taxus wallichiana. The sequence continues at coordinate 347,154,007 of CM031238.1, forward strand.
ACCAAGTAGTAAAGTGAGAACCAAAAACTACCAAAGGGACTTATTACTTTGGAGTCCATTTTCAACCCTAATGACCAGTTTAGGAAGGAGAAGGCAAAACATTCAAGTCAAGGAGAAGATTCGGTGTCCATCTTGGTAGAAGAAGGCAAATCACTCCGAGTTGGTAAAGTGACAAATAAGCAAGAAAGGTATGGGTTCATACAACTTTGTCAAGAATTCCCACGACGTGATTGCTTGGAGATATGAAGATTTGAAAGGTTTCAATCCCAAGTTAGCTCAACACACCATTGAATTGGATCCAGTATTAAACCCATCGAGAAAAAACAAAGGCAAGTCAATCCACACATGGAGCCTCTCATGAGAAAGGAATTGAATAATTTGATAGAATCAAGAATCATATTCCCTATCAAGCATTCTAGTTGGGTAGCCAACTTGGTTCTAGATTAGAAAAGAAGAGTGGGAAATCAGATTGTGTGTTGACTTCAAAGATTTTAATAGAGCATCTCTCAAAGATCATTGCCCACTTCCTTCCATGGAGCAATTTTGCAAGTTGTTGCTGGTTACGAGAGGTTTTCATTACTTGATGGCTATTTGGGGTACAATCAGATTATGGTGAAAGAAGAAGATCAGTTCAAGACAACCTTCTGACCAAATGGGAACTTATGCATACAGAAAAATGCCATTTGGGCTGTCCAACACCTGGAGCTACTTTCCAAAGGGAAATGGACATGGCGTTCAAGGATTTGATTAACAATATGGTGCTGATATATCTTGATGATATCACTATTTTTTTTCAAAAATGCAAGAGACCATCTCTCTCATTTGAGACAAGTGTTCCAAAGGTGCGAAGATTTGGAGTATCCTTGAATCCTAAAAAGTGTACTTTTCTATCCCATGAAGGAAAGATCCTTGGCCACATTGTCTCCAAAGAAGGATTAGCAATTTATCCAGAAAGGGTTGAAGCCATAAGAGCACTACCATTGCCAAGCCACAAGAAGGCCCTTTAAAGTTTCTTGGGAGAATAAATTTTGTTAGGAGATTTGTCCCAAATTTTGCAGCCCTTGTCAAGCCTATCATCAAGATGTTAAAGAAAAGCATGAATTTCAAATGGACAATAGAAGGAAAGGAAAGTTTTGAAGCAATCAAAGAAGCCATCTCTCAAGCCCCAACTCTCATCAACCCGGATTTCTCCAAGGATTTCATCCTCTATACATTTGGGGTTGATGATACTATTTCTGCAATTTTGGTATAGCGAGAACAAAAACAATGATGAGTAGCCAATTGCTTTCTTCACCAAAGCCCGGAGGACTATGAGGTGAGATATTATTTCATTGAAAAGCATGTTCTTACGATGAATCAAGAGCTTGAAGAAATTGAAGCATCTAGTTTCAAACAACAAGGTGCAGTTGTTGGTTTCTCATGTGGGAGTTAAAGACTTCCTCCTCAACAAAGACCCGAATGAAAAGAGAGCAGGTTGGATTACTCATGTCATGGAGTATGACATTGAGATCAAAGTCACCAAGTTGTTCAGAGGAAAAGGATTGTGTGAGCAGTTGGTCTTGAAAAAACACAAGGAAGCATGCAATGAGAAGGAGGTTGTTTTGGCATTGTAAGATAGCCATGAGCAAGGAAGCACTCAAGAGGAAAATAATGGCGTCCTCACTCCTTCTTGGACCCAAGACATGATGCACTTCCTAAGCACGGGTCTATTCACTCTAGAGATGAACAAGACCAAAAGAAGACACTTGATTACTGAAGCTGTCCCATATGCCCTTGTTGATGGTGTCTTGTTCAAAAGGATGTGAATGGAGTGTTCTTGAGATGCATTGGTACAAATCAGATTCATAGGGTGTTAGAAGAGTTCCATGGTGGACTAGTGGTGGTCATTTTGCACCGAGAGTGACAACTCTAAAGATCATGAGGGCTAGCTATTATTGGCCCAAGATTTTCAATGATTGTTATGCATGGATCAAGAGGTGCAAGAATTGTGCATTCTTCACAGGTAAAGAGAGGCTAGCTGCCCTTCCATTGCATCCAATTTTAGTTGACCATCCATTCATGCAATGGGGTTTGGACTTCATTGGAGTCATTAATCCCAATTCAAGCCAAGGGCACAAGTGGATTTTAACAACCACATATTACTTCACCAAGTGGACTAAAGTAGTAGCACTCAAGGAAGCAAATGAATCTAGCATCCTGGACTTCTATGAGGGAATAACAACCAGATTTGGCATACCTGCTACAATAATATCAGATAATGCATTGGCATTCATTGGGTCTAAGGTGACTGAATGGGCTGTCAAGAATGGGATCTACCTAAGCACTTCATCAAACTATTACCCTCAGGGTAATGGCCAGGTTGAATCTACAAATAAGAACTTGTTAAGAATCATTAGGAGGACCCTTGATGAAAATAAGAGATCTTGGCATACTAAGTTGAAATCAGCCTTATGGGCTGATAGGATAACTCCTAAAAGATCTACGAGTAACTCCCCATTCAAGCTTGTTTGTGGGAGAGAAGCAATTTTTCCCATGTCACTTGAGTTTCCAACATTAGAACTCATGAAATAGTTGGAGTTGTTGGAGTTTGAGCCCATGGAGGTTATATGTGCAAAATTGATGGAGCTCTAAGAAGTTAGAAATCGGCATCCCAAGAATGGAGAAGGATCAAGCCTTGATCAAGAAGACCTTTGATAGGAAGGCCAATAATAGATCTTTCAAGTTGGAGATCTAGTGTTAAAATGGGATGCAGATAGAGAAAAACCGGGAAGGCATTCAAAATTTGATGCCATTTGGAGTGGCCCATACATGGTCACAAAGTGTAAGGACAACAATGCTTTCTAATTGTCTTCATTGGATGGCGAAGAACTATAGATTCCGGTCAATGGAATCCATCTAAAGCATTGCTACTAAAGGGAATTCTCCACCTTGTACATATTAGCTTAGGTTTTCATTCCTCCAAGTGCTTGTGCACATTGTTTTGCTGTAGATTAGTTTGGTTTTCCCTAAGTGCTTTGGCACAAGCTTGCTTTATTCCTAGAAATGTGTTTGCATGCCTTGCTCCATCAGGTGATGTTCCACCCTCCACCTCCTCCTTGCAGTGTTCTAGTCAGTTGGGGTACTAAACAAAGGATTTGATGACTCCATGCCCAATGGATTGCTTCAAGAATCGGTAACTTCATCCAAAGCCAGCGATGACTCCTCTGAGTCGCCAAAATTGTTATCCAAAATGTACCCCTTGCTCATTTTGTGGCTAACTCCTTTCATTCTTCCCTCTCTTGTGCCTCAGTCATAATTTTTTGCTTTTCAGGAACTCAAAACTTTCTGGAAATGGCACCATTGGATAGAGCTCTTTCTCAGCTTTCCAGAAAGGTAAAGTTTTCCTCCTAACTCCATGTATTTTTGAAGTTATGGCCCGACAGAGTTTTTGTGGGAAATTTTCCCCTGAAAGGCCCGCAGCCAATGAAATGGCACCACGTGTCCAAGGAAGTGGCGGGGTCGAAGGAAAACTTGGTTTTTACCAAGTGTTTGGAAAAATTTCAAAAGGGAAGATTTTCCCCGTAGACCCACTGGTGAATCGGATCCTGCCACGTGTCCAAGGGGAGAAAATTGAAAAAATTGACTAAGTGTGGTGCCATGGAAAATTTTAGAGGAAAGGCCCATGCCCAATCACGTTTTGCCACGTGTCCTATGGCATCGAACGGTGGAGCACGGAGGAGAAGTTAGAATTTTGGCGAAGTGTTTTGCCAAATTTCAAAAGGAAAATTATTGGCCCGCAGGCCCGCCAACCATTCAGAGAAGGCCACGTGTCCTAGGGAAACCAGATCGGTGGAAGGCGGGGAGAATTTGGGAAATTTTCCCAAAGGAAAAAGAAGGAAATTTCAAAGGAAAAATTTCCCCCAAGCACAAGCCAATGGAATTGTGCCACGTGTCAAGTGGCAGCAAAAACTCAAGACAAGCCCGCAAGGAAAATTTGAAGGGTAAAGCCTGCAATGAATCACATTTTGCCACATGTACGAGTCAAAATATGGATCAAACAACGATGGAAAATTTAAAAGGAGAGGCCCGCATCCAATCAGCACGTGCCACGTGTCCTCAGATCATCGGCCCGGTGGGGAATTTTTGGAAAATTTTCCAAAGGGAAAATGATGGAAAATGAAGCATTAGATGCCCATGACCAATCAAAGCATGCCATGTGGCACCTAGAATGGTGGAGTGCGGGAATTTTGGAAAATTTTCCAAATGACCAAAAAGTGGAAAATTTAAAATTTTTTGCTCGCCAATCTGATTTGGCCCTATTTTGCCCTAAAATTTCAAACGGCCATATCTTTCGATCTAGAGCTCAGTTTTTCACAGTTTTTATATCAATGGAAAGCTGGTGAAATTCTCTACAAGATTCCAGGGTCATTTTTTCATTTTTATGGATTTTGAGAGAGAAAATTGAAAATGCCTCTAGCACATGGTTATGGACAAAAATGACGTTTCAACCACCATTTTTAATGAAGAATGGCTCACATTCTCTCTTTGCATGGCGGAAAATGTCGGGGATGGGCTTGTAAGGATACCCATGCTATTTTAATTGCATTTTTGTCAGTGGTTGAAGCTCTCCCATGTTTTCCCACATTTCTCTCTCCTGGGGTCGTGGCTTTGACTGTAAAAGCCAGATTTGGCTCATTTTTGAAGGGTTGAACATTTTTTATGTATTACAGGCTCCCTCTTTCACCTTGAAAGTGATTTTGTGGAAAAATCAGACCTCTTCTAGGACTGTAACATGTTTTTTGCCTCCCAGATGCTGTAATGTATGTATTTTGATATTGGAAATGACAATGCAAGCTCTGTGAATGGGTTTCAATCCTCTGCTTATGTTGTTTGTTTTCTTTCTGATCTTTCATTACATGTCATCAGTTTGTGCATGATGTTTTGTTGCATTTCCATGATCTGTGTCAATCTACAGAAGCAAAATGTTCACCATTCCTCTGGTGCATCACCTCATTAGCATTAATTTTAGTTTTTGCATTTCCTATCTCTCGTCCCTTGAATTTAGAATATGAACTAGGAATTTCAAACCTTTGCTGAACTTGTAAGTGATATAACCGATCAAGGGAGTTGAGGAACTAGCCTCTAATATGGAAATTCCTCTCCCATTTTTACAAGTCCCACACTTGGGAGAGTATTCAATGTTGTGCAATCACACCGGGATGTCCAAAATGTCAAACTAGAAGCCCGATCAACATCTAGGGTTGCTGTTGATTTGCAACAACAAAGTGCCACCACTCCAAATAGTGTTATGAGGAAGGCTAATGTCGTTGCCATCCATGCAGCTTCACCAAGTACCCCATCTCTTTTTTCAAAAGAAGCCAAAGCACTATAATCTGCACCCATAATCAACCTGCAACTCACCTCCTTCCAACCAATTTTCATTTTATCTTCGTCCCTTGCCATTTCAATTAGGACGTATCTTTGGCCATTGAAAAAATCTCTTTATCATTCAATTGTGAAACGGGGAGGGAAGCATGTTGCATTCCAGTACCTAACCCCTCCATTGAAGTCCCACCTTGAGCAAATCCAACTGTTTCCATATCAAGATTCATTAAAAATTGTTATTCAAAAAACCCAGCAAGCTGCTTAAATTACACAGTCACTATCCATGCGTCAATGAGTCTTATTGACGTGCGTCAACAAGACTTGTTGATGCGCGTCAACAAGACTTGTTGATGCACATCAACAAGACTTGTTGACACGCGTCAATGTGATTTGTTGATGTGCATCAACATGACTTTTTGATGCACGCCAATTGCTTAACCCTTTGTCGCGCGCATCAACTACTTAACCCTTTTTCATGCGTCCAATGCTTTACCCTTTTCGTGCATCAACCGCTTAACCCTTCTCATGTGTCAACTACTTAGCCCCTTATCACGCATCAACTACTTAATCCTTGTCCCACATCAATCGCTTAACCCCTTGTCACGCGTCAACTACTTAACCCCTTGTCACGTGTCAACTGCTTAACCCCTTGTCACACATCAACTACTTAACCCCTTGTCACACATCTATAATACCTCCTTGTCACGTGTTTGCAATACCTCCTTGTCACACATTTGCAATACCTCTTTGTCTCGCGCCTGTAGCCTTTTCCCTCCTTTCGCACGTTTACTGTACTTGATAATACATATACCCCAAGTGGTATGAGTGATTTAGTAGTGTTCTACCTGAAAATAATCTAGGATTATATAGGGGATAGTTTAAATGGGTATGCAAAGCCAACCCCTAAAAAAATTAAACTGTAATTTTTAGGTGAACAGGTCATTGACCCACACTAGAAAATTCACCTTTTCAAATTTTTCAAAAATAGAATATTCACCATATTACAAATATTCGCCACTAAAATTATCCCTATGTTATAGCTAGGAGAATGCAATTTTGATACACTTTGAGGTGGTTTAAGGCATGGAGCCAATTTTCATCAAGTATTTTAAGATCTGCTAGTCTAGCCACTCTATAGCCCTCTTCATTATCCATATATTCTTTCAAGGAAATTCACAAAGAGGGTAGCTCATTCTATAAATGGATAGATTTGATGCCAAATACAATGGAATAAGGAGTTACACTTGTAAGTGTGTGGATGGAGGTTTGGTAGGCCCATAAGGAAATATGAATTTGGAGATGCCAGTTACGACCTATCTTACTGACCAGTTTCTCCATAATCCAAATAAGGGTTTTATTTGTAGCCTCAACTTTCCCATTACCTTGAGGGTAATAAGGAGTAGACCACTTTTCAAGAATTTTAAAGCATTGGCACAGGGCCTTCACTTGCTTGTTCTTGAATGATTTTCCATTGTCATATACAATAGTAGAAGGAATGTCGTAAGGAAAAATGATGTGGTTCATGATGAATTTTGAGATTTGATAACTTGTGACATAGGTGAGAGGAACAACCTCCACCCATTTGGTAAAGTAATCAATTGTGGTAATGATGTGTTTGTGGCCATCAGATGAGGTGGGTGTAATATTTCTTATGAGATCGAGCCCCATTTGGAAAATGACCATGGTGTAGTGATAGGTTGTAAAGACTAGGATGGTGCATGGATCAAGTTTCCATGCTTTTGGCATAAAACACATTTATTCATGATCTGACAACAATCCATCTCCATAATAGGTCAATAATATCTCGATGCATAGAAGTTTATTTATGAGGACCATGCCACTAGTTTGAGTACCAAAGATGCCTTCGTGTAACTCTTTCATAAATTGGATAGCCTCTTATAAATTAAGAAAACAAAAATATTCCCATTGTAGTCTCGATGATAGAGAATTCCCCCAAGGAGGGTATAAGTTGCATGCACTAGATAAGGTATCTCTTTTAGGAGTGGGAGATGGCAGGTGGGAAGGTACCATCTGATAGGTAATTGTAGATATCCACGTTCCATGGGGAAATGGACCAAAAATTCACATACCAAACATGATTCTAGCATGTCATGTGTAGACACTCTGAGATGATAGATGAGGAACTGAATATCTCTAGTATCTGGTGATAACCTTAGCAATGATCCAATAGTAGCCATGACATCTATTGACATGTTTTGTGCTTGAGGGACGTATCAAAAGTTGATATGAAAAGGTACTCCTTTAGGCTATCCACCATGTGTTTATATGGTACAAGCTTCTCATCTTTGACTTTATATTCATCATTCACTTATTTGATGATGAGGTGTGAGTCACCTATAACATTAAATTTTTGATAATCCATTTTATAGTGAATTTCAAACTTGTGATGAGAGCTTCACACTCAACAATGTTGTTTTTACATGGAAAGCCGAGTCTAAAATATTGTGGAATAAGGTCACCTGTAGGGGTGATAAGGACAACTCCTGCCCTAAGCCATTAAAGGTGAATGACCCATAAAATTATATTTTCTAGGTAGATGAGTCTTTAATGTATAAGACATAAGCATCTTACAGATATAGAATTAGGGATTATGTTCCCTGTAGGTGCTTTTGCCAAGTGATCACTAAGGTTTTTCCTTTTACTTCTTTTTGATGAACATAATCGATTTCAAACTCACTGAGTAAAATTATCTTGTTGGCCATCCTCTTGGTGAGTTTGGGTTTAGATAATTGGTACTTGATTGGGTCAACTTTATATATGAGCTTATTTTTAGTATTCAAGAGATAGTAGCACAAATTCTAGAAATTTAAGACACTAGCCAATCACAATTTCTCAATTTGCAAATAGTTGATCTCATAGGAAGTAAGGTACAACTTAGGTAAATAGACAAATATTTATTTATGTTGGGCATAATACTGTGCCAAGAGTGAACCAATAGAAAATTGAGTGGTTAAGATGTATATAAAAAGGGCTTCACCTGGAGTAGGTGGCATAAGCATAGGTGAGTTAGCTAAATATTGTTTGAGTTTGGAAAAGGCTTGTTGAAAATTAGGACCCCAATAGAAATCAACATCCTTCTTAAGAAAATGGGTGAAGGAATGAAACTTTTTTACAAGTTGGGATATGATGATGCGAATAGCTTGTGTTTTTCCCTACAAGTTACACATTTTTTTAATATTCCTTGGAGGAGGCATCTCATTAATAGTCATGAACTTTGTAGGGTCTACTTCAATTCTTCTTCTAAAGATGATGAAGCCCAATTTTTTTCCAAATATGACATCAAATAAAAACTTCTTAGGATTCAAAAGGACCTTATAATCCCTGATTCACTAAAAATATGACAAATAGTGTTTAGGTGCTCTCTTTGGTCTTGGATTTTCCAAGGATATCATCCACGTATTCCTCTACAATGTCATACAACATATCATGAAATATGACAGTCATTTCATGTTGATATGTGGCACCAAAGGTTCTTTATGCCAAAAGGCATAACTCGATAGAAAAATGTACCCCAAGGAGTAGTAAAAATAATGTTATGTTGATCCTCTTCCATAATTTTTATTTGATTATAGCTAGAGAATCCATCCATGAGGGATAACATTTCATAGCCTACGGTTAAATAAAAAATCATGTCGATGTTGGGAAGAGGAAAATCATCTTTAGGACACACTTTATTAATGTCCCTAAAATCGGTGCAAATACATATACCAACCGGGTTTTTTTACTGACAAGCACACTATTAGAGATCCATTCGAGTAGTTACTAGGTCCGATAAAACCTATTGATAGTAACTTTTCCAGCTCTTCTTTGACCAAAAGAGCAACTTGTGGATGCCTTTTTGTAATTTCTGTTTGGTTGATTTTATAGATTCATGCACAACTAGGTTGTGCACTACCAAAGAAGGATCCAAGCCTAGCATGTCAAAGCATATGACCAAGAAAATATATCCAAAAATTCTCTGAGGAGCATAGTAAAGGGCTTTTGTTCATGGGTGGAAAGAGAAGCTCCTAGTTTAACAATTTTATATTCATCCCTTGTGCCAATGTTGATGTTGATAGTAGCTTCAACCAACATTTTTGAACCACCCTCCATACACATAGGATTAGGAGGAGATTGAGTTATTCCTTTATTGGTTTCTCATTGATATTTTCACCAATAGAATGATCATTTGTATTATCCATGTTTGATTTTTTATTTTACTTTCCGTAAGTGTCCTGAAGAGTTTTTTATCATAGGTCATGTAATTTTTATTGTTGTTAGGATTTTTTGTTATTTTAGCCTCTTTCTCCTTTTTCTGACCATAAAACTAATCCTCTTCTCCGAAATACATGTAGAAATAAAGATCAATAGAGAATCCTTTCTTATGAACTTCATAGGAATTTCATCACGTAAACCCATGAATTCTCCATCACCTCATCATTCTAAAATAGATCAATTGGTATGTGTTTTTATGTACCAATCAATGAAGGATGGGTATACAAGGTCTAATTCAAGAATGCGGGGGATAAGGTAAAAATAGTGGTGTCAGAAAATAGGTTCGTGGAGGAAATATCTTTATAGAGACTACAAATGGACTCTATTTCACTATCATAATCCAAAGAGCTATCCTCACACTCAGAAGAGGTGGTGTCAACTTCTAGAGGTTGTGCCCCATATTTCTAAATAATGACACCACATCTATCCATTTTTTCATGTTCTAAAAGATTTTCCCGCACACCTTGTTCATTTAGGACATGGCCATATTATTTGTATCCCATAACATACATCATCTTGTTAGGGATGACATATTCTAGGGATTGATAACAAGAAGCCATATTTTCATCAAGGGACTAGGATGTGTAAGTACTACTCAATTGTTCATTTTACAAGGGTGAATTTTTCGATATTGTAAGCCTCCGTAGTCATTGTGGCTTAAATTTGGGCCTACCACACATTTAGGTGGTAAGGGAAGGTTTGATACAAGGAGGTATTATTAAAGGTTACATTCTCCACATTTGATATGAAGGATTTTCAAATTAGATTCCCATGTAGAAAATATAAATTTCACTTGCTTGAAGATGAAGTGTATCATGGTTGACATGATTGGCGATGACATCCGATTTAATTTTAATTTTCAACTATGTAGAAGGACATTTGTAAGATTATTTGCAATAACAAGATATGATCTATAATGGGAAAAGGGTTTGGTCACCAGAATTGTAATCTCATGTCCTTGATGATATAATTTGATACACTAATGGAAGGTGGGGGAATGACCTGCATGGAATGAATTCATGGGTGACTGAGGATAATTTTATAGGGAAGTTCAAAGTTGATGATATGGAATCTTGTTTCATGCATGATAGGCCCAATTTCCATGGGTAAGGTGATTATGCTAGATGATTATCATTTGCATTATCATAGGCCTTAATGGCGATCAAATTAGGATCCAGTTTAGTATCAGTGTGTCCCAATTATTTCACAAGTTCCAAAGTGCATATATTAGGGTTAGATCCAATTTCCACAAGCACCCTTTTAACCTTTTTATGGGTAATTATCACTTCTATGTATAAGGGTAAGTTGTGTGTTTGGTGATCCGAAGGATCTCTTTTTGGATAAAAATGATTTTCTTAAATGGAGTGATTTGTGCAACCAAGGCTTGAAAGCGTGAAATGTCAATATCCGTAAGACCTCTTGGCTCTGGAAGGTTTTTATAGAGGATATAATTGTGAATAGTAGATATCTTAAGAAGATACAAGATAGAGATCTTGGTGGTTGTCTTCTCAATTTGTGCTAGGAGATTGTCATGACTTCCCAAGGGAGTAAATAAGGGGGTCTTGGAACAATAAGACGAGTGCATTTTTTTGTAATGGTAAACTCTTGGAATTTTATTTTTATGGTGTGGGTATGGTTAGTGATAGGATGGACATAGCCAATAAGATAATCAAATGGATTCGATATTTGGGAAATAACGTGGTTGACACTTTTTTATTTGAAGGATTGACCTCAATCCAACTTATTTTTTGCTTGTTTATGCTTTGTGAAGGGTTCCTTATAGATCCCTAACTGATAATTGGATGACTTCAGGGGTTCTTGCATGTCAAGTTTTATATCTCCTCAATATAGGAGATCTTGGATAAATTTATTCAATTTCATACATCAATTCATGCCATGAACTTTAACATGGTGATACTCACAATACTCATGGTATTTGTACCATAAAGGTTTAGGTGCATCATCTGTGAAAGGGGTGGTGGTAGGAAACTTGACCATATTGGCCAAGTTTATTTGTTTATCATTCCTTGTACTTATGGTCTTTGTACCACGAATAATTAGGTGCATCATCAACAAAAGGGGTAGTGGTAGGAAACTTTACCATATTAGCTAAGTAAATTTTTTTAAGGATCGATGATAGGGACTTTTTGAATGGAGAATACTCCTTGCATTTGACTTCCAGTTGTGTGATGCATGTGAGATTTTTAAATGTGGGGTTTTTATAACCACTTGCACATGTTTATAATCAGTGATTCCATCACCTACGCCATTCTTTTTTGCTAAATAATTTGGATATGTCTATAGCTTTTGATTCATATTTATCTATTTGAAAAGGCTTCAAGAACCCTTTGTCCAAAAGAGATTTCTTGATTTGGATACATTTTTCAATGACTTCTTCAAATGTGCCTATGCAATGCATTTACAAATGGAAGGCTATTTCAGGGTGTAGATTTGGCACAAATATACTTACAAGTTTTTTTAGGAATGGTGTAATGGAATTGGCTAGCCAACCCCCGCCATCATTGTAAAAAGGTAGTGAAGTTCTCGTTGTTTATTTTTTTTTGACACTACAAATGCTAACATGGTAATATCACTCTCCATATTGAATGAAGAATTATGGATGAAGTTTTCAACTAAGCCCACAGACCAAATATAGACCCTTTAGGGATATGGAGGAACCATTCAATTACTTGGCCCCAATACTCCATGGAAACAAGAGAATAAGGTAGTTATCAATGGAAGTGACTTCTTGGCATGCCATAAAGAAGCATTTCATGAGATCATGAGGATCACCTTTACCCATATATTTTTAAAATTTATGGCATTCAATTTTTATGGAAAGGAGTACGTAACATTTCCTTATCAAATGGATAAGGATAAAATTCATCAAATTGACATTTCTTATTGTGTTATATGGTGTTTTGTTGTAGACCAATAAGTGCATCTTTCATATACTTTGTCATCCTTGGTCAAAAATTATCTCGCACATTGGCATGGGAGGGATATGTGTATTATTGGAATTTAATGCCTCGCCATTTATTACGAATATATTGTGTAACATTATTAATAATATAGTTTAGAATAATTGTGAAGTTGTGAGAACAACTCACATTAATAGGAGTGTGAGAGATCTTATAGGGATGAGATAAATTGGGAGAGATTTGTGGGATGCTAAGTGATCATGAGAGAGATATGAGGGATAGAAGTTGACTCCTTACTTTAAGGAGTCATTTACCTATATATGTATGTAATCTCTCTAGTGTAATCCATCCCGAATGAATTCTTTTATTGATATTATTTGATTCGGTGTTTTTATCTGCAAATTGGTTTATTGAGAAGCTCTACCAAACTTCATTTGGTATCAGAGCAGATATGGCTCGGTGAGAATCTGCAAGGGGTAGTGATTGTTTATGATCATTATAAATTCTCATTCTATGGGAAATTTGCACCTGTCTGGCCCGCATATCAGTGGTAACGTGGGATCAAAGATCTACTTTGCAAGATTTGCATCATTTTTTGTGAACTCGTTTACATCTACATGAAGATATTGTTGGTGAATATCAGTCAGATCGTGTGCACCAGAGGACTTTATTAGAGCTGGATATATCTATTGGAGAGTGAATCTGAGTATTGGTTGGAGCATAAGCATGCATAGCAAGGAAACGTCTTATCCATGGATCCAATAGTCTTATAAATCTTGGCATCTATTACTGCAGGAGAATATATTATAGATCAGCCACGTATCCATGAATAGTTGCATGGGAGATCCAAATAAAGTTGACATTTGTTGGTGCAACGTTGTAGGCATCTATCCAAGCTTTTGGTGCATGGTAGAATCTGATTGGAGCACATAAATTTGGATCTCTTGCTACGTTTCTGATCTGGTTCAACATCCCTTCTTTATCATTGGATCTTCATTAGAATGCCTACTACATTTTAATCGATCTAGATTTACAGTTTCAGGTGCACGTGTATCAGTCTTCATGCATTTTTTTTTAAAATTCACCTCTAAGTTATATTTCTATCCTTATGCTATGACAGTTTTCTCCATGTTTTGATCTACAATTTCCAGGAGATCTGCAGAGTTTTATTCTGGTTTTGTTCTAGTCGTTTCCTGTGACAGTTGTTTGACAGTTGTATTGTTTTCTTTAAGCTATAATTAAAATTATAGTTTTTGTCCATGTCATGTAATTCTTGTTTAGATGTCATAAAGCATTATGCTTTTCTAATATTGTTTTAGGTTATTTAAAAAGTAATCTCAATTTATTACTTTTTAAATGAATTTTGTCAAGTATCATTTTATGTCTCTTGTCAAATTGTCAATAGAGTCAGTTTGAGTTTAAGTCAAGAGTCATGTGTTTATTAAAATTTGTTTGTCGTTATAAATGTAGTAAAGTGTTTGTCAAAATTTTAAATTGTTTGTAAAAAGGGTGTATTTTTGGTTGAAACTGACACCTTTTGTGTCAAATTGTGGAGAGTCATAATGGATAAATTGAGTCATGTTGAAAAATTTGATGGAAAGGATTTTCACACTTGGCAAGTACAAACTCAGTTGACACTCATTAACAAAAATTTGTGGGACATTACGGATGGAACATTCAAGAAACCAACGATCTTGATGAAAGCAACCAAATGGGAGAGTAGAGATCGTAAAGCAACAAAAATCATTGGACTTGGGTTGTCTGATGCATATTTGCATCATATAGACCTTTCAAAAGGTTCAAATTTCATTTAGACAACATTGAACAAGTTTTTGATCCCAAAATGGAAGCGTAGTAGTGACCTTGAAGCGAAGCTATTCAAACTCAAGATGGATGAAGAAGAAAACATGGTACAACATATAAGTAAGTTTTGGTCTATTTTGAATCAATTATCAGGGATAAAAATTAAAGTAGAGGATGATGATACATAAGTTGTTTTGTTGAATAGTATGCCATCTCATTATTCAAACATTGTTTTTACTTTGAGCAAGATCAATCCCGGCCTAGAAGATCTAATTTCTTCACTGATAGATGATAAGAATGTTACACCAGAAGAAACTGCAATGTATGGTAAAAACAAGTCATATGATAAAGGGAGATTTAAATCTTCTTTTAAACAAAGATCAACTTTTAGAGATACAAAGAAACATATCACTTGTTACTATTGTAAACAAGATGGACATCTATCTATAAACTGCAAGAAAAGAGCATGAGATTTACTTGATGGAAAAATAGAAGAAAGTGCCATGGCTGTTGATGAAGAAGAAGATAGTGATAAAGAAGAACCTTTGGATGATGGTTATAATTTTGATGATTTTCTATACTAAATAAGCAAAGCACATGGAGGCTGAGGCAATGGAGGAAGGAGGACAACCAACATCCTCTTGCCACCGGCTAACAACAAGCCACATAATGAGTTTGTGGCATTTCTTAGTGGATTGGAATAAGGACACACCAAAATCCTTTTATAACCTCATGATGTAAATATGTTGTAGTAGAAAGATAAAAGCACAAGAAAAAGTAGCATCATGTTTTTTTCATAATGAGTTCATGTGGCATTTCTTAGTTGTCCATTTTTGTTAAACTTCATTTTGTTTCAACCTAATAAGCATGCGGGCAGATGTCGTGTGAATTTTTTTCTCTATTCTGGGGAGTGTGTAATAGGAATTAATAATGTAGGGTTTCAATTAAGTGGACATCAAATTTTTATAACCTCTTCCACGGACTTGAACCATGCTGAAAAGTAAATATGTTGTAGTAGAAAGAAATACTATAAAAATACATAAATATCATAAAAACTAATAGTAGGTCATTAAGACACTGTTTTTATGTCTAGGTTTAAGAGGATGAATTATCAGAGTGATAAAACTTATACCATCCCAACCGTGGTGAAATTATATACATGTTCAAAAAAAAATTATTTGATTTCAATATTTTTGATGAAGTTATGAAACGGAAAGTCCATTTTTTTATGTTTTCAACCACTTTCACGGAAAAAATCATATTTGGTGACTCAAAAAATAAAAAATAAAATCCATCCCAAGATTAGTGGCATCTAACTTCTACCAAGAGAAAAATATAAATCATTTTTGGTCATCCAAATCATGGGCAAACGGACTATAATGTTATAGGCGTTTTAAAAAAAACGTCATTGAATTTTGAGTGTTTAATATAGCTTTTGTCTCTTTTTAAAAACTTAGTACTTTAGAAACTAGATTCACATTTCATATAAATATAATTTTTTCTAATTTTGAGTGTATGTATTGCTAGTGTATTATGTTGTTAATAGAATTAATAATGTAAATAATTGGGGAGTGAATGTTACGAATATATTGTGTAACATTATTAATAATATAGTTTAGAATAATTGTGAAGTTTTGAGAACAACTCACATTGATAGGAGTGTGAGAGATCTTATAGGGATGAGATAAATTGGGAGAGATTTGTGGGATGTTGAGTGATCATGAGAGAGATATGAGGGATAGAAGTTGACTCCTTACTTTAAGGAGTCATTTACCTATATATGTATGTAATCTCTCTAGTGTAATCCATCCCGAATGAATTCTTTTATTGATATTATTTGATTCGGTGTTTTTATCTACAAATTGGTTTTTGAGACGCTCTGCAAACTTCAACCACCTTGTTTTCTATGTAGTTTTCAGTATACGCCACTTTAGGATTCTAAGCGTGAGTATTTTTATGTGTGTCTCTATGGACATGTGTAGCTAGATTGGCTAATTAGCAACTAAGAGTTTGTAATTGTTGTTGTATGGTGATGTCTTCATTATGTGGTTAAGGTTGGGTTTTATGTTGAGGCTATTCATTCTCTTATCTTCCTTCATGATTAATTTGAATAAAGGGTATATGATTTCTAATCCTATTTTTAGAGGTTGTTGATTCCTCATTATGACCCTCAGGTTGTGCCAAAGTAGAGACATGTTTATGGTTTAATATATCTTTGGATGTTCTAAAAGGAGGAGGTTATGTTCTCTCATCCCCTCGAATCATGCTAGTAAGGAAGGCATGATCAAAATCAGAGGGAAGTTTAGCCCCTAATTCTAAGAAACACAATAAGACTTGGTACTTCTTTTGAAAAAAGAAGTTATCTACGTGAGCAAGATAATTTTCAAATATGTGAGGGGCTATTTCTTATTCTCTCCCACCGTGATCCAAAAGTGTTTGTTCCTCATCAGAATATGGGTCTATAGGGTTCTAGAGGAAGGAGTTAGATGTATGCCTCCTATGTGTTAAAATTGTGACTAGTACCATGATGGATATGTTTTTTACAAATATTTAGGATACTCATGTAAAATTTATAAGGAATCTAAGGTAAAATGAGTAGTGTAACAACCGTAAGGTGAATATTTTCCTAGGTTTGAATGTATGATAAAAGTTTACCAAGGAAATTTTACAAAATGTGGGCAGCGTAATGGCTACGAAGGGAGATTTTCCTATATTTTAATGTTGCAAATTTAGTTAAGGAAACTAGGAAAAATTAGACAACATAACAACGTAATATTAACACTTAATCGGTTTTAATAAAAACAATCTTGAGTGTCAAAAGTGGTTGATACAAATTTTGGTAGAACCTCATTGTTATATTTTGATAACAAGAACCAAAATTAGAAAAAGTGCATGACTCATGATGAAAAATTATGTGGTGTAAATTGGATAAAGTGTTGTCTTGTTTGAAAACAAGGTTATAAATTAGAATTTTTTTCTATGTATGATTTGTGATGAAGGATATGCAACGCAACTTAGAAAAAAATTTCACCTTGTTCGGAAAAAAAAAAGTTGTAACTTAGACAAAGTTTTGATATTTAAAAGGTTTGATATACATAAATAAGATAAGGTAAGGTTGGCCCCGATTCCAAGTAGCTTCATAGGTATTTTATATGCACACTCACCAATTTTTTTCTAAACTAATACGTGTACCATAATAAATATTGAATATGGAATATGCCCCAATCTATATGAATGGGGTGGTCACCATAGAAAATATTTGGTATTCCTCATAGGTTTTACTAGTCAAGTAGGTGATAGGAAATTCCTATTTCATTGGCCGATTCCTCGATGTGCTAACTATTTTTGGGTTCCTATAGTACTCCTCACAATGAGTTTTAGGGATTAATCCCAAGCACTTCCCATAGTTAAAGAAAATGGTTTTACCCTTATCCGAACCTACAAAGACAATGTATTTTATTCATTTTATCTGATTTAGCAAAGTGTGATTTTGATATTTCAAATAAGGAACTTGTATGTAAACTTTGTTAGTATTTTTGTTTGTTTGATTTTGTGTGGTAAATGTTTTCCAATTTTTACAATGGTCCTACACACAAATGATTAGTAATTTTCCATGCACCATAATATTAGAAAATACTAAGGATCGCGATCGTTCGATTCTCAAGGTTGTTCGATAGCGTAAGAGAAGAGAGCATATGTGGAATTTGATCAAATCAAACAAAATTAACTTTAAGCAAAGATATCAAGTGTTAGCACTACTTTAAGTCAATAACTTGTAGAGAAAAATTAGAATTATGCATAAAACAACATGAAAATTGAAAAATAGTATTGAGACTTTCGGGAAATTTGAAAAATTTGAGGAAATTTAAAAATTTCCACAATACACTAGCATTTACACTAGTATGCTAGCACATGGAGTGGAATGCATTCGCATGAAACAAGACGCTAACACATGCAAGATGGAAATAGTGTAACATAGGCATGTACATAGGGACAATAGTGTATGTAGTAGAGAAATAGTGTAACACATGAATGTACACAATGAAATTAGCATGTGCATTAGGAAATAATGTAATACATGCACGTGCATAGGGATGCTAGTTTGTTAACCAAGAAAACATCAAGCAATGCTAGCACATCGAATAGAACGAAAGTGCGTGGATTGAGACATAGGCACATATAAACGAAAGAGGGAGTTTAACCCAAATGTGTGAAGGAATACACATGCACGTCTACTATATGATAGCGCATGAAGACCTATACCTATAAAAATACTATTAAAAATGATCAAAAAATAGCAAAAAAACTCATATTTTTGCATCAAGATTCAATTTTAATGACACTTTACCTCCTTTATATCTGCAAAGAAGACTCGACAACCACATAATAACATACATGCTCAAAAACAAAAAAATCAATAAATTGCATGTAAAATGGAAAAAATGAAGCTTTAAACTAAAAATAAATAAATGTGCATGAGATAAAGGATTTTCTCACCGAGCATGTCATATATATATGCATGCTAAAAATTTGAACCAAGTTAATTAAAAGAACCTAACACCAATTAGATCCTAACTTAGTTAAAATTAAGCCAATACATCATGATAAAACAAAAGGAAAGATAATTAACTTACATAAAACATGAACTCAATAGTAAATGCAAACCTCCCTTTGATATCTAGATGTTAGTTGGATTGTGGATACTTCCTTTAATGATCCAAATGTAAGCCACATACGATCAAGTATTTCTAAAGAAAGAGGAAGATATCTCATCAAGTATGGCTTAATTGCCATTTTTATTCTTATCTTAGTACTCTTCGACAAGTAAAAAGGGGGAGAGTTAACAATCCTTCCAATAACATGAAATTATCTTCTCAAGTATAATGTATGTCAAGGTGTAAGTTTGGACAAGGTGTAATAGGATTCTTATATAGCTTTCCATTTTGGGAGAATCTTGCATCTTAGTGAATGTGGGATGAGGGGAATGTAGAATTGGAAAGGGACAAGTATGATTAGAAGAGATTAATTAGGGATTATAAACTCATGGGAGTTAGGGGAGGTTTAATTAATCAACTAGGATTAATTAATAGACCAAGTTAGGTTTATAGAATCCGTTTGGAGATGATTTGGGGGGAGATTAATAGAATTTGAAAGGTTTGAGAAGGGGATTTAACCAATATGAACTTTTATTCATTAAATACAAGATTTTAAAGGCTTAATTAACTAATAATGGTTAATTAATTAATTAAAAGAGGATTATAACTAACAAAGTGACGTTAATTGACATCCAAGATGAGGGGTGAAGATAGTTAATTAACGAAGTTTTGTTAATTGGCTGAAATGAAAGGAAATGTTAGCTAATTAGCATAAATTCACTAGTTATAATGAAATGCTGGTAAAGAAGACAATTAGAGAAATTTTAGTATTAAATTTGCGTGGTTGAAATTAGGTGTCTACAATATCACTTTAAAAGCACTCAAGCCTCTCTTATATCTTCCGAATCAATTGCACATAATTTAGAGTAGTCACTACTATAATTATAAAGTAATCAACTAGGTAAAATAGTCTAGCTTCTTCCTTTTCAAGAATTTAAAGGTCATAAATCCATATCTTAGCCAAAATAAAGTCACTCAAAGAATTGTCAAAGTGTTTAAAGGGACAAAGATTTAGGTAATGTATTTGCAACACACTATACCAAACTACTATTGCATTGGGTATAATTTGTAATTTATATTAATTGCATTATATTTGTGTCAAAATACATGAGGGAACTCATAGGGAATCAAATAAAATTACACTCACACTTATACAAACACTTAGGATAACTACATGAGGCTTGATCATGCACGAGGGCATGCAGTGAAACACTTGGGCTGATTTTTTTGGTGTTGAGTTCCAAGGGTGATTTAGCCTCAAAAATGTATGCTTTATCCTTTTAGTTATTTAATACTTTGATGAAGGGTATTACAATTTTCTAGGGTTTCCATTTTATTGCAAGTTATTATAGGGGTTTCAGGTTGAGCAAGAAAGAGTGACACACATCAAAACACATTTATAGGTATGTAAAGTGAATAAGAAGTTTCAGAACTTGACTACAAAAGGGTCTAAGAATGTAAATATCTAGTAAAGACCATACAATTATAACCTAACTATAGTATACAATAGTTATGTACAGTCTTACACTAGTTCAATTTCCAATTCCAGAATTCATAATGAAACATATATAGCTTTTTATCTATATTTTCCACCTATATGCACATCCAGGACCTCATTTGTTATGACTTGTAAATTTAAGTATTTGTATCCTCTTGTGTATTTGAAGTATCATTTCATAATCTATCATTTTTGCAAGTATTAATGAATGATTATGGTTATGCAAGGATACTTGTGAATGAATTAGATCTCTTGTAACACATCCTTACATTGTATATTGTTGTGGGATTTCCATAACATAATTTGATTAAGGTTTAAACATTTGTTGAACCCAAATTTTGAATTATATTTATTCATATTATGGTTTCTCCCGATGATCCCACTATGTAACTTGAGGAGTTTCTTCACATTCTTCCCGCATGTAAGGACCATGTTTGTACAACATTTTGTATGTCCGAATCTATCTTTTAATATAACTTTTGACTATGCGGTCTCTATTTTCAATAATCTAAAATTCATTTGGAGAACATATATTCTTTACTCCCATTATTTACACCATAATTAAACATATGTTATGGAAGTACACAATAATAAATAATACATAAGGGTTTGTAACAAGGGACTACTCGATTAATTAAATTCCACCATTTTCCATTCAAAATTAGAATAATGTATTTATAAGCGTAATGATTGATAAAATGATAATTAAGTACTCAAATACATAAGATGGGAGTGAAACATAGTTGTGCATGTCAAAACAAAATGGATATGGGTGTGAAAAACAATGAAACAAGAATACCATATGTTAGAAATGCTTCGGTTAAAGTATTGGAGATAGAGACTAAAAAGGGGTAGGACTATATAAATAGTGTATGGTTTAAACTGGAGCTTTATGGTCCTAACCTAGATCTATATGATTTTGGAGCCTCAAGTATTACGGGCCTGTAACTTTCTATGTGCATATCATACCTAGAAATGACCTTTTTTGTATATTGAACTCTTTCTTGCACAACTTCAAGATGACTTGTAATTACCTAAAACAAAGTAGAAACCCTAAAACACTGAAGAACCCTTCATTGGATCATTATCAAACCAAAAGGAGATAAAACATGTGTGTGGTGAGCTATAAAGTGATAAGAACTTGCTTATGTATCCTTCTTTAGGTGAAATATTCTAATAAGGCCAACACTAGGAAGAAAAAATGAACCAAAGAATATGTTCACATTGAAAATAAAGTTAGAGAAGTTAAAGAATGAGACTGTACATGTCATACAATATCGGACCCCACATCTTGGTTCATGTGTATGGTCCTAGATAGAGAAGAGGAAAATTAAAACAAATATTTTTACTTGAATCACATAGGTTTTTTATTTCTTTAATCATATAATATTTCCATAATTGATTTATATATCGAGTGTAGAGATAAGAATGTAATGAATTATCTAGAGATATGAATTGATTGGAATCTAAATATGAGAATTTTTCTTAGAAAGGAACAATAGAAAAACTTCACATTACAAAAGGAAAAGTTACAAATTTATAGTGTCTCCATTTCCCCCTATAAGTGTGTAATTGAAAATTAATTTCTTAAAAGAAAAACATACCGGAGTGTCTACATACACTTTTTATTTTCTCAAAAGTGTTTTATTGATTTGTTGGTGTTGGAAATCTCCATGAAGAAACTTATAAAAAAATTTAGTCAATTTCTACCATAAAAATTGAATTATAACTCAAAATATAGATAATTCATGTAACTTTGAACTTGTAAAAAGTAAGCTAAAGAGATGACAAACATGGAAGGGATACATTTGGTTATTTTGTGGAGAAAGCATGTCCCATTATTTCCATACCTTTTAGGTTTGGAATTTGTTTTTGATATGCCATATGATTGGGGGTGATCAATCCCCAATTTGTGCTAATGGAGATACTAGAGTGTTGAGTACACCCTAACACCGAGAGAGAGTGCGAAGATGAACCAACACACCAATTTTGTTAAAAAATCTATAGAGAGTGTTGGGGTTAGCACACCAATTGTATAGATAATATATCAAATCTAAGAATACATGCAAATAAAAGTAGATATTCTACCATAAGAAATATACAGAACATGAGATATAAATCAACACCAAATTTAATGTGGTTCACCCAGTATGGGCTACGTCCACTAAGAAACAAGCCAATCTATTATGCAAAACTTTGAAAAGATAAACAATGAAGATTTACAATCTTCCACACCTCTCGGTGTACAATACTATATAACTCTCAAACTTTTTTCTTCTCCAAGAATTCTCTCTCTCACAATTATTCTCACAATAATCATCAAATTTTGCAAGTTTTTCTTAATTATTACTTCTAAACCCTAGTTTTCATGCTTATATAGGTGTATACAAATTAGGGAACTTAGCCATGTAATTAAAATCAATTTATCTTCTTTAATATTAAAAATAGATCTAATTCCTAAGAGTTAAATAAAACACTCCTGCACAGGTAACCGACGCTGGTTATCCCTAACCAATGTCAGTTCCTCCTTCTGACCGACCGATGCCGGTCATAGGTGAATGATGTCGATCTCTCCATAAATTATGTTGGTTATCAGTTTTCCAATGTGAAGTTTCATATTACATGATAAATCAAAGTAATTGAACTCCACAACTCAACAATCTCCCACTTGGAGATTAATTACTGCACCATACCTGTACAACATCATTCTTGGATCCTTAGATTTTTTTCTTCCTCTTCAAGTCTCAAACTTGAAGACCAAAAAAAGTGGAGTGTAGCTCCAACTTCTCCTTTGCTAATGGATTTGTTAGCATATCCATAGGGTTATCACTTGTATGAATCTTTTCTAGATTCAATTTCCCATCCTCCAATACCTACCGTATGAAGTGATACCTCAACTAAATGTGTTTTATTCTCAAATGAAACGATGATTTATTTTCCAAATGAATTGCACTCTGACTATCACTGAACAATTTGCAATCATCTTTCTCCTTTCCCAACTCTTCTATGAACCTACTCATCCATATCATCTCCTTGTTAGCCTCTTTATAGCTGCAACATACTATTCCTCTGTAGTAGACAAAGCCACAAACTTATGCAATATTGAAATCTAGCTAACTGTTGTCCCACCTACAATAAAAATATATCCAGTAGTGATCCTTCTACCATCTAGATATCTAGCCATATCCTAATCAACATAGCCACATAATGAAATATCTAAACCTCTATAGCATAATTACATGCTAGATGTACCTTTCAAATACCTGAGTATCCATTGGACTAATTTCCAATGCTCTTTACCTAGATTGGCCATATATCTACTCACAACTCTCACTACTTGCTTGTGCAATGTTTGGTCTGGTACAAACCATAACATACATGAGACTCCCAACTGCTAAAGCATATGGCACTCATGTCATGTATTTGACCTCCTCATGTGATGAAGGACACTGATCTTTGCTTAATTTGAAGCATCTAGCCATATGTGTACTAACATGTTTTGCATTCTGCATCTTGAACCTTTCTAACATCATGTAGATATAATCCTTTTGAGAAAAATATAATTTCTTGTTCTTCTTGTCTCTATGTATTTGCATGCCAAATATTCTTTTTACAACTCCTAAATCCTTCATAGAAAATGTGTGAGCTAACTTTCACTTAAGCTCACCAATGTCCTGCATACTATATCTTGCAATAAGCATATCATCCACATACAATAACAAAATAATATAGCTCCCATTTTCAAGCTTCTTGAAATAAATACAATGGTCAGATTCACATCTCAAGTAACCATGCTCATGCATAAAACTATCAAACCTCATGTACCATTGCCTTGGAGCTTTCTTGAGCCCATATAGGCTCTTTTTCAATCTACACACTAATTTCTCCTTACCCTTGACTTCATACCCAAGCGACTATTGCATATAAATCTCTTCATCCAAATCACCATGAAGGAAAGTCATCTTCACATCTAGTTTCTCTAAATGTAAATCCTCTACTACAACTAAACTCAATATAGTATGAATAGAAGTCATCTTTACAACATGAGAAAATATTTCACTAAATTCAATACCTACTTTTTGTGTAAATCCCTTTACTACAAGCCTTGCCTTGTATCTTTTCTATTCACCGTCTTCTTCCTTGATCCTGTAAACCCACTTGTTATGAAATTTCCTCTTACCTTCTAGGAACTTAACCAAATTCCAAGTCTGATTATGTTCCAAGGAGTCCATCTCCTCATCAATGACATGCTCCCACTGTGTGTGGGTCTTATCTTGCATTGCTTCTTCAAAACTCTCTGGTTCATCATATCAGTCAATAATAAATAAAATAGAGAAGGTGTAAATATTTTTAGAGGTTTACCTACCCTTTTGACCTTCTCATAGGAGTTTGGGGTACCGGAGGCTCATTCTGGACCTCTTGGACATTTGTATCAAAATCTAATAGTGACCGACACGATCACCTATAACCTATGTCAGTTCTACTAACCGATGCTGGTTTGACTCTTCTGTAACCGATACTGGTTCTATTGACCGATGTCGGTCAGGGTCAACCGACACCGGTTACTATGTAACCATGTCGGTATTACTTTTTTAAATCCAAGAGTTCATTTTCATTCACAAACTTCTCAACCGGTTCATCCTTGGGTACCAAAATTTGATCCATGTACATTCTCTTTTCATTCCATTCAATATCACGACTCCTAATAATTTTAGAATTTTCTAAATCCTAAAAATAGAATCCAAAATCACTAGATCCATAACCAATGAAAGTGCATCTCTTGGATTTTACATCTAACTTTTTCCTATTTTCCTTATCAATATGCACAAAAGCTTTTGAACCAAAAAATTTAAGAAAAGAAAGATCTACCTCTTTTTCAGTCCAAGCTTCCTTTGGTATTCCTCCATCTAGTGAACTTGAAGGCCCATGATTAATCAAATAAACCATTTGTATCAACTACTTTTACCCAAAACTGCAAGGGCAATCCAAAATGTATCCTCATACTTCTAGCACGTTCCATGATTGTCCTGTTCATTCTCTCTACAACACCATTCTCCTGTGGTGTTCTTGGAACCGTTCTTTCTCTACATATCCCATTCACTGAACAATAATCATTGAAAGCTTTGCTACAATATTCACCACCATTTTCAGATCTAAGGCACTTTAAATTTGAATTTGTTTCACTCTCAATAAGGGATTTCCATATTTTAAAAGTCTCAAAACATCATATTTACGTTTAATATAATAAACTCATACCTTTCTTGTAACATCATCAATGAAAGTAACATAATACTAGGATCCTCCATGAGAAGCTACCTGAGCTGGTCCCCACACATCTGAGTGTACAAGCTCTAATTTTTTCTCCTTCTTAATTGCCCCAACTTTGAGAAATATCACTCTCTTTTACTTTCCAAAGACACAATGCTCACAAAAATCAATATCTAAATCTTTCAAATATGATAACTTACCCTTAGCCTTTAAGATTTGTATTCCTTTTTGACTCATATGGCCCAACCGATTATGCCACATGCATGCATCTGAATCTGAAGTAGATAATGCAAAAAATGAATCAGTAACACATGTAGATAAATATAACATTCCTACCTTCTTACCTCTTTCCACAACAAAAGAACCCTTGGTGAATTTCCAAGAGTCTCCTGTAAATGTAACCATGCAACCAAATTCACCTAGTTGCCCTGCAGAAATAAAATTCCTCTTAAGGCTTGACACATGCCTCACATCTTTTAATACCCAAGTATTTCCATTTTTCAATTTTAGATAAACTTCTCCTTTACCAGTAATACTGCAAGGATCATCATCACCCAAATAAACATGCCCAAAATTACCTTGGACATAATTTCTGAAATAACCCTTATTAGGGGTTGCATGGAAAGAAGCTCCTAAATCTAAAACCCATGATTCAATTCTATTATCTAAAGAAATAATAAGAATATCTTGCATTACCTCTCACTGCATTGTAAAGCAATATTTTCTTCTTTACTGTGTTTGGTTGTTAGTTCTCTTTATCCTTTAACTAACCATATTTCTTCGCATGTCCTTTCTTTCCACATTTCCAATAAGTAATTCCCTTACCTCTAGATTTAGATATGCTATCCCTTGACTTTGATTTCCCATTATTCTTACTCTTGGATCTCTCCTTCTGCCTACCCCTACTTTCTACATTCAAAGCATTCCCAAATGATGATTCCTCTGTAATCTTTTTGTGAATTTATTCATTTAAGATTATACTAACCACATCATCAAAATTCAAAATATTATTAACATATGTTGTATTACTAAAAACCATTACCAAGTTATCCCAACTATCAAGCAAAGAACATAAGAATAAAAGTTCTTTCACTTCATCATCAAATGGTATATCAATCGATTTTAACTTATTTATAATAGATCTGAAATCATTCAAATGACTAGATGCAGATCCACCTTCATGCATCTTATAACTAAATAGTTTCTTCATCAAATAAAATTTATTTGAAGCACTAGGTTTTTCATATAAATTAGTAAGAGATTTCATTAACCCTATTGTAGAAGTCTCTTATATAATATTGGAAGCCACAAATGCTACCAAGATCAATCTTATAGATCCCAAAGCCTTTCTATGAAGAATCTTCCATTCTTCATCAATAATCTTCATAGGTATATAATTTTCATCCAACGGTAAATACAAATCTCTTTGATACATATAATCCTCAATCTGCATCTTCCATAATTGATAATTTCATCCATCAAACTTTTCTACCTTGTATTTGTTTTCTTCTTCCATTGTTGTAGCTCCCACTCAATCAGAAAACCATCTGTGAGTAAATCCACAATACACAAAACCCTCAAACAAATATCGATACTAGTTGTTGGTTATACAAATAATATATCAGATCTAAGCATACATGTAAATAAAAGTGGATATTCTACCGAAGAAATATACGAAACATGAGATATAAATCAACACCAGAGTTAACGTGGTTCACCCAATGGGCTACATCCACCAAGAAACAAGCCAATCTATTATGTAAAGCTTTAACAAGATATACAATGAAGATTTACAATCTTCCACACCTCTCGTGTATAGTATTGTCTTACTCTCAATATTTTTCTTCTTCTCCAAGAATTCTCTTCACAATTATTCTCACAATAATCATCAAATTTTGCAAGTTCTTCTTAATTCTTACTTCTAAACCCTAGATTTCATGCTTATATAGGTATATACAAACTTAGGGCACTTATCCATACAATTATAATCAATAGATCAAATTTAATACTAAAAATATATCTAATTCCTAAGAGTTAAATAAAACACTCCCACACAGTAACCGACGCCTTACGCTTAGCCCTAACGATGTCACCATAGGTGACTAATGTTTTTCCCTTCTTAACTAATGTCATTACTTTGTTTTCCATCAAGTTTCATATTACATGCTAATTCAAGTAATTGAGCTCCACAACTCAAAGAAGATGAAGGTCATCCTATGAATAACTAAGTCACCGCAATATCTTCCATTTTTCATAATTTGGTGAGAGAAGAGAAATAAAATTCTACAAATAACTTAGTTTCTTTAAAACCTTCCACTAAACCTTAGATGACACCGCTACAAACAAATCTAGGTCTAATTTTTTAGTGTTGTAACTATTGAATAAAATCAAACCATAAAGGGAATGGAAATTTTATTTACCTTAATTAATTTGTAGATTAATTTAATTAGGTTTGATATGGATGAATGCTATATATACTACACTAATGAATGTGAACAAATTTATAATTAAGTTTAGATAAAAATAATATATAACATAGTAATCAACCATATCATTCAAGTACTTGCAATTAAAAGCATAAAAAATATAGAAAGAGGTGCTTATCTAGTTCAAAAGTAATCAAGATGTGTCGATGAATGATTTGGGACAGAGGAATTCTTGTGAACTATAAAAGACACTTCTTAGAGTTCTAGAGCTTTTAGATAGGACTATATAGAAGGGTTATGACCATACAATACAATTCTAACCTAATTGTACATTTTTGCACTTGTGAATGGTTGGAATATCTAACTTACAGTGTTGTTGTATGTTATTTTTTTGTACCTATTTTATATCTTCAACCTCATATGAAACCCCATATGTCATACATGAAACATGCAAAAAAAACCAAGCTATCCTTCCACACACTTAAGAAATCATTGGCTCTAAAAATAAAGATGAAAATTCTTGAGTCACACTAACCTCGACAATCACCCCATATGTGAGTTCCCAAGCAATGCACTACCTTTAACACTCAATGTAGTTCTCTTAGTGTTATGTGCAAAGGTATGCTCCATGCAACCACCCTTGACCTAGATTGGCCCTTGTGACTCAACACCAATAACAGAATATGATAATTCATCCTAACAAAAACCCTTATGTGTAGATGACAATTAATAGTCATGCCCTCCTATTTTGTGTATGTAACATGCAAATATATTCCTTACTCTTTCGATTCAATATGTGGTAAATAGATAGGTGATTTCAATATAATAAATTCTTAGGTTAGAATTGTATATATATACGTTATTACTTTTAAATTAAGAATTTAGAGTTGGGAAGGACGAACCAAATATATAATCTAAAAGACCAAAAGATATAATTTTAAAGACCAAAAGATATAATATGAAAGACAAAAGAGTGATAATTGGGCCCATGAAAAGAAAAAAAGTGAAAAATAAAATAGGTTAAGAGTATACATAATGGTAGCTTAGAATCAATCCAAAGAGATAAAATAGTAAGAGATTGGGTTTAATCAAGTCACAAAGAGTAATACAAAACAAGGTTGTTGCCACTAAGATCTTGTTCCATTCTTCAAAAGTTATGAAGTCACAAAGAGTAATCAAGTCGAAAGAGTAATAATAGTTTTATAAAAATTTTGGTATCTACATTTGCCCATGTTTATGCTAGTGAATGAAATTTATTAGTCTAAAGGAATATAGATTCATACTTTTCAGAGTGTTAAAGAAAGAAAACATGCAAGTATGCTTTGAGAGAGAAAACATATGTGGCACAAATGTGAGTCAATAGATGACCCACATAGAGATAAGGGAGAAGTGTGTTGTAGGCATTCTAAGGAGATATTGTGGCTAGGGTAAAACAAGAGTGTTTGAAAACACAAAGATTCTAATTTGGCATATTCATATAGTTCGGGTGTGATTAAATCCCCACCAAGATGCTTGATTTTGAAGTGTTTTGGGAATTGGATTTCCTTGGAACCAAGGGAAGAGTGTTATAGGGCCTTCTAACTTACCCTAATAACATTTCCAAATAATGGTACCACACTACTATAGACAAATTTAGGTCTCGTAAATTTATAAAATCCCTTATAAGGTGAAATGGAAATGACATCTCATTACCCTCGTGGAATATACTAATAAAAATTATAACATGGGTTTTTATGCCATACTTGGATATTTACAGTTTTACCCTATAGTTATAACAAACACCGTGGCATTTTGTGTGGGTGAATTTGTGCATGTGATATCTAGTGCATTTTTTAATTAAGAGTGACCAAGTAGATCTTGAGGTTGTGTTATTCTCGCATAGGATATGTTGACCTTGCATATCCAACTTCTAAGTTCACACATGAATTGCACATGGAGGATAACGTTGCATAGATAATACATTGTATTTAATTAGTTATTTTCATATAGAAGAGGAAGAGAGGGTGACCTTGCATAATCAACCCCATATATTTACACCCCTTTTGATGAAAGGGGTTGTATGCAACACAATTACTTGGGATGAAAGTGAATAGTTATAAAGAAAGAGAATGTGGTGCAGTAGATAAGAATTAAGTTATATGTAATGGGAGTTGTTATATTGATCGGATATACCCATTTTGGGTAATAGATTTGATAGTGTGTAAAGAGAGACAAAGCTCGAGTAAGTGAGAAGAATCTTATCCACATGCGAATAAGGATAGAGAATTATTGCAATGGTGTATTGATGTGGACATGATTATAAATATGATCATAACAATGCAAACAACATGAAAATTAGGTGAAGAAGTCTTGAGATATGGTCTACACAACCGCATATCCCTAATTGGTTGAATTGGGTAGGTGGTAAAGTAAGTTGCTTTAATCCCATTAATAAGAGGTTTGAGTTTGCAAAGATGTTGAGAGCTATAGAGGTAGTGTGATCATGATTTGAGTGCATGGTGATACCATCTAGGCTCGAGATGATAAATGAGTTGATAAGTGTAATTAATATTGGTGATTTTGCATGACAAGAATATATTTTTCTTGATTTTTCAAAATTTATAATTTTTTTAAAAAAATCATACTTTGATGTGAGACTGTGTTGAATGTTCTAGTTTTGAACTTAGGTTGGGACCACACGAAATTGTATGGTTTTAAACACAAACCATATAGTCTTGACCATGACTTGTATGGTCTTGACCCTAGATATATAGGCGGTAACCTAAATGTTGGTATTTTTAATTTTGTGACAATTTAAGAAAATATGTATATATTTGATTAATATATAATGATGTTATTGTTGGATTAAATATACTAATACAATTGTTCTATGTTATGTTTTGTGTTTACAAAGAGATTATTGTCCAAAATAGCACCCCGTGCTATTTTGAACAACTCATATAAGTTTCAAACTTAGGCATCTCTAGATTAAATACCCACAAAATGAAGAAGTTGAAGACATAACGTTCCACGTCATTAGAGAAAATATTAGTGTTACCCAGACTTGGAAAATATGGAATTCCACGAGTTGGTTGATTCTATGCAACAAAACATGTAGTTTACTTAGGATAAGGCGTGATGTAAATTAATATGTCATGGGACACTACATGAAAAATGAAGGCAATTTTGAATGCAAATAAGGTTGGAAGCCATAAAATAGGAACCATGTGTTCCATGGGTTCTCAAAGAACAAAAATAAATTTTATCAAGTATAAAATTTTCCAGAAAAGAAGTGATGCATCGCAACATGTGGACAAGGAAGGTCAAGTGTGGAATAAATACCACAAAAATTAAAAAGTCGTGGATCAAAGTAGAATAATCTAAATTTCATGAGGTATGAAAAATTTGTGCTTGAATTTAACTAGATACTCAACCATTCCACTAAACCAAATTTATTTTTTAGTGGTGCATCCTTTGGCACTAATGATCTGATGACATACAATTGGAGTAATATTAGGTTCCCATACATAACCTATAAAATCTATAGCAATTGGTCCTTGGTGGTGATGGGTAGTTGAATCAATTCATTACTCAATATTATCTTCCTTTTCTACCCTCTCTCAAATTCTATAAATGTCATGCTTTGGCATATAATAGGGGCTCTTTTCTACTAATTTGGAGATCCACCTTTCTAATGTCACAAAATATTTCTCACGAACTCGTAACTCTAATATGGAGATTATTTACCTTAGATCCGTGCATGTAAATGGTTAATATTTGATATTAAAGAAAGTGTGACTTCATTCCTCTAAATTCTCTACATTTAATGTGAACATATCTGTCCTCTTGCACACTTTCATCCTTTTCTAGTTATTTTCCTTCAAATATGTGTGCATCTTTTAGATCTTCACTTGTGTGTTTGCATCTATGTTTTTGATTTGGGAAAGATCCATTTTCCAGCTTTGGTGCATTACCTCTCCTTTTCTTTAGTTTCTCTCTCTATCAATAGTGTATCTTTGGATTCTTAGTTTAGGTCTAGATAGTGTTAGAGTAGAAGCTGATTAGTGTAGTTTTAGTGAACTGGGATGATATGATCCAACCATTTCATTTAAGGATAGACCTTGATTGAACCCACGTGTTCAAGGTATCTCATTGTTTCATTGAAATGTTGAATCCCTAATTTAGAAAGGGTACAAATTTCAGCAACAATAGAGACATCCATACATGAGAGTTCCATGGGGGAAGACATTTGAATACATAGTTTGTTTTGGGAATGGATGAAGAAGGTTGGGATATGTTTGATAGGGTTGGAATATGATATGTAAAAATGTTTGGGGAAATTCCCCAAATATGCACTTGATCACAAATTTATGTGAGCGGTGGAATGCGAGACACATGTACATTGTTGGCTTCGATAGGAGAGATAATAGTGACACTTGAGGATGTATATCGATGTTGAAATTAACAATTGTAGGTGAGCTCGAGTGTAGATATTTCCCTCGGACATGACATATCATATAATATAGGAACAAGGATTATAGGTGGGTCGTAGTGGTATATGGGAGCCTCGTAATCGATTGAGATCCATTATGACTTATGGTCTTCCATGGTTGCATAAGTATATCATCGTGCTATTACCATTTTTTTTTCATAAATGGTGGAAGGGTGATGATATCATATAGGATATGACATATTTTTGAAGTAATAGAGAAGCACAAGACATGGTATGCATGGGGATGATGTGTATTATCCCATTTGTATAAAGATATTTATAAATTTACTTTAAAGAACCAAGGTGGTGGTGTAGAAGTAATGAAATTTTTGCATCTATGGGATTATAAGAATATTATAATTATATGACCACACGTATATTGGGTGCACCTAGATATTTTTTTGTGAGATGGAGTATAATGAGGCATTGAGGATTGGTTACTTATGACATATAGATCGATGATAGATAGGTTGGGGCCACATGATATTGTTTGGAGGTCATATATATTTTTAGAGGGTGGCCCAAGGATGGTGTAGATATGTGGAAGATATGAAAAACTATGTGGTTAGAGGATTAGTTTCCCTGACAATGGGAGTTGTTCCAATATGAGCGTGTGATGCGGGTATTCAAGATTATGCAGGGTATCATTGAAAACATATCCATGGAGGAGATAAATACATGTAATGTATAGAGAGGGCGATTCACCTGGGAAAACTCTAGTGGAATCATTCCCCAAAATATGATGAGTTTGATCCAAAGGTTGTGTTGAATTTCCAAGATGATGTGGGTTCCACGAAAACATATATAGAGTGGTGGGAAGAGACTCGATGGGTACTATTA
Organism: Taxus wallichiana var. yunnanensis; assembly: GCA_018340775.1. NCBI lineage: Eukaryota > Viridiplantae > Streptophyta > Pinopsida > Cupressales > Taxaceae > Taxus > Taxus wallichiana. Next base: position 347,187,528 of record CM031238.1, read on the forward strand.
TTTTTTTGTTGTGGTTGGATGTCTCGAGGTGATGCAACACATGGAGTGTGGGTGGTGTAGAGATGCATCTACCCATAGGTGGATGATAAAAGAGAGGGGAATGCTCCCTTAGTGATGTTGTGGTGGTAGTCATTACATAATATAATTATTGTATGATGTTTTAGTTATTTGATTGGTGATAAATAATCATTGTAAGGATGTAGGTGCTGATATGAATGGTTTGATGATTGCAAGTGATTCCCATTGGAACACTATAGTGGATGCATCTATGTAGACATTACTCAATAATGTTCCGGGAGAGGTGGTGATAGGCGGTATGCTAGAGTGAGTGGATGATATTGTAGGAAAGAACACATATTTATTTGATCCAATGGTAGTGGTGGAAACAATATGTATTGATTTAGAAAGTAAGTAAGATGAGAGTTGATAAAATTTATCTTGATAATTACAACCTCATCTAGGGATGGACTTAGCACATGATTTAGTAATGATATTTGTGGAATTCTAGGCATAGTATGTGTAAGTATTATTAGTATTATTAGAATATTACACTGCATGAGTATTTTCACACTAATGGGTCAAGGCCATAGTCTGAGGACTGTGGGGATATAAGAGGAGCTTCGATCTTGTGACATCCTATGTGTATTGAGTGTAGTGGCAAGGGTGAATGTATGAAGGGCTATTCCCTCATCATAAAGTATATGATGTTTTTGTTCCACAAACATTTAATGATATATATATATATATATATATATATATAATTATATATATATATAATTGGATTTTCACATGTGGCACACATCACTCTTAAAGTTAGTTATGTTTTTCTAATATATGGAGTCACATAGGAATTAGTTATATTGGGTAAGAGTCGAACTACATTGGGATTATGTGTTACCAATCCATTAAGAGTAATTTATGGATATATAAAGGAGATGAGTATTATTATATTTCATGTCATGTATGTTTCGAGTCTTCTACTTTTATAGGTTTATTGGAGGTATCCCCTCGAAGTGGACTTCCATATTGAGAGATTGTATAGTTACTCCTTCATTAAGGAGCATTGCATGGTGTTACCCTACCTTAAGGGTATTATTATGCATATATTAAATATTTGGAAATATTTTAGCACAAATATATCTTGTGTTGTGTTATATTTTGCATATTATTCAACTTATTAATTTATCATATGTAAATATATTATCAAGTGGTATCAGAGCATCGATCTGGGTAATTTGTGGGATGAAACCCTAATTTTAGTGATTCACCTATATGTTGAGATTGAATATGATTTTTTCAGATATTTTTGTGTCAAGTGGATAAATCATTCTAAGAATCTCCCTCTAAATTTCATATTTTTAGATTTGTTTTGAAAATATATATCATTTTTAGGGTTAAAATTGTTTGTGTAGGATATTTATTTTCCTTTTATTAGTTTATTAGGGTTATGCTACACTCATGTTGAATCATCTTGCTTAGGTGTCATAGGATTTACTATGACATATTTTACATGTCATAGAATTTCATAGTCTGTCATAGGATTTACATTCCTATTCTAGCAATGTAAATCCCCTTCTTGTTTAGGAATATTCCCATGGAGGAGTTACAAAACACTCCTATTTGTACATGCTCCCACTTGATCTATTTGGATGTTGGTCATGGAGGATTAATGCTAATTTTATTGAGTATTGGAACTCATTCATTTGCATCTTCCTCTTTACAATTTCATGATTCTTGAATCTGTATAGTACACTCGTTGAGCCAAAATCCTTGTGTAATCTAATACAAATGATCAAAGAAAGACCTAGTATATTATTTTCAAGTTTACGTATTATAAGTTTTATTTTGAAATATCAGTTTTTATTAATATATCTTGAGGTTATGTGAAAATTTTGATGATTTCATTATTGAGGGCAAAAAAATTTCTGGGTTATAAAATAATACTCAAAACCTCAAGATTTATTTTTTTGGGATTTTCAAAATAAATTGTGTTTGTAGATGGGTGCATGCTTTGGATATAGGGTCTTGCAAGTTTTTTCTTTAGAGCTAGCTAGAATTCCATCTCACTAGCTATCTCATCCTTGGGGAACTCACCACTACCAAGTTTCATTGGTGTTGGCTTGACCTAGGTTGCATGTGTTCCACCCACCTCAACTACAACTTGGCCAACTCGACTCCCTTCACTCAACTCACTTGACTCAGATTGATATCATAGGTAATCAAATCGCTGGTGTTTACACTTCTTGAAATAGATCACCTTGGCTCATTTATCCATTTCAACTTGAATCAACGTAGCATGTGCTCCTTCCAATCCATATTGGCCCCCGCACTTGGTTCATGCCTTCAACTACCTAGATCTACTCCAAGGCTCAACTACCACTACATTAACTTGGCCTCTACCTTAGTTCTATTTTAAGACCCTCCCACTCAAATTGGCTATTCCACCGGATCAGCACCGATAGATACATGCATCCTCTACTTCTTCCACTCAAATCGAATCACCCTTGTGTTGCCTCACTTTGTCTCACACCTAGAATCCATTTTCTCACCACATAGCTTCAACCCTAGCTTGGATATTATTTACCAACTTGGCTTGCCCAGATTGATCTACCACATGATCCAACCCAACTTTCCAACTTGAGCCATCTTACTCGGTAAAAAAAACACCTATATTCCTACTTATTTCAAAGGCAATTTTGAAGTATTAAAAGTCTTGATATTGTAAATGGAGGGTTAATATGATTTAGTTACTTGTGGTGGAAATTTGAGCATGTAGACCAATTGTTCAAATACTTTGAATTGATGTAAGAGGTCAAGTGTGGAAACATCATCCCTATTTTTTAATTAATGTGACCTTAGTGTATTTTAAATTTGTATGCACATAAAAATCTAATAGGCCAAAAGCAAGAAACACTATAAATTTTGACTCCATTTACTCCATTTTGTTATCCCAAAATTTTAATTTATGATAAATTTGGATAAACCATAAAATTTTCAACTTTGGGGACATAGGAAATTTCCCACCTTTCTAATAATCTAAAGTTTCTAACATTAAGGGTTTCTTTGATGTGTTTTTCAAGTTTCGGGTTTCCTTCACATTTCACATGTATTTTACAAAAAAATCCGCCCTAAAACTCCGACACACTATATAGCCTTTTGGGTTTTAGGTTTTTAAAGCATCGGGACATATAAGTTGGAAACAAAATTCTTCGTATCACATCTTTCCCAAACCCAAACCCAAAAATATTATATTGTGTCACTTGTTTTTAGTTTTTTTCTTACATCTTAGCATGTTCTATGTTGCATGTTCCCCGATCCCTAAAACTCGACAAGCCTTTGTGTCGCTTTTTGGGGTTATTTACATCGGGACATGTGAGGGAAGATTCATGTCACATGTTCCATTTCTTCGAGCCCCAAAACTTGATACATTATATCTTTCGGGTTTTGGCGGTGAAAGACATCGAACATATTAGCTACAAAACACATGTTTTTATGTTAATGAAACCTTGATTTCATTTTTCTTGGTGATTTGGGCATCTTTTCACATTTTTCCTTAAAACCCATTTCATTTCTAGGTGAGTTTGATTTTTATCCTAATTTTTTGCCAATTTTTGGGTTGGATTTACCTACTTTTTATCCCTTGTTGGGTCAAGATGGCTTCTATGCCATTTTTCACTTTTCTTCTCCTTGTTTTACTTTGTTGAGTATGTTTTCTCAATTATTTTTCTTATCAAGGGAAGATAAGTATGTTTTGGAGTGTATCGGGTTCCTTGGAATGCTTAGTAGGTGCATTTCCATGACTTGTTTGTGTTGAGAATTTTAGCATGTTCAACATAATCATTTCCCCGACTCAGTGTGTCAAGATTTCCAAGGTGTTTGGCAAGTTCATTTCCCCGACAATGTGTCGGGATTTTCTAGGTGCACAACATGATCAAGGTCTCGAAAGTTTGTCGATTTATCAAGGTGAAAAGTAGAACAATATTTTGAAAGCATGTCAAGTTTTCAAGAATGTTAAGTAGAGATAAAAACCCCAAAAAGGTTTTTCGGCTTTCTATTTTGCAAATCAAGGTGGAAGTTCCAATTGTTGTTTTAGAGCATTCGAGAGGAGTTTTCAAACAAAGTTTTCAAGTTCATCTTTCAATGTTTGGATCAGAAAAAGAGAATTTTGGTTAAGTCCTCACATGTTTCTCCATCTTTGAATCAAACATGTAAATTTTTAAGATGTCAAGACATCATTCGAATTGACAAGTTGACTTGGTCATTTTGTGCAAGAACCAGTCAAAAGGGATTTAATGTGTATTTCCTATTTTTAGAATGCACCCCAACCACTTCCCTTTTTCTCTCTCTTCCTCTTTCTCTATAAATAGAAATTGTTGTGGCATTGTAAAAGGGGGGAGAATTTTGGAAAAAGGCTATAAGCTGGAATTGTAAAAAGAAAATAAAAACTTTATATTTTTAATCTTTGAGAGAAGGAATATAAGAGACTGTGTTACAAACTTTGTGTTGAATGTATCTCTTTGATTAATGTATTGTTCTTAAGTTCCATGCATTATATGTTCCTTTAAATTCCAGTTTATCACTCTCTAAATTTTCTTTCAAGTTTATTACTATTTTGTCTGGTGTTATTATCTTCAGATCTGTGTTTTTCAAGGAGAAAGCACATTTTCATTTATTCTTTCCTTCTATTTATACTCTTTATCCTCACCTCTTAAAAAATTCTTCTATTCTTATATATGTTCTATTTTGTAAGAAATAAATCTACTGGGATGAGATCCCAACCTCAAATGGTTATATTAGTGTAAATATTCTAAATATTCTATGGTGTTATTATAATAGTAAGAAAATAGGGTGCCTCCCCTTTATTCGAGGAGAGACTTTTTCCGGCACGCTATGGTTGAACCTCATATTTTTTCCTTGACAAAATATCCAACCAACTATTTTTGGTGACTCTTATGGGGAGCATAGAGACATAAGAAAAAAATTTATCACTCCTTTGGTGACTTCGTATTTGATTTATCCTATTGTTGTTTTCAAGTTTCAAGATGGAAGGAAGAGTGTTTACTCGTGCTAGTCGAGCCGAGGTGAAGTGGATCTTGTATTTGATTTTCTACAAGAGCACTTTAAGGAATTCAGGAAAACAACTCATTACCTATACGCAGAATTGTATTACACAAAAGCAAGATACATCGACTACTTTGCAGAGCTCTTTTTAAGTGGAACTCATATTCCCATATGAACATACTTTCAAATAAAGGTTTCTCCACCACCACCTCCAGGTCCTTAGGGCCCTATTATTGGTCCTCTTACATTGGCTCAGCCCTCTGTATGATCTACCTCATGGTTTGTGGAATAACTTCACTAATTTTACGGTAATGAGAAACAACATCTTAATGAACACATAGTTTCATTTTTCATGGCTTGTAGAATTATGGGTGTTTCTCACAAAGATGTATCATTTTAATTTTTTAGACACTCCAAGGAAACCACAACTGCTGAATGGGTTTATCATCTTATTTTGGATCTATTGATAATTGGGAAACTATGAAAACAAGTTTTGAGGAAAATTCAAACTTGTCAAGATCCACATGCATTACTCACTCAACTCACAAAAATGAAGAAATAACCACATGAATCCATGCATGATTTTGTGGAAAAATTCAAAACAATTATCCAAAAGATCCCAAAATGTGTTACTCCTACCCCTAAGAACCATAAGTGATTTTTTGTTAATACTCAACTAATCGAGGTTGGTTTCTTATTAACAAGGTTAATTATTCCCGATTTGGCTCCCACATAATCTACGACTACAAGGATTGACAACGATCTAATCATGGCCGACAAGATTAGAAAGGACTCGCCCAAACCCAAGAATCAAAGTACATCTCAGAACACCACTGACCCTATGATTTGGAGATTAGCTAGATATTTTTTGAACCTGAAGAAGTAAATGTCTCATAATGTTTCGAATGGTCCTTATTGGGATATTCCTAGAATGAATTTTAATGATAAAAATGCTCTGCCAAGGATATGAGTCAACTATCAACTTATCAACCAAGGTTAGCTATTGAAGCTCCTCCTGTCAATACATCTATTGAGGTAGTTGATGAAAGAGAATAAACACATGAATATGAAGCTCATATCCTTTTTGAAGATTTTGGTCTAGGTGAATATTTTATGACTAGAGATCGAAGCTTTGCTTCTACTTCTATCACCAAAGGTGCTCCTAATGAGGAAGAAAACAATCATGTACCAAAGAAGTTCCTAATGATTTTATCCACTATCAAGTATTCCTTCTAGGATGATATCTCAACTTCACCAATAAATTATACCTCGATGAAGAAGATAAACAAATTAAGGCACTCCATAATGAGGAGGAAGAGATCCATCTTCTAGAAGAAGATTTTGTTGATGCTTCATAATATGAAGTGTTTGTTTTAGAAGGATATCTCGGTACCACTCCCAAATTTTCTATTTCAGAGCATATATATGAGTCCCCATCTCCATCTACATCTTGGCGTGAAGAAAAATCCTTCAAATAAGAAGCATGCATGGGAATTGAGGATTCTTGTCTCATAGCCAATGAATCAATGTTTGCTGAAATTTCCACCGATCATGTGAAGATGTTAAAGAGATGAATCATTATTTTTTTCCCTAGGTCCTTTGGGAAATTCATTTCAAGGTAATCATTGATGGTTTCCTTTCTAATTTTGACTCTTAATTTGATGTACAAATTCCCAATAATAAGATAGAACAAATGGGAGAGTTTTATGTACCTCTAGATATATTTGTTGATGAGAAAAGAACACATGGACTTTGTGATAAACTAGTCTCCCTTTCATCACAAAGAGGGCATGATAATGAGTATAAATATGAGGATGGAGTCTCCTCTTTCCCTTGTGAAGAAGAAGACTCTCTAGGGGATGTGTGGGATGGAAGAAATGTCTATTCCCATGTCAGCCCCCAAATTGTGCCTTTTCTCTCTTCATGTGGAAGTTGCATCATGTGGATCTTACCACACAAAGGATTATTTGGATGAATTAATGTTTTGGATTTTATCCATAAAGGATGACTAACTTCATGATGAAAGAAGATATTCCATTTTTTGAAAGCATGGAATAATAGCTTATTATGGTCATAAGATATCAAATAGATATTATGGAGAGAAAAACTTTCAAATAAGTAATGAAGTGGTCATTGGATGCAAATAGTTCTTTGTGCAAAATTAGTATAAGAATGGAAATTTGGTTTCCTTTTTCCTTCTCAAACCATGTGAAGCCATCATTAGAGTATGATATGATCATCTAATTGTTTTTGAGCTTATTAAATGGTATGGATTTAGTGAAATATTCCATAAAGGTACCTACTTTTCTCAACATGTTTCTCGGTTTGTGTAAAACCTTGTGCATCCTTCCCTCCCATGTAGTATGGTTTTCCCTTCTCTTGTGTGTTTCCCTTTCCATTTGTTATGTTTGGTTTGTTTTCTTTTGGAATTTAATTTGTGTGTTTGTGTTGTGTGTTAGCTTTGTCTCTTTTATCCTCTTCTCTTCAAATCTATGGCATAATGATTAGAAACTTATAGATCTGGGTTTTATCCCTTTGCGTTATTTATAACCCAAAATCAGTCCTCGCCGAGCCAAATGTTATCCCAAAATTTGAATTTATGATAAATTTTGATAACCCATCAAAATTTTAATCTTTGGGGCTTTAGAAAATTTGCCACATTTCCAAGAATCTGAAGTTTCTAGCCTTAAGGGTTCCTTTGCTTAGTTTTTGGGTTTCGAGGTTTCCTTGGCATTTTACATATCTTTTACAAAAAAATTTCCTCACCTGAAACCCGACACACTATATCCTTTTAGGTTTTGGGTCCGAAAGCATCAAGACATATAAGTTGGAAAACAAATGCTTCATGTCATGTGTTTCCCAAACCCGAACCCTAAAACGTTATAATGTGTTGGGTTTTCGGGTTTTTCTTACATCTTAGCATGTTCTATGTCACATGTTCCTCGATCCCCAAAACCCAACAAGCCCTTTGTGTTAGGTTTTCAGGGGTTAGTTACATCAAGACATGTGAGGGAAAATTCATGTCATATGTTCCATGTCTTCTGAACCCTGAAACCTAATACACTACATGTGTCGGGTTTTTAGGGGTGAGAGACATTAGAACATCTTAGCTCAAAAACACATGTTTTATGTCTATACAACCCTTAGTGTAATTTTATTGGTGATTTGGGCATATTTTCACATTTTTCATTCAAATCAATTTTATTTCTAGGAAAGTTTGATCATTATCCTTGGTTTTTTCTAGTTTTTGGGTTATCTTCATCTAATTTTTCTAGCTTATTGGGTTCGCATGGTTGTTAAGCCGTTTTTCAATTTTATTCTCTTTGTTTTACTTTGCTAAGTATGTTTTCTCAATTTGTTTTCTTGTTAAGGAAAGAGTAGTTTTGGAGTGTATCGAGTTCCTTGACATTCTTAGTAGAGTGTATTTCCATAACTTTCTATTGTTATTATTTTTAGCATATTCAAAATTATCATTTCCCTAACTCAAAGTGTGTCGATTTCCAAGATGTTTGACAAGTTCATTCCCCGACAATCGTGTTCATATTTTATAGGTGCACAACATAATCAAAGTCTCGGCGCTTTTTGGATTTCTCAAGGTGCAAAGTAGGCACAATGTTTCGGCTGAAGTGTTTTTCAGAATGTTAAATAGAGAGAAAAACCCGATAAAGGATTTTCAAGATTTCTATTGTGTAAATCAAGGTGGAAGTTTCAACTATTGTTTCGAGGGATTTAAAAGAGTTTTAAGACAAAATTTTCAAGTTCATATTTCAATGTAGGATTAGAAAAAGATAATTTTGGCTAAGTCCTCACATGTTTCTCCATCTTTGAATCGAACATGTAAATTTTTAAGATGTCGAGACATCATTTGGATTGAAAAGTTGACTTGGTCGTTTTGTGTAAGAACCAGTCAAAAGGGATTTAATGTGTATTTCATATTTTTAGAATACACCCTAACCAATTCCATTTTTCTCTGTCTTTCTCTTTCTCTATAAATAGATTTTTGTGGCATTGTAAGGAGGGAGAATTTTGGAAAAGAGCTATAAACTAGAATTGTCAAAAGAAAAAAGAAAATAATTGTATTTTCAATATTTGAGAAAAGGGATATAAGAGACTACGTTACAAACTTTGTGTTGAATGTATATCTTTGATTAATGTAATTTTCTTAAATTTTATGCATTATATGTTCCTTTAAATTCTAGTTTATCACTCTCTAAATTTTCTTTCAAGTTTATTACTGTTTTTTCTCGCGTTATTATCTTCAAATCTATGTTTTCCAAGGAGAAAGCACATTTTCATTTATTCTTTCCTTCTACTTCTACTCTCTATCCTCACCTCTTAAAAAATTCTTATATTCTCATATATCTTCTATTATGTAAGAAATAAATCTACTAGGATGAGATCCCAACCCCAAATGGTTAGATTAGTGTAAATATTGTAAATATTCTTTGGTGTTGTTAGAATAGTAATAAACATGGTACCTCCCCTTTATTCGAGGAGGGACTTTGTCCCACATGTTGTGGTTTCCTTGGAAAAATATTCAACCAACAAGGTTTTAGTTCCATCTTTTGCAAAAGTACTTGTTTTTCCATGGTCGTCCATATGGGACTCTTGATTTTTTATAAAATGTACTAAAATTATAAAGTGCCAAAGGGTAGATCTAAATGAAAATTTTAGGAGGGTGTTATAACCACATGGAGATGCATTTTTGTTGAGTATGACATCTCACACTCATATCTTTTTTTGCATGTTGGGGATGCATTTTTGGTTGATACCGACATCCGTCTAAGTGTGCAATTATCGCCCATGACTCTTTTACACTGATTGCTTCATTTACAGTATGCACAATGATGAATGTTATTTCTAAACTTATGATTTCGAGGACTAATACTACATCACAAAGATTCTACCTCTTCTACTTTGTAGGGATAATTATGCATTGTGGAATTTAAGAATGGAATGTTTTATCAGTCACGATGACCTTTATTCATTTTTTTATGGACATGTACATATCCCAAGTGACTTAGAACAACTTGAATATTGGCTTGAAACTTATATCATTTTTGTTGGTAATTTGTTGAAGTAGATTTTGGTGACTCTCCACCATCATATAGCACACACGAAGTGTCTTCACACTATTTAGAGAATTATTCAGTCCTTATTTGGATAACCTTTAGAGATTTCGAGTTACCACTCCTTATGATATTGTTGTTTCCACACCCACTTCATGTGATGATAGTTCTATTGATACAAATTTTCCTATTCATATTCTTAATGATGAGGATTATTCTTCTAGTTCTGATGATGTGAGTATTGATGAAAATACATCTCCTCCCTATCCCTATCAACTTTTAGATAATTTTGAACCTCCTCCCGACTCTCCCACCATCGGAGATCCATTAAACTAGGAAGATATGGTCTCGGTTCCATGGTGTTCCACCTTATTTCATTGCATTTTCCTTCGATCCACAGTCATTGTGTGAGGCATCTTCTACTCCTACTTCTTATGTTGATGATACATTCTTGTCATACATTTCTCTTATTTTTGTTAGACAACCCTTTTGGGATGAGTTTCTTCCAGGACCTTAGATGTCTTTTCACAAATCTTACTTATGTTGTAGTACAAGGATATTCTCTTACATTTACAGAGCCTTCACACATTTTAACTTCAGAGGATTTATTCATCTCCATTTATGGGAGTTCCCCTTCTAGAATATTAGTCACTTCTACTATTTTGAGATCATCATTGATCCACCTCTACTTGTGGATCCTCATTCTATTGTTGTGAGGGTTATTGTGCCTTCACTTCATATGGAAATTATTTCAGCGAATGATCTATACCCATCCTCTGACATATATAATTCAATGTAATTACCTTCAATTATTATGCACATGTTTTCTAGACCTATGCCACACTTTATTTGTGGACCATCTTTAGAGTTCTTCATATCACTACCTTTGGATTCCTTCGTGGAGTGGGCAGATTTTTAGTACACCATTTCTATTCTTCCTAAGGGTAGAAACATTATTCAAAGCTAATGGAACTTATTTGGTCTTTAGGAAATTCCATGACATCATTAAAACTCTTATGATGGGCCTTCTATACCTCTCATATTCTTTATCTATCTACTTTATAAGAGACTCTCTATGTACTTCTAAGGGGATTCTTTATGAGGTATATGTTCACTATGTGCTTCATTTTCTCTCTCTGGGGGGGTTCCCACTGGGTTTTCTCCTTTTCTCCACTTTATGATAGATTTTCATTGTACATGGGTACCTCATCAAGCCTTATTTCTAGGAGTCACTTTATTTCTACCCACATAAGTTACACTGTAAGGGGTTGTTGGTGTAGGATATTTATTTTACTTTTATTAGTTTATTAGGATTATTATACACTCATGTTGACTCATCTTTCTTAGGTGTCATAGTGCATCATAGGAGTTACTATGACATGTCTTACATGTCATAGAATGTCATAGTATGTCATAGGAGTTACATTCCTATTTTGGGAATGTAACTCCCCTTCCTATTCTAGGAATATTCCCATGGAGGAGTTACACAACACTCATATTTGTACATGCTCCCACTTGAGATAATTGGATGTTGGTCATGGAGGCTTAATGTTGAGTTTTTTGAGTATTGGAAGTCATTCATTACATATTCCTCTTTATGATTTCATGATTATTGCAACTTCATAGTACACTTGTTGAGCTAGGATCCTCGCGCATTCCAATAAAACCCCTAATTTTCATGTTTCATCTATATCTTCTAAATTGTGGTGAATGATTTGTTGAAATTGTTTGGATTCAGGAAATTTTTCTTCAAGATGAAACCATAAAAATTTCAGAAATTTTAGATCTATTTTGTCATAGTTATTTTAGAATTATGGGTTTTCACAAATTCACTTCATAGGTCACAATATTGGGAATATTTCTGATTTTTTTACATTTTTGAAAAGAACTCAAAAATATAATTGGGGTTTGTGTTCTGTATTTTCTAATTTTTGGCCCACCTCTAACCGAAAGGGGTAGTGAAATTTTTTATCAAAAAGGTCTATTCTTTAAACCTTAGTTTTAATGGAGTATGTTCTTGGATTTTTTTTTTTGGAGATAGTGCGATTAATGCTAGAGAATGGTCAAACAAATTTAAGGAGATGTTTTTTCCATTTAATATTTGGAGGTTCAAATTTTGGATTAGTGGCCCTGCATGGATTTGGTTTTTTGAGTTAGAAAAGGAAAGGTCTAATTAGTCTTGGGAGGAACTGGAACAAGTTTTCTTAGATAGATGGGACACAAAATAAGAAGAGGAGGAGGAGGAATAAGAATGTAAGGATAATAGTGAGGAATAAAAATAAGAATAAAATGTTGAGGTTGAAGAGGCTATGCATGATTTAGAAGGATATATGGTGGATCAAGATATGAGTTCAAATAGTACATCTCCAAGGAAGGAAGCTTCAATATTTTAGTTTGAAGAGTGCACTTAAAGGAAAAAGGTAATTGTTTCTATAAACCCTAGCAAAAATATAATTTTATTAATATGGATGTAGCTCAACATCTACATGTTCAAGTATATAATATCAAGGATGCTTAGGTGGATGGTAAGAAAATTCAAGTCTTTTAAAATTTAAATCTCTCATGGATAATTTTGTTTTCCATTCGATTTATATACTTTAGATATGTATGATATGGATATTGTTCTTAGATATCCTTAGTTAGAGACCTTGGGAATAATTAATATTAATGTGTAAAACGAGTTCATGAAAATATGGTACAAGAGAAACGAGGTTAGTGTACATCCAAGAATTAACACGTGACTCTAAAGCACACAAGATATCCCGAGGTCATGCCGAGACAACAACCGTGAGATGGAAAGATGGCTATGGAATGAATAAATAGGGTGAATAGGCGAGAATATGCAAAAATAGGTGAAAATAGATAAAGGGTAGATCAAGGCAAATGAACTTCTACTACGGGCATTATGGGAATGTGCTCATTTAGGGAATTAGAGAATGTCTAACCTATGCAAGTGAGATGGAATGGTCAAGGAGAATGGTTGCACGAAGGTTTCGATCAATATCAAAATCACCAAATATACCTTGAATGGGTTGTGGGATACATGGGAATCGTCTTGCATCTATTGTGTAAAAATATCCAGACAAGGTCATGGAGGTGTGAAAAGAGATGTATGGGAAGGACGAATCTATGGATTGTGGGATCTAGTCTCACTTAGGCTAATTATTCCAGAACACATTAGCATTATCTACTTCATTGTTCAAAGCTAGAAGCTATGAGATTATAATGGTTGGAACAAGGGTGGTCTGGAAATATGAGTTATCTGAGGACCTAATCAATGTCTCACAACTATTTAGTTTTTTTAGTTGTGGTACCCTTGGATCACACACTATTTTTTTGGGTTTCTTAGGTCCTTAGATGGTCATGTGGATGTGCAAAAACTAAACTAAGGAAGCAAATAAACACACAAAGAATTTGAAAGAGGCAAGGTCAACATTCGAGAAACCTAGGACAACTAAGGAAACATATGGAGTTGTGTTAATTCTTGTCTAATTAATTCTACGTGCCTAAATTAATAAAGAAATGTAAGAAGATTTAAATTGAATTAAATTGATTACTCTCCTTGAATCTAATTAAATATATGTGCAACTAATTAATTTAACAAAAGAAAGCTAATTAATTGAAGCAAAGAAAGTAAATCTAATCTATTTGTTTTTTGTATTTTTCAATGATTTTTAATAGAAAGGAAATAAGACAAATAAAAGAAACTAACTAATTTAATCTAATGTTTTTGGGAATTTTGGGTTTTCTGGATTAAATGAAATAAATCTATACAAACAATACAACTTCTTCTAATAAAATGAAAATTTCTTCTACTCTAAAATAAATTAAAATAAACAATGAAATAGTTAGATGTGGATATTTCCTGTTGTAGAATGGACTTAATCTAATCTAATAAAAATAAAGGTTTTCCTAATTTGTAGTTGTGGATATTACTTCCTCTGGTTCTACCTCAGAATCACGAGAAGAATGAAAATATTCTCAAAAGAAATTCTTCCCTTGAAGCTTCCCCAATAAAATAGAAGCTTTCTAAATGAAGAAATTAAAACTAACACATAGATACAAAAGCTTCTAAAACTTACTTCCTATGAAAATTCACAAGGATAAGTATGGAGGAAGCTTTCAACAAAATCTTTTCTCTCCTGCTAAATTGGATCTAAATTATGAATGCAATAAACTCTATAGGTAAATTAATTGTGAATAATTAACAAAAATTGTGCACAAGAAATTCCTCTAAATTATTCCTAAACAAATCCACATGGATGAGTTGAGAATAAATCCTCAATGGAAGCTTCTTACAGATAAATGGAAACTACTATAAATGCTACTTATTTGAACAAATATATTCTAAAGCTATGAATGAAATATATTTAAATAAAGGAAGGAAGCTTTTAGGAATGTAATAATACCTCCAAATTGGAAATGTAGTACAAAGACAAATCTAACGTTGATAATTATTTGTGATCCCCTCCACTTACTTTTCAATTAATTATCCAAGTGTCCAGGAACTATGCTTGTAATGTGTAAGAAGAGATGAAGGAGTCTTTGGGGCTAGCTGGTTTTGCAGTAGTTTGGTAAGAACGCAAGAAAGAGAAGAATAATTAAAATGAATTTTTTTCTTATGTACTTCTTAGCAGGATTTCGACAATAATAATGAAATTCCAAATCAAAAGACTCCAACCAATGCTTTGGGAAAATATTTGTTTTTATAAAAAATTGGCAGAGAAGTGGTCTAGCCCACTTGGCACCAAGAAGTGCCACATCACTCATGGGAGGGGTAGTTAACTTACTAATAATAGTAAGGAAGAAGAAGTCTATATGCATCTAACAAGCTCAAGAACAACTGATTTGGTTAAGAAACATGTGAAGAAAGGTGAGTTTGAAGAAGACAACACGTGTCCAAACATGCTTTAGAAAGTCTTGGCTAAATGCACACAATCAGTCTTGGCCCAGATAGACCAATGGTTACAAAACCTTTGTGGAAGTTGCATAACCTCCGCTCGGGAAGACCGGTGGTTACGCAACCACTAGGTGGTTGTGTAACTAAAGGTTAGTAAGCTAAGGAAAATTTGTAAATAAGCTAAGGAAAGAGAGAAAAGTTGGGCAAAGATAAGTAAAGAATAATGAGCTACAAGAACATGTTGCAAGCTAGGAAATGGAATTGGTTATCATTAGAATCGATATTTCATCATAATTGATGATTTAAACCATTCCAAAAATGTAGCACATGTAAATTTGGGTGCGTACATATTACCCCATCGTAGAAGAGTTTTTAGCCATGAAGAGGCATAAAACATGAATTCCAAGTATGGTGTTCCAAAATGGGAATGTTAGAAATTATACCTGACATGTCCATGTGTTGATATCACGTCAATCCAAGCTTCTCGCTACCTGCAAGAAGAAACCGAGAATAAAGTGTAGATATAACAATATAATCAACAAAATAATAAAACTAAAATGATAAGAGTACTTACCATATCCATGGGGGGGAGAAATATACCTACGCCAGCGCTCCCACCTTAAAACACACACACTCAAAACAATGTTAAAATATGCTATATATATCTCAAAATTACTATTTTTAGAAATCATTTGCACTTACCCACTTAGTGAAATTTGAGCTCTAGATTACCTATGATGGTTTTGCAAGAGAATACAATCAAAATGAAGAGTTTTTTGATGCAATGAAATCCCAACCAGCGGGAGGAGCAGTGGGTCATGAACATGTGAGTTATTTGCATTTATTTATTTTCACCCTAAAATGTAGGAAATGTGAAAAACTTGACATATGGGGGTTATTTTTGATAATTTTATAGTTAAAATGATCACTAGGGGGTGCCACATGGGATGTGGATTTTGTTTTTATTTAAAATGATGTATTTTTGTCTTTTTTTTAGTTTTGGGGCCTTAGGTACAACCCACTTTTCACATATGAAACTACCATGGAGAGTACATAACCGCCACTCTTGTAGAGAGTGACATGCGTTGTAACCACCGCATTGGTTACTTAACTACTACAAGGGGGAAAAATGTGGAAATGCCAAGGCGGCTATGCAACTTCCGCTCTGGAGAAAGTGATGGTTACACAACTATTACTCAGTAAAGAGTGGTGATTGCATAATTGTCATGGAAGCTTCTTATATTCGACTAAGTATTACAATTTTTTTAATTTTAATTAATTTTATAATATTTTTGGTGAGCTTATTATGCATTGTTATGATTCTAACTTGCTCTTTTTGATGTTTATGAATGTAGGGGAAGTATGTTAGATGGAGCAGATCTTGTGAGTGTGACTAGTTGCCCCTTATTTTGGGTGCACTCACTCAAGATTAGAGGGAGTTATTAAACGAGCTAGGATATGGAGGATATCACAGACACAGTTAGTTGCACCACCTAGTCATCTATTATGTGATTTATTGAGTTATTGGGATGCATACCGAAACACTTTCTATTATGTCAGGGTTAAGGGAGAGTGGATGATCACTTTAGAGGATGTCTATTGGATTTTGGGGGTTTTTATCACTGGAAGGAAGTTGAATTTTGCTAGTGTGAGTATAGTTATCCGGCCCATAGTGGGAAACATACATATAGGAGACACAAAGGAACCCGACATGGGTGCCAAATATTATATGAGATTATTATCATTTTCCTCTACACCTATCCCTACCTTACGCAAGGCCATTATTAACATCTTGGCTTTGCACTTGGTTGGGGACAAGGGTGGGGAAAATATTCTTTACTGTTGGGCACCCATCATTCAGAGAATTGAGTAGCATGGTCGCATTTATACATGGAGTGTTAAAATCCTTGGTTCCACTTATCAATATTTATACAGAGTTATATGATTGAAGGATAGGCCCTCAGTCATCCCACATTAGTTATGAGCTAGGTGTATGAGCACATGATCCCCTACTAGAGGGGAATTGGGATAAAGGATATCGGGGTGATCGGGGTGGTTAGATGGGTTGACATGGCTCTTATTAAGGAGTCAAACCGACCAGCTTTTACACTTACGACAAAAATGATATGATCTCTCACCATATCAGGACATGGATGGCCTATGAGGTGAGGAGATGATTAATATGACTACATGTAGTTCTACTACACAATTAGTAGATAAGACCAAAGGAGTAGAGGCACATCCAGTTCACAAGGTACCACAACAGTTTGGTTTTCCTTATGTTGGTGCCCTCCCAGTAGTCTCGATACTATATAAAGGGATCCGAGAGGCTAGATATTTCCCGAAGGGTAAAATTGGGTGGACCATCATCACTCTTGCCATTTCGATCGACACACCTCATGTAGCATGAGATCCAGCTTAGGTCATTGTAAATTCTCAGAGATTGAGGTAGGGTATGCCCACAATGGGAAGAGGAGGAGGAGGAGGGTAAGAGATAGAGGTGAGACCGAGCTAGAGAAAGGGAGGAGTGAAACATAGTGTATGACCACATGAGAGGTATTTGGGGAAGCTAGGGCTGAGGAAAATAAACTACACTCATAGGATCGTTTGACCATTGGGGAGGAGGGGATGAGGAGTCATATTTTTGATGATGGGTGGCTAGGAAGGAGGTCGAGGAGGAGAGAGGTTCCTACCTAGCAGCTCCTACACCACCACCAATCATCGATCCATTCTAGATGTCTAGAGATCCGAGTAAGTAAAATACACTTCTCTTGAATTTACTTATTAGACTATATTGTTAGCAAACTACACACTATCTTTCTTTGTTTTGTTTTTAGAAGTTTTCTAACTCGCCATTTTTTTCATTTGTACTTTTACTACTACTGATTACTAGCAAGATATTATTCAATGGATTCTCCTAAATACCTTTGCACTCCCTATGGAGAAGACACGAGAGTAGTTTCTTGCAGACGCTAAGTAGCCAACGATGGTTAGACACCACAAAAATGTGTTCACACTAGCATGGCATGCTGAGCGGCCCTGACCTAGATGAGAGTTGAGATTACTAGATACAAGTTAGCCAAGAGGAGACAATGATGACAAGACCATTCTCGTGAGAAGGCTACATCGATACCACTAACAATCACCTACCCCATCACATGGGCACTCTCATCGATCAACACATGGAGGCTCCCACCATTTTTGTATATATGATTTTTTGAGTCACTCTCATCACCAAATGAAATACAAACTTGATGTTATTATATACCCATGTTTGTAAGAGAGTTGAATTGATCATGGTTTTCTTTATCTATGTACTCTTAGATGTTTAGAATTTCCTATGATTTTATATTCTTTTATGGATGCATGTTATGGATGATGATGATGCAAATGTATAAATAGAATGATTGTTTTCTTTTTATATATGATGCACATGAGAATAAATTGTAATTAGATACTTTGGTTTTCAAGCAATATTTAGAACTTATGTTTTATTGAAAAATGTGATGGATGTGATATAATAGAAATATGAACTTGCTCCATTCCTAACCCCACGCAACCAATAAATATGTGAGGGATCATCACCGAGAGCTAGGAAGGACACAAGTTATATGATTTGATGAATGGATATGGTGATAAGAAGACAATATTTTGATAAATACCCAATTAGGAACCTACAACTAAACCCTAAGTAAGGTCAAATAACTAGTTTAGAATGTGATTTTCTGTAATTTTATCTAGACTCAAATCCATAGATGGCCTTTTGATTGAAAAAATAGTCATTTTAGGGATTGAATCTTGTATAAAATATACATCTAACTCACTTTCTTGGGATTTTAAGATTTCAAAGCACTTTTTATTGATTGATTTATTTACAACTTATTAACTTATTTAACAATACCCCTTACATCTTTCACCATGCTACTAGTAAGAAGCATGAGCTCATCACCAAGAGCAAGATATAGGCAAGTAAGGGCACTTCCCTACTTTCCCAACATCACACCACTAGTAAAAAGCATAGGCTCATCACCAAAGATTGGTAGGGAAAATAAGTTTAGTTTTATTTTGAAATGAAATAATTTTTGTATTTATTGTTAATTTATCTTCTTTTTTTTTTTTTGGTTTTATACTTGTGCTTTTGGGAAGGAACACTTTCCCTATAATAAACCCCACACAAATAGTAAGATTTAAGGGCTCACCACCAAAGGTTGAGATAGGTGGACAAGAGCTCCAGGTGAAATGTTTAGATTGCTTCTGTTATGAGAGAGATTTTAGGGAAAGATGTGACATCAAGAAGCTTCTAGAACAGACTATGGGAAAAGACACCGAGCTAGAAGAAACCATGAATAGAACTAAGTGTGCAAGTATTGGTAGGACCAATGTCAAAATTCTATCTTAATTTCTAAAATGATGAAGAGATTTAAATAATTCAGAGATGATATGATGGATACTTGAAGAGATATGATTGAATGTTTCTTCCAATATTTGAAAGTTTCTTAAAAGTTGCTTGAAAGTAAGTTTCTTGATTTACAATTTCACAATATGATAATGTAGATGGTATACAATATGGATGCAATAATGTACAAGTGGAGATGTAAATGAGCTATGCATAAAAATGTTTAAGGTGAAGCGAATTAACTGATTTGCTGAATTCTTCACCTTCTAGAGTACATAGGTGATACACACCATTCTTAAATTCTTATATCACTTGGTACGGGCCTAACCATTTTGGTATGAAATTTCTTCCTTCGCTGGTTTTTTTTTAATCCGGATATCAAGTCTCAATACTATTTCTCCCATGTGTATCTTTCACTTGTACACTTTCTTGTTATACTTGATGACACATCATGTCAAAATAAACACGATGATGTTATTTAGCTCTAAGTCAAGCTTCATCAAGGGTTTCCAATTCAACCATTTGTGCTTCTTGATATCCATCTTCATCTAAAATGCCTTGTAGAGATATGTGAAGGTTGGGTAACTCTACTTCTAATGGTAATACCACTTTAGATCTAAAGACTAGAGAATAAGGGTTTCTCCCGTGGGTGTTCTTATCGATTTCATATATACCCAAAAGGCTGGAAATAACTTGGGATGCCAATATATTTTGTTCTCCTTAATCATCTTAAGGAGAATGGACTTAAGGGTTTTGTTTATAACCTCAACCTATCCATTTACCTGAGGATAGTACAAGGAGGTTGTGTGATGGTATATCTTGAAATGTGTACACAAATCTTGCACCTCTTCATTCTTAAAGGGAGAATAATTATATGAGATAATGAATTGTGGGACTCCATACCTATAAATGATTTGGTTTAAGATAAACTTGGTGATTACAGATCTAGGTACAGTAGTAAGAGGCATGGCCTCAACCCACTTTGTAAAATACTATGTGGCCGTGATAATGAAGTTATGGTCATCTAATGATAAGGGAGAGAATTTACTTATCAAATCGAGACCACAATTATAGAAGGGCCAAGTTGTTAGAATGAGTTGTAGGGCCCGAGTAGGAATATGTATCTCATGCAAGAACTCTTGGTATTTTTGACACCTACATACATACTCTACAATGTCATGTTCTAGAGTGGGCTAGAAATAGCCCATGTGATGAATCTTACAAGTAGTTACATGCCCTCCAAATTAACCACCACATAATTCATTATGGGATTTGAAGATGATTTTATTTGAATCATCTTCATCAATGCATCTTAACATCATACTATCAAGGAAGGATCGTGATAAACCACTTCTTCCACAATTACATACTTGATGGCTTTGACACATAGCCATCGTATTTTCTATGAGGTCGCTCCCTCAGGATACATTTGGTCCACAATGTGATTGAAAATATCAACATACCATGGACTTAAAGAGAATTAGAGATTCACTTCTATATATAAAACACATTCATCATGAAAATATAAATCTACTAGTTCCCCACATTTTATAGTATTTTTGCTAACCAATCAACGATAATTTATCCCTTTACAGACTTTTGGTTAACAAAGGTGAGTTCAAACGCACCAATCAATGTAATGAAATGGTCATCATTTTTAGATAAGGCATCACGGGTTAAGAATGTTTGTAACTAGTTGGATTTAACTATCACTCATCGCTCTTGGTTAAGCATGTAGTTCCTTAACTTCTTCATCGCAAAAACAATAGCCAAGCACTCCTTCTCTACTTGCATGTATCACATCTTGTAATCAAGAAGAGTATGTATAATGAAGTAAATGGCCAGCTCATGACCATCTTCATCTTCCTTTTCCAACATGCACGCAATCGAGACATCAGTGGCTTGATAATATAAGATCAAATGATGCTCATCTTTTTTGGCACAAGTGTAGGTGATGACATAAGGAATTGTTTCACTAACTCAAATGCTTCGTGAAACTTGTTGGTACAATATTTAATACACTCTTTCTTCAATAAGTCATTGATGGAGTGAACAACATAAGTAAAATCAAGGATAAACCTACAAATTTACCCAAGCTTACCTAGGAAAGATCTAATGCCCGATTCATCAGTGGGTGGGGACATCTCTAAGAATTCCCAAATCTTTTGAGATCAACATAAATGCCTCAAGACAAAATGATGTATCCTAGAAACTTACATCATGTTACTCCAAACACGCATTTACCAGGATTTAGTATTATTCCATATTCAATCGGCATGAGATAATGACATGAAGAACCTCGGGTGATCACCACATTTCTTTTCTTTCACCAATAGGTCATCAACATATGACTCAATGATATTATGAATAAGATCATGAAAAATGTATGTCATTTCCCACTAGTAAGTGTCTCTAGCATTATTTAGTTCGAATGACATGACTACGTAACAGAAGGTTCCCCAAGGAGTTGTGAAAGTGGTTTTCGTTTGGTCCTCCTCAGAGATCCTAATTTGGTTGTAACCAAAAAATGCATCCACAAGGGAAAACAACTCATACCTAGCCATTGCATCTATGACAACATGAATTGAAGCCAATGGAAAGTCATCTTTGGGATAAGGCTTGTTAATGCCCCTAAATTCAATACAAATGTGTTTCTTCCCATTCTTTTTAGGACTGGGATGATTTTTGATACCCGCATAGAGTAATCTACAGGCTTAATAAACCCTACTTGTAGGAGTTTCATTACCTCCTCTTCATGGGTTTAGCATTAGGCTACATAGCTAGATTGTGCACTATGACATTAGGAGCAACACTTGTAATTTACTTATAGCTAAAGGAGAAGTATTTTTAATGCTCTTTAATCACCTTCATGTGCAATTTGATTTCTTATGAGACAATGAAGAACCAAGATTCAATATTTTTGGTTCCTCTTCTATCCCTATTTTATTTTTATGCTTCCTTTAATCAAAGAGGCATTACCCTCTTCAAACTCAGGTGGGGCTAGAGGTAATTCTAGATCTTCTTCCTCAACTTCATAGATCTCAAAATCTTCTAATGAGGAAGAGTTCATCATGCGATCCCCAAAGTAGGAGGAAGGGTGAGGTATGAGGTAAAATCCCTTCTTATGGTGTGTGGGATGGAGGTCAGTGTAATAATTGAGGTATCCTAATATTACCTCATCATTTTCTATGAAATCTAGTGTAACAGGATCATTCTCAGCCTCGACGTATGCCAAAATTGCATTGGTTGGAATCCTTTGAACCAAAGGTTTGGCTCAAAATAAAATATTGAATTTGGTTTCCTTCAAGTCCTCACTCAGACAAAAACATGAAGAGGAAGTAGCCATAGAATCATCCAATAGGTTTTTTTCTCGTGGGATAGATTCTATGGAAATAAATTCAAAACCCTTACAAAGCTCAAGGAAAATGGACTTATAGAGTTGTAGGTGCTCTTCTCTAGTCTCATATACTTTTGAGACTTGATTAGAAATGAGTTGAGAATCACCCAAAACCCTAACGTTGTTCACACCCATCCTCTTGGCCATGATAATACCAAGAAGTAGAGCTTCATACTCAACTCCATTGTTTGTGCATTCAAAGTTTAGTTTGAAGGAAAAGGCATGACCCTCCCCTCAAGGGAAGTGAGGATCACCCCCACCTAGTGCCAAAGCAACACTTTTCACCATCATAGTTTAGATTCCAACAATCGTTGGGGAAGATAAAAGATTGATTATTCTTGGAGTCTTCTTCCTTAACTTCTGAGACCTCAACCATACAAATCCCTTCAATCCTTTGGCGAGAGATTTGATTCCAAGAGCATGACCTATGCCCAATGAATCAAATGGGAGAATAATAGTTAGATAATTTTCCAAAAGCTTGACAATTTCAGCCATGGTTTTTGTTGACACAGCTTTCCACCACATTGGATTTCTTTTCGTTAACATAAAACCCTTAAATTGCCTTAGGGATTCCAACTCAATCGTGGAAATATATTAGATCAAGATATTGATCCATGTGGCTTGTTTAACTAATTGGAACCCCTGGGATCTCAAATTTAGTATGAACCCCTGGTTTCTTCTTTAACTTGGAAAAAATGGATATTGTTAATGGATTTGGGTCACCTGCATGTTTCTTTGAGGCTATCATGAAGACCTTCCTTAGATGCAATAATCTAACTTCTTGGAATAACATAGAAGGAATTTCCTTCATCCTATAATAATCAAATCCATGAGCTCAAATTGGAAACACACATAATAAAGAAAGCATATTAGATCATATCACAATTAAGATCAGATTTACCATAACAAGTACCATGAATAGAGACATCAACAACCAATATCCATCCAAAATGATCCATTATATTAACTCATCACAAAATAGTAGCTGAATACATCACAATACTCTCTATAGAATCATGCGCGCAAATTCATACCAACAACATAACTCTATTACAACTCATAACTCACATTATCTCTCAAAACAGTGAAATACTACATACTTATAGGGGTGGGGACTTTCCCTTCACTTCACCCATGCATTCTCAAAATAGGCTACATGCTCAGAATAGCCATGCGCCAACAATTGCATGCTTTTACATGGTGGCTAATAATAGATTAATCTATAATTGAACTCTATCTTAATCCTATTATTAGCACAAACTATGCATGTCTCTTGGTCTTCCACTTGTTCCCAAAATAGCTCTTTCTTGGCCAAAAGTCTTCATGCTTTTATCTTTAGCTTGATCTTACACTCCAACCTATTTTTCCTATTTTTAGCCCATGCTATGTAAAAATGGCTAAGTCCCAAAGTGCTCTTTCTCTGGCATGAGGCTTCAGGTGTAATTCTTACTAACCACTCATGCATATTCACACGCCCCCTTCTTACACATTACTATCACATGTGCACCTTTGATACTTAGTCACTTTTTCATCAGTCCAACATTACCCCACACTAATGTCATTTCCACCCTCGAAATAGGGTTTCTTACTTATCTCTCCAAAGAATCAAAAGAATAAAGAATGAATTAAAGAATAAAAGAATGGAAAAATGTAAAGAATAGTTAAATAACCAAGTGGTTATTCTTCATCAGGTAGTAGAAGCTCAGGGTACTCATTTTTGATGTCATCTTCTCCAACTCATTCCAGTCACTTGAGCCCCTTCTTTTCCTTCATGGGAATGTCACCAAGACTACCTCTATCCATTTCTTCCAAGGTCATATTTTCTCCCTTGTGCTTCAATTCCCTTACTACATTCACTAACCCTAACACCATGCCATCCATTACATCCATTCTTTAAATGCTATCAACTTCCCCAACTCCTTTATTTTGTCATCATGAGGGTCCCTGGCTACTTTAAGCACATCATGCTTCTTTTCTACTACATAATAATGTCAACCTCTCCTCCTCCCTCCTAAAGTTTCATTCTTCTTTGCCACAAGGACTTCATTCTCTTCTTGTAATGTCCTTGTTCTAATGATCTGCTCAGATCTTCACATATCTTAGTGCCAAATTTTATCTTTTTAATTCATCCTTCAATGTTTAGAGTATGATCATACTCAACTATACATCTTACACAATCTAATTTTCTTAGTTCTCTCTTCTAGTCCAACTTCTTTTTTTCTTTTAAGAATATATCTCTTCTTCACTTAAACCATGGTGTAATCCCCTCTTCTCCAATAAAAATGTACTAAGGTATGTAAATAATGCAAGGCTGATGGAGGAAAGGTTCTAGTTACCTTTTCTTCATACTATGGTCATGCCTTTAAAATTTCCTCTCCAATCTCCTTGGCCATCTCAAGGAAAGTCTTCACTTTTTTTCTTCTTTTATCCTTTTCTTCCTTCAATCAAGTGCTAACTTCCTTCCTTATCCTTCTTATCCTCAAGTAAAGTTCTCAAGGTAGCCACTTTATCAACATTCCTATGCACACCTCTACTATCCATCTTTGTTAAGGCATTACTTGCTTTCCTCATCAGTGAAACTCCATGTTGGCTTATATTTCACATGTCTCTCTCTTGGAGACCTTCTTCATTCATCTTCGCACATATTCCTCACATACATCAAACTCTAATTCATCCATGTGTGTTTCTACATACTCCATGAAAATTGTTCCTTTGCATTTTTACACCTTTCGGGTCCATCAACTCCCATCCATAAATTTTTCCATCGCAAGAGTGCTCTGAACTCCGACACATATTATCTTCATTGGGTCATTGATATACCCTAAATCATGTTTACACCATCTCTTCCTCCTCTCTATCCACTAGCTATGCACTCACCATTGTTTTCTTGTTCCTACATGCCTTCTGAGATTCTCCTTCCCCATTCCCCCCCTTCCCTAGTCCACTTTGATCAATCCTCAACACTATCCTCCTTTTTTATCCCCTAGCAACTGAATTTCTTCTTCATGTGCACACTGTTGGGTACTTCTGTGTCATGTTTTTTCTCTTCACCTCCGATCCCTTCATCTTCTTCTTCAACATGATGTAGGCATGGAGACATCAAAAAAATTGTCATGTACAATGCATGCATCCTCATCTCAAAAATTTCTTCTTCATCTTCTTTCCTAGGCATGTACTTACACCTTTTCTTTTCTTTTCTTCTTCATTCTTTTTCATTAGGCATATCCATCCTCATGGTGACCACCTCACATCTTGTATGAGGTCCCAATTCCCTCATCTCATCATCCTTGCACCATCTTCATAGTTTTTTCTTTGGGATCCAATGTAGTACTATCTTCTTTCTCCTCTTCTTCTCCCCTCAAGGACAATTCTCTAAGTCCTCCTCTCCTTCCCTCTTTCCTTAGGGGGTGTAACCTCAAACTTCCTCTTCATACCCACAATTTTTTTTCCCTTAGAGGACCTAACAAGTGATAATCCTCACCTAGCAATATATTTTCCATCCTTAAACCTCAAACTTAGGTAGACATACACACACACACTGCTCTATCTACCCTACAACCAGAAATTTAGGAGTGATATCAATATTATCAGACTCCATTGTTTCCACATATGCCTCCTTATTGGGGTAGACATAAGTTTTGCAGAAATGTGAATATTATGTCTACCTTATCCACATCAAACTAACTTACACATTATGCAACCTGTTCACCAAATCCTTAAAATAATGTGTTGTAAAGGAAAAGGGAAACTTACACCAAGGGATTTTATCCCCAGTCTTCATATAGAACCTGCCCAAACAAAAGTGTTGGTAGGCTGCAAACTTGGCTTGTCCCTCCAAGACACTAGGAAACTCCCATGGGATGCGCCACTCTCCTTCAAATGCATCGCAACCTTTTGTACCATTTTTCTATGCACTACTTTCGTTAAGTTCCAGAAATAGTGCCTTGACAAGTGAACTTCACAAATTTCTTTGCCAATGACTTGTTCTCCATTGGGTACACCCACATCTTCTCCTTTGGCCCATCAGGGCACACCAATTTCACAAAATACTATAAGGAGTAATATAGCACCCCAAGTAATCTTCTCACCTTTTTCTATTTGAATGTGTGCTTCCTCCACGATGCTCTTTATAATGTATCATGTGATATTGTAGTAGGTTTTTTTTCCATCTTATGTGTGATATATAACCAACACTTGTTCACTTCCTTCCACCTCTCTCGAGGTGCCTAGCTTACAACTGACCAGTGCAATAACTACCCTTGTAGCTCGGTCTTCTATGTTTTTGACATTAAAATCTCGACCTCCCTTGTGATACTTAAATGCGATGGTCCATTTCCTCTACTCCATCATCATCATCATAAAGGTCACTAGAAATTTCTAATCCAGAGTCACACAATCTGGTCACCTTCCCAATCAATTTTTTGTAATCCTCATCCTTCTACCCATAAAGTAGAAGTAGTCCTCATGGACTCATGACATAAGCCATTGGTACAATCACTCTCTAGATTTCCAAAGAAGGGAAACTCATACAATTGCATCACTCCAACACTCTCTAAAACTTGTAAATCATGTTATCATATACCCTTTTCCCATCTGCATCATCCTCATGTTAGTCTTCAAGATGGTGTCATCCTTGATATCCTTGAGGGTTTTCTCAGTGTGGTGATTGATGTCACTTATCTTACACTTTGTCAACTGAGATGTCCATGATCTTCCTTCAATTACCTCCTCCAGAAACTACATTTCTGTGAACCATTCACTGGTTCCTCCTCATCATGGTTTCCTATCCATACTTCAGCATCTCTCCTTGTGCCATTGTTTTTTTAAAATGACAATGTGCTTCAAAAACTTCAAATATCTTACCACCTCTTACCCTTGCAAACCTTGGTCTCCTTCATTACTTCAAACACTTTGTGCCCTAGCTTAGTGCCCTAGCTGTAAATTTGTCTTCTCAAACCCTAACTCCATGAAATTTCCTTCCACACATGCCCCCACTAGCTCAAACACTTTTCCAATGGAGCTCTCTATCCATGTCATCCCCAATATCACCTAGTTCTTCTTGCTTCAATTACTTTCTCTCACTTCGCACTTTGTCACACTTTTTTCACACTTATCATCTCGAAAACTCAAAGTATGCAAGGTAAAAATAACATCACAAACACCTTTTTATAGATTCATCCATTTTCTCCACATTAATTTCTCCTCACCTACCACCATACATGGCATTAATTCCACTCTTTCACTTTTCACACTTCACGCATTTTCTTTTTCGCACCCCATTCATAACCTTCTGGTGCACCCTACTACTTCTCAGCCACATACCTCCTTTCAAGTGCTTCCTTGCACCAAAGTACCTATCCACTACCTTATCCCAAGTAGTTTCCCATGTTGTTTCCTACCTCACGTTACACTATGTGTTCATCCTTCTACATGTGGTCTTCAATCTGAGAAAAATTTCCTTAAACACCTTCAATCCAAGCACCTAACCTTTTTTTTGCACACACAATCTATATCATAACAACTTTCAATCACTTTACTTTCTATCTTTTATCCATCCACCCCACACTAAAAGTATGTGTGGTCCTCTACGCATGAACCCAATAGATAGTAATCAACTCCTAAACACAAGCACACTTATTACAACAAAACACTAACTAAATTGAAAAAGCATAACAATGATGAAAGGAAACACATTAAAGGAAATGCATTAAAGGGAAATCTAATCTAAGTGGAAATACTTGCCTTATTACAAACACCAAGAAGACTTATTTATAGTAGGGCTTCAACCTACTCCCATTGAAGTAACTAGGCAAATAAAGTGCCATCCAATGCCTATAACTAAAAGCACCTAATTCCAATATCTTTGTTACTACAAAAAAGGTCCCAACCAATGAACTTTCAATTTTCTTGGGTGGCGTAAAAACTTTGAATCATACAAAGAACCATCTTTCCCACCTTCAAATGTTTTTTCTAATATGCCTATCATGTCATGGCCTTTTTCTCTCTCACTTTTCTATCTTCTGGCTCCATCAGGGAAATAGTGCACATGCTTCTCATCTAACTATCAATTTTTCTATGCGCTCCTCAACAACTTGTTCATCATCTAGTCCTCCTCATGTAATACATAAGTGGATGGAAACATGAATTCCACAGAAATACAACCTCTATGCCAAACACCAACTAAAAGGGTGTGGCCTTATTCAACCTCTTTATAGGTAGTCTTATATATGCCAAAGTACAATAGATACTTTATCATCCCAATATTTCCTTCCAACATCACATATTTTTGTCAATGTTTGTCCCAAAATCTTGTTGAAAGCTTCAACAGTACCATTTTCTGTGGGTGATAGGGTGTTGTCTTATGGTGTGCCACCATAAACTCTACCAATAAAATCTTGATTGTCTCATTTAAGAAATGAGTGCCCTATCACTTGTTAGACTCAATGGACATCCATACCTACTGATAATGTTCTCCCATAAAAATATCATTGTTGTAGTTATTGTGTAATCCTTTATAGGTGTTGCTTCTTTTCCCACCATGTCGATAGATAATCTATACAAGTTATAATATAGCACACACATCCTACGCGTGGGTGGGGAAATAGGACCTACAAAGTCAATAGCCCATTTCTCAAAAGGTTCAACACTTGCAATAGGCCTCAAAGGCATCTCATCTCTAGTTCCAGGCTTCCCAAGGCATTGAAAAATGGTCACACCCTACATATTCTTTAGTATCCTTTATATAAAGTTTCCCACCAAAGGCCAACCATCAAAATCTTGCACATGGTGGCATCACCAACATAATGACCTCCTACAATTCCACCATGAGCTTCTTCCATAATAGCCTCACGCTCATGCTCCAAAACACACCAACGCAAAAATTCATCACGACCTAGTTTATACAAATCTCCACCTATCAACTGGTAAGGTGCCACATGTATTTTAAGTTTCTTCTTTTCTAAATTCTTCATTCCTCAGTGCATGTCTAGTGTGCAAAAATACTACAATGTCCTCTAATTCAGTGGGTGTGTGATTCAATCTAAAGAGTTGTGCATCTAAAATTGTGTCCTCAATGCTCTACATGTGTCCTCACCAAAATTAATTCTTGACAAATGGTCAAGTCCCCTGAATTACTTTTCCCTAGTTTTACAATCACTATAAACTCAAATTCCTAAAATAGTAGTATCCACCTACAAATGTGCCCTTACAAAATAGGCTTGTTGACCAAATACTTAAGTGCCATATGATCTATAAAAAAAATAAATGGTGTTTCCAATAAGTATTTTCTAAACTTGTGCAACGTGTAGATCATGGACAAAGCCTCACTGCTCAGTAGTTGTATAATTTTTTCTTCTAGTGGTGTCAACTTCCTACTTGCAAAAAAAAATGGTGGTCTACAATTCCTTCTCCTGGTTGTGCTAACACTATGCCAATCACCATCCTAAAAGCATCAACATGAACATGAAAGGGTTTTCCCATGAAGGAAAGCAAAAATAGGTGTAGTAGTCAACCTTTCCTTCAATGTTTCAAATGCATGCTATGTTGTGCATCATACCAATAGAATTTTCCTTTAGCTTTCAAAATTCCTCTAGGGGCATGGAAAAATTTTCATAGCCTTTAATGAATTTCTATAATACCCTGTATGTCCCAAGAAATCCATGCACACTTCACTTTGATTATTAGGTTCTTCCAAACCCAAGATCACAACGACTATTTGGTTGGGTCTACCAACAACCCTTCTTTACAAATAATATGCCCAAGTAAGTGCCAAAAGGTGTTGCAAAGATGCATTTTTTAATATTAAGAGAGATGCTCAACTTCCTACACCTCTCAAACATAAGTCTTAAATTCTCACAATGATCCTTAACCAAGCCATAAATTGTCCAATCATCCAGATATACCTATAAAAACTTATGAATGAAGTCCTGAAAAATCCTTACACAACAATGCACGAGAACACAGCATTGGCACATTCTTCAATCCAAAGGGCATCACTGTGTATGTAAAAAACTCCCCACTCAGTGGTGAAAGTTGTCTTTTCTTGATCTTCCTTTGCTATGCACACTTGATGATAACCTAAAAACCCATCTATAAAAGAGTAGATCTCGCCCTATAACTCCTTCAAGGATCTCCTCTCGTGAATGGGGTGGGAAAAGGATCAATAACACATGAAGCATTTAATTCTCTATAGTCCACATATCCTTATCCTCCCATCCTTTTAATACTGATGACCATGGGACTAACCCATTCAGATTCCTCAATGGGCTCAATTATACCAGACTTGAGCATTTTATCAATTTCTTCCTTTACCTTGACACATAGATTAGGATTCATCCTATAAGGCCTCTTCCTAATCGGGCACACACCTTCTTTAAGTTTGATTCTCATCTCACCTAAAGAAGGGTGTACTCCTTTTAACTCATGATAACCCCATGGAAAAAGTCCTTGAAAGTTCACGCAAGAGTTTCAATAATCTTAGCCACTTCCTAGCTCCACCAATAATCACCAATAATGGCCTCTTTAGGCTCTACATCTGTTCCAATGTTAACCTTATTTGTTTTCATAGGCTCATGATACATGCACGCCTTTTCATCTATTGTGTCCATCACCTCACACATGTACCTTCAGTGTGGTTAACATCCATAGTTATTATCCTCATCATCCTCATCATTTATCATGCATACCAGTTTACCCTTTTCCTTTTCTTCTTCCAGGCACAGACCATTTCTTCTTCTTCAATCTCTTCAAGGTCAAGGCATGCCTCTAAATCCAACTCTCCAAACATATCTAACAAAGAGTTCCTCAGCCTTTTGTGATATCTCCCAAAGTAAGGTGCTTCATAATCTATAGTGCTTCATTGACTAGAGGTTTAGTAGAAAAGTAATCAAAAGTATGAATCATACCTGAGGTCATCTCCTACCAATTAATTATTTTCTTTGTCAATTCTGCATGAACATACCATGCGCATGCATGCAACTTCTAAAGGGTGGCGTAGAACTTATGTACCCAGAGTGATGGTGGCAAGGCCTCCTACCCTCCATCCAAAGTCTCTCACAATTCTAATGTGGTGTGCAAGGAAGGGGACTTCCCATGAAATTCACATATCTTGAGAAGGTACATTTCTCCTTAGAAACCTAGTAGAAAAGGTGATTCTCACTTCTCACCATTCTAATAAGTTGTCTTTGTGTATTCCACCAATGTGTTGTTGTCCCATGCAAAGTATATACTAACATATTTCTTCTATCTCCTTCATTCTTCCACTAGGGATTCCATGGCATGCAAAAATACATCAGGGTTCCCTTCACTAGTACTCAAGGTACTTGGTTATAACTCAAGTGCCTAACCATGCATGCATGGCCTGATCATGTGAGTAATGTGTTCTTATCTCTCACCCAACTACTTCATATGTTCCATGCACCCAATTTTTCACAAGAAATACTTGTGGTATCACTAACTAAATGAGCATCATCCCATTATATCACTCCTTCCTTAGATGGCTCAATTACCTCAGGGTCTCTAGATTGTGCATGCATATATCCTTGTTTAAGTCCTCTTCACTCAAAGGCTCAACATATGGAGTAACCTTTTTCATCTCAAAAGGTATAATACACTGCTTTCCTTGTTCTCAAAGCTAATGTACCCTTTTTGAAGCATAAATCTGCATTATTCACATAACACCAGGGGCACCCAAGTAATGTTGGGAAGCTATCTACTTCAACTAGCTCTAATACTTCAAAGTCCCCAATAAACTTGGCTCCCTGAATTGTAATAGTTGCATCCTTTAGTAACCCAATAGGATTAGCCCTAGTTCTATTTTCCATATATAACATATTCAAAGAAGGCTGCAATGGTGGTCTTCCCATCTAATTCCATGCATCCAACATGAGTACATTAACTTCTACACATGTATCTATCAAAATGTTTCTCAAAATCCATCCATCTATGACTCACATTCAACATAATCTCCTTATCATACTCATGATTATGGGGGAGGCATATTTACATGAAGTATCTTCCTCTCACGCTCATTACCTACACATGGTATTTTTCTCTCAACCATTCTCCTAACAAAGGGATTATATTCTCCTCAAGGTAACATTCAACATACCTCCTTCAAATCATCTACATCCTTCTATGGGAGTTCAAATTTCTTTTCTCATTCCATCATGTGTGCCTGCTCTGCTCCTTCAAGCTCTAAATCTCTCCTTGCAGATCCTTGATAACATCCATAGTCTCCTGGTAAACCTCTTTTTGATGTGCAACATCAAGGTACTTTGCATTTATCACTTCTTTTTTTGTTATAGTCATTTATACTTTGAGGTTCATGTGCATGCCTCTCAACAGTGTGTAGTAACTAAAATGGTTGTAATTCAGAATTAAGTCCAACCTTCAACATCCATTGATCTCCAACTACGCATGTTGTATCTTAATCATTCATTACCCCTTTCTTGCTTGTGTTGCTTGCTCATATGCTCATATAAGTCAGGAATTCTTCAAACTTGTGTTTTTTTCCACACCATGAGAAAACCACATTCTGAGGGCACTCACGCTGATAATGATCATTAGAGATCCACAAGTATAACAAGTTCCTCTAGGAAATCCTCCTCTTCCACCACCATGACCTCGACCTCTATATCCTCCATGAAAATCCTCTATTCATGTTATCCCCATTATTACACCCTTCATTATGTTGTTCTCCTTGTTCCTTAGATCCACTTGCTACACTAGTCTAGTGCGCACACACAGTCTCAATGGCTTCATGGATATGATCAATCACTCTACATTCAATGGTGTCAAGTATGAGTTTTAAATCTTACAATACATAGACACATTCTTTCCGATCACATGCTATAAAAGAGGGACATCTACTCACATCATGGTCCAAATGAAAATCTCACAATCCAACAACATGGCACACACCGAATTGTGAGGGAAAAACTATCCTTAGTGTGTCCTTCAACCTCATAATTTGTACACCATATTCCACTACGCATCTCATGAGATGAATTAGCAGAGAGCTTCCAATTATTTTTCCATAGCTGCAATCTATGCCTCTAAAAATGGACTTACTCCAATATCCACACTCCCAACTACCTCAATGCACAGAGCTACTTCAAAGCATCACACGGATCTCTACAAAGGTCTTATGAGATAGCACCCTTCGAAAAGGAGTCAACAATCCCACCAAAAACCACTTGTGCATGTTGACTAGGATGTATGTCATAAGACAAATTTGATAAAAAAGTTTTAAAATGTGTGTCATATTCCCTCACACTTTTAGATAAGCCCTACTTAATGTCCTTAAGTGTGTTGATACTTTTTCTTCAAATTCATGGAATATGGAACTCAACTAGAAATGATAGAGTGCAAAGCATTATAATCCACCACAGTTTGATGTGGGTCATACTTCTATACCAACTATGTGCACGCCCTTGAAGAGTAGTAGAAAATTGACTTTACCTTTTTATATCTGAGGTTGTGATTCCTTTAGCATGCCATAACAACTCACACTTGTGCACATGCTCTATAACATCTTCAATACCTCTATATTTTGGAAAGTGAAGAGACATCTCATAATAAACTTGTTGTGGTTGATGAGGGTGTGGATCTTGTCCCACCACCAGATCCAGAACCAAAACCCCCACCACCAGTATTTCCTCCACCACCAAAACCACCTAATCCACTTGATCCCGATCCTGATCCTCCTGATCCACCCTCCTCCTCCTAGCAGGGTAGGACAAACCAATGGATGTACTTCCTTGTGTCCCAAATAGTAGTACTAAATTAAACTCCCATAGTTTGTGAAGTTGTAGTACTTCCAGATGTATTCCCAATGTTCTGCATGCCCACACTCTTGTCCTGATGACATGCACAAAAAATATTCCTCCAATCGGTCCCCAAACAAAAAGATGATGTCTATGTGTTTCATATAGGTGTATGTGTTGTCTAATGCACTTTTATATTCAAAGGAAAATGATATCTACCTTGAAGCTACTAGATTACCTACACTCTCTTTTATCAATGATTACTTCTAGAACTAGAACACCAAGCACAAGGGGCTAGGTTTCTAGGTGGGATCAAATGCATGCACACCCATGGTCCTCAATCTTTCCTCCTCTAACATGCTCTCATCAGAAGTCGAAGGGGATTCTCTACTACTACTTTTCCTAAGTGGGGGAGAGCCTGATGCTCTCAACTCCACATCTTCCATGAGCTTCAAATCCTTCATGAGACATCATCCTCCAAACTCCATGACTCCTCAATATTTTACTTTTCTTCACCATTCCCTCTCTCACTTCATTATACTTAAGCCACCTTTCTTCTCTTTCCTTTCTTCCAAGGTCCACCATCTTTCACCACACCTACTCCTACCCCTCGTGCATGGTGGTATGTTTTTAGCTAGCCATAGGTAGGCACTCTAAACTCAACACCACCATCAAGATCTTAATTTCCAAAGGAATAACGTGTATGTAAGATCCTCTGGGCTCACGCAAAAATTCAAACTCAACAACTTCTAGACAAGAATACATAGAAACAACATATTCCAAAGTATAATACACACAACACCAACCCACCAATGATCTACAACACACATCCAAGGTTCATCTACATCAAAAAATTCTAGTAATCTTCCTGCATCCAAACCCTTGGTCTGTAACTCCAAATTTTTCTTTGATGCATATGTGAAAACCACTCATACAATTCTATAGGAAAATAACTAAAAAATGTCTCATAGAGCTCATGATATAGATTATCTTCCACCCACTTTACACACATTGAAATCAGGTCCAAACCATATCTATGCAAAATGATCTTGTCCTTCATATACCCAATCTTCAATGGCCACAAGAGTCAATCGATATGCCATCATCATGCAACATCATGGAAAATAATTTGAAAAGAGGTCCCAATAATGAAACCAAAATGTAGTCTTTATTTTTCCCACTCAATTTCCTAGGCACATGCTGGCACTTCATCCAGAGATAATCTGAATGCTCACCCAAAGCACACAAGCTACTAAGTCCCTCTTTTTATTTTCTTTCAAGATGTTAGCATGCATAACCATATTAACCATAATCAAAGTGTATATTCCATCATAATAATCAGATCCATGAGCTCAAATTGGAAACACACATAATAAGAAAACATATCAGATCAATCAAGAATTAAGATCAAATTTACCATACAAGTACCATGAATAGAGACATCAACAACCAATATCCATCCACAATGATCCATTATATTAACTCATCACAAAAAAATAGTAGTTGAATACATCACAATACTCTCATAGAATCATATTCATACCAACAACATAACTCTATTACAACTTAGAACTATTGCTCAAAAAATAGATAAATATACTACATACTTATAGGGGTGGGGACTTTCCCTTCACCACCCATGCATTCTCAAAATAGGTTGCATGCTCAAAATAGCCATGCAACAAAAATTGCATGCTTCTACATGGTGGCTAATAATAGATTAAATAAGTTACCTCAAGGACTTTTGAATCAGTTTCTAATTCAACGAGGTATACAATCTTAGTCTAATTTTAGTTTTCCAAAAGAGGAGCTAATTGAGGATTAAGATTCCCATTTTTATGACATGTTGGGAAGGGGTCTTTATAGTTCTTGAGAGTAGAATTTTATTTAGCAATAGAATTCCCATATGAATGTTTTACATAGGTACCATGGGATTAGCCAAGAAGATATTAACAAAGAGTTGTCTTTGGTATTTTGAAATCCATTATATGAATTTATTGCAATCACGACACATCCAAGCATCGTGTCGTATAACCCTATGCGAACCACGCTTTAAGTTAGGATCATAGTCACAAGGTATTTGGTTTTGGTTTTGCTATGGCCTATAGTTTCTATTTTTATTCTCGCTATTGCTATTGTAGTTGAAGTTTAGAACCCTCTCGCCTTGCTTTTTATAATGGTTTGGAAATTGATTTGAATATTGGTTAGGTATTGAACTAAGCCCTGGCCTCGAACCTATTATGGATGAATGGGAGGGTAACTAAAATCAACCACATTGATAGAAGGAGTGAAATTGTTACTCCTTTGGTTATTCATGTT
This sequence comes from Taxus wallichiana var. yunnanensis, assembly GCA_018340775.1. Lineage (NCBI taxonomy): Eukaryota > Viridiplantae > Streptophyta > Pinopsida > Cupressales > Taxaceae > Taxus > Taxus wallichiana. The sequence continues at coordinate 347,224,435 of CM031238.1, forward strand.
TGCATTGTTATTGCCATTATTTGCATTGTTAGTGCTAACAATGTTCAAATTATTAGATTTATCAATTACATCATTCATCATAGCACCATAGTTCTTGTTAAGGAATTTGGGTCCTTGATTATTATTGTTTGAACCATTTGGGTAATTTGAATTACCTTGAGAGGAGTAACCGGTTTCCCTTTTGACCATAAGTCTTTCGTCCCACTATTGATCATCATTTGGTCAATATGGAGAACACCCTCTAAGACCTCCTCATAGCTCCTAAGAGGAAAATTTTGTACCTCCTCCTTGGTTTCTCAATTGAGGGAGTGGAGAAATAGATCATAAAACCTGGGCTTTAATCCATGTTGGAGCACCTTTGGCATGATGAGTAGAGGACTTGCCGCCATCTCTGGATGAAATGGGCAGCAGATTCATTATGCTCTTGTTTAATGTGAAGGAATTCCTAATTCTTGTTCTTAAGAGCTTGTTCATGTCAAAATCCTTTATGAACTTAGATATGAGTTGTTTGAAATAATGAATTGAGGCTTCCAATATTCTATAGTACCAATCAAGAGCAATCCCCAAGGGTCTTGGGGAATATTTTCGCTACAACCACATCCCATGGGAGTAGCTCTCTAATGGCGGTCACATACGCTTTGATGTGTGCATTTGGATCTCCCTCCCCTTTGAATTTGGGAAGGTCTCGGAAATGGTCGTGGGAGCATTACACTCCATATGTTAAAGTTAAGGGATCCTTAAGATACTCAGTAGTATGTGCCCACTTCGTAGGATTTAATCATGACGATCCTTGATGGGGAGATGGGGTGGAATCAGAGATTGTTAGGGAACATTATAGGCATTAGTCAGTGGCATAAAGGACCCCTTTTTGCTAAGTGTATGGACTAAGATAAGAAAACATGTTCCCTTGTGGTGATTTTGAGTACATGTGAAGATATGCGGGAACATTGTTTTAATACGGATCGCGAGGAAAACCCAAGGAACACCGCATTGATAGTTGGAATGGATTTAGAGAACACACTTTTGGTTAGTCCCTATCAGGTGTCCATATGGGAAATAAGGGGGCATACCTAATGTGCCTAATCTAGTGAGAAGGTCTCCAGTGATAGGAACACCCATGTGGACTTAGGAAGGTGATGGTGCGAGAGGAACATAACTATAGTTTTTGGACGTGGTGGGGAGATTTTCCTTTCCTTGTAAAAGGTGTAGAATGTGAGGGGTAAGTAAGATCTAATTATCTAATTCTATAATCCAACGTTGAAATCACATCGCCCGATGAAGGTTTTGCATTTTGCTTAGGCATGTGTTAAACCTTATTAGGGGGCAAAGGCACGTGATGTCCTACTATGAATTTATCCTTAGTAGGACACCCCTCTTTAGGTAGATTTTCTATTGTAGGAGGGGAAAAACGTTGTTATGGAGAAGAACATCAATATACCCTTGCATCCTATCCAAGGATTGGTCTATAGCATTAAGACACTCGTCCCTTCATCCGAGTTGTGCTTTGGAACTCAACATTCGGTAATAGATAAGAAGGGGTCAAATCAGCTTCGCATGATAATTTGAGGTCTTGACAAGGCCGAAGGATAGAATTTTAGTTCTCCAGTAAATTTCATGTTATTTGGAATGAAGAACTTGCGCTTTGCATTGTGCTTAGGTTGGTCAATATCCTCAATTTTAATCAATGAATCAATATTATACCCGAGGAGGGGGCATGTGAGGAGATAAAATATTTTTTGAGTAATTATCATCTCACCATGACAAATAAGGTGACTATCATACTCATCCGAGCGTAATTAGCCTCAAGACCTGCATAGGTCTCTCATATTCCCGACCCGAAATATTTGGGGTGTAAAAACACCCATAGAATAATGGGAGAGGATAATGATGGATGAAAGAAAGGAAATAAAAGAGGAAAAAAATGAACTAGTCCTTCACGTTGGGTTCACCAATTTTATACATCTAAGAATCAACACATGACTCTAAGGCACACTTGAGCTCCAAAGGTCAAAGCCAGGATAGCCGATATGAGATGAAAATATGGTTATGGAATGGATAAATAGGGAAAATAGATGGAATATGCAAAAATAGGTGAAAATAGATAAAGGGTAGATCAAAGAAGATGAATGTTTGCTACAGCACTACAGAATGTACTCTTTCTAGGAAATGAAAGCATGTTTAACCTATATGAGTGAGATGGAAGGGTTAAGGAGAATGACTGCACAAAGGTTTCAATCAATATCAGAATCACCAAATATACCTTGAATGGGTCATGGGATACATGGGAATAGTCTTGTGTGTCTTCGCGTAAAAATCTCCAGACATGGTCATGGAGGTCTGAAAAGAGACGATGGGAAGAAGGAATCTATAGATTGTAATATCTAGTCTCGATGAGGCTGATTATGCCGAACAAGTTAGTGTTATCTTCTCCTTTGTTCAAAGATATCAGTTGTGAGATAATAATGGGTAGAATTGGGGTGGTATGAAATATGAGTAGTCTAAGGCCTTGATCAATGTCTGTCAATAACCGTGTAACTATTTTTGGTTGTGGAACCCTTGAACACACACTATTTTTCTAGGTTTCTTACAACCTTGGATGGTCATGTGGATGCACAAAAAACTAATCTAAGGAAGTAAAAAACACACAAATAATATGAAAGAGGCAAGGTCATTATTTGGGTAACCTAGGCTAACTAAGGAAACATAGGGAGTTGTCTTAATTCTTGTCTAATTAATTCTACGTGCCTAAATAAATAAAGAACTGCAAGTAGATTTGAATTAAATCAAATTGATTACCCTCCTTGAATCTAATTAAATCAAATTGATTACTCTCCTTGAATATAATTAAATCTATGTGCAAATAATTAATTTAACAAAGGAAAGTTAATTAATTAAGAAAATAAAGTAAATCCAATCTACTTGTTTTTGTATTTTTCAATGATTTTTAACAGAAGGAAATAAGAAAAATAAAAGAAACTAACTAATTTAATCTATTTTTTTGGCAATTTTGTGTTTTTTGAAATTAAATGAAATAAATCTACACACAAAATACAACTTTTCTCGTAAAATGAAAATTTCTTCTACTCTAAAATGGATTAAAATAAACAATGAAATAGCCGACGTGACTATTTCCTTGTTGTAGAATGGAATTAATCTAATCTAATAAAAATAAAGGTTTTCCTAATTTGTAGTCAGGATATTACTTCCTTTGTTCTACCTCAAAATCACTAGAATGAAAATATTCTCGTAAGCAATTCTTCCCATGAAGCTTCACTCGATAAAATTGAATCTTTCTATAATGAATAAATTAAAACTAATGCAAATATATAAAAGCTTCTAAATCTCATTTCCCATGTAGATCCACGGGGATAGGAAGGGAGGAATATTTCAACATAAGCTTTGCTCATGTACAAATGGGATCTAAATTATGAATGTAATAAACTCTATAGGTAAATTAACTATGAAGAATTAAAAAAATTTGTGCACAGGAACTTCCTTTGAATTCTTCCCAAAAAGTCCACGGGGATGAGCTGAGAATAAATCCTCAACGGAAGCTTCTTACAGGAAAATGGAAACTACTATAAATGCTACTTCTTTGAATAGATATATTCTAAAACTATGAAATGAAATCTATCTAAATAAATAAAGGAAGCTTCTAGGAATGTAATAACACCTCCAACCTAGAAATGTAGTACAAAGAAAAATCAAACGCTAGTAATGCTTTGTGATCCCCTCAACTTATTTTTCAATGAATTATCCAAATGTGTTTAGGGAACTGTGTTTGGTAGTATTCTCAAGAGATGAAGGAGTGTTGAAGCTAGTTAGTTTTCATGCAGCAACCTAGTAGTAATGCAAGTAAGAGAGCAATAAGGAAAATGAATTGTGTTTTCTTGTGTACTTCTTGGAAGGATTTTGGAAGCATAATAGTGTAATTCCAAATCAAAATACTTTAACCAATGCTTCGAAAAATCTTGGTTTTTATAGAAAATTGGTAAAGAAGTGTTCTACCCCACTAAATAGCCAAAAAGTGCCACATCACTCACGAGAGGGGTAGTTAACTTACTAATAATAGTAAGTAGGGAACAATAAGTCTATACACATCTAACAAGCTCAAGAACAATTGATTCAGTTAAGAAACGTGTGAGAAAGATGAGTTTGAAGAAGACAACACGTGTCTAGAACATGCTGTAAAGTCTCGACTAAATGCACACGTAAATGCCCTTTTGTGTAGACTAGAGGTTACGCAACCGCCATGGGGGTTGAATAATCACTCGCTTTGGGAAGACCATTGGTTATGCAACCACCAAAGCGGTTGCAGAATTCAAAGGCTAAAAGCAAGCTAAGGAAAAGTTGTAAATTAACTAAGGAAAGCGGGAAAAGGTCGGGAAAGGATAAGTAAAGTATAATGAGCTACAAGAACATGTCAGTAAGCTAGAAAATTAAATTAGATATCATTGGAATCAATATTTTATCATCATTTAGGATTTAAACCATTCTAAAAATGTAGCAAGTGCAAATTTGGGTGCGTACATACATATCAGAGGATATCACGCTTAAAAAGGAACAAAGTAATTTCAAGATGGAGCATAAGGATGAATTTAAAGATGGTGAAGAAGGGAATAAGGATGATTCAAAAGAATAACATGAATAACATAATGAAAATAATTCATCTACTCAAGAGAAAAAAATAAATAGCAAATAACAAGGTGGAAGAAGAAAAAGTGAGGAAAAGATTGATAAGGTTGAGGATACTAAAGTGGAACTATATAGACACCCACATCATCACGGGATGAAAAATCATGGGGAATGTTAGAGAAGATGAGGGAATCAACCTATATGGATATACAAGGAATTTGAGGAACAATCACTATCTATATACATGGAATCATTGGAGAAAGAACTATGTGACATGAAATCACAAGAATAACTACTATGGTTATTCATAGATGTTGAGAGGAAAAAAATATGGAAATGGATGGAATAAAAATATAAAATCATATTATGGAGATAGGTTTAGAGATGTATCACCCACTAAGATCTCATATGGATGGTGGATGATCAAGCATGTAGACAAGTGTGCAATAATTTGAAGCACACTCACTATATGGATTCTTCTCATGTTTTGGGAAAAAACATGTCAAGGAGGGAGGGAATGCTTCTATGTACCTTGGGATATGATATTATAATATATATGGGTTGATTAAGATGCCAATATGTGGCACACATCCCCTTAGTTATATTTTTATTATATATGGGGTCACATAGGACTTAGTTATGTTGGGTAAAATTTGGCCTACATTGGGATTAGGTTTTACCCATCCATTAATAGTAATGTATGAATATATAAAGGAGATGAGTATTATTATATTTCATGTCATGTATGTGTTTATTATTCTACTTGGTAGAGGTTTATTGGAGGTATCCCCCTCAAAGTAGACTCCTATGTTGGGAGATTGTTTAGTTACTCCTTCCTTAAGGAGTATTGTATATAATTTCCTAAGGATATTATTCTACATATATTAAATATTTGAGAGTCATGTCGCACCAATATCTCTTATGTTGTGTTATCTTCTTAATATTATTCATCTTAATCATTTATTATATGCAAGGATCTTATCATAGTTCTTTGTGCAAAGCTATATGCAACTATCCCTTGACCTAGGTTGGCCCTTGTGCCTCAACACCGATAGTGGGATATGTTACTTCATCCTAATAGAAACCCTTATGTGTAGATAACACATTAACATTCATGACCTCTCGATGTTGTGTATGCAATATGTAGATATATTCCTTTCTCTTTAAATTCAATATGTGGTAGATAAATAAGTGATTGCTAGATAATAAATTCTTAGGTTAGACTTGTATATATATGAGTTTTTATTTGAAATTAGGACCTTATTGATGAGAAATGTTGACTGAAAAGATATAATCTAAAAAACAAAAGAGTGAAAAATGGTCCCTATTGTTACAAATCAGCAAAGACTTCTAGATGTTGATCGGGCTTCTAGTTTGACATTTTGGACATCCAATGTGATTGCACAACATTGAATCCTCTCCCCAAGTGTGGGACTTGTAAAATGGGAGATGAATCTCCATATTAGAGGCTGGTTCCTCAACTCCCCGATCGATAAATCACTTATAAGTTGCAGAGGTTTGAAATTCCTAGTTCCTATTCTAAATTCCAAGGGGATAGAGATAGGAAATGCAAAAAAAAAAGCGAAACTAATGCTAATGAGGTGATGCACTGTGAGGAATGGTGAACATTTTGATTCTACAGATTGACACAAATCATGGAAATGCAACAAAACATCATGCACAAACTAATGACGTGTAATGTAAGATCGTAAAAAAACAAACAACATAAGCGAGAGGATTGAAACCCATTCACAAAGCCTCGCATTGTCATTTCCAATATCAAAATACATACATTACAAGATCTCTGGGAGGCGAGAAAACATGTTACAGGCCTAGAAGAGGTCTGATTTTTCCACAAAATCACTTTCAAGGTGAAAAAGGGAGCCTGCCATACATAAAAAATGTTCAACCCTTCAAAATGAGCCAAATCTAGCTTTTACAATGCAAGCCACGACCCTAGGGGAGAGAAACGCGGGAAAACATGGGAGAGCTTCAACCACCAACCAAAATGCAATCAAAATAGCATGGGCATCCTTACAAGCCCATCCCCTGACATTTTCCGCCATGCTGGGAGAGAATGTGAGCCATTCTTCATTAAAAATGGTGGTTGAAACGTCATTTCTGTCCATGACCACGTGCCAGAGGTATTTTTCAATTTTATCTCTCCAAACTCCATAAAAATGCAAAAATGACCCCAGAATCTTGTAGAGAATTTCACCAGCTTTCCATTGATATAAAGAACATGAAAAACTGAGCTCTGGATCGAAAGATATGGCCGTTTGAAATTTTAGGGCAAAACAAGGCCAAATCGGATTGGTGGGCAATTTTTTTAAATTTTCCACTTTTTGGTCATTTGGAAAATTTTCCAAAAATTCCCCACACTCCACCATTCTGGGTGCCATGTGGCATGCTTTGATTGGTCGCGGGCATCTAATGCTTCATTTTCCATCATTTTTCCCTTTGGAAAATTTTCCAAAATTCCCACGGCCGATGATCCGAGGACACACTGGCGTGTGCTTTGATTGAAAGCGGGCCTCTCCTTTTAAATTTTCCATCATTTTTGATCCATATTTTGACCCGGACACGTGGAAAAATGTGATTCGCTACGGCTTTACCCTTCAAATTTTCCTTGCGGGCTTGTCTTGAGTTTTTGCCGCCACCTGACACGTGGCACAATTCCATTGGCTCACGCTTGGGGGGTGATTTTTCCTTTGAAATTTCCTTCTTTTTCCTTTGGGAAAATTTCCCAAATTCTCCCGCCTTCCACCGATCTGATCAGGTGCCCGGGACACGTGGCCTTCTCTGAATGGTTGGCGGGCCTGCAGGCCAATAATTTTCCTTTTGAAATTTGGCGAAACACTTCGCCAAAATTCTAACTTCTCCTCCGCGCTCCACCAATCTGATGCCATAGAACACGTGGTGAAATGTGATTGGGCGTGGGACTTTCCTCTAAAATTTTCCATGGCACCACACTTAGTCAAATTTTTCAAATTTTTCAATGTTCTCCCCGGACACGTGGCATAATCCGATTCGTTGGCATGGTCTGCATGGGAAAATCTTTCCTTTGGAAATTTTGCCAAACACTTGGTAAAAACCAAGTTTTCCATCGACCCCGCCACTTCCTTGGACACGTGGCACCATTTCATTAGGCCGCGGGCCTTTCAGGGAAAATTTCCCACAAAAACTCACGTCGGGCCATAACTTCAAAAATGCATGGAGTTAGGAGGAAAACTTTACCTTTACTGAAAGGCCGAGAAAGAGCTCTATCAAATGGTGCCATTTCTAGAAAGTTTTGAGTGCCTAAAAGCAAAACTTATGACTGAGTCACAAGAGAGGGAAGAATGAAAGGAGTTAGCCACAAAATGAGCAAGGGGTACATTTTGGATAACAGTCCCATGGAGAGAAATCAAGTAAAAAGGGACCAAGATCATACACAATGGTCAAGACAATATGTATGGTATTTACCATCTTAGACCAAACTTAGATATAAATATAACAATGAAAGGGGACTGCTATAGATCTCCTGAAGGTGACTTAGAATCAAATCAAATAGGCAAAACAATAAGATATGGGGTTCAATCAATTCATAAAGAAATAAAATGTGACTAAGATCTTGTTCCATTGTTCAAAACTTATGTATATAACAACCTAACAAAATCATGATGTAATAATGGTTTGGTGTAATTTTTGGTGTCTACACATTTCCATTTTCTAATAAGATGTTATATTGGTGAGATTGGATGCATAAATTTTGATAAATCATATGGGATAATGAGGCACATACCCCCATACACCATTCTTTAAGCAATCAATCTACATATTTTAGTGAAACGTTAATGAAGAACTCATGCCCTAATATCATGCTCAAATTAAGCAATATGTAGTTGAAAATATTTAGAAATATTATATATATTTCATGATATAATACAAATAAATTGAAAAACCTAGAGAACACGACCCCTCCGTAGGGGAACATTCATCATGTTCATGATTGTACCAAAGTTCTCGATTATACTATATAGTTTTCATCTTCTCTAGATTCTACCACATTTCAAGATTTGTGATTTTTTGATGATCTAATCCATGTAAAGACCTTTTCATGTATTTTATAATTTGTGATTGGATGTAGAAATATCTTGATAAATGCCCCTCTTTTGAGGTGTGTGCGATAAAGTATTTTAGTGTACTACTAAAAATAATAAATGTATACCCATGTGTAATTATTCTAATATTTTTTTAAGATCACTTAAAAGGCTGGAATGGTGACCAATGTTGGGAGCCTACACTTGTGAACTTACGCAGATCGTGGAATAGAGGCTTCAATCCACGTGGAAGGGATGGTCTCCATGTAAAGCCTTGATATTGAAATAGGTCAAATTCAAGAAGAATTGACACACCACATATCCGAGAGTGATCACCATTTTATAGTCCCCACACGTGCTCATAAAAGATCTATCCAAAGAAACAGACTAGCGTTGATTGGAAAATTCCACGGGCCAAGACCCAATGTGGATATCATTAGAAGATGGGCATGCAGGAAATGGAAGCTGAAGGGAAGTATGGAAATCTCTCTACTTAATAAAGGATTCTTCCTTGTCCATTTCAACACTCTGAAGACCGTACTGAGCCTCTAGTTAAAGCCCCAGCTTCTTAGGAAACATGGGTCTTTTCTTAAAGAGGTGGTCTCCAAGATTTGATCCAGATAAGGAGAACATTAATGTTATGCCCCTGTGGGTTAATCTTCCGAGACTACCTCTTGAGTTCTAGGAAGAAGAGTTTTTGAAAAGTATAGAAAAGTCTCTAGGATCCCTAGTGGCTTTTGATGGAACAACCAAATATAAAACAAGACTACCATCCTGTTAGAATCTATGTGAACATAGATCCAGAAAGAGATCTACCTAACATAATTATTGTGCATTCAAAATTGCTAGTTGGAAATAGACTTTTGAATATGAGACATCTATTGCTAGATGTAAAAAATGTAATAAATTGGGCCATAGTGTTAAAGCTTGCCCAAAGAATATCAATGTTGAAAACACAAGGGAACAAAAAAATAATGGAATGACATGAGAAACCGTTTGAGGTAAAGGCTCAAAGAAGGCACAATAAAAGACAACGGACAAGAAACCATAAAAACCTAAAGAATTTGTGGACAAGGAAAACCCCTTTGCATGCCTTGAAATCCAGGAGAAAAATTTCATGGAGGAAGGGGAGTATTTTGAGAAAACACAAATAAATGAGCTCCTTATACCATTCATAGAGATAGAGGAAGAGGATGAAATATAGAAGAAATATGAAGATTCATTAGAAATGGCTCAGGAAGAATCAAGAGAAGCATCAGAGTAGAGACAAGAAGAAATACATCAAGATCAGGAAAAAGGAACAATAACAGAAGCTAAGGAAGGATTGGAAACAATTCCAGATGAAGAAAAAGACCTAGGGCAAGGATCAAATCAGAAGAAGAGTGAGGAAATAAATACCATAGTGACCCCATCAAAGGGAAAATCAATATCGTAGAAGCCTCATCCTCTAAAACCCCAAAGTTGATGTAGGGGGACGAACAACTAGAGGAAAGTTGTCTAACAAAGAGGAGAAAAAAAGAACCACAGAAAAGGAAATTGCAGTAGGAAAGCAAAAACTTTGGACTTCAAAGGGCCCAAAAAACCTCATAAGATTAACATAAGAGGCCTCAATGGAAAAGGTAAAAAGTAAGTACAATCTTATGTTATTGTAATTTGTTTGGTTTTTTTTTGTTCTGGATTGTTTTATGACCGATTTTGGGTTGGTTTTATGTTATACACTCATTTTTTTTTTTATGTTTTATTATTGACTCATGAAATGTATATGGTCATATCTAGATTGTAGATCCTTTTTGTAAAAGGTAGGGACTCTTCCAAAACCCTCATTTTATCAATTATTAAAAAAATCAATAGAAATAATAGAGAAAAGTGTTAATCATGTCATAATCCATTGTAGTAATAGTATATAAACATCACAAAGAAACATAAAATATGTCAAAATAAAGAGTAAACACAATAGTTTAGAGGCAAGTAAGAAGTAGTATATAGAAACATAATTGTATGTAGGTAGAGAGCCACAAACATGGCACACCCGTGGTGTCACAAGATAATCAAAATATAAGACACAAGAAGCCACATATAGAGAATTAAGTTCATACATAAAGGATAAATATAGATCAATAAAACATGGGACAACCACAAAGCCAAATGAAAATCATGGCACTCAAGATGTATAAATAAAACAATCATATGTAATTATGGTTAAATAAGAAAATAGTAAAACATCACGGAAGAATCAATCAAGGAAACAATTTGTATAAGTAGTGACATGAATATATGAAGCCAATATAGAAAACAATAATAGTAAATAAAGAGATAAGAATATAGGTTAGCATTGCACACGACATATGTGTTAGCTCAAAAATGAAAATAAGCACTATTTATATGAGCAAGTGTCATGAGGAAGGTGTAAAGTAACATATAATGAAAAAAATCACTTGTATAGCATGGGGATACCCCCAAAGAGTAGTGTAAGGAGACAAGCTGAATCTTATCATCGTGTATTAACATTTGTATGCCTTGCATCAAGCTCAATATTCCCCATAAAAACATATATGTAAATATTATATATGTTATCTATCAAACCAATGTGACAAATAACATGTATAAAGTAACAAACTAGCCAATTAAACCATAAACATGTCTTAGTTTTGTATTTTTACACATATTTGCATGTTTTGTATTATGTGATTATTTGAATGTTTTTGGATTGTTTTGAAAAATAGCCATGTGCATAGAATAATGTTCAAGTGTAATATTTTTGTAAGTGCATAATGTTCATGGTGTTTTTTATATTTTTTCCTTCAAGAGACTCCAAAAATGAACACCAGAGCCAAGTCTTTTAGTAACCAGATAATGGTAAGACAATTAGGTTTAAACTTAACTTTAATATATGTCTCGAGATTTATATTTTCTTAATTTTCTTTTAGGAAAATATCACCAATGTGAAATTACTGAGTGTGGAACTTTTTATTATAGGAAATCTTACTATGTTCCTGGTAAATGTAGATATGTTCAAGGGCTCGTACCCAATTAGAATCGAGAAGTACGAGTTCTTGTAATCACTTTTCATGATAATAACTTTCATTAACAATATATTTAAGTGAGACTCGTAGTGAAGGAATTTTGAGTTCTAGTGGTTGAATTTTTTTTTCCATATACTAAATAAAAGGGGTAGCATTCGTAGGTGTACAAACACTAGTATGATAAGCCCGGAGGGTATAGATAATCTAATTGTGTGAGTCACTTCATTTCTTCATAACTATTGTGTGTAGAATTTTTATGATGGTATTTTTAATAGACTCAACTTATTCATTTCTCTATGTGTAGTAAGGAGTGGAAAATGTATGTTTGATTTTGAACTTGGAAAAAAACTTCTTAATTGTCTAGTTTCTAAAGGAATATCCTTTATTCATAACAATTGACAAAGGAACTCCAAAATGTGTAATAATATTTGTGAGTAGGAAATCGTAAATATCCTCACCCTTAGTTGACTCTAAAGGGACTTCCTTAACCCATTTAGTGAAGTATTTTGTGGTAGTAATAATAAATTTATGTCCTTGAGTGGATTCCATATTTAACTCACTAACGAGGTTGAAGCACCATAGTGAGAATGGACATGGAGACATAATAGGTTGTAACATATGTGATGGAACATGATTAAGATTATTATGCTTTTTCATTGATTACATCATTTTACATATTCATGATATTCTTGTTCCATTGAGGCCAATAAAGAACCCTAACAAAGTATCTTTAGAAACATAGCTTTGCCATCAAAGTGACCACCGTGTTTTTTTATCATGTATTTGGGTAAGAGAAAATTGTGCATCATCGATCCCTAAAATCATATTACTTTTCCATCCAATGATCATAAAGACCCACCAACTAGTGTATAACATATGGCTTTGTGTCACAATTGACATCCATCTTGTGATGATGTATTAGCTGGTAGTACTTTTTAATAAAGAAAATTGTAAAATTCGGTATAACCTCCATGGTTGTTGGCACTATGTGTAATGGAAAAAACATTCAAATTATTACAAGTATCAAGGGTAATGGAGGAGTTATATATTTGGTGAATTTTTAAGGTGGTATAATTATATTCTATTCTAAGACGGATAAGTGAAGCTATAATATCCGTGACATCCACATTCCTATCACCCTTTCAGGAATTATACACATAGAGTATGAGTCAAAGGTAAATATAAATTATTTAACCAAGTTATTGTATGAAATTAAATAATCCTCTTTTTTGTGATAAACATATTTTACTTGATGATAAATTAATAGGGATTTTACAAATATGTGTATATGGAAAACTTGAAGTGTTTGTGCAAAGTGTAGACACCTAATATTACATCCTCATATTTGGAAATACTATTTATGCATGAAAAACTAAGTCGATATGCAAATAGCATGGTTTCTCCATGTATTGTAATGAAGAATATGTTTGCTCCTACACCAATACCATGATTATATCCACTAAAATACATAGTCCAAGATTCTATCTCAATGTTATATGTAGTGAAATCATCTCAAAAATCATCATTGAATAAGGAAGTCTCGAATAAGGGTGCATTAACGAGTTCATTACAACTTAATTTTCCTTAAACAAATGTTTGATTGATAAACAATAGGTTAAATTTAGTCAAAATCATGACCCATCAAGCTATATGATCATAAAGTGAGTTTGAGAGAGTAAATAGTTTAAGAGATCAACCTTAGTGATAACGTGGACCTATTTGTTAAGGATATTGATTTAATATTTTGAATTATTAAATATAATATTATAGATTAAATTATGTAACTAATGACAATATACATCCAATACGCAAGTACTAATCACTCAAAAAATATGAAACCCTAAACAAATAAGAATGATAGAAGACTTGGTTGGTTCTTGCATGACCTAGAGGTAGTTGGGATTGTGTATCTTTTTATATTTGACTGAAAAATGATCCAACAAAGGATGATTGAGAGATATAGAACTCTTTTCTTCTTGAGACAAGAGCACATAGAGGGTTATAAGAGAACTCGAGAACCGGTGTATATTTCGGTGTTGGCATCTGTGTGAATACTTGGGATCTATTTCTTTTTTAGGTATGAAGAATTTCACTTTGATTTTTCTTTTTCACAATACCTTTGTTATTAAGGTTTTGATCACTCGTGTAACCTACAAAACAAACCCTAGCTACTGCACAAGCTCACAAACACATTAAATATGAATAAAACATGTAAAAAGTGAAGTCGAATGACCCCAAAGAATCACACAAAGAATGAAATTATTATGAGTGTTGCACTACATTTCACACTCCATGTAGTTTTGTGTGCTTGTGTGTGAAATAGTATCCTTAGGTTTCCCTCATACCAATGACACGAGAGATAATGGGCTATAACTATATTATATGCAAATGTGTGGTATGGAATTCAACATTTCCCCTTCCTATACAAAGTGTATGCAACCCAAAATATGTGGTCCCTTTGATGATAGTGATCGTATGAAGATATGATTGTCCCTTTGAATTTCCACCAAAATAATAGTGTGTATGTTGTGTATATATGGATATCTTTTACGAATTTCGACACTAGTGATACAAAAGGCTGAATATGAGTTCGGATAAAGAAAAAAGGAGAAAAGGCCAACCAAAAATGTTAAAATGTGTAAAAAGAACATACGTAAAAAATTCATCCGAATGGACACAAGCACCTAGGTGCTTTAACATCTAGAGTGTCCCGAGATAAATAACGACAAATGTGAAAAGACAGATAGATAGGGATCCCTATGACTGACTAGAAGATGACAAAGAAATGAAAAATGTGGAAGATAACTACAATAAAAATAAATGAAGGGCATAGATGGATAAGAGATACCGTCACTAGTGAATAATTTTATTACTTAAGATCCATGCATATAAAAACATATTGATGGCATAGTAAAATAGTAATATGTCCGTGATTTTTGTCTACATTTCCCCCTTATTCTATTTGAATTAAATTCAAGTAGTGTAAAGGAAGTAAGGAACATACATGTACAACGTCCAGAGAAGCCACATTGTTAAGTGTGTGTAGAATGTATAAACTTGTATTGTGGTAAATCATAGATAAGCATTTGAGCCAAGTGGCGTAAGAGGAGATAAAACCATTTTTAAAGAGTAACTTGGAGAAATAGTCGTGATGTCATTGGAGATGTTGGATTATTTTTCGAAGGTGATAGAGAGGGGTAGGAAGTGATCAATTCCCAACCTAATTTGATGATAATTGGGAGGATTTGGGTGTCGTTACGCCGGAAGAAGAGTTTTGGGAAGAGAGGTTAGTTTTTATCTCCTTCCATGTTTTCTTCCCCAAAATTTCATATCATTGCAGATGGGTAGAGACCAAATTTAGTTCCGATTAGTTCCAATTTAGTTCGGCTTAGTTATGATTGAAGAACCCACCTAGGAGTAGTATAGGAAAGGCAATGACATCTCATTTTCCCCACTCCTATAGTAATAGGTGTTCGATTTAGATAGTGCTAGATGGCTTCCAAGTTAGGTCATCTAGAAGTGATGGTAATGTAATGTGGCTCCCAATTTAGGTCATATGGGAGCAATAGTAACTATGATCATTATATCAATTTATTTATTTTACTGATAATAGTTGATTGAATACGGTGGATATACTAGATTAATCATGGAGAGGTTTTGTTTTTCCCCTAGATTAGGTCATTTAGGGAGGGGTAGTTTTGAAATAATAAAAAGTATCAACTATCTTATAGAATGTTCGTAACCATGTTTGAATAAGATCAGAGAAAATTGCGATAGTAATGTATTAGGAGTGTTGATTAATTGTATTGTATCTTGAGAGGGATTATAATATGATCTTGATTATATGCCCCCTTTGGCAAAAGGGTTAAGGGTGGAGAAATGAATGTTGAGCCGAAAAGAAAGTCGTATGAAAAGTTGTAATAGGGAAAGATAAGTAGTATAAGAGGGGTGTTAATATTGCCAATATATGTGTATGTATTGATTAGGACATGTGTCATAGTTAAAGACGAGATGGTGAAAATTTTATGGTATGGTGCTAGAAGAGATCATGATCCGTATGGCACAAACATGGAGCCAAATGGAGTAATGAGGCTCACGATATGAGAGAAACTATGTAACATGTATTAGTTAAAGGAATAATGGTAAATATTAACTATAGTAGATAGTAAATTGGAATTACTATATATAATAATAGTGAAATAGTAATTTTGTTTACATCGAGAGTAGTTTATATTTTCATCTCGATATGTGATAATTTTGCGTGTTAGAACTGGTTTGATGATATTTGAGAGAGTGGAAGTGGTCATGGATTTGCGGATGACCGAGGAGCCGGTATGTGTGACAATTTTGAAAAACATTGTAAAAATGTTCGATTTTATCAATTTTAGTAAAATTTGATTTTTTTAGTGTAAAGTGTTTCGAATGGGATGGAAGTGTTCAAGACATTTCTATCCTTTAGGACACTAACACCTAGTTTTTAGCACTAGTGACTTGCATCTATCTGCGCTGGAGTCCCAAACTAGGGTTTTGGCATTGTTTGGTGGTATGAATGTATAATGATGAATGTGAGGTCGTTATAATTGATTCGGAATGATGTATTGCATGTTAATATTGTGATTGTGTTGCTTATTTATGTTGCACATAGGGATATACACTCAAGAGAGTATCGGGTGGGCTGTAACTTGAGTGCACTATTTACTTTGGGGTTATCGGATGTTGAGTGGGATATATTGGATTGTGCCAACTTGCAGAAATTGATAGATTGGAGGAGATACCCCCTAATATGCCTATGTTGAATAATTTTTGGGAGAGATGGTATGCGAGATACTTGTACATTCTAGTTATTGACAAACGAGATGACAATGATATTAGAGGATGTATACAGGATTTTTGGTTGCTATATTAGGAGAGAGAGAGTGTGTAGATTATGGCCATATTAGATGTCTAGAGTCGGATGAGGGTGGTGCGTCACTATTTTATAGAGAAATGAGTACAAGATGAGACACATATAATCTTAGATGTGATTGTGAGATCTATTTTTCCATGATTGTAAAATTTTATTATAGTGGTTATAGTTTCTTCGGTGGCGGTGAGGCTAGTGGAGTTGGAATTTTGTATAGGATGTATGATATTTGTTACAAGTATAGAGAAGCACGGTACTAGGTACACATGGGTACAATGTGTATTGTTACATTTGTACGAGGACTTGTGTAGATTTAAATAGGAGGATCATGGTGGTGGGCTAGGAGCCACTACTTTGTTACATGTGTGGGAATATGAGCATATTGCTATATTAAGGCCACTTAGTAATCCGTAGGATGATTGGGATCGATTAGAGATATTTTTGTAAGGTAGGTGGGTACCCATAGTATGAGGATGGATATGACCACATATAGGTCAATGATAGATCATATGGGCCTTGGGGCCATTATATGGAGACCATATAGAGACTATGGAGGTTGGGTGGAGGATGGTGTGAGTTATGGTACATATGATGCACCATGTGGTTAGAGAATTGTTTCCCAAGGGTTTTCAAGTTGTTCTAGGGTGAGAGAGTATCTAGATAGTTTTTTTATGGCCCATGACATACCACCGAGCCATATATATGGTGTTGATCTACTAGGGTAGTGAGATGACCAAGTTCAAGGCTAGTCCCGAAAAGAGCACAACTAGTGTTGTCATGCACTGATGAGATAGATTTGGACATAAGGCCTATATAGGTTGATGATGTGGGATGTACTCAAGAATATAGTCGGTGGTTGGCAACACATCAATGGGTGCTATTTTTTCTAGTGGTTATAGATGTGGTATGTGAGTTGGCGGTTAGAGTAGTCGAGTGCAGGGAACCTACCCCTGAGGTAGACGATATAACATGGCGCGAGCAGATTGTAAGTATCTTTAATTTTTTATTTTTATTTTTTATTTGTTGATGGATTGATATATTTTATGGTTAATAAGATGTGTAGTAGCTAATATTTATTTTGTAATTATAGGTGATGCTAATTAGACACTCGATTGTAGATACCTCCATACGCACGTTGACTCAAACGCACTCCCTAGATGTGCTCATGGGAGGAGGGATGCTAGAGCAGGTTGATGCGATTACGGGTGAGCATGCCCATTTGTTTGATCTAGTGGCTATAATTTTGAAATCACTCACAAATTATAATGGAGCACTAATAATTTCCCAACATTCTCCCTTTAGTGCGAAGATGGGGAAAACTTTCCTTGTATCGTAACATGTTGCATCCTAGCTCACTCATGATCTAGATGGTTTATAAGACAATACCAACAACCTCTGGATGGTTTTCTAAGTGGTTAACAGACAACCACACAACATATGGTTCTTTAGGACAATACCAACAACCTCTAAATAGTTTTTCTAGTGAATTATTAACAACCACAATATCATGATGTTGTAGTAGTATCATCAGATCTCATCACATTCTTCCTTTAGGATATTACATAGGAAAAAACTTGTTTATCACAACAATATAACATATATTGGAGATATTTCACATTCTAATAATCCAATGTTTTTAGTTTTAATAATCCTTCCATCAATTTAGAACACCATAGGAAACTACCACTACCACTAGAAGCTTCACTTTAGTTGTTTTGGGATCATAATGAAAATGAAACATTAGTGACTTGTTCCACTCATGTGAAATTTCCACAGACACCGAAAAGAAAACTATAGGAAACTATACACTACAATCTTGTTAGTTAGAAGCTTCCCTTGACTTTAAAAAGTGGACTTCTTCCAATTTACATGGGATCATAATGAAAATGAAACATTAGTGACTTGTTCCACCATTGACTTTGACCTCTAGTGAAAGGTTGCTCCACATGGTCACCATAACTCAACTTCATATCATGTTCTCCTAGATAACTCTCAAGACAAAAAGTGCATATTCTTAAGCTTCACTAAAAAAGCTTTGATCCCTTCATATGATGAAGAGAGGTCATACACTTATCCCTATCTTCATGCTAGATTTAAGATTGATTTATAGTTATATAGTCAATGACAAATACTGAAATGGTGTATCAACTATCTTAACTCAAGCTTCATCTATTTTATATATGATGCATACCTTAGTCCTTCTAAATGCATGTTCTAGACTTCATTCTTCATTCCTTGATAATCAATGATTCCTCATCCTTATAGCATTCAATATAGTGAGTTCAAAATGATATGACTCTTGTGAGGCAACCAACAAAGTTTTAGATCCCTACTGCATATCAAGTTAAGATCAGGTTCATGCATTTACACCATAAGGTGAGGGAACTAATGTTAACTCCACCTTTGAGGATAATACACCTTACTAGTTCATAGACAACACTTTATGTTCTCTCTGTTATACTCTCAACTAATACTCTATTCATAGTCACATGACTTATCTCTTAAAGAATCAGATTACTTACCTCCATGAGATGTGATCTTGAAGATTTGACACCATACCAAGTTTGAGGGATACCATCCTATTTTAATAACAAGATGAATAATGGAGCAAAATCTAGAGTGTTTAAAGCTCCAACTATAACATATCATCCCCGAGCTATATAATGCAATCCAATCAATTTAGAGCCCATCTATACAAGTACTTTCCTTTTCTCTTTGTAGATCAAAAATGTGTTCTCAAGACTATAATATGCTTATCACTAGATATGTGAGGTCCAATAGGATCATAGTCCACCTATTATATGTAAGCTTCAACACCCTCGGGAGTGCTTAACCCAATGAACCTATAAACTCTTCATCTTGACAACATTCACTCAAACTAGTTTCTTACCAATATATGTCCTTTTATGCCTTCCTCTTGTACTTGGCTACAAGTCATAGGGTTATATGGATCCTAGGATCATTGGAGCATTCACATATCATCATATTATAGACATCATCTTGAAGGGTTAAATCATCTTGATATGTGGTCAAGAATTTGTTTTCCTATCTCTTCCTAGTGCTTTGCCCAAGGCTTCTCATAATCTTTCTTAACCCCAAATCAAAGTGCCAAAACACTTCCCAATAGTTTCAAGACACAAGCTTCATAATTTTAGGTCCCCTTTATGTTATTCAAGATGTCCTTCAACTTTCTTCCACTGATCCTTAACACATTATGCCCAACTCACCTTCTATTTGTAACCTTTTCCTCGTAATCTAATGAAGTCTTGCACCATGCACAATCGGTATTCACTTAGAATTATGGCATTTAATTCATGGAATTATCCCTAAGGGAATTTCAACTCATCACTTAAACCTTGTTCCACCTATATACCAATTCTAGGGTCATGATAATCAAGACATAATGAAAATTCTATCTTTTCCTTAGCATTTCATGTACACTTGTTTTTCTCCATTCATGCTCGAAACTAATGTTATCGAGATCTCCAACTAAACTTGTTCAATCACCCTAAAAATTCCAAGATCTCTAATTCAAGATGGGATGGAGATAATTTTAAAATCTTAGCTTATCATATCGATGCAAACAGGAGTTGTGGAAAGCCCTAGATTGAGCCCAGAGCCAATAAATTGTTATAAAAACTAAATTACACATTTTCAAGACTTACAAAAATTATGATTGCATTCCTTTTCACCTGTAGAAGCTTCTTGTCTTAACAGTCAAGGGAATTTCAATGCTTATATGGTACTAAGGGTTTGTACCTCACCATCTGTCTCATCTTCCATGCACAATCCACTAAAAACATGCAAAAATCACTGAAACAAAGGCATATTCTTTATTTCAATCACCATACATACTTTATTCATCATTGAACATCCTGTTACAAGCTCTTCTCCTTCGAATTATTTTCCATTCATGAATGGTGACCTATTCTAGCCCCTTAAGATGCTCAACTAGCTCCTTGATTGACTGAGTCTACCCTAGGAAAGCTCAACCATACTTCTAAACATAAAAATGTGGATGATCTTCATCCTAAACACCTCACAACTCATTACAAACCTTATTTTATGGTCTTCATGACCTTATCAAGCTCATGACAACTCATTTCCACCTATTCAACCTCTCTTACTTAGTCAACTTAACAAATTACCACTTATTACAATGATTTTTCACCTTCACTATTACAATGCACATACAAATTTAAATTTGAACAATGATATAATGGAGGGAAAACTTTGACAACTCCTAGTACATGCTCAATGCCTTTTAAAGGCTTATTCAAACTTTATTGTACTCCAAAGCTACCATGATGATGCTCTGCATCATGCTATCTAGCTTGAAAATTTCCATGAGCTCCTGCTCATGAGTCTCATCATTTTTGGCTCTTGTTGTTCATGACTTCTTCATCTTTTCTTGAATGCCTAGATCCCATGGCCTTTGTAATTGCATTTCTTTATTATATTCTTTGTGTTTCATCTTCTTTCTCCTCTATCTTTTCTTGTACTTGTTCTTTCTTATCTCCTTCTCAACTATAAAGTTCCATGTTGTTACTTCATCTCCATTCATGTCTTCAAGATCTGCTTGTTCCCTTTGTTCCAAGAGCTCTCTCATAGAATGGTTGTTTTGGTTCATCTCCTCATCTTCTTGACCTGCATATGCAAAGCACTAAAAGTAACTTTAGATACAAAATTTTGAAGCCATGAAGCTTCTTGCTTGACTTCATGTTGCTGCTCTTCTTCTTCTTCTTTTGTTTTTTCATTGACCAATTCCAATTTGGTCTTCACATCTTTGTTTTGCTCTGACATTGTCTCATTCCCAAGCTGCTCCAACATGTTTGTATTCTTATCCAGCCCCTCATACAGCTGGTCTATCATTTTCCATCCTTCATTCATGGTTTCCACCTCTTGAGGCTCTTGTATTTCCTTCCTCTTTCCTTCCTCAAAAATATCATTAGCCTCTTCATTATGAACAACATGCTCTAATGCACTTATCTCAACTTACAATTATTCTATGCTTTCATAAACAAAGTTATTTTCTTCTTGTTCAAAACATAATACTTCTTGAAGGAATTTCATATCATCATTATTTTCACCATAATCAACCAAACCCACACAATTTAACTATATAATTACATGTTTTACCTCTTCATCATGAAAAAAATTAGCTTCATTCATTTGAGGTTGTCCACTATTCTGCCATGTTTCCATTACATCTTCATCTTTGGGCTGACTTGTACATGTACACATAGTTTCTATCACCTTTAACTCTTCCTACAACAAGAAATCATCAATTTCTTCATGATATTCATCAAATTTTGGGCTTGCATTTAAACATTGTTGTACTTCTTCCAAGAATTTTTCATTATCTTTCATTTTCTCATTTTGGCCTCCATGAGAGCATTCACCTATTTCCATTAGCCCATACTATCCTTTCTCTATAAGAGTCATTCGAGCATTCATCACTATCACTAGTCATGCTTAAAATATCATCAACTGTTGTATCAAATTCAATTTGTTTACCTTTGTTTCTCATTTCATTTACCTCTCTTGAAATAACATCAACCTTCTTCTAACAGCTCCTTGGAACAATGACTAGTTCCTTAGTATTTTTACCTTCATATGCATCCCCTTGGAATGTTCTTACACCTTCTTGGTCTTCACATGCTTTCTTAGATGTTGTCTTCTTGAGCCATTTGGGCATTATGTATCCATGTCTTCTTACAAGATCCTCTATGCTCATCCTTTGCTCTTCCTTCCCATTTACTTGTTGCATGTCTTCATTTTGAATTGAAGACTCCTCACTTGTACAATTTGAAAAATCTGATTCACTTTCTTCCTGTGAGCACATATCTCTATCATCTTCATATATGAATGCTTTCAAATGCATTCTTTGTTGTCCTTCCATCATGGATCCTTTGCTTGATCTATCATCCATAGGTGTCATGACCTTTTCCTTGGCAAGGCTGCCCTTTATACCTGCAAAATCAGATTGCAACATAGCATTAGCATTTAAAAATGTCCTCTGAATGGACTTCACATCATTCTTCCTCCTTGGCATTCTCTTCCTCTTGTTCTCTTCAATAAGAACCTTCTTCTTCTCTTTTTGGCTCCTCTTCATCTTCACCAGACCACTCATCATCACCTTCTATGAGGTTTTCATACTCATACTTTGTTTCCTCTTTGCAAGAGTCTTCACATGCTTCACTCATGAAGCTTAACTCCTCTTGTGTATCCATCATCTTATCCTGTTTGCAATCATTTTCTTCATATCCTCCATCAGCTAGCACTTCATCTTCTTCTATAGGGTCTTCATCATCCCTATACTCAATCCTTGTTGCTAATAATTTATCCTCAAGGAGTTCAATCTGCCTCCTTATATCAGCAATCTCCCTTTCCCTCTTCATCTCTTTCCTCTTTTTCTCTTCTTCCACTCTCATTTCTTTCACTTGCTTTGCATAAAAAAATTACATGTATCCATGGTATAGTTTCCATGGTCTCTCTCTTATCCAAGTTTCTTTTACCTTGGATTATATTCTTTCTCTTCCTTCTTATCTAAGCTCCTTCTTGGATACTTCTGACTACCTCTTCCTTCTTTCTCACAAATTTTCACTTTTGCAAGCTCCAGTGGCACCTATGCCAATTTCCTTTGGCTTACTCTTCTTCTCTGCTAGTTGTAGTTTCTTGGCTTCACCTCAGCCACACTTCTCTTCTTCCTCCTTGACTATTTGAGTCTCTCTAGCCTCATATACCTGCAACTTGCATCACCAATTCATCCAATCATTAACATAATTAGAGAAAGTAAAAGGAATACTAACATAATCATCTAACAATTCATAAATATATAATTGAGGTATCACTGCTCTGATACCAAAATTGATGTGCCTTCTTAGCTCAGTTTGTCACCATGATGAGCATATCATGTTCTCCTAGATAACTCTCAAGCCAAAAGTGCATATTCTTAAGCTTCTCTAGCAAAACTTCATCCCTTCATATGATGCATACACTTATCCCTGTCTTCATGCTATATTTAAGACCGATTTATAGTCATATAGTTAATGACAAATACTTAAATGGTGTACCAACTATCTTAACTCAACTTCATCCTTCTATGAGTCCCCAGTCCTTCTAAATGCATGTTCTAGACTTAATTCTTCATTCCTTGATAATCAATGATTTGTCCTTGTAGTATTCAATATAGTGAGTTCAAAATGATATGACTCTTGTGAGGCACCCAACAAAGTTCTAGATCCCTACTGCATATCAAGTTAAGATCAGGTTCATGCATTTACACCATAAGGTGAGGGGACTAATCTTGACTCCACTATTGAGGAGCATACAACTTACTAGTTCATAGACAACACTTTATGTTCTCTTTGTTATACTCTCAACCAATACTCTATTCATAGTCACATGACTTATCTCTTAAAAGAATAAGATTACTTACCTCCATGAGATGTGATCCTGTAGAGTTGACACCATACCAAGTTTGAGGGATACCATCCTTATTTTAATAACAAGATGAATAGTGGAGCACAATCTAGAGTGTTTGAAAGCTCCAACTATAACATATCACCCCTGAGCTATATACCTGTAATGCAATTAATTTAGAGCCTATCTATATAAGTACTTTCCTTTTTCTCTTTGTAGATCAAAAATGTGTTCTCAAGACTATAATATTCTTTCACTAGATATGTGAGGTCCAATAGGATCATATCCAACCTATTATATGCAGCTTTAACACCCTTGGAGTGCTTAACCCAATGAACTATAAAATATTCTTTAACATTCACTCAAACTTGACAACATTCACTCAAACCCTCGAGGCATTTCTTACCAATATATGTCATTTTTATGACTTCCTCTTGGGATTCACTTGCTCGTCTACAACTAGGGCATTATATGGATCCTAGGATCATTGGAGCATTCACACATCGTTTATCATGTTATAGACATCATCTTGAAGAATTAGACTCACCTATAAGTGGTCAAACATTTATTTTCCTATCTCTTACCTAGTACTCTGCCCAAGGCTTCTCATAGTTTTTCTTAACCCCAAATCAGGTGCCAAAACACTACCCAATAGTTTCAAGACATAAGCTTCATAATTTCAGGTCCCCTTTATGCTATTAAAGATGTCCTTCAACTCTCTTCCACTGATCCTTAACACATTATGCCCAGCTCACCTTCTATTTGTAACCTTTTCCTAGTAATCTAATGAAGTCTTGCACCCTGTAAATCATCTTCACTTAGAATGATGGCATTTAATTCATGTAAGTATCCCCAAGATAATTTCAACTCATCATTTAAACCTTGTTCCACCTATATACCAAGTCTAGGGTCATGATAATCAAGACATAATGAAAATTCTATCTTTTTCCTTAACATTCATGTACAATGTGTTTTCTCCATTCATGCTCGAAACTATTGTTATCGAGATCTCCAACTACACTTGTTCAATCACCCTAAAACATTATAGGGTCTCTAATTCAAGATGGACATGGAGATAATTTGAAAATATTAGCTTATCATATCGATGCAAACATGAGTTATGGGAAGCCCTAGATCGAGCCCGAGAGCCAATAAATTGCTATAAAAACTAAATTACACATTTTCAAGACTTACAAAATTATGATTGCATTCCTTTTCACCTGTAGAAGCTTCCTTGTCTTAACAATAAGGGAATTTCAATTCTTATATGGTACTAAGGGTTTTATCTCACTACTATCATGTCTCATCTTCCATGCACACTCCACTAAAAACATGCAAAAATCACTAAAACAAAGGCATATTTTTATTTCAATCACCATACATACTTTATTCATCATTGAACATCCTATTACAAACTCTTCTCCTTCGAATTATTTTTCTATTCATGAATGGTGACCTATTCTAGCCCCTTAAGATGCTCAACTAGCTCCTTGATTGAGTGAGTCTACCTAGGAAAGCTCAACCATACTTCTAAACATAAAAAATGTGGATGATCTTCATCCTAAACACCTCACAAATCGTTACAAACCTTATTTTATGGTCTACATGACCTTATCAAGCTTATGACAACTCATTTCCACCTATTCAACCTCTCTTACTTAGTCAACTTAACAAATTACCACTTATTAAATGATTTTTCACCTTCACTATTACAATGCACACACAAATTTAAATTTTGACAAATAAGCTAGACATAACACTTTCTAATGTATTTAGATAACCATGGCATTTAACTTAACCGAAACAATAAAATGAATAATTTTGACTTACCCAATAAGGTGAAATGACCACACTCTATAACATGAGATTGAAATACAACACAATATGCATGGAAATAAAGGTGTGAAAATAAAAATACGAGACATGTGGTATGAATATAATCACTTTCAAATGGAGATAGACGTGGTACTTGGTGTGAGAGGTGGGAATATGGAGCTCCATTCAAAAATTTCATTCGTTGCTGATGTGTATCCAAAAACAATGCATAGAATAGAAATTTGATGCCTTCACATTGTTATAGACTAAATTTCATTGAATGACTAGAAAAGCATGCAAATACCTTTCTAATGGAGATAATTCCTCCATGTGGCTGTATATTGTGCATACTAAACTCAACTTGATTTGCAATTGAGTGTGAAGATCCAATGTGGTTATGAGTTCTTAGACCCTTCTACTCAAAATCATGAAATCATCTTCAAATGCATTCAAGACTCGGTGAGATGTTAGATAAAGTTTTTATTATATCAACCACACACATATCCAATAGCTACTAGATGTATTTAAATTCCAAAATAGATCCAGATCGAGACGTTCATGAATGGTTTCAGCATATTAAACAACAAGCTTGGAGTGGTATCGATTGGAAAACTTAATAATAAATCATTGAATCAATAAAATGTATACTCATTCAATCAATCAAAGGTAATATCCAGTGTTTTTCTTCTATTATAAGAACCTAATAAAAGTCTTCTAAAGAAAAAATTAAATTAAAAAACACTATATGGTGACTCTCATCTATGTCGCTCACGATACCGCATCAAAGGTATGAGCAAAGTCGCATAGAGTAAACACACAAAAGAATAATTTTCATTGTATTTCACACAATACAATAGCCTTATATATAGGCTTTAGTTTCCCTAGAATATAGGAAACTAATTAACTATCAAATCTTCCTACACCTATTTACGTGAGTTTGGTCAACAACTAAACAACTCACTTACAAATTATAATGGAGCACTAATAATTTCCCAATATGGATTAGCTAGATGATGAGATTAGGAGGTAGATGGGTAATGACATTAGGATGAGGTGAATGAGATAAGGTAACTCGTAGTAGAAGGTCACTTATGTGGAAGAGGAGAGAGAAAATTCTCATGAGAGTGGGAGTGGAAAGTAATTAAACTTGTCTTCTAGTTGTTTTAGGTGATCATGGAGAGAATATAAATCATTGTCATGGTGGCCACTGATGCGGTGGAAATTATAAAATTGACATTCATGATGGCGATGTAACCAATGAGGTGGATGATGTTGGTTAGAAGGTAGACGGATTAGCCACTTATCAAGTAAGGTACACAAGACATCATGTGGTTTAGCATTATGTGAAAAATGCAATGGTTCATGGGTGGGAGGTGGAGAAGGCTTAGGTGAATGTTGATGTGGTGGTGGGGAAGAAGGACACTTATGTGGAGGAGGATATGGAGACCATGAAGGAGGGTCAATAGATGGGAGAGGAGAAGATTTAGTAGGCAAGGGAGGAATATAAGAAGTAGAAGAAGGTGTTATGACATGATCCATAATTAATTATTTTTCTAAATCAATAAATTTGTAGCACAAAAGAGTAAATGATTCACATGTATCATATAATAGATTCTCTTTTAATGGAGGAATTAAACCATGAAAAAGATAAATTACATTTCTAGATCAATAGGCTGAAACAATAACTGATGCATGTAAGAATTAAAGCATAAAATGTAATCTAAGATTGGTTCTTTATTTCCTTGATGCAAATAAGGAAAGCATTCATATGTAACTTTAGGACCATTATTAGAAATAAAGTGCCAAGAAAATCATCCTCCATATCATAGTAAGTACTAATATATCCATTAGTAAAATGAATATACCATTAGAGAGCATGATCAACAAGGCTATTATGAAAAAGCTTTTAAGAATAAATGATCATTAGAATTGGAAGCCATGGCCAATCCGTAATTCTTTAGATGCAAATAGGGATTTCATGTGCCATCAAAACATGAGAAAGTAGGCATGATGAAGCCCTTAGGTAAATAAGAATTGTGAACATTTTTAGGAAGATAATTATTGTCAATGGAAGCATAATAGGCTCTAATCTCAAGGGTAAGGGTATGAACTTGGGTTTGCAAAGTACCAACAACATGCATGAGGAGAGATTATAACTTGAATGGATTTTGAGGAAGTGAGAGGCATATTGAGGGGTTGAATCTTGCCATTATGAGTGATCATGGGAAATTGAGAAGGGGAGTGGATGTGGAAGGAGGGGAAGGAGGTGTGAGAGGAGGAGATGGATGTGGAATCTTTATGGATGTACTAGGTGTAGGATCATGAGACATAGTGAGAGGTATATTAGGAGTAGGATTGGTGTCAACATGGTCATCATTAGAAATAACTTCAGAAGTAGAAGAAGGAAGAGGTGGAGATTCACATTCAACAATCTTAATGGAAGAAACAACATCATTAACATGTGGAGTATCATTATCATAATCTAAGTCACTATCAATCATATTTTCCCAAGTAAGAATTTCATCAAGAGTATCATCAACATATAAAGAAGTGGAAGGAGTACTAACATTAGATTTATCATGGAAATCATTAGGAACATTTTTAGAAGTAAGAATGGTAGGAGAAATAGATTCACATTCAAATTGACTAATAGTAGTAACATCATTATCCACATTTACATTTATAATATCGTGGATTAGATTCATTAACATCCATGTTATCACAAGTAAGAACATCATCATGAAAATAATATAAATTAATGCTATCATTTTCCATAATAGAGGAGGAGGAAGAGGGAGGATCATGCATGGGGATGGGAAATGAGGGAGAACATTGGGTAAACTTTTGGTCGGGGAAACTATGAAAATATCAGGGTTTTAAAACCATAATGAAGAGCATTTTGAAATCAAGAAGTAGTCGGAGGACTTCGGGATCATATTGATGGTTGTAGGTGTGGTCAAAAAATTTATATTCAAGGCAATGGTAATTATCAAATATTGTTTCATGTGTATATAGTTCATATCGTGTTGGGAAATGGAATCCTCTTTTTGGCCATATGGGTTTTGAAATCCTAGGGCAAGGAGTTTGAAAATGAGTGGGGTCACCAATGATTTAATATTTTTGAATTATTAAATCTAATATTTCGAGAGTAACTTGTGTAACTAATGATAATATACAACCAATATGAAAGTACTAATCACTCAAGAAATATGAAACTCTAAGAAAATAAGAATGATAGAAGTCTTAAATGGTTCATGCGTGACTGGAGGTATTCGGGATGGTGTATCTGCTGAATATGGCTAAAAATAATGCAATTATAGTTTACCAGAGAGATATGGAACTTTTTATACTCGGGATATGAGTGCTTGGAGTGAGAGATATGGAACTTGGGTGCTGGTGTCTTTTTCGCACATTGGCATTTGTGTGAATGCTCGGGATCTATTTCTTTTATAATTTTAAATACCTTCACTTTGATCTTTGTTTTATCATGCTACCTTCACTATTAGGGTTTCCATCACACCTGTAACCTTTAAAAACACCTAGATACCTACACAATCTCACAAACACATTAAATCTGAATAAAATATAAAAATGTGAAGTCAAATCGACCTAAGAGGTCACCCGAAGAGTGAACTTATTACCAAGCGTTGCACTAGATTTGAGACTCCATATAGTTTTGTGTGTGAAATAGTGTTCTTAGGTTTCCTCAGTGCCAATGGCACCAAGATAATGAGCTATAGCTAGATTAGATGAAAAAAATTTGGTATGGAATTCAAAACTTCCCCTTCTATGCATAGTGTGTATGCAGCCCAAAAATACAACCCTTTGATGATAGTGATAGTATGTAGATATGATTGCCCTTTGAATTACGGACGGAATAATAGTGTGTATGTTATGTATATATATGGATATATTGTTTTAATTTTTATAATAGTGACACGAAAGGATGACTTTGAGCGCGGGATAAAGGAAAAAAAAGGAGAAGAGGATGACCATAATTATCAAAATGTGTAAAATGAACAAAGAGGATAGAAGTTCCCGAGATGGCACAAGCACTGGCACTAGTGTCCTAATATAAATAACAACATATGTGAAAAGATAGATAGAAAAGGATCCTGTGACTCGACTAGAAGCGAAAAAAAAATGACAGGATGTGGAAGATAACTACAATAAAAATCAATCAAGGACATAGATGGACAAGAGATAGTGTCGGCAGTGAATAATTTTCTTACTTAAGATCCATACATATAACAACATCGACAACATAGTAAAATATTAATATATGCATAATTGATCGAAAACCAAATTTAACTAAAGATTGTGCACACACATTTTTCTTGCTTTGTATTGATTTTCGATGTAAAATTTGAGCATTATATCCTTTTGTATTTTTAATAAAAGAATAAAACTGCAAGTCTTGTGCAAATATTGAAAGAAATGAAGAGGATTCACCAGCATTTGACGCGAAGAATGATAAACGAGTTCGGCGCTTGAGGCCTACGTCTTCGGTCCGGTTGAATGGGACCGATCTATTAAAATCTTGAAAATAATTCTTTACAAAGAATTCTAAAAAATTTGACCTTCTCACGGTCTTCCTCTATCAAAAATAACGGGGTTACTTTTTACATCTCCTCCAAATTCCTCTCTAGCTCAAGATATGGCATTACAATATTTTTACAGTCCTCGAATGCTATACAAATATAATATCTCTCCTTTTATACTATTTCCAAATAGTTTGGCGCAATGGTTAGGCACCTATACTTTTGCTTGGGAGGTCAGCTGTTCCAATCCCCTCCACTTCTCCTCCTTCTCCTTAGGCACTTTTGAAGTGTTTTATCCCACATTGTGGGGGCGTGCAAATAGGTAGGCATTTAATAATGCCAAGGAGGGCGGTTTGAGTTGGCTTAAGAGCCACCGTGATTGCTTATGTAGAGGGCACATTTCTTGGGACAGCGCATGGTTGGTATTTTAAGCGCTAACAATATCCCAAAGATAATGCGTGGACAGTTGGTTAAGGCTGATGCGTGGACAGTTAGCTGTGGTATAATGAATTAATATTCAATGCGTGGAAAGTTTAGCTAAGGATTATGCATGGAATATGGTAGATAATATAAAAATGCATGGGAAATTGCATAATTTAAATAATGCATGTTTAATAGTCCCACATGCATAGCACAAAGGCAATTATAGGAGTTTATATACACAAGTTGGTTTCATGATTAAATGAGAAGGAGGCCAAGGCACCCCTCCATAATCGAGTGTGTTGAACCTGGCTGAGGGCCCCCAACCAGTAAATAGTGGGGTCCATTAGTCCAGAACAGTGTCCAAGACTAGCGTTCCAAAACCTATTTTTTTAGTAAATCGTCACACAATTCATCCACGTGTCACAATATAATGAAACACTTGTGCAAGCGTGCACACGTCCAACCTGCACAAAACTCAAATTTTGCTAGTTTCCCAAAATTTCAGCGAGCTATAACTTTTGCAAACGAGCTCTGTTTCCTGCCAAACAAGATGTCGTCGAGAATCGTATAATTTTTCTCCATGCTTTAAAAATGATCTGCAACTTATTATGAGAAGATCTTAGATCATTGTTTCTCTGTGAGGATCCTCTGATCAATAATTTTGTGTCTAAACCTATAATGTTGTAATTTTTGGTAAGAAAAACCAAGGGCTAAGAATATATTTTCAATAACACTATAGTTGTGCTCATAAGGAAACAAAGTAAAAATGATATGATACTGATGTGCATTCTATAATCATATAATGCAAGCAAGGCTCAAGTGCATGATCAATAGAAAATATGTTTATGAGAAGGGTTTATCAAGAACATGTGGTATAATAAAAAGGGTATTAAGAAACTAATGTTTAATTTCATCAAACTCATTTTGAAAATCCACATCCAATTCAAAAGAAGTAACTATTTTGAATATCCACATGAAGCAGTTTTTGTTTTATCTATCGTCTGAATGCGAAGAAAAATGATAAATAGGTTGAATATTTTCTTAGAGAGATCTGATCTATTTCAAAATGCAAGAAGGAGGCATGTCAACAAAATATTGAATATTTTGGTTTAACCTCATATTTTTATTGAGGGATAATAAACCTAAGAAACTTACCATAAGTTACTTTTAAAACACATTTTTAGGATTCAAGTGTACATTATATTGTTGTAAACATTCAAATATTTGGTATAGATTAAATGTGTGCTCTTGATAGTGAATGTATTTTCCTAATAATTCATCAACATAGTATTTAACAATTTTATGAGTATAATAATTAAATTTATGTGTCATAATATGTTGATAGATAATGGCAACATTTTTAGTCTAAAAACATTCTTGTGTAACAAAAATTTCCCTATATGGGTACTATGGTATATATTTTATTAATAAATGGGGTTTAATTTTATTTGATTATAACCTATGAAACCATTCATATAATATAATGTCATAACTGGTTTTGGAATCCATAACAATATTGATGTGAGGAAGAGGAAAATTATCCTTGGGACATGCCTTATTTAAATCATGAAAGTTGGTAAAAATCATATCTTGTTGTTCGGATTAGCCACTCATACAATATGAGAAACCTAGTGAGCGTAATCAATGGCATGGATGAAACAAACATCAATAATATTTTATATTTAATTTTTAACCATCAAAGAAATGTGAGGGTGAATATTATGAATTTGTTTTTATAAAGGATTAACATGATCATGGAAGATAATTTTATGCATAGCAATGAAGGGTTCAATTCTAGGAATATTGTTGTAATTCCAAGGAAATAGATAAACAAATTCATGAAAAGCTTTCTAAATATCCTCCCTCTCTTGATTTCTAATTGAATCCATGAGGAGGAAAATTCAAGGATTGACATTGGGGCCAAAGTTGAAGGAAGTAGTTTCTTCGTTGGATAATGTGGAGTGATCTTACACATAAGGATGCATAGGAATAGTTATGGAGATATATGTTGAGATATCATAATAAAACCCTCTCCAAAATATGTTTGCACATGTTAAGTGGTTAAGAAACCTATTCTTATGAAATAAATAAGGAATATCCTCGTATGCACCCAAATATTCAAGAAGAAACTCTTCGTTTGTGAATTTATCTAAAGTGGGGATAAAAGAAGATGCACTATCACCAATTATACTAGGATGGAAAAGTGTGAGGGATGTGACATGATTTACCATACCAAATTTCTATGAATGAATCCATGAGGTTGGAAAAAACATTGGTGCTAGCTGTATTTGACATAATGGACATGTAGTATAACCGAAATCTTTTCCAAGGGGTATCTTTAGGTAATGTGAGTTCATGGATTCCACTGACTAGAATGGCCAAGTCATTTTCTTATAAACCCATTGAATAATAAGTATTAATAGACAATTCCATATAAAGACAAGTAGAAGGAGGATTTGGAGTGTATTTAATCAACCTTGGAGCAGGGCCAAATTATATGTTGTGAAGAGATAAATCGACATGATTAGTATTGGTAAAATGTTTGAAAGGAGTGGGGTAATCTACAATGGTGTACACACATCCTTAATAAGAGTATTTGATACAAGCATGAAGGGTAGAAGGACAACATGCATGTATCTAAGGATGACCTAGGAGTATATTGCAACTAATATTACTAGGCATAACATGACATACTATATCAATAATGTATTCACCCATGGTAACTAGTAAGGTAATTTTTCCAAGTACCTAACATGTGATATTATCAAATCCATTCATATGCTTAGTGGAAGGAGATAGATTGGTAGAAAAATAACATAAATGATGTAAAAATTAAATATTACAAATATTAAGGCCCAAACCATTGTCAACAAGGTAACACTTAACCAAAAGATGATGTGTTTCAATTATTAGTGTGTGTGACTTGCCTCATCATCACTCAATGTCTTGTCCCACATCACATGATGAGTCATCTCTATTAGAGAGTTCATGGGTCTTAGAGTTATATGAAACATGGAAGATTATGTCATAGAATCTTCCATTTTCAAATGTTTCATTGGCATCATACGAGTTACATTCCCTATTTGAAATTGTAACTCCTCTTTCCCTCATGAATGAAATGATTGTCAAGGAACGAGATTTACACAACACTCCAATATGTACCCTCTTTTTTTGATAGATGAGAATGTGATACCTTTTTTATCCCTACGCATGATTTTACATTGTTGTTTAATTATTATTAATTAATTGGAGCATTCACGTCACCATTGGAGTGTAGCCTCTTCGATGTGCAAGGGGTCCCGTATTGATCCTCACGAAAAATCTTGCAGTATCGAGCTCTTATTGAATAAATGTGCAATCGTGTATTTTGGTTACTAATTAATTTGGTTATGATTTTTATCACTTCTTATGTAAATTTTCCTTCATTTATTGGAATATTTCTAACTAGTATTAACAACTTGTTTTGGAGTTTGTGCATTTTTAGGGTTTGTGCATGTGTAGGTTTATGACTTTCACCGCCAAATTTAGCTAGTTCATGACTAACTTTGGAGGGAAAGTGAATTTAGAGGTTGGTTCTTTATTTTTGGTCTTATCAATAATTTTTAATTAAAAGTGAAATCATTTTTAAAATATGTGTTTTGGACATGTTTGAATCTCCTCCCTAACTAGTTTGTATTTTATTTTCCTGTTTCTCGCCTCTCCTTCTCTGGCCATCTCGGTTGAGCTCTTCCATAGTTCGACAAGACTCCTTTTCAATCTATTCTAAGAGGGTGAGTTGGTTATTTTTCTTTCTCTCTTTCGAGTTGGGTTTTTATTCATCTAGTTGTTTTTTTTTCCATGATTCAAGTTTCATTGGTCATTCTTGTTGCAAGTTGGGTTTTCCTTGCATCTCGGGTGGGTTGTATGCTCTTTTTTTTGCGAGTTGTGTTTATGGCTCATAGCCGAGTCGTTGGGACTCGCATTGCATTTGGGTTAATTTTTTCATTGAACTTTAGTTTTACATGCATCTTGGGTTGGTTGTATTTTTGTCTACATTAAGATGTGAGACTTGTTTGAAACCCTACTCCTTGCTTAGTGGTTTGATTCCTATTTTCATGTTCCACCTTGCACCGTGTGTGACCCATCCTCTCGAGCTTGATATTTCTCTTATCCTTCTGTTTTCCTTGGATTCACCCCTAACTAGCCTTATTAGTTCACTCTTTAGATCATCTCACCCACCTCTTAGGCATTGAGCCATTTCCTACGTGTTTTGGTGTTACACTTCTTATGCATTCTTGCTTTACTTAGGTGATTTTTCTAGTGTAACATTCTCCTTCTTCTCATCCATTATGTGTTGTCTCGATCCCAACACCTTGGGTGGATTTCTTCCCATGTCAAGCCCTTTCTCCGCCACCTTGTCAAGCTGACCCAAGCCCTTAATCGAGCCCACCTTCATTTGAACCTTTCGTTTTTAAAAATATCTCCCTCTTTTCTTTTTCTGAATCCCTTCTAAATTAATGTGGATTTTTTTATTAAAAGTGTGGCTTTATATTTTAAAGGCTTGGTTTTTAATATTAGGTGGTGTTAATTTTAAAAGGGTCATGGTCTTTATTAAAAAAGGTAACGTGGGTGATGAATGTTAAGGTTTAGGTTTATATTTTATTATTAGGTATTACTATTATATATTAGGATCTAATATCCTTTTTAAAGGTGGTGATTAATTAATCTAGGAGCTTTATATTTTTAAATTAGGCATCTAATTTTTAAATAATCTCCTTTTAAATTTAAATTAGTAGTTAATTTTTTTCATTTAATTAATTTTTTTAAATGCTTTTTAATTTCTAAAATGAGATTGATAGGGAATTTTAAAAATGTGTTTTTAAGCGTTATTGGAGATTTTTATACCGATCCTTTGTTGGAGTGTGTAGTGGCATTCCCAATGTTTTTTTCCTTTTGGGAGTACTCACTACATCCTGGAGGTCCTCTGGACATGTTTCCAATCATTTTTTACATTGCATCAACCTTTTTATTGCTTGCAGACTAATGAGTGTGTCCACCACAATCTTGCAGCAAGGGGGTTTCTGCTGCAATGTGAGATGATTTTTCTCACACATGATTATTTTTCTCCCATTCTCTTTTTTTTAGCTCATTTTTTTGCTTTCTTACGGTGTTGGAATGTTACGATCAATAAAACTTGATTGTAGTCTCTACACTTGCATGTTATTACGTTGATTACAATGTGAGTGACCAATTGTTTCATGACACACATTCACTCCTTATTGTAATCAACTGCACAAAACTATAAAGTGTCAAATTTAGGGGTTATTATATTGTTTTGGGGTGGTTGTGTTTCTTTCTCTTTCCTTCTGCATTACTTCTTTCTCTCTTCACAATGGATGTTATTTCAGTTCCTTTTCTCACACCATTCAAATTTTTTGAATGGAGATTGAAAATTATAATAAAACTAAGTGGTAAAGGTTTATTTTGCATCACCATGGGAGTAGAGACTAAACTTGATGATGATCCCAAAAATATAAGTGGTTCAACTGATGTGATGAAGCCTTATGTCTTCTTTGTATGTATGTTTCTCCTGACATTCTCTTCCACATTGATTCACCTGAAACACATGATGGAGCTTGGAAAGTTCTTGACAATATGTTTGCACAACAAGATGACATGAGAGTTCATGAGTTAGAAAATGAACTACTAGGATTAAATCCTAATGAAGTTGAAAACCTACAAACATTCTTCTCAAAGTTTTTCCACACTAGATTTCTTCTAAAGGAATGTAAAGTTGAGAAGAAAGACTCTCAGTTGATCTTGTCAATTATTTCTAAGTTAGGTCCCAATACTTTATCTTTGTTTCAAATTTCCATGCCAAAAATCCACCTTGGGTAGTACTTGGAAAATTCCTTCATTTTATAGTTTTTCATCCCAACTCATTCGAGAACATGAAAAACTCATTCAAATGGGGACTCTCAAATACACGTCATATGTCCTTGTGGAAATTAAGGATAACAAAAGAAAACTAAAAATAAGAAAGAGAAAAAGGACCAACCCAAGAAGGAAACCAAGACCAACCAAGCTCAACCAAGCCTAACATGAATGCTTCTACTTCTGAGCCTAAAGAGAAGAAGGAAAAGTGTAAGTGTTCCTATTGCAAGAAGTTTGGCCATGAAGAGCATCAATGTATGAGAAAACAAATCGATCACTTAACTCATTTACTTGAGAAAAATAAAATAAGTGTTCCTAAGTCTATCAAAAAAATTCTTTGAAGGATGAGTATTCCAAAGAAAAGGAGTCTAAATCTGAGAAGAAGAAAGGAAAGACCCTTGTAGCTAGAGCATCTCCTTCATCAACGTGGATTATCAATTCTGGTGCCTTGCACCACATGGCCTCTTTTGCATGTTGAGTTCTCCAACATCAAAATATGTGGGAGATGTCCCAAACACGTTGGGTGATGACACTATCAGTGTGTCGGTTTCAGTAGTGGATTGGTAGGGATAGATGTTGGAACATTTAACCATGTGTTAAATGTTCTAAATCTCTCTACCAATATCCTATTAGTTTACCAAATCAATCACCTTGGTGAGGAAATGTGAGTGGAATTTGGTCCTAACTCGGTGATTATTCGTGAGATTCATCGACTCCATGGTGGTGAGGGAAAGGAAGATCACCATTTATGATTGTATACCTTCTCCCACATTGCTTTTGATTCAATGCCCATTGCCTTTCTCAATCATGAAGATTAGGTTAACAAGCTAAGGTATGAGAATTTATCCATCTTAACTATCGTTACATTGAATAATTGAGCCAAAATTAAATGGTCAATGGGTTACCCCACATAAATTTTTCTAAGGTTTTTGTGAGGTTTGTGCTCTTGGAATCACCCTGATGAATTTTTGACAAAGGAAATTCCTAGAGAGCGATTCTCCTTTTTGTATCTTTCTCATAGTGACATTTATGGCCCTTTCCCATCTTCTTTTCATCGATGAATTTTCATGTTACACTTAGGAGTTTTTCTTAAGCTAAAGTTTGAAGTTTTCTATCATTTTTAAGATTTTAAGGATCTTCTTTGAGAAACAAAGTGAAAGGTCTATCAAGGTTCTTCAAACCAAGATGGAGGTATGTGAGTAACAGGTTTGAAGATTTTTGTACCTTTGAAGGGATTTCTTTATAGCATACGCTTTCTTTTAAACCTTCAAAAATTGAGTTGTGGAAAGAAAGAACCAAACACTTAAGGAGATGGACACTTATATGGTTCACTTGAAATACCTTCCTCCACACGTATTGGGATGAAGCAATGACATGTGTTTGATACATTCATAATTGTGTTCCACATAAGGCCGTAATATGGATGACACCCTTTGAAGCTCGGCTTGGGCGCAAGCTTTGATGTAGAGCACTTTCACATCTTCAAATCCAATGCTATGGCCTAGATTCCCAAAAAGAAATGTAAGGATTTAGAACCACAATCCAAACCTTATATTTTTGTAGGGTATCTTGATGGCATGAAGGGGTATATATTGTTGAACCTAATACTCATGAAATTTATATTGAGAGAAGTTTGAAGTTTTATGAGTCATCTTTGACTTCTACTTCTCCACCCTCTGAGGTTCTTCTACTCTTTGATTCTGATTCTAACTCTTCAGATGATGATGTTGTTGAGTATGTTCCTCCTCCTAATCCTTTGAATCCTCTTGACCCTCATGATTTGGAGTCTTTTGATTCTGACAATAGTGATGATGAGGAATTTTTCCCTTCTCACTCAAGTGAAAAATATTCCAACTCTGAGCCTGATCTTCCTAGTCCTCATTGGGCTAGGAAGACTTTGTAGAGTGTTGGAGAGTGGATTAGAGATCCTTTGGATGAGATATGTACTCTCTTGGAATTCATTATACCCCAATCCTTCTTCATCTCCGCTTCCGACCTTCGCTTTTCTAGGAGGATTCTAGGATTCATGAGTGGGATTCATCTATGGATGAGGAGTATTCCTCACTCATTAATAATAATACTTGGGATCTCACCCCTCTTCCAAAAGGAAGAAAATTTGTTTGGTGTAAGTGGGTGTACTAGAAAAAGTATGGTGACGATGGAGAATTCGATAAGTATAAAGTGTGACTTGTAGCTAGGGATTATCCTAGGTAGTCAGGCTGGGGTTATTTTTTAGAAACCTTTTCCTTGGTTACGAAGATAACTTCTATAAAATGAACCTCACCATCACATTTATACCAAAGCAGATGAAAATTCCACTAGATGGACGTTAAGAGTTCCTTCCTTCATTAGGACGTAGAGGAAGATATCTACATGGAATAATCTCCAGAT
Organism: Taxus wallichiana var. yunnanensis; assembly: GCA_018340775.1. Classification (NCBI taxonomy): domain Eukaryota; kingdom Viridiplantae; phylum Streptophyta; class Pinopsida; order Cupressales; family Taxaceae; genus Taxus; species Taxus wallichiana. The sequence continues at coordinate 347,263,586 of CM031238.1, forward strand.
TATGTCCATGATCCCTCACTAATTTTCAAGTTAAATAAGTCTCTTTATGGCCTTAAACAAGCCCCTCGATTGGTACGCCAAGATGGAATCCTTTCTACTTGCATCAAGGTTCACTCGGTGTCACTCTAACCAAAATGTTTATATTCTATGATAGGATGAATCCATGTTCATCCTCATTTTTATGTTGATGAATTATTGATTGTGGGAATATCTTCCTCTATCATTTATTCTATGAAGATCACCTTGGCTAATAAGTTATCCATGTTTGACTTGGGCTTACTTCATTACTTTCTTAGGATCTAGATTTCACAATATGACTCGAGAATTATAATTTCACAACCTAAGTACTCCCTTGATTTTATATCTCGGTTTCACATGTATAATTGTAATCCTTCTCCTACTCCTTTCCTTTCTAGGGTTAATTTTGTTTATGATTACTCTACTCCCTAGGTTAATGGCACCCTTTATCAATAGTTGTTGGGAGCTTGATTTACCAAACTCATACTTGGCCAAATATATCATATGTTTTGGTATCATGTCCAAATTTATATAGAACCTCATGGGTTGCATTGTAAAGTAGTGAAGTGGATCCTTCACTATCATCGTGGCACTCATAGACAAAATTCAATACTTAGGAGGGACATATATTGACTTGGTTGGATATACTGAGACTCATATTGGGCTGGTGATATAAACCATCATAAATATAACTTAGGATATTGTTTCTCTCTTGGTTTGAGTCCTATCAATTGGTCTATCAAGAAGCTGAATGTGATTTCCATATCATCTATAGAGGATTAGTTAATGCTACCATGGAATTTGTTTGTTTCGTGGTTTCTTGACAGAATTTGGTATTCACTTTCGTAGGCATACCATTATCTATTGTGACAACATGAGAACCATCTCAATTTTTCAAAATCTAGTTCAACATTATTGGATGAAGCACATTGATATCCACATGCACTTCATTTGGGAGTTGATACATGAATACATCATTGACTTGTAGTATTGTTAGACATCTGAACAGGATGCATACATATTCACCAATCCCTTCAATGAGGTGAAGTTTATTCACTTGCGCTCTTCTTCGGGGTGAGGTCTACTTCAACCATTCATCTTCTTTGATATTTCTAGTCCTTCTTATCCTCTTATTATTTTCTAGAGAAATGTTGTTTTTATATGGGCACCTTATTATGCATTTAGTTTTCGGGACCCATTGACACGTATTTATTAGTTGTTAGGGGATTTCTCTTTTTGTTCTAGATTTAAATGACCCCTACCTCATGTTCAATTAAGGGGGTATTGGTGTGTGTGACTTGTCTTTTCATCACTTGGGGTCTTGTCCACATCACATGGTGAGTCATCTCACTTAGCGAGATCATAGGTCTTAGGAGTTATATGACACATGGAATATTTTATCATAGAATCTGTCATTGTCATATGTGTTAGTGGTGTCATAGGAGTTACATTCCCTATTTGGAATTGTAACTCCTCTTTCCCTCATGAAGGGAATGATTTTCTAGGAATGAGAGTTACACAACACTCCCATATGTACCCTCTTTTTTATCTATGAGAATGTTAGACCTATTTTTTCCTTATGCATGATTTTCCATTGTTGTTTAATTCTTGTTGATTACTTGGAGCATTCATGTCACTTTGTTGGAGTGTAGCCTCTTTGATGTACATGGGGTTCTAGATTGATCCTCATAGAATAATCTCACATAAAATTGCACATATAAAGGAAGATCACTATTGATGATGTCGTATGATGGTAGTTCATCTGACAAAAGATATTTTCATTGATAAAAGGAAATTTGGTCTTGATAGTGGATGCTACATATGCAAGGAGGTATTATTATGAACCAAAGTGTCGTATCATAAATCCCCTTAAGGATATAAATAATTAAGGGGTGAATATGGTTATACTCACAAAATAAAACAAGATGATGTTTTCCACTATCCATGATATAACCCTAAGTGATAACCCTTGAAGGATTTCTAGGTTTTGAGGAAGATATGGATGGAGAGAAATCATATGTAAACTAAAATCAATGAGTCTCAAGGGATACTAGGAATTGTGTAATATATTTGATTCAAGAGTTAGGTTCACTATATTTTTGCACCCTACTTAAATGTATGTTATGGAAGAACACAAAAATAAAAATATGCAATGCTTTATAATAAGGACTATTATGATCAATCAACTTCTAATAATGAACATTAACCATTTACAATAAAAACAATGCTTTTATACTTGTATAGTTTGATATAATGATGGAAAACCACTTGTGATTTGTGTAGAGGAGATATAATATGCATGGAAGTGATTTATGAAATTTTAGGAAAGATTTGGAACCTCAGGAAAATCTTCTCCAAAACCAGGCTATTTTTAGTCAATGATGGGGATTGTTTTTTCCTAAAAATAAGTTTTTCATGTTTTAGATAGTTCATAAATTTCTATAGGTATTGTGAGCTCAAAATAAAATAATTAGAAATATAATAGTGTCTTAATAATTGTGCAAAAGGTTTCAAAGGTATTATGAGTAAATTTACAGAGATAGTGTCCTAGTAGTGCAGATAAAGATCTTCGATCCCGGTAGAGATTTAACTAAGGAGTATATGAGTTCCAAGGAGAGTTATAATATGATTCAAAATAAAAAATTATATCAAATGGGATAGTATACATGTTACATAGGCTGATTTGGAACAAAATGAATATTTTTCTTCATTGGAAGTTTGACCTTCCAAGAACCACCTATGACTAGAATTGAAAAAGGTGTTAAATTTAAAACACAAGGAAGAATAGAGTATTTAGAATAATGTAATTGGATTCATTGGGTGTTTTACACTCAAAATTATATAATTTTTTCCTATGAAACACCAAGGGAAGCTCTCGGGCAAGAAAGCACTCTGGTATGTTATTTTTAGCAATGCAATCATGAGAGCATGTTCTAAAAATGGAAAATGCACACTTGGAGACCCATGATGTATATTTTTCCATTCGAAAAAAGTCAAAGGTGACATATGGGACACCATATTGCACCACTAAGAAGGTATATTAAGAATAGAAGTTGTGTCACTTAAGTTACAACTTAGGGTGTTAGAAAGTGTTTTCAACTCACTTTTAAGTTCTAGCCCCTTTATCATGATGAGCTGACCCTATGCGCACTTGGAAGGGGGTGATGTACCTTTATCCCTTTTAAAATTTTACATTAGGGAAAAATATTTTTCCACAAAGGAGGAGGAATATTTGTGTCGATTATGGCCCCTTCTTCATGATGCTCCTACCCTATGCACATTTTTACACCCTTGATGTCCCTTTTTACCTTAATAAATTTGATGAGGGAATGAGGGGATATTATACCAATTTATAAAAAATTACTCCCATCCTTGAGTCTCATCTAACCCGGGTTAAGCAGGGTGAGTTAAATTTGAATTTGAAAGGAGAAAAATAGGGGGAAAGCATGTTTGAATAAAAGGTGAGTTTAAAACAAAAATTAGTCATTTATACATGTTTCTCCATTATTTAAAACCATCCTAAATTTATTTTATGACTTTCATACCACTAAATAAAAACCGTGGCATCCACCATGGCCAAACACGCATTTACTCGTTGCTTTACAAACCCCACCTTCGATGCCCCTAAAACTCGGTGATCATGGGCTTCCCCATGAGAAATAATTTAAGAAGATTGTTTAAATTACATCATTAATTATATGACTCATATTTTAAAGTCTCCCAAATTTTACATCCATTGAAAATGTCTTCTCTGATCTACAGAGTTGCAACGATCCAAATTGCCTCAAAATCGAGCATGTGATATAAAAATCAGCTTTCTTTTGAGCATTTTCTTGCCCCATGAAATTAAGTGTGCTTTAAGATATGGATGATTGTTATTTTTTACATTCAACCCTATTTTAAGGTGAAATTTTATACCTACAATTTTACTTTTTGTTTTCATGAAGATCCAAACAAGAGAAACCCCCAAAATTTGGAGCAAAGCATCCCGATGTGAGATAGAATTTTTGGAAACCATTTTCACTATGATGTGACACTCTGTGGCCAATTTATATTTTTAGTAAGTTACTCTTCAATCCAATTAATAATAATAGTAATTATTAAGAAATAAAGGATTCAATTCATTCATTTTATTCCCCAAGAGGAAAATCACTCAAAAGTGATAATTCGACAAAATTGCCAAAACTAGTCACCCTAGGAAGAACTTACTAAAAATATTAAGTTTCTAGAAAATGCTCATGATGGGAATAGTTTTTATCCTCCAAATTTCTCACTAATCCCAATATTCACAAAGTAAAAACACATTCTTGTAAAGGGTGGGCACGGTAATTTTGTATCAAGCAAAAGAGGATCCCTCTCGGTCTCCAATTTTGGTCACAATAGTGCATTTTGGTCTCGGTGTGCTTCTCACTTCATTGGATGGGTTGATAAAATGTTATAATAATATTCAATCCAATATCCCACCTTCATTCATCTCATGGTTAGAATATTATTTTCCTCATCTCATTGGTCACTCCATTTCCCAAGGGTTGAGATCATCATGTTGAATTGTGTGGGCAATGGTCTCAAGTTGCATCAAGAATTTGGTAGTTTAGAGGTATGCCAGTGATTCAAAGGTTAAAAGGATTTTTCAAGAGAGGAAATCATCATTCATTGTCTTCAGTGGTAAAATTTTCATCACCTCTCTTTTCAATGAATCTAAATGTGCTACAAAGGTTCATCATTCTAGGGAGGTCTCGAATGATTAAAGATTTAAAAAGATCAATCTTCATTGGCGGAGCATCATAATGGAGGGTCATCATATATCAAGATTTCATATTCATCATCATCGAGATGATATCAATTAAGGGTGGAAGAACCTTTGTCCATTCTTGGAAACATTTTTCTCCCCCTCTCTTCATTATTTTTCCTCTTCTCCCCCTTTCTAATCCTTCATTGTGTATGATCATGGTATTTTGTCTTATTCACTTAAGTGACTCTCTAATGTTGCATTGTAAAAGTCCCTTTTGATTTATAAAAAGGGGACTTATTTCCTCACTTCTAAGGAAGATGAAAAGTCACAAGTGGAATAAGAACTTGAAAGTTCATGTGGGGGTAGAGGAAGAGTTTCATGTAAAGCTATAAATTGAGGTGACCTCCTCACTTCAAGGGATGGTTATTCTTGTTTTCTAGCTCTCATTTTTCTCTCTAGAGACAAAGTAGCTGATTTCTTCCATTTTCTAGTCTAATGCATTCCTCTCCTTCTCAAAAACACTCCATGAGCATTGTAATCTTGTGCAACATAATGCAATGAGAATTTTTTTCTTCTTGTGTCTTGTTCCTTTTTCTATGTTAATGGTGTATTCTCATTGATGTTTATGGAAATATTTTTGTTTTGAGCAATAAAATCTACGATGTTATTTATTTTTCAAAACTCTCCTCACTATTCTCTTTGCACCTCTCTTAATCTATTCACTCCTTGTAGTATCTACAAGCATTTTTCCATGGGTGTAGGGAAGTAACCCTATGTGATCCCTCCAAAATACCAACCTCGAATAGTTAGAATAGTGTACATATATTTTACTATTTTCAATAAATGGAGCTTCCCCATTCAAGTAGAGGGACTTAGTCCCACACTGTTGGTGAAATCCCTAAATTTTCTGATATGAAAAATTATTTCTCCAACAAGGAGCAACTTATAAAATGGATTTGAAGCCATAGCTATCCTATAAGCCTTGGACACATGTAACGATTACCTATCATATTAAAGAGTGTAAAAGTAGGCATGGAAAATCCTTTAGAAAAATTGGAATTGAAGATGTTCTTAGGAATGGGATTTTCCTTAATGTAATTATGATTAAGGCTAGCATACAAGGATTTTATTTCCAGGGTAATCTTATGAACCTAATGTTTTAATTCACTTACAACATGCATGAGAGAAATGACTTCCTATGGGGAGTATCATATACATTAAGATCCTTATTGAGTGGTTACACCTCTCCATTGTGTGTACCCATGGGGAAACTATTGGGTTGGAATCAAACCTTTGGGTCAACTAGTGGAGAAGTTTCATTGGCACTAGGAAGACTAGGAGAAGAACTAGAAGAAATGGAAGCATGGGAAGAAGTGATATAATAATCATTAGGTTCATCATCATGTAAAATATATTTTTGAGAAGCAAGAGTTGAAATGTAAACATCATTTGTAACATCATTATGTTCACAAGCATCTAAGACATCTTGTTGTAAAGAGAGAGAAGGAACATTAACATCATTTGTAATATCATTTTGTGCATGAATAGATACAATATCATTTGGAGGAGGGAGGGAAGAAACACATGTATCATTTGCAACCAAATTTAGCTCACAAGTATCTAGAGAAGAAACACAAGTGGTATGAACAACATTATCATTGATCATAGAATATTCATCATTGGGAAAATGCAAATAGTCCTCTAAACATGCATTATGACTAGTATCATTATCAGAAAGAGATTCAGTGTCACTATCAGTAGAAAGAGAGAAATTAGATTCAATATGTGACAAATTAGATACAACTAGATCAACAACAATAGTAAGAGCACTAGGAATATGAACATCATGAGTATAAATTTGAGAATTGAATACATTTTTAGAAGCAATACTAAACCAAGAGTTAGGGTCATGTTGTTGTAGACACTAGAAAATGCACCTTGTGCATAAGGTCTCTTATTCAAAAACACCAAAAACATCATAAAACATTAAAAAAATCCCAAAAAAATCAAATAACCCCACAAAATCAAATAAAAATATAAAACCCCACAAAATGGGGATAAAAGACACCTCACCACTCATTTACTAACCCTCACCCACTCACATTTAATTTTTCCATCCCACCTACCCATGTGCATGCCTAATGCACTATGGACCCTATCATTACACCCATATGTGTCCCACTCCCCTATGCACTCAAAAACTATATAATACCACTCACCCCTTCATTCTAACCCTTGACTCTTTGTGCACTAAGGTTATACTTGAGTTTTCTTGTTCTCTTGTTTGCATATCTCGGTTTTATAGGTCTTGAAGAAGTGAAAGAAAAGCATAAAGGATAGATACAACTTGTTGCAGCACTTTTTTAGAAAAATTTCAACACAAACATGAAGCACAATTGTGATTGGCTTGCAATCTCCATGCGATTTTTCAGTGAATCACAATTGTGATTGTCCTATGATTTGAGTCAAGTATATTTTTCATTTTCATTTATTATTTTTTCATTTTAATCAATAAAATGTATTTTATTTCCTTAAAAGGGTTAGGGATCTAATCGAGGCAGGTCCCCTAACAACCAAAAACAACTAACATTTTTCAAGTGTGCTTGTGTGTAGGTTTAAATTCAAATCTGGAAGAGTTTTACCCACTTTATTCAATGAAATAAACTACAATTGTCCCTCTCTTCACAATGGAAACATAATCCCATTTTGTTTTAGTAACATTGATTTGGAGTTTTCATATTAATTAAACCATCTTATAAGTTATACAAATCTAGACATACATTTTGGCAACCATGGTGGGACCATGTTGGTTATGGGTCACTCTTTTTATTTTTTGAATTTAATAGTGTTTTCTTTAGGGTTTTGTACTCTTTTTAATTTTTTTTATTTTTTTCTAATGTTTCTATTGCATATCTAACATTTGGTTTTGCATATCTACTAAAAATAAACAAATTTAGGTTGTAGGAAGTTAGAATCATTGTGTTATGATTTTCTATAAAAACTAACAATATGATTTTAGGGCGAGTACAATTGTGATTGTGTTGCAAATGTTGTTTTTACAAAAAACATTTATTTTTCTTAAATAAATAAATTGGTAATGAACTAAACATTTTATTATAGGTCTAGATAATGGTAACTACATGTTTTCATAACAAGTGGGAAGTACATGGGCATAAGCCTAAAAACTCATTGTGAGGAGTACCACCAAATGCTAAAGTAGTTGGAACCTTGAGGGAATTATCCAACAAAATGGGTACCCACACCTACTTGAATAGTACACCCATGAGATTAGATCCAAGGTTATCCTTAGTGATGGCCCTGATTTGATTTATTGAGTGGAGGAAAATCCATTTTTAATCAATGGGAAAAAGTAATGTTGGTGACTAGAAATTTTCTATTGTATTATGCTCGTTTGGGTAACCTTGGTATTTAGAGATAAAATTGTATGGGAATAAAACAAGCTGAGCCCATATTCCACCTTAAGATTAAAAAAATCACTCATTCATCAAAACAACTATTTTTGAGTCGCAACGAGACTATTTCTATTCTTCGCAAACCCTTCTCACATTGCCATATATGTTTTTGTCATCCATTCTGAGTTCTAATTTTCTAATTCTTAGTCGCAACTATGACTGTGTTTCAATTCCCCATCCAATATGTTTCTCTGATCTAATTGAAACTACAATTCACATATAACCTTCCAACTAATCCATTCTTATTTATGTCACGCTTCATGATTTATCCCGAGCCATTCGTAAATGCGAATGACCTACAATTTTCTAGTCATATTATCTTGTTAAATATTTCCACTCATGTTTCAAATTATTATTCACACATGTGATGAAACTTATCACGGCTTCTTCTCATCTCCATGTTCATTCTCATCCTAGCTTACTACATCTTCTTGACGGCATCGCTAAGCTTGAGTCCCAATACTTGGGGGGACTTCCACCCGCACTAAGTTATCACTCCATTTGTAATGATACTATTCAAACCATAGTACCACACCATCCCTATCCACCACCCTTCAAACTTCCCACATTTGACAAATTTTATGGCACTAAGGAATTGTTATTGCCAAAAAACAACCTCTTATTTTTCATGAATGAATGGATGAGAAATAAGTTTTTGGGTTATATGGGATTGTCTCCAAGTTGTAGGACTTGTTACTTGAGACAAACCTCTAGAGAATTTTGGTTCCTCTACCTATTCCTAATGTTAAACTACTCCTAAGGAAGGAAATGTAGCTATCTAATCCTACTCTAACATCCACAGGGATTAGGGAGAGAGGGAAATCCATGAAAATAAAGATCCTTAACTAAAGAGAGGTGATAACACCAAGAAGAGGGGGAAAGACACTCTTAGATGAGTGAATATGGGATGATAATGAAGGAGGAGAGGGAAGACATGATTTTCACTGTCCAAAAACATTCCAACTCTCATTTTTCTAGAGCACAACAAGAAGAAAACCTTGGAAATAGAATAAAACATGCACAATACACCACAAATGCAATAAACATGAAAGATGATGCACTCATAAACAAAGCATAGGGTAGAGAATAGCCAAAAAAAAAATATTTTATTGCTTTAAATAGATAGATACACAATCCATCAAAATGAAGGAGAAAGGAAAAAATCACCCTGTAAAAGGTCCAAATTTGAGGCTTGTAACTTAAAATACACATGCAACACTTGTAGAAGGATGCACTAGCATTACAAGAGGGTCCAACTTTACAAATGAGCATCATTTTACAATATATAGAAAATGGGAAAGAGAGAGGGAAAATAGAGGGAAACTAGAATTATTACTTCCAACCACCAACAACATGCATTGAATGTTTGAAAATAGGCATGGGTACCCTTCCAAGACCATTCCCCCATGATACTTTTCTTGTAAGAGAAGAAAGGGATACCATAACTTACCAAATTTTGTGGATGAGCTACCTTTTTGAATATTTTAATGATTTACTATATGTCCTCCTTTTCACCCACCTAACCTAATAAAATTTACAAAATATATCTTATGTAGTGTACTAATTCATGAGATATTTCCTAAAAGTTCAATTTTGTGAAATTTGGAGTTATAGGAAAAATTTTATGGCCCTCGGAAGTTTAGGGACTCAAGATGGTCATTACAAGGTTCCACATGGGCTCCTACGCTTTCTTTAAAGTCTTTGTTCCAAGTGGAGATGGATTGGTTGATCAGTGGAACTGGAGTAAGGGGATAACTATTCTTGATGTGCTCATGAGACCCATCATAACTACATCACAATGTTTTGTGCTTGGGGTAGGAATTAGAGTTTGGGTGGGCTGTGGAGTAGTTCCACCTGCTCACCAAGGCCTGATTTTCCACATTTTCCGTTGTCTTCCATGTGTTGTTTAGTTGATCGCATCATCCAATCGGTGAACTGATGGAATATGGTAACATTTCTAACAATTCCCAAGGTATCTACATCACATGCTTTGTCCACAATACTAACTCCACTCCATCCCCCAAAACTCCTCCTATGGTCGATTCTCTTATGCACGATGAACACAAGCCCCAAATGAATTGTTCCATCTATTCTTGAAAATCCCAACTTGTCCAATTTTAACCCCAACTCCCCAACTGCCAAATTTTTAAGGCATGGAATATGATGAACATGGGAATTGTTTCATATGTTCTTCGCAGGCTGATTTAGATCGATTTACTCGCATTTTTCCCAATTTTTCTATTTTTTGGCTAAGTATGGAAATGAGGAGCTAGGAAAAAAGGAAAGGAATATCCCAAAAAAAAAAAAATTCACTTTTTATCATCTTATACCTTTCCAATTCATAATCTAAAATAATCATGAAAGTTATAAAAATAACGCAAAGGTATTTTGGATAATAGGACCCCAACATCACTTGCATCTATTCCACCATGCATGCCACCTCATTCAACATGATGACACTCTCCTCCCACTTTCCCACTTTCACTTTTTGTTTGTGCACTTGACTAGTATTCCCACCTCCCATAACATAGAATTCACATTTTCAAACAACTTTCTTACACCTTCTTATCTCACTTCTCCATCCATATTGCACCCAAAGCAACACTAGTTGACCTTCACATGCTTCGAAAATCCCATAACGATTCCATCATTGACTTTGTTGCACATTGGTATGCTCTCATTCATCGCATCTCATTTCCACTCCCACAATCAAATCTTGTTTACCTCTTTTCCAAAAATTTGAACCCCACATCTCACACCACTTACAAATTCATCCACTATGCACATTTGATGAGGTCATGCACATGGCACAAAACCTTGAGGAATTCCATTTTTTGTCCTCATTTCTTACCACACATTTTGGTTCTTCTACCTACTACACCTTCACACTCTCATGTTTTCAAAGTCCTCAAATGGTATCCTCTTCACATATCTCCACCTTACTAGACCCACATTTTTACATTCATTGCATCCTCCTAGAGCTCATAGATTCATCCAACCCCATTCAAGTTCAATCCTTTAACCGAGTTACTTTCTTCTATTCTCCACAAGTTGCTTAATGCCAATCTCATCACTCTCCCTCCTAAACCACCCCCACCATTATGGTGTTCCTCCCATGACACATGTATATCATCATACTAATGGTCCACTTTAACTCTTATCCCCAACTTTGCAAAATCATTCAGACCTTTCCAACAAGGGGGAGATTGTAGTTGAGCCTCCATCTCCTCTAAATTCACCTATTAACACCAATCCAATCACTTCAAACAATAATATTTCCACTTCTTCACCATGTGTCATGCATTCATCATTTTTTTATCCTTTTCCACTCCTTTGAAACATCATGTATGCCTTGTGTCTCTTATATACTTCACAACCCACATCATCACATGCTTCCATCTTGAACTCCAATAATCAGTTTTCTAGTTTATCATCATCTATGATCTTTATTTCTCAATCTACCTCATCATGCATGTCCACATTGGACATGGTTTCGTCTCATCTATCACCATGTGATTCTCTTACACCCATCTCGTCCTCTACTTATTCACTTGCTTCAATCATATACACTCCACTTATAACACCACCAATTACTTAACCTCCATTGTACTCTTCACCACATATGGTTCCTACCTTACCGAATTCCTCCACATACACCTCACTCCCTTCCCCATCACTCATCCAACACCAGCTTATTTGTAGCGACTCCATTCCATCCTACACCATCTATCAAGTTTTTACACTCTCTCTTGATCTATGTCTATTCACTTGTATACACTTATTATTCCATCTCTTCCTCAAAAGTCACATATGCATGTTCCCATTGCTTCACCTCTTTGGAAATTATTTCCACATCCACCATATTGTATGCATTATCACTCATCCAAGCACCATTTTTATTATTGGATCCTCTTTCGATCACATCATCTATCACACTCACACTACCATTTATTCTTACGCATGTGCCTCACAAGCCTCCTTTACATAAAATTACATCTTCGCATCATTTCAATTTTCTCCCACCTTCTCATTTGTTTTACATGCCTTTCCCCATGCCATATAATCACACTCTCATCACACCCATTCATCCCAAGACTACATTGTTGGATCTCACACTTCCTCCGAAAACACTATATTTTCCACTCCTTGTCCACCTGACATCATCGCTCATTCTATAATTCCTATCATGTTATCTTCCACTTTTGATTTATTTTCATGTCCTCATCCACCTAGAATTCTCACACATCCACCACAATAAACAAATTTTTGGTTAGTTTCATCCCCATACTCACTTCCTCCACACACCACCATCCTATGAATTTTATTGGGCATTCTTGATTCACTTATCATCCACATCATCCCCTCCACTCTAATTATTAATCTCATTTATTACTTATTTTTATACATCATGTCTCTTACTAACCTAGTTCTTATACAGAGTGGGGATTTCATTTTCCTTCACTACCATGTTTTGTATGCTTCTTACATTCCTCTTATTTTCATCTAGCCTAGATCTCAAACATGACCTAATTCTCCACATATTTTCTAAACCACTAGTGACATGAACACACACCTCCACAAATAAATAGCTTCCGGAAAACAAAAAAACAAAAATCTATTTATTCTAATAAATTTAATAAACAACACTTTCCCATGGATGTTCTTCGCATTTTCTTCATTCAAATTTCATCATAATTCTCCATTTACTACTACACATTTCACTTATATTTCATTTTTTTATAGATAATAATTGGAAATAAGGCTCCAAGGGCCTATTACATAAGATATATTACAATAAAGATCCACTAAACAAAAATTATCTATAAAAAAACCCCAACAAAATGGCCCAAGTCAAAAATATATTGACCCAAACAGAGCCTGGAAAAAACAAAAAATAGCAGCAACAAAACACAACACCAGTCAGTAAAAAGTCAAGCAATTGGCCTTAAACACACTTTTCCCTAGTCCTCGAGCTTGGACCAACACCATCCACTTGGAAATCTTCCTCATCAAAAGAACTAATATCCAGCTGCCTCTTCTTACCTTTATCCTCAACAACCATCCCCTAGAGGGTATCTACCCTATTTTCTAAAACTTTCAACTCAACATTCGTCCTCTACAATCCCCACAACAAATTCTAATTTTGAGCTTTAACCTAACTAACTGTATCCTCTAGAGCTTCAATTTTACTAGCAAAGAAGTTAAAAATTGTGTTTCCTTCCACCAACCCTTCCTTAGGCATATACTCTTCAGCTTCCCCAACAAGGTTTTGTAATGCAATCACCACATCCACCTCCTTCACAGCTCTCTCTTTCATTTTCTTAAGCCTAATCCTATCAGCTAGAGAAATATGGTCTTCCCAGTCATCCCCAAATCTTATACCAGCCCCCTAGTTTACAAATTCGGCTTACCCAATTTAACCAACAAAAGGATTAAGCCTTGATGAAGAAGGACCTCCGTTTTTTCCTCTTTAAAAATTTTAACCAAAAATTGTAGAGAATTAAACAAATAAAAAGGAATACTCATCCTCCTGCCTCTATGAAAATGGTTTAGAAGCATTAAATTTTGAGAATGCAGCTTCCGGTACTTCCCATCCAAAGTAATATACTTCATGATATAGAAACAAACTTCATCCCACCTCCCCGGAAAATATTTTTGAGCAATACCATCCTCCATGAAACAAATTTTCTCATCATTATTCAAGAAAATATGGACTTCCTCCTGAAGCCGAGACCTATCCTTAAACACTTTACAACCCCCACAATCCATCTTAGTAACACTTCCAATGAAGTCCTCAAAAACCAGGAAACTTACACCCCTCATAGAAACAAACCCATTATCCCAAGCCATAACAAATTCCCTCAAGATATTTTCATCAACCCCCTTAAACTCTGAATAAAATACAAAATACCACCATCCTTAAAAAGATCCCAAAGAAAAGAATCTCTTTCCAAGCTCACCGATGAAGAAGGATCAACCCTAACCCTAGCCCCACCCATCTCAAACCAACAACTGAAACAAACTTGAAAAAACCTGCATAAAAACTTGAACCAAACCTTTAAATAACTAATCCAAACCAGTGCATACCCTATAATGATTTTCACAATAAATCTCACCCATGGTGAAATTATTTCCAGGATGTCACATATCCTTTTCTCATGCCTAAATCTTTATTTTTTGGGAAAATCCACCTCATCCTGCCACCACCTTCTATTATGAACCCGACCCCAATATTGGCTAACGTGTCAACACACATATTAGCTTCACGGAACACATGATTAAATTGAATATTATCAAATTTTACTAACATAGTCTTTGCATCTCTAATAATAGAATCTATATTAATATGATGCTTAGAAAGGCCCTTCATCACATTAACAATGTATAAGGAATCTCCCTCCACCTGAATTTTCTTTATTTGCAATGAATTCTCCCATTGTAAACCAATTAAAAGAGCATAAGCCTCAACATAGTTATTTGAATTATTTCCAATAGGCTCAACATAAGCTAAAACTAAGGCACCCACTTCATCTCTAATAATACCACCTACTAAAGCTAAACCAATTCTTCCTTTTGCTGCTCCATCAAAATTCAATTTCATCCATCCTTCAATAGGCATTACCCATTTAGCACTTCTTCTAACCATATCCTTCACCGAGGAGGATTGTTTTATAGACTTAGTGATACCTAAGGCTTGAATAATCTCCTTCTCATGTCTAGGAAATCCACCTTTCTCTTTAATCTTCACAATAGAAAGATTATTTATCAAAGCACCTAATATGCCACTCCCCACCCTCAAAGATTTTTTCTGTTTATCCCTAAAAATTCGACCATTCCTTTCAAGCCAAATCCCCCATAAAAATGAGGCAACACAAAACTCCAAGCCTTAGAAAGACTTAAAGAAACAAAAGGACTTGTCCATTGCCATACCAGTCGAAAAAGTCTCCAAAAATACCCACAAAGTCTGGAAGACTTTCATAACATGAAACATAACCCTTCTAGAAAAAGGGCACTGAAGAAAAAGGTGTTGAACCGATTCACTATCATTTTTGCACAAGACACACCAGTTAGGGATCATCATTCCTTTCACCTGTAAGTTATCAATGGTTAAAATTTTATTCTAGAAAACATGCCACAGAAACAAATTAACCTTTGGAGTAAGATTCTTATCCCATAAATTTTTCCAAAATGGTTGAGAAGGAGGACAATTTCTTGCTATACCATACCCAGTTTTTACCGAATACATACCATCCTTTGTCAAAGACCATATCAACTCATCCTCTTTCTAGAAAATAGGTATATGTAATCCTCTAAGATTAGCATTTAATATTCTAATTCTTTCCTGAATTTCTTCATCCTCACCTTCCCAGTCCAGTTCTTTCCAAACCCAACCCCAATCAGATCTATCCCAATAATCTCTAATCCAATTTCCCATAGCCAACTGAAAGTGAACTGCCACCTCTCTCCAGTGAACTTGATTAACTAAAGGAGCCTCAGATAACCACCAAGTCTTCCTAGAATCTAATTTTTGTACCATTCCCAATTAACCACTTACTACCTTTCAACAAAATATCCCTGCATTTACCCAAACCATTCCAAAAAAAGACCCATCTAGAAGAGCAACATTAGAAATAAAAGAGGCTTGATCAAAATATAAATACTTAGCTTTTAGAATTCTAACCCATAAGCCATCTTCATGCTCCAAACACCAACCAATTTTAGCCATAAGGGCTAAATTCATACTTTTGATATCTTTCAATCCCAACCCACCAAAGATTCTTTGGAAGGGTAACTTTTTCCCATGCCACCAAAGGAATTCTATCTTTTGATTTCGTTCCCAACCATAAAAATCTTCACTAAATATAAGTAATAATATATCTAATTTTAGTTGGCATTTTGAAAAGAGACATCAAATACACCACCAAACTCTAAAGGAAACTTTGAAGTAATTGAGTTTACCTTCTGCCTGAGATAACAAAGTTCCTTTCCAGTTGCAACTTTTTTTGAAATCTCATAATCAAGGGATTCCAACTTTCCAACTGCATCCTTCCCTTAAACAAAGGCATTCCAAGATAAGAACATGGAAACACCTGTATAGGACACTCCAGAACCACAGCAATTCTATTTTGAATTTCAACATCCACATTAAAAAAGAGAACAATATTTTCCTAAAATTAATGAGTTGACCTATAACCTCCTCAAAATCCTGCAAGACCTCCTTAAACACCATGTTTTTCCACTTGAGTTGCCTTACCCAAAAGGAATGTATCATCCACAAATTTTTGCAAAGCTATAGGTCTAGACCATTAGAAACAACTAACCCATACAACTTATTTTTCAATTTATAGTTAGCACAAAGTCTTCCTAAAGTCTCTGCCACGATGATGTAAAGAAAGGGAGAAAGAGGATCCCCTTGCTTAACCCCTTCTTGATGAGAAAAACATTCAGATTTCCCATTGACCAGAATTGAGTATTTCGGAGTAGAAATACACTCCATTATCATATCAATAAAATGATTATGGAAACCCAATTTTCCAAGAATTATTTTAAGAAATCTCCATGATACTCTATCATAGGCTTTATTCATATCTATTTTAAGCATCATGGCTGCTCTTTTTGAAACATCCACCAAATGAACAACTTCATGAATAGTTATCACACTATCCAAAATTTTTCTACCCTCCACAAAATCTCCCTGATTTGGTGAAATAAAATGTTCCAAAAAACCTTTAATTCTTAAAGAGATAATCTTAGTTATTATCTTATAGACCATGTTACATAGACTTATTGGTCTAAAATCTGCCACTTTTTCAGCCCCAGGCACCTTAGGAACAAGAGCAATGAAATTACTATTAACCTCCTTCAAAAGCTTACCATACATGAAGAAGTTATTGAATAGCCTCTTCCACATCTTTATGAATGATTTCCCAAAAATTTGGAAAAAAGAGCAAGAAATCCATCGGGGCCAGGGGATTTATCCTTCCAAATAAAAAATGTAGTAGATATCTCCTTAGCAAATGGAATTTTAATCAATTCAACATTATCCTAATGAGAAATGACTGATTGAAAAAGATTTGCAATATCACTTTCCTTACTCGTATCGGTTCTCTCGTCCTCCCGATAATAATCGAGAAAAAACTAATAAATTCCTGCGAAATATCACCCTGATTCTTTATTTTAACTCCTCTTCTGTCTTCTATTTCCATAATAGTGTTGTTGCTCTTATGCATAGATGCAGTAAGATGAAAAACTTTGTATTCATATCACCCTCCTTTAACCACAAAACACGAGAATTCTGTTTCCAATAAGCCTCCTCTTTTGCTTCTAAATTATGATATTCCATCAAAAGGAATTTCTCCTTATCTCTCAACTCTTTTTGCAAACCTTTGTTATCAATCTCATCCTCCACCTTCTTTAAAGCTTCACTAATCAAATTTTTTTGTGCAAAAATATTACCAAACATTTCTTTGTTCCAAAATTTCAACCTAGTTTTAACATTCTTTAATTTTTCCACTAGCCTGAACATAGGTTTACCTTTAACATCAAATTGCCAACTTGACCTAATCTCCTCCTCAATACTAGGATGTTGTAACCACATCTTAAAAAATCTAAACGACCTTCCTCTTACACCATTACTTATACCAGTTTGAAGGAAAATGGGACTATGATCAGATCCAACTCTTGGTAAAGCAACCAAAGACACATCAAGATGTTGTAACCAAGATAAATTAATGAGAAACCTGTCCAATTTTATTTGAATCATATTTTCCCCAATCTCCTATTCGACCATGTGAAAGGAGATCCTTTCAACTCAACATCCACTAGATTACAGTTAGCAATAAAGTCAGCAAAGTCCCCATACTATCATTGTAGACATCTAAACCACCTTTTTTATCATCCATACACAAAGGAGTATTAAAATCACCTCCAATTAACCAATTTAACTCTTTAAATTGGCTACGAAATTGGCCAATATCAATCCAAAGTTTTCTTCTTTCTACCACCGAATTGGGAGCATAAATATTTGAACAAATCCACATAGACCCATCCTACTTCTCCTGAACAAGATAGCTACATGATACTGAGACTGAAAAATCAAAGTCCCTTCTCTATCATTCTGATTCCAAAAAATAACCAAACCCCTAGATGCACCTACCAAGGATACACTTTGCAACTCAAATCTAAACCAAACTTTATTCTTTACCTCACTCATTTTTCTTTAGACATCTTAGTTTCTTGAATCAAAATAATATCAGGCTTATTCCTTTTCCTGAAAGAAGATAAAATACTTTGTTTATTAGGGTTATTTAAACCCCTAATATTCCAGGAAATGATCTTCATCTCAATTTATTTGGTGAAATTATCTCCTCAATGGAGTGTTGTCTACCTGAATCTATTTCTTTAGCCGTTGTTTTCTCCCTCTTATCCCTATTTGACGTATTTCCTTTTCTTGTAGGAGCTTTCCCACAATCTGCTTTAACTTTGTCTTGTTTCTAGAGCACTTCTTGTGTTGATCCTCTTTTCTTCCAACACCTCCTTACTCCTATCTAAATTTAGAGAACATGGGACTTCCTCCACCTAAGACAGCCCCTGCTCTTCCTTAAAAAGATTCATTTTGTTTTGATAGATCCAAAAAATTTGGATCTAAATCTTCTTGACTAGGTTGTTGACCCTCCACAAACAACCCTTCTACATTCAACTCCACCTTTTGGTTTTGAAACCCAATTCCTTCAAGCTCTTGATCAGCACCATCCATAACCTTACATTCTTTTTCTAAGAATCCATTTTTAGTTCCATATTTTCTTGAGCTACAACTTCCTCCAACTCATCTACCTGTAGAAAATGGAACTTGTTTAAAGACAAATTATTTAGAGGTAACGAACTGGTTCCTTCTTCTCTCAATGATTCCTTTTCTTTTCTTTCCCAAGTTTGCTTACCTTTCTTACCCTCCTTACATTATCTCTAGCTCATGTCCCATCCACCTACATTTCTAGCAGAACAAAGGAGAAGCTTCATACTCTATCTTCTGGATCCATTCACCAAACTTTGATTTAAGTTCTATTTCCTTTCTCAACAAGTTTCCCACAAAACAATTACACATAAATGTGCATACATTAACCTCGTTCTTTCCCTAGTGACTAGATCAAACACCACCAAAGACCCTATAACATTTGCAATGGTTGTTAAGATCTCTTCTTCCCAAAATTCCATTGGTAATCCAAGAAGTTTTACCCATACAGAAACTCATCTGGTTTCTCCTTAAATGGATCAAACCCGGGCTCCATTTTTGGATCAAAAGACTTGATCTACCCATAAACCAAGGACCTCCAACCAAGATGTTTTTACAGTCCTCTAAATTTGAAAGATTAATGATAAAAAACCATTCACATAGGAAGCAATCTCCAATGATCCCTTAGGGTTCCACTTCCTTTTTCCCATTCCCGAAACCATTCCACATTTGGTCTTGATCCATAAAATTTTCCAACCAGAGCATATTCCATCCTAGATTTATCTTTTTCTGCTAACCCATCAGGGATAGCAATACTTAAAAGCCCATATTTTTCCACAGTCATAATATTTGAATCAAATGGCTGATTCAAAACTTCCGTTCTATGGCCCAAAATCCTATCATCCCATGAGGGAGAAAGATAAATCTTACCTCCTACTTGTACCAGATGTGGGTCTCCTAACTACACCACCTTGATCTACGGGTCCCCCGTGTCCCGCAATATTTCCCACCTCTTTGTTTTTAGAAACCTTGATCCTCCCACTCTTGCTCTTGCTCCTCACTTATATTTCATTCACATTCCATGTTTTGGTTTGTTTCACAACTTTTGGTTAACTCTTGATGATCTTTTTGTCACATTTTGTGATTCAAAAGTATATAATACAATTGTTTAACCTTATTTTCTCCTTACTTGGTGAATTAAGAATGAATTTCCTCCTAGACATCCACGCACGCTTACACATTTAAAAACTTTTCTTGAAGACCCTAGGAATTATTTTTTGAAACTTGTCATTGTTATCTTTGTAATCACTTTCACTCCCTCCATCAGCCACACTTGGTTCTAAGCCCCTTGGAAAACTAAGTGATCTGAATATCATGTGAAAAATAAATCAAAACAATCAAAAGAAAAAGTAAATATTCAAACGTAACTAGTAATAAACCAACAATATCAAACACTCTCCTCGTGGATCTTTCCAATATCTCTACCGAGGATATAGACGTGAGTCTAGTAGTAGAACAATATTGCAACTATAATCAAATGTATCTTAGCGAGCTATGGATGTCGGATGGAAGTGGAGAAATTCACGGCTTATAATTACTCTCCATTTCATTACTCACAAATCACCTATTTCACTGACGACTACATGTTGGCTTGTGTTTTCACTCATTATCTCATGGGTATTCACTTCAATCGAAATTAATTCTCACGTGTACACACACAATATCAATGAGTTGTAGGGCTAGTATGTCACCTTGTATAGATTATATTTTGTTTAAACTCCCATTTTAGCTAATTTTTGTCTCATGTCTATTTTCTTTGGGCTCATAATATGTTCACCAACACTTTATTTAAAATTACACTCATACACCTATATAGAACATACACTCTCTCATCACGCCTAGGTCATTTACATGTTTTTAATCCACCTCATTTAGAATAAACATCCCTAGGCTTTTGATTCCTTCTAGACACCTTTTGTGTACCCATCACATTTCATGTCATTTTTCATTGCCTCATCACTTTTCATTTGTTCATTGCTTCACCATGTCATTTTTCATCACTTTACTTTTTCTTCATTTTCTCTTCTTATTTCATCCGCATTTCCGCATTTTTATCTTTTTATGTCATTCCTCATTCATTTAATCTCTCCCACCATGATCCCGTGAGTCATCTACATGACTTATACCATATTACTCTCTCATCTCGCTCTCCCTAATTCCATCACACCACCTTTCCACTACCCCTATCATATCACTTACCTCCTCTATCACTCAACTCTCCCTAGCTTGACTCACATACCCCCACCCATATATCAACTCAATTGAGGAGTCACCTTAGTAATTCATCGAGCCACCAAAATCATTCCCCTCCCCCTCCCAACTCACCCCAAAGTGAGTCATAGTAGTGACTTTCTTAGATCCTTCCACCTCCGCAGTCACGACCCCTCCTCTACGACACACTCTTATCTTACCTCACCGGTTAGACTCAAAAATAGACCGCACATTACCTCCTAACCTCCACAAGATCCTCTGTCCTATCCTACCCATCACCTCGACCCTTCTTAACTCACCCCAATGAGTCACTCTAAAGACTCACCAAGCCACTCCCACCATACTCACCCCACACCTAATCCCCATCTCAATAGTTATAGTGGCCAAGATCATTCCTTTCCCCATGGCCTTTCTCCGCACCGCAACCCGCATCATTCCACTCCACCTCACCCCAATTTTGGTCACCCTTCTATAATCACTCACTCTTTTTTCCCACCTACTTCCTCACTCTCTTTTACCCCATCCACTCCACACCTTGACCTCACCACCACCTCCGCTCCCTCTTGCTACACTTATCTTCCCACATGTCGTCACTTCCCTTCTTACCACCTAATGCAGTGAGTCACCCATGTGAATCACCGATGTAGAAATGTGAGAAGTAAATAAATTTCTAGAGTAGGACTAGACCAAGAGTTAGCATCATGTTTTCTACAAAATCCACATATATTTAGGGATCATTGTCTTTTTTTATTATGGATAAATAGTTTTGAAGGGACTATACCCCGTGTATAAAAGGGTCAAAATGTCGCCTACTGAAGGAGAAAAACCCATCCAAGAAAGGCTAAAATCCTTAAACATGGAGGCTCAAAAGCTAGATAAATTAGTAAATAGAGAATAAAATGATCAATCCCAGGGCAGTGGTTTGAAGAAGAACAAAGGGGCCAAAAATAGCAAAGAGGGATCCAAAACAGGGCATCCCAGCAAGAAAACAACATCAAAACCGCTGAAAAATAGCACCTTCATAACAACAAAGTAGCATTTGGGCACCGCATCACTTGACTGCCCTGTCAATCTTGACCTTAATTTTCTAGAGAGAGGTGAAGAACGCAATGGCCGTGGCATGAGAAGGATAGTTCATGTCCACTCGAGTAAGTGCAAGGTCACAGTCTCATTAGAATCCCGGATGTTATCGGGAATGACGCTAAGGTTGCACACACTTCTCACGTGTTATTGTATAAAGTTATAGACACCTTTTCGTAATGCAGAGATGTAATCCACATGCCCTTGGCATTTCCCAACCTGTATCAAGTGAAAGTAGCTTCTTGAAAATCTCAGCAATAGTATCCATGTCCTCAGAATTTTGCAGCTTCCTCTTACCTTTTGTTTTTTCCATATTCCTCATAGCATTTTTGAGGTCTTTGATCTCCTCTTCAAGCTTACTAACCCTAGTAAGAAGGTCCACTTCTCTAGAATTATCAACAGGTTTACTTATGTGCAATAAGTTCTCCGCAAGTTCCAAATCCCTATGACTACGTAAAATCCTCTGCAAAGAAGGCAGAGCAACCTTAGCCTTCTTGTCTTTCCTCTTCCTGTCTAAGGTAGATGTTTCCAAATCTCATTAGTTGGGAGAGGGATAATAATAGGGGAGAGGCGGAGGCGAGAGTCGAGAAAGCAATGGTGGTGGATGAGCAGGATCGGACACTTGGTGAAGGGGGAGTGGGAACTATGGTTACACAAAATATTATTGTAATCCATAGAAGAAGTGTACACAAGCAAGCCAAGAAGACAAAAATATATGTATTTTAAACACTTATGGATCCTAGGGGAACTAGGGATTGGCCAAAAGTAAGTTCACTAAATTCTTTAAGCTAAATTGGTTAATATTTTAATGGTAGTAACGATGGTAGATTATCCTAATAAATTATTTTTCAAGGCCAATTTCAACAATATCAAGAATAGTCATCATAAAAAGCTAAACAATGATAAAAAAAAAAATGAAACAAAACACTAGGAATGATCGAAAAAAATAAGAATTAGCTTATATTCTAATTCTTATGATAATATGGGTTAGTCGATGGATGACCGGAAATGGATGGAAATGATATGGCAGATCCTCACTATTTAAATTTTGTTCTTATCAGTTGTATGGACCAGAGTGTATGGTAGAATCAAAGTGTACCCTTTCTATGGCCCTTTTCATACACTTTGTTCCCTTTAGGTTGTTCAAATATGGTTCCTATGTAGCTTTGTTTCTATGCTCCATGTTTCACACATTTCTCTCTATAACTTCACTTGAAACCTTGATCTTCACACATGTTCATGCAAAACAAACCCTAAATTTACCCTACACAATACTCAAGAATATATTATCCTAACATAAATAATGAAAATAATTGATTCAAACTGACCTGGTGGTCACCCCACTATGATTGCACCGAGCATTGGACTACATTTCATAATCTCTCTAGTTTTGGTGTGTGTGATTGTAATTATGTCTCGTTGAAGCTAGGATTTTTCTTTGTGCGTGTCACACCAAATATCATGTATAGACACTTAAAATTAGCGCTGCTAATTCCAAAGTGTCGGCGCCTTCTAGGTCACCTTCATTATCACATTACACCCCTCATATTTATTAAATATTAACATTAACATCATCGCCATACTTTCATAAGTACGCATCTAACATTAATTAAATTGGACCCTCCATTTACTGATTAAACAATACTCCATGACCTAGGTCACCCACTTCTACCCCTTAATTAATTTAATAATTATGTCTCCACATCCCTATCCTTAAAATAAATAAATAAAATTAAATTAATTATATCCTCACACTTCACTATGCTAATTGGGACACCTCTATAACCACCTAACCTCCTCTAAAACTACCTTCTCAGAATCTCTAATTTCTTCCTAACATCTTTAAAAAACCTTATAAAATCATGATGATTCGTCCTAACCAACTAACTAATTTACTAACCTTCAAAAAATATTAAAATCCTAACCATATTATCCCCATAACCACCTCTAACCTCCCACTCAACCTCTCTAACTAATTTAGATATGATTCCCCTAAATCTTCAACCAACTAAGATAAAAAAACAATTTTAACCTCCATATCTTAACCAAAATTGAACTCCGATTAATTGTCGCTTGGTGATTTCCCAAATCGTTGGTGATTATCTCCTATTTTACACTATAAATTATGGGCTCTAGGCCTCCATTTGAAAGGTGGATGTGGCTCTAAGACTTGATTATTCTTGCATCGTAGACCTCTCACAAATCTAGAGATCATCCAACAACATCCAAAGCTTCTTCAAACATCATTCATATGTCCAAAATCACATCAGAAGTCTTCTTGCATCAAAAATATTTCTCTCATGTAACATCACCTTTTATTCTTACTTTCTCAAATTATGCAAGGTAATTTGCTTCCCTTTCTTTATTACATAATTTTTCATCATTTATAAGCTTAATCCACCTTTCTAACATTTATTTCAAGTCCCCTTTTAAAATACCTACATTTCCTCTTGTACATTTTTACACAAATCGCTAGCGATTTACCAAAATCTCCCAAGATTGGCCTAATCTCTAGCAACTCATATACAATCATCAGTGATTCTCTACACCACTGAAAATATCTTGAAATCATATTTATGACACATCTTTTATTTTACAAAATGGAGCTAGGGTTCTCAAGTTATTATCAAAACATCAAAGGGTGATTTTTATCGATTGAGCTTCACCATCAAAAAATCATCATCTTTCAACCTTCACCTCTCTGGTAATCTCATCCTTTTTCTAGAATTGATTACCTACCTCAATCAATTAAAATTGTTTACTATATATCATTCTTTGTATCTTTTATCAATCACTCATTTTTGTCAAGATAACTAGTTTGTTTATTAATTTGTGCACATTCCACAGAATCACCAAAGGTGATTCCTTCAATCTCCATGATTCCTATCTATTAGACCTGATTTCAATTATGATTTCCTTTTTGATATCCAAAGCTCATACCTGACTATTATTCTTCCTTTGCAAGCATCCATCAGCTCCCATCTAGCTCCTCTGAGCCATCTACAACATTTTATCATTTAACCGAATCAAATATATTATACCACTTGCCTTTGTGAGCACATATCCATCCACACCTTTTCTCCTTTGAGCCATATCATGATTCCTCGACTCCCTTTGGATTAGGAACCACCATCAAACCAACATATAACCTTGGACCTTGTCATCCCCTTTTCCTTTGCATTTTATCATTTAATATCAATTCACTTTATCATTATCAAATTAATTTCTTGAACGTGGATTAACACCCTTGCAAGGAATTCCATTGATTTCCAAGGACTTGCCTTTGCTAAGAAATCTACCACATATTTCACTAACATTATTTGCAGGATTTCTTGTAGGTAAAAGAATCCTTGTTCACATTCTTCACGGAGCGCAACATCAAACATTTTCCATCCACATCTGTGGGTATCATGGAAACCCCACCATATTCAAGGTTTGTAAGGTTGTATCGACGCTTGCTTGCAAACATAGGTTGAAAACTAGTAATATTTATCTAGAACATCGAGACTATACTTTGCTTTGTTCCAAATGTAATTTAGGGTATGGAATTTAGAATAATTCCCTTCCTATGTTGCGATAATGTAGTCCAAATAATTTTCTTATCCTATTATTTTCTCAAAGGGTGACAAGGTTTTGGTGATAGTGGCCTCTGTAATTATCTTAGCAAGCTAAGTATATATATGAGTTTCTTTTACCAAATTTAGACACTAGTGACACAAAAGGTTGACCCCAAATATCAAACTCAAATAAGAGAAGAGTGATGAAGAATCCCAATGTAAAACACTTGGAAGAAAGTAAGGCATGACCAAAACATATGGAGTGGCCCATAACATATGGGTGTCATGGCCCATTCCATATGCTTTGGTCCAAAAATATTGAAAAATAATAAAATAAAGGCATGATGATAGGGATCCCTATGACATGACCAAAAACAGAGGAAGTATAGAAAACCATGAGGAGTCACAATGAAATAAATCAAAAGTAAAAATAAACAATTACTTGTGTCATTGATGTTTAATCTTCTTGTGTGGAAATCATATATAATCACATGCTAAAAGTGTAATGTAATAACCTCTCTCTCTCTCTAGGTATTTAGTATGTGAAAGTTTTTGTTATAGTTTATAGGGTTGCGTTTAATAAGGAGAAAATATAGCTCCTCTTTTAACAAACCACATCTATATAATGTCCCGACAAAGATATTAAGATTCCAAGAATTGGATGACATTGGTGTTGGCATTATATGATTATAATTGATGGCATTGAATGATTATAATAGTGGCTAAATTGTATGTTAATTGTATATATTTTAATACCCATGTTCAAAACATAATAAAAAAATTAAAATTAGTAATACATGTTAGCATAACATACATATGGAATCATATTAGTCCACTTAGATACATATAAAGAGTGCTTGATCCATTATACAAGTTTGAACGTAATTTTTTGTCTTGTATATTATATTGATTTATGAAAGCCATGATGGCATACAAAATTTGAAAAAATGAATGTCTAAACAAATTCATATAGGTGTATAATGATATACATCAGCAAAATACAAATCTACACCTATGTGCCACGATGGCATACAACAAAAAGCATATACATCAAAACTATGGGGTATCATCAAATAATTTGGTTCTCTTGCCCACCAAGAAGATGAAGAACCAATCTCATAAGTGGGATGTCCCTTCCATTGATCATACCTCCTATGCTCAAGGGATGATTATAGCTCCACATATTAATAAAAATAAACAATATACACATTAGTATACAACTAATGACATATAAAATGACATTAGTTACAAATAAATACTTACCGCAATCTCATAATCCATCTAAATCATCTTCATAATCTCCGCATCAACCTCGGTGGAAGCAACCTCGGAGAAAAACCTCAATGGAAGGTGCAAAAACTAGTGTTCTCACCTCCTCATGTGGCATCTATGAAGAAGAAAATTAGAATATGTATGAATGCCATTTATTTACACTAAATGATGTTATTTAATACAATAAATTCATTATGAAATTTACATTACTAGCTCATACCTATGTAAGAGGCATAATAGACATTATTCCCATAACAACTCTAATATCTAGCGATCATTTAATGTTAGGAGGAGCCTCTAATGATGCCATCAACTAAAAAAAAATAACAAGGTAAAGTAACCAAATTAATGAATTTTACGCACATAGAAGTTACACAACATTATATACATACATTAAATATAGTTCATTATCTTCATAATGATGATTAAAAATACTAAAATTCACATAATTGAATTCCCTGACATGTTCCTCGTACCAACATCCTTGGATGCGTAAGGTCCATCAACCACTTGTTCAACCTCAAATTGTGATTTTTAGATAACATATCTATATAAAAATAGATTAACACAAAATATTTAGTAATTTGTTACAAATCTAGACCTAAGGGTTGGCCCGTGGCAAAAAATGTGAGGAAGTGTAATGTGATACGGGATGTGTTTTTGACCCTGAAATTTTATATAAAAATAGATGTTACTCATTAATTTTCATCCATGATGAATAGATATTGTTAAGTATTAAATTTAGTACATAAATATATATACTAAATTACATTGACCTTCATGTAAAACTACTTACTAGTCAATACCAAAGGTCAAATTTAGTAGAATTTTATGATGATGATATTTTACAACACATAATCATGACATGTCTCCTCTGATCAATCAATCTACTCAGTCTATGGAGCATCCTAACTAAGATGTGGAACATCTTGACTAGGTTGTGGAGCATCTTGAATAACTTGTGTAGCATCCTCATTAACCACATAGGTTCCTAAAGTCCCACAAGCATGATAAACTATGTTATATGATGTCTGATGCATCGAATTCCCGAACTCATTAGCTTGAGAGAGATTGGTTCCATGTTGAAGAAAATATTTTATCAAAGAACTAATATATTGGAGTGTCTAAACCTCTACGCCGCTTCACAATTAAAGGGATTATTATATAAGCATTGTGTCAATAAAATGACTAAGCATTGGATATGCACAAAGGTTGAAGAGTGTGTGAAATTTGCACTAAGGTTTGACATGCAGATATAGGAGATAGTTTTATTGTCAAAAAAGATTAAAAATAGGAAAAATACAATTTCACATGATCGCCAAGATAGGCCGAAATAGAATGATCATGGATTAGATTTAGACTATGACAGGGATAATAACATGTAGGGCTAAGCATATACATGGATAATGCATGGAAAAAATAAGAGTTATTTATAGCATGGGATGGAAATAAAACAACGTTATTTATAGAGCTTAGGAAGAAATCCAACTATTGTTGGAGAATCGTGGGTATGTTTCTAATTATAGGAAAGTGTTAGTTGTGAAAGCATGTAATCTTTGTATAGGGTTTTCATGTTCTTAGACTGTAGCTTATAATTTCCCACCCTATATATTGTAAATATCAGCTATAATCAATTGGTCCATGTGTGTGTTGAGAGAGTCTTGGTCTACATAATAATCGGTCTAACATCTAAATCAATAGATGGAGATTATCTAAGCATGATAGGTTATGAAATTATGTTATGGGTCAATGTAATTTTTATAAGCATCATGGTTAATAATTAATAATTACTCGTCTCTCTCTTGATGATGAACAATATCATATTATCCATGTAGTGTGTTTGTATGTTTTGAGATCCATGAGTTCGGGGACTACATGTTGGAATCCAACACGAGAAGGTACCTAGTAGGTTTACGGGCACTTGGGGTGAGCATTCAAGCTTTCGTTTGGGTGAAGGGCCGAGTATTCCAAACTATGTTATGTTGAACCTAGACTACGACATGAAATTTTGGTTATGTTACTAGGACCTTATATAATTTAGACTCTCAAGATGTGGTTCACACATGGAATTTCATTTATCCTTAGAGAGTATTAAACATTGGATACATGAGGGTGAAGGAAATTTTCATTAAGATACAATACCATTGGCACTTTCAATCTGTGAAAATTGGTCAAGGATAATATTTATGATGTGTTTTATGAGACATTATTTAGGTTATTTCCTCATGAGTTATATGATTTGTTAACAACGTATGTGTAGGATAAAGGGAGTAAGTTGGTTCAAAGACAGATGTGGACTCGGTACACATATCAAGAATTAGGTAATTTGGACAAGTTGTGGACAAATGTAGTAGATCGTTGGTGGGAAGGTGTCTTGAGGAACTATACTTTAAAGTACACAATATCGACTTATTTATGTCGGAGGAAGCTAAGTTCCAATTTCTTTGTGAACCCAAAGGATCATAGCTACATGCACTTTTGATTTCCATTAAGATCTTGATGATAGAACTTGGACTTGAATATCTAACTATGGTTGTCTAAAACCTTCCATGCACAAGGAAAATGAAAGGTGTTTGAAAGGATAGCATTGGGCTAGATGGAAGTAGAATGGGAAGATATACTAAGCGAGATCTTTTGTGATGTGTGATAAAGGGTGATTGATGAGGTGTAGACAAAGAGGGATAGGGTCATGTGTTAGTGATGAGAACCTTGATGGAAGTGAGGGGCTACGGGACTATGTCCCTTTGATATTGGGAAAGTACAAAAGGTCCCCTCAACATCCGGTGAAATTGATTCTAGTGAATATTTGGAAGCCATTAGTATACATATGGACCACCTCTGGACCCTTAGCTCTTGTGCATGGTACTCAAGATCAGAAGTTCATATAGAATATTATCATAGTGAGGGTGAAGAATGTGAGTGCAATCAAGGATCACCACATTGGGAAGGTGACACAGTAGAAGTGTGTTAGTGTCTATTCAAGAAGCATGATAGATAAAAGCAACACACATAACATCATCATTTCTTGCTCAAGTAGGATTTGATAACCAAATCAAGAAATTTGTTTGGGAGTAGTACCATAGGTGCAACACTATGAAAAAAAAGTCACCGTGTTACTCTCTAGAAGTAGTAACATAGGCGCAACACCATAATATAGTCTTAGCACACAAACTAGTTCTATCATAGTAATGTATACAAGAGTTCCAAAAATATGGGCTCAGAAGCTTTCATCCTCCTCGAGTGGAGGAAATACTATTGGAGGTTCAAGGTTATGATCTAGTCCTATTCTAAGATAGGAAAAATCCCTCCAAAAAAACCTCATATTTTCTATGAAATGTCACTCTACTTGCTCGAGTACAGAGGATTAGAGGATGTTGTTGAACATGTGCACAAATGTGAGCTTCTATGGAGAGCCAAGGGATCACCACTTCAGACAAAAAGGTCAGTTTGTTTGTGACTACATTACAAGGCCACACATATAATTAGTACCAAAAGTATGATCCACACCATACAACAGTGGATTATGACACCTTGAGTTTTGCCTTCTTGGAATAATTCCATATCCCCGAGTTTGAATAGTAGAGCATCAACATGCTAAAGGACATAAAGCAAGGACTTTTTGAAAGTGTCTGGAAATATGATGTGCGGTTCAAAACTCTATTGTCAAAGATTTCATGTGATATCCACAAAATTTAGTATGTGCAATTGTTTTGAGGTGGGCTATTGACATATTTTAGGATGGCATTATCACACAATACATTTACAAATCCACACGAGGCTCTGGAGGTAGCCTTGCGTATAGAAGTAGTTGGAAGTGCGGAAACCGGGGTGAACCCATTTTTAGAATCAAAAATCACACCTATGTCCACACAATTGGAGAATATATCTACTAGTTCATCACATGACATTCAAACTATAATCTGGTGTAAAAACTATGAAATAGAAGGGAATACCAAAAAAATTCATGTTTATAAATGTGAACACTCTACTATTATCTTGTGTGATATATCACAAGCACCATGATATCCGAGAGTTCCCGATCCTTCAATGTGACATAAAGAAGAATGTATCAAGCTACTTCAAGATTTTTGATGTGCACACACATGATACAACTCAATAATGATTGATTAATCACATCCATGAAGCATTTGAGACTAAGTTGTGCTAGACTAGTACGAGGGAAATTCATAGGAGAATAAAGATCAAAATAATGGTGCCGATCAAAACAATGATAGTGGCTACATAGAAATCTATCACGTCAAAGTTCATGGTGGCCTTGGAGTCCGTTTAATCATGGAACTTGTTATTCGGGTGGATTTCCATATCATTATCGGTGTGAGTGCCCTTAGAACTTATCTTGTGTGTATTGTGGAAAGGGGCATAAGGTGGAAGATTATCTAGATTTATATGAGAACATGTGCAAGAACAAAAAGGAGAGGGGCATGGTGATGATACAAGTTGAGTGCACCGTAATGAGAGTGGAATCCTACGTAGTTTGTTGGAGTAGCTAAAAATAACCATTGTTGGTCACCACATATCTTTGGCCGACGCTTCACACGTGTGGGAATATGTGAGAACTAAATCACTCATTTTATGAGAAGAGATTATATAACCGAATAAGTATCCTAATGTAGGTCAGTAAAAGGAATTTTTCAAGAAACCATGAGCTTGATTAGATATTTACATGGGGAGATACAGTTCTTAAGAGAACAAGCCACGAGATAGGTAGCATATGAAACATACAGAAGTACATGAAAAATATGTTGATGAAATCAGGGAAGTATGTCAGATGCTTAAACAAGAGAACATCATACCCTTGTTAGGTGAATGGTTACGTGAGAAGGTTCCACACATGGAAAAGGACAAGGAGAGGTAGATATTACATGTAAATATGATAAGGAGATCACCTTGGATGTAGTTATTGATGGTTGGCTAGTGATCAACATCTTGATTGATACAAATGAAAAGGTAAATGTGCTTACTTTGGATGCATGGAATAGGATGGATAGGTGTCCCTACAACCTTCTTACAATTTGCTTTATATGGATAACAATAAAATAGCATTACCCATTGGGGTCTTAAAGGATGCAAGCATCACTATACAGGGAGGAAAGTTTAAGGGTGACTTTGAGGTGTTAGAATTGGCAAAGGCATACAATTTCATTGCATTACTTGGATGACCTTGGTGTTATACACGAAATGTAGATCTTTGTTTAAATAAGTGCTATGTTAGTTTTTAAGAATGAGTATGAGCGCATAGTAATTCGATAGATAACACTTGAATCACACCATATACGGATCTATTAACTAGGGAATACCTAAATTAGATATGTGCAAACGTGCATGATCCAAAACAAATTGAGACTACAAAGGAAGGGGTACTCAAATGGGAAGATGCACACTCAATCATTGAAACTACTTTGGCATTGCATGTGATAATTGGGCATATGAAACTAATTATATGGTTGGTCGTGAATTTCACGGATGACTAACTAGAGTGATCGGACCAAGAATAGTTTGGCATTTATGAAGGAATTCACTTCTAAGGTATATTAGAGAGGATAATTCTAAAGTATTATTATGCATCATCGAAGAAAAGCTACGCAAAAGGAAATAGAATAAACATGTTGGTATATTCTCTAAGAGGGAAAATAGCGAGGTGGTGGGCTGCACAAAGGGATAATTTTTGAGATAGCTTTGAGATCGGGGTTACATTATTAACTAGGTTTGTTAAGAATAATCTTCCTGTGAATATACTTACTTATGATGGAAAAGAATATCCCAATACTCACATACATAATTTTTAGAAGATTTGGCTTGAAGGTCTCGATGTGCTACCACCATCCTTGTGGGTCCATAAGTTCTATTCAACATTATACTGGTGTGCGCGTGCATGGTACATATATGTTGAGTTGAAGCGAAGACTCATCAATTGGTAAGACTTGACATCAAGTATCATACACGTCTTTAATTACTTTTCATCTAACCCTCCAATGCATAAGGCCTTACAATTGATGAAGTGCATCACTTTGGGGATAGCGAAAAGATGAAAGATATCCTGATTTAGTTGTATGAGGATACTCTTCTGAAGAGCATGCCAAACGAACATGCATAGTTGGAATCGATGAAGATCTGTTAGAGCTCTCTTAGAAATAAAGAGTAAAAGGGAAGGAATTATACATTATTTATGATGAAGAGGTCAAATACTTTAACATAGAGCACATAGAGGGAAAGCGTGAGGTTTTGGATAAGGCGAGATGAGTAGGCACATGTGTATCACTTGTCGCTGAAGACAAAGAAAGTAAATATTAGGTTAGATGATGCACCAAAGGAAGCAATTAGGTAATTTCATGGAAATGGGGGCCAAAAAGTGGGTCTTCGGTGGACATTTTTAAAAAAACTTTAACTTGTACAAGTTATTTGAGATAGTTACACTCAAAATTTGAAGATGTTATAAGAACATGATTTGTAGCATTTTGAGTCTAGTTTCTAAACTACTAAAAAAATTTAAATGGTTAAGTGTAAGTGGGTTAAATATATAAAATTTCAATAGGTTCTCCTGTTTTGTAAAAATACATAGTAGACAGTTGTTCATGCCCCCCCTGCATTTTTAGCACTATTTAGTATTTTGAAAACCCTTTGGTAGAAAGATAGATAGGAGCATCTAGTTTGGGGTAGATTTTTTAAAGATTTTTTAATGATAATTTATTTTTTATGATTTTTCAAGTAAAAATATATTGAAAATTAAAAAATAAGGGATAGCTGATTGTGCCTCCACTAATTACCTTTTAAAATATCTTAAAAATAGAATTTTTATTTTTGAATATGTATAGAATTAGTCCTATTTTGGGATTGTATAATTTTTTTCAATTTGGAGAAGTGAAAAAAAGATACATGACAAAACATAAACATTTGCAATAACTAAAAATAGAGGTATAAATACATATTTTGAAATAAACATAAATCGAAACCTTAGAATATTTAGAAAAATATAATTAAGTATATATTTAAAAAGAGGATAGTTTTCTTGATGTTGTAGGAAAATTTTTAAGAAAGATAGCAATTGTTTTTATAGGATTTATCATGGTGAAATGTGATTTTTGTATATTTTGTCAACAACACGCATGGTGATGTGTTGTTATAGGTCCAAGGCATTGGTTTGGGAAACCAAAACAATTCCAATCCAGTAAAATCTTGGTTTGGGTGCATAATTAAGGGAACACACACATGTTATAATGTGTATTCATTCCTTAGATTATATCATTATATTTGTTTGTGACAAGATTATAGTTACAAAAATAAATGTTTAAGTATAAGAAATTAGGGTCACTCGAACATTATGGAACTAGTATCACATCTCCATAAGTCACGAGCTTACAAGATAGTTTTTATAACCTAATTTGGTCAATACATAAGTAATTTTTAGGATTTCAACATTTAGCCTAAAGATTTTAACGTTTAAATTCTACAATCGATGTTTATTTTGGAAAATAATATAGCCATTTTTTTAGGTTTTGAGGCCTTTTGGATTGTTTATTGACATTTGTAGGAGTGTTAGATGTGTCAAAATTATATTTTACAAACCTCAAAACTCTTAAAGGAAACAAATTCTCAAATATATGCACTCATGAAATGCCTTATAATACATAACAAATCAAAACACATGTACATGTTTTTATTAATTTGAAAATCCTTGACAACATCTACAAATACTACTCCCATTATTGGGACTATTATAGAAATCAACAAAAATCCTAAATTTATTACAATGGTGTTTCTTCATGACCCTTGAAAATTTTCACTTGTTCCGTGCGAATCAACTCGTCTCTCTACTCTTTGTCCTCTATCCCTCAAACGGTATACTTGACTCACTTTATGCACACATTGTGCTCTTTCACTTTGTAATCAATGCACATTATACAATTCAACTATTACACAAAACATTCGTGAAATCCCTGCATAATCATCACCATCACCCAAATTTTGTGTTGCACTTTCCTTTCTCCATTATCCTTCTCACCATCCTTGTGTGTCCCATGTACTTAAATATTTTTTTAAAAATTATATAGTAAATTCAATTCCCCATGATAATTCTACATCAAAAGTGTATCTTCAATTTAATTTGAATTGATTGATTGATTCATGTCTATATTTTTAATTATTCCTAGATGAAGTAAAAATAAAATCATATAGTTCCAATAAGTTTCACATGGCTCAATTTAATAAACATTTTCTCTTATTGAAAAAATCAACTAACTATGTAATGCATGATATAATTAGAG
Organism: Taxus wallichiana var. yunnanensis; assembly: GCA_018340775.1. NCBI lineage: Eukaryota > Viridiplantae > Streptophyta > Pinopsida > Cupressales > Taxaceae > Taxus > Taxus wallichiana. The sequence continues at coordinate 347,299,000 of CM031238.1, forward strand.
AGTACAATTGAGTCCAAATTCACTGTTGTGATGTAAAATATCTAGCATGAAAAATTGAAAATATTAAGCATGAAAACTAAGCCCCTAATTGAAAATTCACATTCATTGTGCATCTTTCCTCTAGCCTACCTACCTTCAGTTCCACGTTCACCCCGGCTCACAAAAAATTCCTAACAAGGTTTTCAAGTTTATTTTAATGTGCATGGATGATTACCCAAGGTGATAAATTAATTTAGTAAGATTCAGTGAAAGAAAAATTCTTCCAAAGGCCTAAAAAGAGACATCATGGAGATCACATTATGGCAATGAATAGATCGGGGTATCAATACGTATAAAATACATTCACTAGTATTTTAAGGATATGAAACATCAAGGACTTCATTGAAATTCAATTCATCAAGGGAATGATCATCATGAGCATGATGAGAAAGGATAACCATAAGTGGTGATGGCAGTTATCTCAAGTAGAATGCTTTGGATTCTATCCAAATTTTGTTCAATTACTTTAGAGTTTGTCTAAAGTTTATGGTTTTTCTTAGTATGGGACCAACAATTTTGGTCGATCATTGTAATGCATCCTTTGTATTCTAACCAAGATCACTTTTAAGTATGTCAGAAGGTATAAAATGAGATGTAGACTCATCATTTCAAGGTCGGAAGGTTTTCGGTCTCACATTTCATTAGTCACTGTGTTTCCCTAGGTGGAAGGATCATCATGGTTACACTATGTGGGAAATTGTTTCAAGTTCTCATCAAGTGCAAGAGGGTCGAAAGGCATGGAAGTGTTTCATGGATTGGTTCAAGTGAAAGAGGGCATTCTTCATTGACCTTAGTGGTCCATTCATCAAGTGCTTCTCACTTATTCTCTCAGTGTACCTTACAAGGCTATAGAAATTCATCATTCTAGGAGGCTTCTTCACTCATATAACTAATTATTTCAGATAATGATGTAGTTACGGTCCATAAAACCCAAAAAAACATCATAGAGTCACATTTGATTTATTGTGCATGATGTTATTGAGACCAACTAATCCCTAAATCTCATCACATCATTGTAATTAAGTTCATATGAATCAAATAGGGTAAACTACCTCTCTTCTTGCACCAATGTCCTGGATGATAGTTAGGAAGTTTTAAAGCATGTATACATTAATTTAGAATACTCCAAGACTCTAATTCAAGGTTCATTTTAAGAAGCCCCCTCTGAAAAATTATTTTAGAATTTGTGGTGAATCTCAAAAATCGACTTTCAAATTGTTGGAAAATTTCTGAAAAAATGTTTCAAGGAAAGGTGATTTCATATGGAGAAATTTTCTCAAGGTTTCACATAGCTGGATTAGTTAGTCATGTAGGTTGTTTAGGTAGGTTGACTAGGTAGGCTTGGTGGATAGGTTGGTCGGGAAGGTTAGGCCCAGGGAAGGTTGGCCGGGTAGGGGTGGGTGGGGTTAGGCGAGGCGGGTTGGTCGGGTAGTAAGGCTGGTTGGGTACGTTGGTCGGAGTAGGTTGGCCGGTAGGTTGATCGAGGTAAGTTGGTCGGAGTAGGTTAGTTAGGTAAGGTGTGTGGTGGGTAGGTTGGATGGGTGTTTTAACCATCCAACTCTATCATCCAAATCCCTTAGTCATCTAACCCCTTGCCGTCCAACCCCTCACAACCCTTAGTCATCATACATCTACCATGTGGGTTGGGTGGCCACCATATCTAACCAATAGTTTATCGCCATGTGTCCCTTAAACCATTCAAACCCCTATATATACCCCTACAAGGTTCATTTCTTCACTTTTCCATGAACATTTCCAGTGCTCTGAGCTCTCCATTCTTCAAAGTTCTCCCAAATTTCAACAATGGCAAGCACCACATCTGCTCCTACACCCAAATTCCAATACAAAACCTCATGTGCCCACAGATTGTAGCTCTACTAAAACTAAAAGATGCACAAAAGGAATGGTTGGAAAAATCACAATTTACTCGGGCTTGTCAACATGCCCCAATTCGATATTGATACTTTTGTCCTTGATTACCTTCTCGCCTCTCTTAAATAGAATGAGGACATTTTTTTTCTACTCATCCATCCGAGTCATCGCCAAATTTATTTCACAATTGAGCCCATAGACGTACATCAGTTAACTGGGTTACCATTCCAAAACAAGTCACCCGTTACTATAAAGGTTGTCCTTACAGATGAAGACAAAAAGTTTTTGGAGTCTCATTATAATGTGCAAGTTGATGGTAAGTTTATTATTTTCAAATTATTTTCTTAACATTACTCAACCACCCAAGCCTCTAACATTTCTTGTCTATTATTGTAGCTCCTCTTAATCATTCAATAAGAGGCCTTCTTCTACAGGGTATTACAAACCAATTCTTTCTTGCAGTTGCATCACTTTTTCAGGCTAGGATTGTATTACAGATAGATCTACAGACATTTTGTATTGGGTAGTTCAATATATATTATGGACACTAGCAGGTCAACAATTTGATTGGTGCACATATTTGTCCAACCGAATAAAAACAGATGTCTCCCACACCCACAATGCATCTGATAAATCCAAGATTATATTCTCTTGTTGCAATTATATTCTTTCTTTCTATCAAGAAGCTTTCTTCAAATTGCAGCAAGCAAAAATTCCAAATGCAATTAATGATAAAATGATTGGTCTCACTCTTGAAGAACAACAGGTAACAATTACTTTTATAGTTTTCTTGTTATAACGATTTCTTATTCAATATTTTTCAATAAAATAATAATTGTAATATTTTCTTTTCAGAGAATAATTATAGCTACAACATCTCATAAGGAGGCAATTTCTCGAGGTAAATCCCTCAGAGGGTCTCTCATGGATTCTGACATGGATTCAGCACAAATCAACACCAATTCAAGTTCCTCATCAAAAGTGACCTAGGGGGTCGGTATGTGCATCATGTCTACCATCACATTTAACTACAGGTATGAAGTTTTATTTTTATATAATTATTAACTAATTCAAACAAGTATAGATTATGTAAGTAGTACTATTTTTTAATATTTCTACTCTTCTTTTCTACATTTATTGTATTCAAAAACTACTGAAACTAGTGAGAAGATCAAACTCATTCTGACGGTCAAGATTGAAATGTCACGTTTTGCATCTCCGAACATGCAAGGTAAATTGTAATATTTAATATTTAGCATGTTTTGTTTAGTTACAATTTTTTAGCATTTACAAGGCCCAACCATATAATGATAATTTTCTAACAATTTTTGTTTTCTTCTTACATGTAATATGGCTTCGAGCACATTCCACTTGCAAGGAGGCCACCAATACCACCAACATGTATAGTCCAAACAAAAATAAGATCTTCAGGAAAGAATATAAGGTTTCCTGCAGACTCAGCTGGAATAGTTCATCCTACAACCATAGAATTTCCTGGACTCTCACTAGGTGGTGTTTTAAGTGTAATGGCCACACATATTTTCAACAACATCACCCTTGATGAGGAGTATTTGGGCTTCGATAGTGGCGATGCAGACAAGGGTAACTATTTTGACACCCATGATATGATTCAATCTACTCCACCTCCACCACAACCACAACAAAATGTGCATGAAGTACAAGACAATGACTCTCCTCCTCCTCCAAGAAAATCTCCACAAACAGATGATGAAAAGACACATTTTATATTAGAAAATCTGATATCAGATAGTATGGGGAAACAATTCAAGAAGTTGTAATGTCTGATGTGGATTTGGTGTGGTCTTGGGAGAGGAGAGATAAATTTTGATAAAAGAAATAAATACATGATACCATAATCACACTCAAAGGCATTCATTGTTCACTGCCAGAGAGCCAACCAAAGGAAGGGCAAGATGTTTTGCTAAACAAAGCTCAGTCGGGAAAATTTCATATACTAATGATTACAATGATGATATTATAGACATAATGTTAAACAGGTTAGAGAATCTGAATGTTGAAGCACATGCTTACTACAACAAATGGGCTAAAGACAAGACAAATGTTTTAATAGCAAATGTAGAAAAAAAAAAGTTATGGTGAGTGAGGCTTTTACATGCAAAATCCTAATATTATAAGCATTACAATATATTTTTTCAACTTATCTAATAGACTAAAAATTTATATTTCTGTTTTGTAGGAAAAATATGAAAATTTAAAGAAAAAGCAAATTGTATTTGAAGCACATTTGAAGAATGCCCACAAAATCTAAATTCATTTACACAGTTGAAGGAAAAACTCATAGTATTAAATAAACAAAATAATACATTGAGAAGGATAATCAAGGAGCATAAGATGGATCCAGAAGTCTTACTAAAGGAAAATACATATGCAGATCCAACACTTTTGTCAGTAGGAGATGTAGCGAGGGAGGAGCAAAATATTCTTGAAAATATCAATACCACAACATGAGATTTGTAGGCATCAGAGTTATAACAGATAGCTCTATACAGACAGAGCATATTCCTCTGCCTCTTACGCAAGAAAAAGATCAAGCTTCTCCTGCAACATAAAAATTCAATATGTTAGTTAAGTTCACCATGTGATAGGTGTGTTGTCACAATTCCGACACTAGCATAGGAATTAAAAGATAGTGGCCAACCCTTTTTTTGGTTTTTATTTTGTGTGGCAGATGTAAGGACAACTATGATTCAGAATCATAGGTAGAAAAGAGGATGCCCTCATAATGTGTCCTTATATGATAGAACTTGTCTAGAAGCTTTGAAATGTTATGTACAACCCCCTTTTGGAATTGTATTGGCTGACAATGCTTTATGAATTGATACTTTTCTTCATAAAGTAATCCACCACATGAGAGAAATTTCAAGAGTACTTTGGAATTGTAACTATATTTATTGTTAATGGATTTCTACATAATACAAATGATGTTTTTGTTTCTTTGTTTACATAAATGTTGCTTAAATTTTCATGATTTTGTTTGTTTAAAATATTTACATTTTTGATTTCTTGCAGATGTAAAAAAATCAATTAATAGATATAAAAGACAAATATGTCCTTATTTCAGTCTGAAAACCAAATATAAAAAACAAATGGGATACAAGAAAATGATAGTGACAATGTTCCAATGGCAATGGATCAAATAAAGACAAATATAATATTACATTTATTGAAAGTTGTAATCTTTGTATGAAATACATCAATACTTATTACATCAAATTATTGTAAATAGTCTCAATAATGTATAGAAGAAATGAAATCTATGTGAATTCAAATAGTCCTAGAGAAACACTTTCATTCATGTCTTGGAAATCAACTGTAGCATGAGTTGTGGATGTGTCTCATCCCCCGGGTTAGGTAGAATATTACTAACTCCTCTTCTTTCTACTAGTGAATTCCATAATGTGAGTGCTCTATCATAAGGAAAAGACTCCACTGAGTAACGTGATACATACAACCTCAAAAAATTTCTAGATTCTTATCCAATCTATTTCAAACTTTTGAATTTAAAAAGGATAGTGCACTGAAAACCCTCTCATCTTCCATAGAAACCTAGAATCATTGTTTGACAGAGTTCATACAACTTAATATACTCACTCAAATATTCACTTAGAATACTACTGGAAAAAATATCCTTCCAAATCCTTTTCATGGCACCATATTCTTGTGGGTTTTGTAGAAGTTGAACTTTTCATATCATAGTATGAGCATAATCCATTGATTGGGAACTAAGTATTTTTCTTTGTAAAATACCTTCTACAGAAACTTTGTTTATCTCTTCAGTCTTAGAGAAATGGTCAGTTAGATCACTCATGTTTTTGAAAATAAAGGATTGATAGATGTATAAGGTTTTCCACTAGAAAATTCCAAAACTTGTGGATTTACAACTCCCATTGCTTCAAGTATTTTATCATTTTTGAATATTTCCTGGATCTCTTTAGCTAAAGATTCAGAGATCTTTCTCAATTTATTCCTAGTTTCCAATAATACTTTGCATCATATAAATTTCATGTCACTCTTACTTCTTCCATTTCTGAGACAACCATATCAACTCTTTTTTGGAACATATGAAGTGGAATCTCTTTTCCATGTGTTGTTATACATAGATGATCATGTATATTGTATTTTAAGAAGCACTTAGGATTTTTCAAGTCTTTCAATGCATTCCAGTTTTCAAAAGTAGCACCCTAAAAACTCCCATCAGAAATATATAAACTTTCAAGACTCCAACACACACGTCTTCTAAGTCTTATGAAGTTTTTATGTAGAAAGAATGATCTTGTGCATGCTTTGTTAAAATATTAAGCTCCCTCAACATGGGAAAAACCACAGAGTGTGAGTAAATTTTCTATGTTTGTTAGATGACACAATAGATCTTTAGCTTTATCTACATCCTATGGTATTTATACATAAATCTTGTCAATGAAGGATATTCATCAAATATTCTACATGAAGTTCATACATAGATATCCATCTTGGTATCTACATCTTTGAGAAGATTTTTTCCCTCTGTCAGTCCAATTGCAAATTTCTGAAATTCTAAAAATCTCTTTGGACTGCTAGAATAATAAGCATGCAAATCACATATCAATTCCTCCACTTTAGCTACATTTTCAAATGTGCTCACAATTTTGTAAGCCAGATTCATTCTATGAGCCATGCAATGGATAACAATCATATAAGGAGAAACAATTTTCTGAATTCAAACACATAGACCATTTCTAGCTCCTGCATTACAATTGCACCATCATTTCGACACAAAATAATTTTGTTGCAATGGAAAAGTCATCCATTCCAGCGATATCCTTTAGATTTGAGACCACCAATTTATAAATATTTTCATAATTGCAATTCTCAATCATTTTATGAATTGCTAAGAGGTGTGGAGTTCTTATTTCATTAGCAAATGTGTAAACATGAATACAAATCCATGAAGTATTATCCACTGTAGTAACCTCATCTATTGAAAGGGAAATATACTTTTCCTTTTGAACACATTATTTCAGATCCTCCTTTTCTACCAGAGATAGACATTTTGTAATTTCCCAGCCACTTGGTATCTGACCAATGAGATTGAGGAATGTTCTATAGACCAATAACCTGATACAAAATTTTATTTTCTCCAAAATCTGACATGGGTCTTCCCCTTTTCAATATATGGAATATAGTAGCAAACTGAATACTTTTTGCATGCATTTCTACCTCCATAGCTTTGCTCAATCTTGCTACTATGGTGCCACCTTTTTCATTTAGATTTTTCATATTTTTGTTCCTTTTCATATTCTTCTATGTATTTTACATGTAGACACTCTTTTGCATCTTTCCATTTATGTGTTCTGACTATGTTGCCATCCTTTTGCTTTTGGGAAATGTATATTTTCCCACATTATGCTTTTCAATTGTGTCCAGTTTGAGCTGCATCGTGTGATCCTTCCCCTATTTCCAACCACATATTTTGCATCGACATTGTGTTGGAACATCATTACCATTTTCAGTGTACACAGTTCAATAAACATATTTTGCAGCCCATTAAATTGGAATTTCCTTCCAATTGTCCAGTTTGTCCTCTTTCTTCTAACATATTTTTTTTTTTTTCTTGGGGTTCAACTTTTGCATCTGGGCTCTCAGCAGAATATCTTGATTCTCATGTCTCCTTTTTCTAGAAATAGACCTTGGAGTAAAAGCTTCCTCTCTTGGTGTATCATGAGAATTCGATGAATTTTCTTGTACTTCTATGTCATCAAGGGACGAAATGTTTTCCTCAACATATAATGGATCATCGATATCTTTAAATTGATTATTTTGTGAAGGAATTTTGAAATGTCTACATATAATTCTATAAAATTATTACATATATAGTATTAATTTTATCTATAGTTAAATTTTTACACAGTACAAAGAGTTTGAAGAACAATATGAAAAACATAATTATCAAATACTGTAAGACTAAATAACTTGTAAATAGCACATACCGATATTTTCAGCTTGATGCAAAAACCCCCTTCATTTTTTGATTTTCCAAAATAGCCAAGCAAAGTCTTTGCACCCTTTTTTGAACTAGTTGAATTTGTAACCTTCTTACCCTAATTTCTAGAATCCATGATTGCTTAAGGGATAGCTCTTATGTTCGAAGGTTCTGAGATTGGATGACTTAGGGTTAGACGGATATAGGTTGGATGGCTCTGGGTTTAGATAGCTCTTGGGTTAGACGGCTCTGTGGTTGGATGGCCAAGGGTTGGATGGATGCTAAGGGGGTTGGACGACTCAAAGTTACAAAGGTTAGAATCGAGTTGGATGGTTGAAGGGTTATACATGGCTAAGGGGTTGGAAAATGAAGTGGTTAGATGGCCAAGGGTTAGATAGCTAAGGGGTTGGATGGCTAAGTGGTTGGACGACTTAGGGTTGGATGGTTAAGGGTTAGACGGCTAAGGGGTTGGATGGCTAAGAGGTTGGATGGCATACTGTTGGGGTTAAAGGGTTGGATGGTAGGGGTTGGACCAACAAGTTGGGCAATAAGGGGTTGGATGGGTCTTAGAGTCTGAGGTTGGACAAACTTGGGGTTGGAGTCTAGATGACTTGTAGTTGTGGTTTGACATCATATGTTATACAGTGTTAGTTGTTTATGTTTACTTTGATGAATATGCACATGAAATGATTTGAAATGGTGGCGAATTACATTCATAAGCTCTTATATATGTGTAAAATATAGGTGAAATGAATAGTACAAGGGACATGTCAGTCAAATTTTTGGTGAATAAGTCACCATTTAATCACAAAATTTGCCAATTCAAATTTCCATAAACCTCAATTTTCACAAGTTTACAAAAATTCACCACTAAAATTTTCATAATTCTTAGTCCTATAAATGTATTGTGAGATTTTTGATGTTCCCATGTAGAAAGGGATTTTTTATGATGAGAATGGTTTTTAAACCTTTAGTAGATAGAAACAAATAAAATAAAGAAATAATATTTGTGTAAAATTATCCTTATATGATTTCTCATTCCATCATATATGATGGTCTCAGATGCCTTGGTAGCTTGGACTAGCTCATCCGGCTTGTTCCTTGAAGAAGGTTTGAACATAATGGCGGAGTCAGGATATGGAGATCATCAACTCACTCCTTGAGTCTCAAATTTCACTCACTTTCCTGACCATGAGTGGAAACATCATAATATAAATGGAATAGCTTTTACGACTTGATTCTTCCTGAACCTAAAAATTTAGTCCCATTTTTTTCAAACCAAAAGGGTAACTACATTGTTTTGAAATTCTTCATGAAACCTTCAAGCCTTAGAAAAATTGGATGTCTCCAACATGTAGAGGATTCACATATATTTCCAATGCCTATTTTTTTCCTTCTAACTCCTTACATAGCTCATGGAATCTTCTAGAGAATTTGGGTTTCACCATTAGAGTGTTTTTTCCCTGCACCTAGAAAACCCGTTGTTGAGAAAATAGTCCTTAAATGAGAAAACATTTCCTAAATATTCCTAAATTACCTCCAACACTTCCAATATTCCCCAACATCACCTCTATATGATTAATATATTTCTTAAACTCTCCTAGAGGGTGTTTGATTAGTTCCAGAATGACCAAAGTAATTAACATGAAAATTGAAAATTTTGAAGCATGAAAACTAAGCCCTTAATCAAAACAAGGATTCTCGGTCATTGTACATCCTTCCTCTAGCTATCCTACCTCAAAGGAAAATTCTAATAATATTATTTCATGTGTTTCAATGTGCAAGGAATAGTATCTAAGATGATTTATCAACTCATTTAGTTTTGCTAAAAAGGCCAATTTTGGGCATTCAGAGCTAATTGAATACCCTCCAAATGTTTTTAGAGAAAATATAAAGCATATGAGGGTGATTTTAGAGATAATTGAATATTTCAATTAAATTTATGAAATTTTAGGAAATAAAATCTCATTCAGAGAGCAATCTGTTTAGACTCGGGTTTTTTAGGTGCAGGGAATGAAAGTTGACTTCTCTAGATGATTCTAGGAGTTACGGAAAGATTTAGGATGAAAAAAATAGGAATTGGAAATATATTAGAATAATCTACAAGGTGGAATAATCAACATTTATTCAAGGCTCAAATACTTCTTGAGGTACTTCAAAACTCTACAGCTGCCCCTCCCAGTTTAAAATGAAATAGGACCTAAATTTTGAGTTGCATACAAAATTAGATTTTTAGAATAGTTTCATTGATCAATAAATTTTATTTTAAGTATTTTAGTGAAGTATGAAGGTCATGAAAATGTAACTCATCCTCAAATTTAATCAATGATTCATCCCATATCCTGGAGGAGGAAACTCATTTCCATGAGGAGCAACTTAATAAAAAAGGTGTTCAGTACTTATAAGAATGCTTCCACCCAGGTGTCATCTTGGTAAAGAAATTGAATTTTTAAGGATTCATCATTTTCAAAGGTTAAATGTAGATATCAAGGAGTGAAATGATGATCATCATATCCCGACTTATTATTGTACCCAAATATCTTCAAAGAACAAGCTAAAATGAGCGAGTCATGCCACGAGGTTTCCATGACCATCATGTGTGAAGTATTAAGGAATTATCTATCTCCATGAGATAAATATGAGAAAATATGTGTATGAGCATCATGAATTTGATTCCATGAAAGGATGATTTTAGATCTAGGAAAGGTGAGGGGATGATCTTCATATGGAGCACCATGTTTCCAAGAATGAGCAATCATCTCAATTCACTTGATGCAATTCACTTGGTATTATTCTTAAAAACTCATTCAACACCTAGTAGTGTGATCACACATTAAGGAGGAGGCACATTACAATCACCTCATTTTGGCCATATGACAGAATCCCATTCAGGGAGCAATCCTCTATCTACAAAGTGAGGATCTCATTTCAATAAGAAGCATACAAGCATCATAAAGTTGATTCGTGGTCACTAAAGTGAATTGTGGACCAAATTTTAAACTTGGTACCAATTCAAGTAGTGGTAGGGACAAAATCCAATCCATAAGGTTAAAAACATACAAAATGACTATATGTTTTCCCAAAACAAAGACCAACTACAATATATATGCCCTAAAAGCTTTAGGTCCTTGCTAAAATCCTAAAAATGAGTAAGTACTGACCAAATTAGATTTTGAAAAAATATCTTCTAGATTATAACTGTTGGAGCTACGGGACCACTTCCATCACCGCAGAGTGACCATGATTTCTTATATTTACTAAAATAAATTTAAAGTATAAGATTTATTTTATTATTTCTTTATACTTTTATTATTTCTTATCCTTGTTGAAATCCTAAAAATGAGTAAGTACTCACTTGCATTAGATTATAAAAAACTATCTTATAGATTAAAATCATTGGAGCTATGAGACAACTTTCATCATTCATAAAATTCATAAAACTAAAAATATCTTTTATATTTTGTAAATATGCCCCTTCATCCTTTTAAATTCATAAACCTAAAAACGCATACACATTTCATAACACTAAAAATGTGTACGTGTTTCATAACACTAGAAACGTGTATGTGTTTCGTAACACTAAAAACATATATGCATTATAAAACGTACACATTTTAGGTTTTGAAATTACTAAACCTCAAAAATAATAACTTGTATGTGTTATTTGAAAACACGTACACATTTTAGCTAATTTTGAGTTTTTGTCTATTTTTGGACCCTTTTTTGTGTGCTTATCCAATCATTGGTGATTACTCATCCGAGTTAGAAGTAATAAATATTGTTGAAATATTATGTAAATTTCTAGATATCTTTCCTAGGGGCTATAATAAGATAAAATGTGTTCATTATTTTCTAGGAGATATGAATATCAAACTAAAATAATGCGCATGAAAAATTTAGAAAATACCCTATGGGATGAATCCCATCTTTCACGTCAAAGTGAAGAATAAGATTGAAAAGATGTTATAAGTTGGCATTATTGAGCCCATAGAAGAATCTGAATGGATTAGCCCCATGGTCATAAGTATAAAGAAAGATGGAAGAATCAGAATTTGTGTGGACTACACCATTTTTTGAAGAAATACTTGAGGGTGTAGCAGGGCACAAAATCTACTCATTCATAGATGGTTTCTAAGGATACCATCAAGTTTGGATTGCGCACAAATATCAAGTCAAGACTACATTTTCTACATAATGGGGTTGTTTTTCTTATATAGTCATGCCCTTTGGACTTAAGAATGCACCAGCAAGTGTTTTCGTTGTACAAGCTTTTAAGGATTTCATCCATAACTTTCTTCAGGTATATCTAGATGATTGGACCATGTATGGCTTAGTTAAGGATCATTGTGACTGTTTGAGGCTAATGTTTGAAATATGTAGACAACTAAGTATATCCTTGAATATCAAGAAGTGCATCTTTGCCACACTATGTTTGGGACATTGTTGGGGCATATTATCTACAAGGAGGGTCTTCTCGGTTGATTTAGCCAAATATATTAGTTATTTTGGGATTAGAAGATCCCACCAACCAAAGTGAGGTGTGTATATTTGTTGTTCATACAGTTATTACATAAAATTCATCAAGGGATATGTAAAGATAGTTGTGCCATTGGAGGATCTCTTGAAGGCTAAGCATAAGTTCTACTTGAAGGATGTGTAACAGAGGTTTTTGAGTAGTTAAAAGAATGATTGACCACCATGCCTATCCTTCGCTTCCGTACCTAGAATTTTCCTTTTCATTTCCATGTGTTTTCCTCAGGACTACGATCGAGTTGTATTAGTAAAAATGGAGATGAAATTATTTATTATCCCATTTATTTTGCAAGCAAAAATCTAACACCTATAGAGAAAAATTATACACCTATTGATCACAAGGATTTTTCTATGGTGTATGTGCTTCATAAATTCAGGAAGTATCTTCTTGAAACTCCTTTCATATTTTATAATGACCATATGGCATTGAAGTACTTGGTTAATAAGTATGTGTTATAAGGTCACATTTGTAGATGGATTCTCTTGTTCTAGGAGTTTGAATTTTTAGTAATAGTGAAACCTAGTAAGAGTAATCTGGTACTTGATCACCTATCATGCATAAATTCTGGAGACGATGCACATAGTATTGAAGATACTATTTTAGATGCACAATTATTTAGATTGTAGCACACATAGATGCAACTTGAGGATATAGTAATATTTTTCATATAGGCATTACACCTCTAGAGATGAAGACTATGGATAATAAGTACTTAGTTATATGTGTTGCACCTTATTAGCTGGTTGGGGAAGACCTTTACAAAATGGGTCACGATGAAGTACTATGCAGATGCATCTTGGAGCATGAATGTAAAGCAATTATGGAAGAGGAACATGGTTGTATTGCTAGAGGACACTATGTTGGTGACGTAACGATGTGCAAGATACTTCTCATTGAATTATGGTAGGAATACAATATCAAGATACCAAGGATTTTTTTAAGGCTTATGACCATTGTTAGAGGATTGAAAACCAGGAAAAGAGATGAGATGTTGTTGTGCCCCATATCATCTATAAAACCTTTTGATAAATGGATCGAATATTTTATTAGAAAAATTGTGTGATGAACCAACGTGTGATGTATTATCACTTGTACAAATTATTTGACATGATGGGAAGAGGATGCACCAACCAAGGACTGTAAAACTTCTACAGTTGGGCGCTTTCTATGGGAGAATATCATAAGCAGGTATGGCTGCCCATTAAGCCTCACTAGTGATAGGGGTACTCATTTCCTAAATGAGACCATCAAGATATTGTTAGCATAATTTATGGTGGCACATCACAAGACAACTCCTTATCACCCACCACTTAATGGAACAATAGAATCCTTTAACAAAATATTGAGCCAGACGTTGACCAAGATATGTGATGTTGGAAGGAAGGATTGGGATGATAAAGTTTCAGTTGTACTGTGGGCATACGTAACTACCTATAATAGGTTTAATAAAGCCACACCCTTTTAGTTAGTGTTTGTAATGGAAGTAGTGTTACCTTTGGAATTCATGTTACCGTCACTATGCATTTTGAGTGTAAGAAGACTTACAAATGAACACGCAATTGAAGCGTGCATAAAAGGGTTAATGCAATTAGATGAATGATGTGCCATTGCAAGATGGATCCAAAATACAAAGAATTCATGATGAAGGATTGACATGATAGGCACATCAGAGTAAGACTTTTACAGTTGTTGGATAGGTACTTCTATATGATTCTAAGTTTTCATGCCTTTCAGGGAAAGCTAAAGGTCCACCGGATGGGACCAAAAAAAGTAACCAAGATTCTAGAATCATGCACATGTCGATTATAAGCACTTGATAGTATAAAGTTATCTTGTTACTTTGATGGAAGTAGGTTGAATCCCTACTATAAATAAGCTTTTTCTTAAAAAAATTATAATAAGGCGTATTTTCATTTAGCATAGGTTTTAATTTCAAGTATTGTTTTGTTGTTTTTATAAAAATCATTTTCGTGTGTAGGAGATGATTTATTTGTTGAAGTTTTATGCACAGAGGACCACACATAATTTTAATGTGGGGTAGCAGTAAAATCAATGGTATACCTTTTCGAATGTTGAATGGAATAAAAGTGTTATTGGGAGAATTTATTGCTCAATGGTGAGTAAGGAAACTTAGTGGGGATGAAAACATATAGAATAGCATACAGGATAAATGAGGTGGGTAGCGCAAAAGAGATCTACTTTATATGTGGCACAGAGGAAGAAAAATGTAGTGTAGAAGGGTGTGTGCAAGGGGTGATTTAATATAAATTGGATTAAATCTAATTTCATAGTAACAACTATAATAAATTATATAATATAGTAAATAGAAAAAAACAAGTAAGTAATGATATGAAACCCTAAGCAAATGAGAGGGATATATGACTTACTTTATTTCGAGTGATTTGAAAATGATATGGGTAGATGAATAGCTAAAATGCAGTCGGAAGAAGGATCTTCAAGGCTCACTGGAGGTTCTAAGGCCCAAATGTGTAGGAAAAAGCACCAACAAAAGGATAGGAGTTCCTAGCACTAATGATTGGATATGGGCACTAGTATCCACCTATATGCTTAGGTTCTAATCTTTTCTCAAGCGTAAGAGGAGCTTCTATTTTTATCTCTATTTGTCACTCTAAATTTTTTTCCAATTTCATTGTCTATAATTGTAACTCAAAATAGATACCTAGCTATGCATCCCCATACACCACATCAAATAAAAAAATATGCAAAATGGGGAGTTGAACTAACCCCAACGGTCACCCAAAGAGTGAAATTAGTACCGATCGTTGCACTACATTTCAGACTCCATGTAGTTCTTTGTGAAAGTGTGTGTAATGATGCCCTTGTGCAAGTTACATGGTGAAAGTGGGATAGATTTAAAATATAGAAAATGTATAGAATGTGTGAGATGTATAGTAGACTTCCCTCCTATGTTGTGTATGCAAAATTGATGCAACCCTTGTTCCTTGATTGAATTTATTAGATGGATTATTTGTAATGGTATTGTTCCTTTGATGCAAACTTAGGTGATAATAGATAAAGTTATTAATTGGCCCCTTATTTGAGAGCTATAACTATGTATATATATGATTCCCTTATTTGAATTTTGGAATCGACAACCGGAAGGTTGACCTAAAAGTGTAAATGATGCCCAAGAATCAAAAGAGACCCAAAAGAGTGAGAAAAGGCTAGAGAGGGTCGGGAGCACCTGTAAGGGACAGGAACACCCGAGTACTTATGTCCTAAATGGGCGCTAGTGTTCAAGGCCATAAAATATAAATAAGTCAAATCTTGAGTGGGCTTTAGACTATGTAAGGTCAATAAAATTGTAAGAGACAAAGCAAAAACCAAAAAGACATTATCAATTACTAGTTTTCTTGCTTAGGAATCATGTATATAATAGTATACTCTAGAACCTAGAAATATACCCAAGTGCATATATTTTGGTCTACATTTGCCCCAACTTTATGTTTTTGAGTGAATACTTGATAGTATAAAGTACATAGAAGATGTGTACCTTGTGATCCTATGAGAAGAGTGTTGTCAATAGCGTGCCGAGTGGACAAGTGAAGCATGAAGTGGTCACAATGTGAAGCATGGAGATTAGAAAAGGGAATTTGACACTAGGGTAAAGCGTATTTGTAGTAATATGTTGTGCTTGGCGATGTGAGTTGATTCTTATTGTGTATAAAGGGAAAACCTACAAAAAAAGACTAATAAAGTAGTCAAAGTTCCATATATGAAAAATCAAAGTAATGCATGTATAAGTAAGTAAAGAGTGTAAAAGTGTGTAAAAGGAAAGTGTGCACCTAATATGTAAGAGATTATGAGATAGAAAATGTCCTATTTGCTTGGAGTTGCTAGATTTGGATGCTAATGGTGAGGTTTTTGGGTGATCTCACACAAAGAGTGAATTTTTTGGGTGATCTCACACCAAAGGTGAGTTTTTTGGGTGATCTCATGCCAAGAGAAGAGTGTTAGGGAGATATGTCTAGCACCACTATAGATGGTATGTCCCCGATTTGTTCTGATTGTTCAAATTTGTTCTAATTGTTCCTATTTATTCCAATTGTAAATCGATAGACTAAATTTTTTAACTGGACATAAGTTCCTGCTCTGTAAAATTGATATGAAAACTTATATAAATTGTGTTGGAGTGATAAAATGATCGTATTCCCCTAGGACACAAGTGCCTAGGAGGACACAAGCACCCACCACTATTGTCCGTGTCCTGAGCATTAGTGTTCCGCCTTCGTATTTTTGACCAAATTCTGATTTGGGTCCAATTTGTAGTTGTGTTCATGTGTTGATTATGTAATATGTTGTGTTGTATTGAAGCTCTGAGCTATTGTAGGGGTGATTTTTTCACCTAATAGATGCCCCCTCATTTGGGGTGCATACGATGACTTGAGGAGAAAGCGGTCCAAAGGAGATGACATCATATGGGTATGCATATCTGAAGTGGATACCTACATGGGGTAAGGGATGTGCATAGTAGAAACCAAGGCACATACAAATAAGATGGGCTAGTAAACAAGTGTTAGTTGTAACAATAGCTAGCATGCAATAGAAGAAAATGTAACAAGAAAGTAGGAAGACAAGATGGAACATAAAAGTGGGTTTCATACATGGGACATCACTCATAATGTCACAAGACAATCATGGCTAGAATGGCCAAAAACATACAAGGATCAAGCAATACATAGGTCATAGCCTACAAACAATAGTAAGCAATACAAAGAAAAAGTGATAGATACACATGGTTGTATTAATCTTGTAAGAAAATATTACACATCAAGCACCTATTAGTATGTTAGAAAGATAGATAGTATGTCAAAGTGTGTATAAATCAGCAACAAGTATAATGATAGTGACGAGAAATAGTAAGTAGTGAAGTGATAGAACATGTGATGTGTAGAGTATGATAGTAGCAAAAGTAGATGCCCCCAAGAGCCTCGGTGGGGTAGGGACCGGGTAAGGAGCTATGTTGAGTATCATACATCATGTTTGAATCTGTGAAAGGTCTTGCATTCACTTCAAGCTACTAAAAGAACATGCATGTGTATATAGAATAAGATAATGACATACTAAGAATCCGTCTAGCATAGGAAAAAAGTGAAACATGTAAGTAGAATAAGCTAACAATAGTAAATGCAACCAAGATATGAAAATATTGTGCGATTGTGATGGTGTGGTGTGAGAGGAAATATGTGTATATGGGGAGGAGCCATGTTCCCCTAGCATATGTGTGTGATATGAGGTTCATTTAGAAATAATCCTCAACACCAAGAATGATCCATAAAATAAGAGTGCATCATCGGAAATGAATGTATTGTGTCAAAGTAGATGCTAGAAACTATATATCGTGAAGTATAAAGTGTGAAGTGTGTATGATGTGAGGTTCATTAAATAATTAGACCCTCAATAATCGATTTTGAATCATAGCACTAGAGTGTGTCATTGGGTAATGATGGTATAATGTGTATATCAAATTTTTAGGAGTGTTGGAAAATATTTAACATGAAGCACGGAGCGTGAAGTTTAGTATTGCTACTAAAGAAAAATGATAGTGTTGGAAGGGGGAGAAAGTGTAATTCCCCCATAGTGTGTAAGGGATAAAATGTTATCCGACGATAGTAAAGGGCGATGGACCTCCACCCAATATCTAAAGAGAAAAAGACATGTGATAATGATCTAGGATCGTTGGTGTAGGAGAATAACTATGTGTGCATGAATGAGACCAATGTGGAGAAGAAGGTGGAGAACATATAAGAGAAATGGCTACCCCAAAGTATGGGACTTAGGCCGTGGGGAGGAATAATGGACCGATGATGACGACAATGTCATGATGTGGTCATGTGGGAATAAGGGAGCTAGGTATAGAAGTGACTTTAGAATTGAGAGGCATATGAGGCCTAGATGTCATGACTGGTACATAGATACTAGTAAGAGTGGGCTGAGAAAAATATGTACATGGTAGAATACCTTTGATAGTGACAATGCATTTGTTATGGATGAGATTGAGACACAAGTGGTGCATGGAAGGGATGTCCTAGGTAGTGCGGAGCACAGAAGACCTAAGATAATGTCACGACCAATGATTTCATAGGTGACCAAGAATAATGTGAAGATGGTAAGAGACCCAACTATGATGGGAAGAATGACACAACCATAAGAATTAGAACTGGAAATGTGATTAGAGAGGTGGTACATTTGATATCAAAAAGAAGTGCCATAAAGAATGTGTTAGGAAATAAGGGATAAAATATGTGGAACAATCCCACATAAAATCACAATAGTATAAACTAATATGCATAAAAATATCACAGATTTGAAATAAAAGTGTAAAAAATAAAAGAACACAAAATAGAGATAATATTTAACATGGTTCACCCAATTTGGGCTACATCCACTAAGAATCACTTGCTCATATTTTATTACAAGCCACCTCTTTCTCTCAATATAATACCCAAATTTGTTTAGAGATGTGCTCAACAAACTCTCTTGAATTCACACTTGAACTCACACATCTACAATTTTATGTCTCCCTACCATAAGAACATCAATAGGAAACTTCTTAAGCATTTTTATAATATCGTGGGTACCATAACTATGGGAAAAAAATTCCTCATAAACCTATGGGTAAAAATACCACCCATATGAGAAGAGAACATTTCCGAGGTATTAGCCCCAACGAGAAAACTATGGAGAGTGTATAGTACTTTTAGTGTATAGTCTTCAACACTTCCACACATGAAAACAAGCTCCACAACATAATAGTGTGCATTGGTAAGTGTTGATGGATATACCATAGTATTGTTAACGGTATAAGTATCAATAGAAGCATTGATATGCAATGAATCAAAAGAAAATGTAGCATGATAATCATGATATGAGAATGTGAAATTGGTGGTTGTACATCAGTAGTAGCAAAAAAAGAAATTCAAGAGGTTACAAGGAAGGAGGAGGCATAACATGATATGTATGATTTGTAGAAGATTCATTAGGTTGTTTGTCATGCTTTGGTAAAGGTTCATTGAATAATTTTAGCTTTTATTATCATTAACTGGTTTGGAAGTAGATGGCTCAAGGAGCTCAATTACACTTTGTTATCAATAAGATCTTGAATTACATGTTTAAGATTAAATCGGTGATAAGTAGAATGTCCAATACATTGGTGGTATTCACAGGCGTGTATTTTAATAGTAACTACGACCATGAGGGTGAGAAGGATCGAGGTTGAGCGGTAGAGGAAGAGTAATAATATTTCTTTCATAAAGTTATGGTAACATAAGTTGAGGTGCATGTACGCACCCAAATTTGCATGGTGCTACATTTTCAGAACAGCTCAAATCCCCAATGATGATAATTTCATTTCCAGATTAAAATGGTGTATCCAAGTCCAACTTTCTCGTTTGCATCATCTTCTTGTAGCTTAGTTTTCCTTACTTATCTTTTCCTAGCTTTTCCCACTTTCTTAGTTACTTTTCAACCCTTTTCCTAGAATTCTATCCATTAGTTACGGAACCACGTCAACAGTTTTGTAACCACCACGAAATTACTCAAGTTTTGGTCTTCCTTAAGTAGCAGCTTACCCAACCTCCACGGAATTACGTAACCGCTGATCAAAGACAGGACTGGTCAGCCCATGTGCATTTACCCAAGACTTTTCCATCATGTTCGAATGCATGTTACCTTTTCCCAAGTTGATAACTTGGATGTTTCTTGACTAAATCAGTTGTCATTGAGCTTTTTATATGTGTATAGACTTCTTCTCCTTCACTTACTATTATTAGTAAGTTAAATGCCCCTTCCCATGGTGATTTGGCACTTCTTGGTTGTCAAGTGTGTTGCACCATTTCCTTGCCAACTTTCTATAAAAATAGTTCTTTTTCCCGAAGCATTGGTTGGAGTATTTTGATTTGTAATTACACTATTATGCTATCAGAATCTTACCAAGAAGTACACAAGAAAACATAGTTCATTTTCCTTTTTATTCTCTTACTTACATTTCTATTAGAATGTTTGTAAACCAAATAGTTCCAAAGACTCCATTTCTTCTACACACTTCCAACACAATTCCCTGGACACATTTGGATTCACCATTATAAAAAAAAGATGAGGGATCAACAAAATTATAGCCAACACTAGAAATTTTCTCGACCTATACTTCCGGTTGGGGTGTAATTGAATTATTTTGAAGCTTTCTTTGTTTTAGTTTAGATTTCAATTTGTAATCAATTTAAACATTTGTTTTAGAGAAGTAGAATTTTTAATTAGCTACATTTCATGTAAGTAGCTTCCATTAAGGATTTATTCTTAGCTCATCCCTATGGATTTTTCTAGGAAGGATTTGGAGGAAGTTCTTGTGCACAAGTATTTCATTTCTTCATAATCAAAACACCTGTAGCTTTATTTTGTTCATTTAGTTAGATTGTGCATGCATACAAGCAAGACTTCTATTGAAAACTTCCTCCTTCTCATCTATGTGGATCTACAAGGAAGTGAGTTTGAATAAGTTTTTTTTTCTATGCACTTCATTAGGCTTATTCACAAAAGCTTATGTATGAATTTTAGTGTTTTACCGTAGAAGTCTCTGGGGAAGAAATTTCTTCTGAGAAGCTTTCAATTCTTCCCATGATTTTAAGGTAGAACTAGAGGAAATTAGATCCACAATTACAAATTAGTAAAATCCTCTATTTTAATTAGAGTTTAATAAATCCATTATGCAACAGTAGTAAGAAACCACATCCGCTATTTCACGGTTTAGTTATTTTTTTGTTTACAATATAAGTAGTTTCCATTTAATTAGAAGAAATTGTATTTTCTATGTAGATTTCATTTATTTAATTCCAGAAGTGTGTGTGTGTACCAAGAAAATCCTCAAAACATAGATTAGATTAATTAGATTTGTTTATTTGTCTTATTCCCTTTCATTTAAAATATTGAAAATACAAAAACAAGTAGATTAGATTTACTTTATCACTTCAATTAATTAGTTTCATTTTGTTAAATTAATTAGTTTCATGTAGATTTAATTAAATTCAAGGAGAGTAATCAATTTTGTTTAATTAAAAAAATTGCATTTCTTTGTTAATTTAGGCACATATATTTAATTAGATGGGAATTAACACAACTCCCTACATTTTCTTAGTTTGATTAGGTTGCCCAAACATTGACCTTTCCCTTTCAGATTCTTTACATGTTTTTTTATTTCCTTATTTAATTATTTACATGTCCACATGACCATCCAAGGCCCCAGGTAACCCAGACAAATAATGTGTGATCCAAGAGTGCCACAACCAAACATAGTAACACAATTGACAGATATTGACTACGGCCTTAGTTAATTCATATTCCAAACCACCCCAGTTCTTCCAACCATTATCTCACAACTGATATCCTTGAACGCAGCGAAGCAAACAATATTAATGAGTTTCGAATAATCAGCCATTTGGCTCGAGACTAGATTCCGCAATCCATAGATTTTTCCTTCTCACACCTCCATGACCTTGTCTGGATATTTCCACGCAAGCAGTCATGGATAATTCCCACATATTCCATAGCCCATTTGAGGTATATTTGGTGATTTGACATTGATTGAAACCTTCGTCCAACCATTATCCTTGATCACTCCATCTCACATGAACTAGTGAAACATGTGTTCATTTCCTTAAATAATCAAATTCTCATAGTGCTCATAGAAGACATTTGTTTTCCTTGATATACTTCTTATACATTTTCTCCTATTTTTACATATTCATCCTATTCACTATATTTATCCATTCCATAGCCATCTTTCCATATCATATAGGTTGCCCCAACATGACCTTGGGAGGTCGAGAGCTTCCTAGGGTCACATGTTGATTCTTAAACGTACAAAATAAGTTAACCTACACGTGAATGACTAGTTCCTTCTTATTTTCTTTTCTTTCATTGTTATTACCTCACCTTTCCACTTTTCCCTTATTTTGATGGGTATTTTATACCTCCCAAATATGTCGTATATATTTTTGTGGGGCATTTTGCTCGATAGATACTACACCAACCTTCAACCACAACAATCCCCTTCATTTTTAGGATGGGATAAAAATTACACAAACAATGCGTAAAACTCCCTAGTTACATCTCAAACCCCACTAGTCATGTGAGAATAGAGGAGGTTGATCAACCTTTAAACATGCAATACAATCAATCTAATTTGAACAACATGAAATATACAGGTGTGAATATAGATCTTATCCTAGAAAATTTTCAAGACCTCATATTACCATGCAATCCATAGAAGATTATGTTTTTAAGGAAAACAAGAATGACAATGTTGAACAATTCATAAGAGGGTATCATGTGTCCTCTCAACCAAACCCTACACTGTAGGAACCCAAACAAGAGACTCAATCCTCACCCCATGATTTTATTTTCACATTATTAGGGAGGATTAGAGAACTAAAGGGCTTCAAACTTCACAACCAACCTATGTAATAGGGTAGAACATGAGGTATACCATCAACAACAAAGGATACACCCTATCAATTAACAACTAATGCAACATCTTGTGCAATAAGGTTATCATGTCCAATAAAATGTGGGTGATCTTCTCATAGTTTCTCACACACTAGGGATGGGCCTCATCCTTCTCACACTTATCATACACAAGGGATGGTCAAAAGTTCCTTCTCAAATGTTGCTTCATCAGAAATATGACATTCCATGGTTTCATGACCATTTTCCCATTTCCTATTGTTGTTCCACCTTACCTACATATGTATGTGAATTCCCCTGATGGACCCATATACCTTCCCTAGTCCTTATGCATCGTATCTATTTGTTCCATATATTCCAAACAATGCCTACAATAAAACATATCTAACTCCTCCTCCACCTCCTCATCAAGGAGATTCAATGGTGGAATATTACGCAATGGGTACTTACGTTGAGTATCTGAAAGAACCCTTAACATTACTATATGGGGTGTCATGGTCGCATGTCTATTTCTTGATCTTCCTAAATTTAAGGGGAGATCAAAATGTTCACATCAAGGCCTATGCTACTTTCATTAAGGAGTTGATTCCTTGGGATTTTGTAATAGCTAAAATATTTCCAAAGACTCTTGAGGGAATTGCATTAGATTAGTACTATCACATTCTTGAAGATTCTTGCATTCCTTTAAACAACTTGTTTTGGAATTCATCGTAACATTTGATATGAAAAAGTTTCTTCAAACAAGAATTAAGGAGTTTCTACATATTATACAAGAGAAAAACAAATCTCCCACCCATTTCATTCATATATGGTGTCAAGTTATTTACTCCTCTACAAGCGCACCTAACATATAGACCAAATGGAAATTTTTTATTTCTTCCTTCACTTGCTCAATCGAGAGACCAGAGAGGAAGTTCAAAAGTTTCCTTTCCACAATTATGAAGAAGTATTGGAAGGTGCACTTTGAATCGACTAAGATGCTATCGATCATGGGCATAAGACTTACAAATTAAATGGGAAATTGTGTCCCCTAATCAAAATAATGCCAATCATCAAAACAAAGGAGCCAATAACCAAGAAATCTACGGTCTTGAATTACAATTGTGGTGCCACCATGGATGGTGTTACTTGATCAACCAAAGAATGTTGGTTTTACAAATAATGAAAAATTGATAATCATAACAATAACAACAACAACAACAATTTGGGAAATCAAAGTGGGCCTAATAATGTTTCCTCAAAAAATGGTTGATGTTAATTGCCCACCTCCTGAGCATGAGCTCAAACCAGAGGCTCGAACCAATACCAAAATGTTTTTCAAGGGGAAAAAATATGGTTATAACAACAACTTTCAAAACTATATCCTGGGATTGTAATCAACAATGAACTCAAATCAAATGCCCAGAGACTACAATCCCAATCTATATTGTGGTTTCCATAACGTCATCGGTCATGATGCTAGGAATTATAGATATTTTAACAAGTTTCTATATATACTTCCGATAACCAAAGGCAGCTCTTTTTGGACATGTTCTTAGTGAATCGTGAGATAACTTTACAACCTAGTCACATGGGACTCATTCGCCTCGAGAATACAAACCTAGGCATCTATCAGGAACCCAATTCCCTAAACTTCCTAAAGATGTTAAAGTAAACCATAAAAACATAAACAAGGGCATTCCTATTGGGAACAATATACCATGAAGCCTCAACCTTTGATAACTCTCAATTTTCCCTAACCTCATCTCAAATGAAAATGCAAATATCTTGGGATTAGTTGATGTATAGGTTGAATCTGAAATTAGCCCAACAACTCGAGAAAGGGAATACATTTCACAACCCCTTCCCTCTCATTCTCTCTTGTAGGATGATGCTCCTATAGTCTCAAAACATGTAGGAGCTTATGATTTGATTTTGGATTTGAACAAGACCTTTTCTCAAAAATCATTTTTAGATTTTTAAATAACTCCCTATACATTTTGTTGTGTTATTAGATTCATTTGGTTTTGGTCACCAAGTCCATGTTATGCCTCCTCTTGGAGCTCAAATAAATCATATTAAATTTGATGTTCATCCTTTAGGACAAAATGACATGGATACCCGGTTTGTCTTCAATATAAGTAAGATGCCTTCTGATGATAAAACACTCTAAAAAGTGATCTTTCTTTATATTTGTAAGTTTGGGTTTATAAAAATTTCATCAAAAAAGCAATGATTGATAAAGGGGATATTGTGAATGTAGTTTCCTTATCTTTCTTGCAGAATTTGGGGTACGGTGATACTAATTTATCCTCTACAAGAAACATGTTGCAATGGTATGACAGTCTTAAAGCTACTTGGACTGGGAACATATTTCTTCATGTCTCCCTTAGACTGAAAATGATTTTAATCAAGTTCTACATCATTGAAAAGGAAATGAATTACAACATGATTCTTGGTAGACCATGGATTCACTAGATGAAGGATATTCCTTTGACCTTATTTCAAGAATGTGTATTTCTCCACTTGGGAAAGATCTTCGTTTCTCGGGGATCCTAATCCATTTGACATTCACTTAGAAAATCTCAAGAAGAAACCAGGGGTTCACTTAGAGTATGAGATCCATGTAAGCCAATTAAACAAACAAATTTCATCAAAATAATTGGTTACAACCACCTGAATGTTCCAAAAGTCGAGGTTGATCATGAAATAATAATGAGCCAAAAAAAATACTAATAATGGTAAATAAATATTTGTAGAATTTATGTCCACTAAAACCACAGTGGAGATCGTGAAAATATTATAGCGTGATGAGCCGATATTCCTCCCATTTGAACTACAAGGAGTAGGTACCTTCTTGGTATAACATCTCATCTTTTCAATGATCTCACTCTAAGTGTAAGCATGATAGAATTAGCAAAGAAAGAAGAGAATTTTAAGAACAAAATGATACCCATAAAATCCATCTCTAGGGATTCTTCCATTCCTAGCCTTGGTCTAGACACAAATATGTCAAAAACCAAGCTTATTATGTCCACAAGACATAATCCCATAAGCATATACAAACATCAAATGTAACCAATACTTCCTACGTAGGGAATAGAGTTGAGCATCATACTCATGCTCACATGAATATGATATGTCAAGAATGTGATAAAAGGCTTATGAAAACATCTTTCAAATGGATGGATTCATGTCAAGGTTAGATTACAATATATACACTATTATAGGTAAGGGTTATAAGTTTAAACCCAAGGTAGTAGGCCCTTTTCAAGAGAATGGAAACTTCAAATATCATGTGTATCATTTGTGTACCTTGGGAGGTGAGGAGTTTGACATCCATCAACTCACTTCACCCTAAATTCTTCTATGCATAGTTCATTTGCATCTCCACTTGTACATTATTGCATCCATACTATATATCATCTGCATTATCATTTTGTGAAATTATAAAATGAGAAACTTAATTTTCAAGAAACTTTTAAATATCGGCAAAAGCATTCAATCATATCTCTTTAATCATCCATCATATCATCTCCAAACTATTTAATATTTCTATTATTTCAGCTATTAAGATAGAATTTTTACATTGATCCTACAAAGACTTACACACTTAGTTCTATTCATGGTTTCTTCTAGCTCAGGTGTCTTTTCCCATAGTTTGTTTTAGAAGATTCTTAATGTCACATCTTTCCCTAAAACCTCTTTAACAAAAGTTTCTAAACATTTCACCTAAATATCTTTTCTTTCTATCTCAACCTTTGGTGGTGAGCCCTCGCATCTTATTGGTTACATGGAGTTGAGGCTAGGGGCAAGCATTCCTTCCCAAAAGCACAAGTCTAAAATCAATAAAAATAAAATAAAATAAAACAACAATAAATACAAAAATGCTTTCTTGTGTAAATAAAACTACACTTCTTTTCCCTACTAATCTTTGGTGATAATCCCATGCTTCCGACTGGTGGTGTGAGACTAGGAAAGGAGGTAAGTGACATTACCCACCTATCTCTTATCCTTGGCGATGAGGCCATGCCTCTTACTAGTGGCATGGGGCAAGACGTAGGGGTCCCGTAAAGAATTATCAATAAGTTGTAAAAAACTCAATAACTAAAAAGTTCATTGAAATCTTAAAAACCCCAAGAAAATGAATTAGATGTGTATGTTATAAGAGATTCAATCCCTAAAATAATATTTTTCAATCAAAAGGCCATATATAGATCTAAGTCTAGATAAAATTACAATAAAATCACATTCTGAATTGGTTAGTTGACCTTGCTTAGGGTTGAGTTATAGGTTCCTAATTGGGTCTTTGTCAAAATATTGTCTTCTTGTCACCATCTCCATTCATCAAAATCATATAACTTGCATCCTTCCTAGCTCTTAGTGATGATCCCTCGCATCTTACTGGTTGTGTGGGGTTAGGAATGGAGCAAGTTCATCTTTCTATTATATCACATTCATCACATTTTTCCAATAAAACAGAAGTTCTAAATATTGTTTGAAAACCAAAGTATCTAATTACAATTTGTTCTCATGTGCAACATATATATTAAAAAGAAACAATCATTTTTTTACACATTTGCATCATCATCATCCATAGCATGCATCCATAAAATCATTTTAAAATCATCAAAAAATTATCTATCTAAGTTTACATAGATGAGACAAATCACGAATGATTCAATTCTTACAAAGAATCGTCAAACCAAAAATAAATGTATATATGTATATATCAATAATATCAAGTTTCATGTATAATTGTCATCATACTCTAGTAAGTGTGGTCAAAACACTCATCTATGAGCAAAAATCCAAAAAAATTGATATATACACAAAATGATCTCAAAGTAATAAAACAATTATAGCCTATCCCTCATTCTAGGATCCCACTGAAGGTGTAGGGAGAGGGCTCTACTACTGGCTTCTAGTGATGAGATTGACTTGTTGTAGTGTAGGAATGTCCATGTGTCAATCGATGAGAGTACCCATGAGAGTGCCCATGTGATTAGGCAGGTGATCTACCGCTGGTAACAAAGTGGCTCCACCGCAAGAATGGTCTCACCTCTATATCCTCTCGATAGCTCGTGTATCCGTCAAGTCAATCCTTATCTAGATCATGGCCTCCGTAGTATGCCATATCGGTGTGAGCACATAAGTGTGACATCCAATCATCATTAGGCATCCAACATCAGCCAAAAACTACTCTTGTGTCTTTCCCGTAGTGAGTGTGAATGTGTCTAGGAGAATTCAATGAATAAAGTATCGCAACCATCTACGATGGATGAAAAAAACAATTCAAACAATGTAAAGTTATAAAAATTTCAAAAACAAAAAAATAATAAAGTAACATATTAGATAGCTCATTAACAATATATTCTAAAGAGTAAGGTTGAGAAAAGATTATTTTACTTACTTGGATCTCCCAAAGATCTAGATGGATCAAAGATGGCATTGGTACAGAGTCGCATAGAACCTTTCTACTATGACCTCCTTTGTTATAGTCTCCCTGTACCCATTCACCATCTAAAGACTCGGCTCCTCATCCCCTCCTACAATGGTCAAAGGATCCTGTGAATGTAGTGTCTCTACATCACCTCTACCTCTACCCTAGCTACCGCAGGAAGCCTCTCCCAGTGGCAACCCACTTTGTGTCACACTCCCCCTCCCTCTCACCCTCCATCTCATTTTCTACATCTTTATACACCTCTACCTTTGTCTCAACCTCCGCCTATTTCTCTACCTCTCGCCTCTATCTTGACCTCCTCCTTCTCTCCACTGTGTGCGGGTCCTACTTGATCTACAGTGGAATCTACCTTAGCTCTACTTCTTGCTCATTGAACCGATTTCATGTAACTTGAGGTGTGTCAATCATAACTCCAAGAGTGACAAGAGTCCACTCAAACTTTCCCTTGGGAAATCTATCACCTCTCTCGATCCCTCTATACATTTTAAAACTAATGGGAGGGCATTAACATAAGGTAACCCAAACTACTATGGTACCCCGTGAAATGAATGAGCCTCTACTCTATTGGTATGATCTACTAACTATGTAGTAGAACTACATGTAGTTAGAATAATAGTCTCCTCACATCATGGGCCATTCATGTCCCGATATAGCCGTGTGATCATGTCATCTATGGTAAGTGTAGAAATTGATCGATGTGGCCCCTTGAGTGGAGCCATGTCAACCCATCTCACTACTCTAATCACCTCGGGATCTACTATCCCAATGTCCCTATGATAAGGGATCATGTGCTCATATACTCACCTCATGAGCAATGTGGGATGACTTAAGGATTTTCCTTCACGGAGAACTCTATACAAATCATGATAACTAGATCCAATAATTTCACTTCCCCATGTATATATGTGGCCATGATGTTCAATGTTTTGTATGATGGGTACAAAACAATAGAGTAGTTTTTCTCCACCCTTGTCCCCAACTAAGTGGGAAGAAAATATACCAATATGGCCTTACCCAAGCCAGTGGATAGGTGCAAACAAAGCTAATAAATCTCATCCCATGCTTTACACCCATGATAGGTGTTTTTGCATCTCCCATGTATGTTTCCCAGTATGGGTCTATACTATTATACTCGCACTAACCAAGGTTAGCTTCCTACCAAAGTGATGAAACCCCAAAATCTAGTAGACATCCTCTAAAGTTATATTCCACTCCCCCTAACTCCATGCAACTTGAAAGTGTTTCGGTCTACATCCCAAAGAACTCAATAAATCACATAATACATGACTAGCACATGTGACTAATAGGCATGTTATATCCTCCATATCCCAACCCTATGTAACAAGTCCCTCTCATGCTAAGTCAGTTCATTCAAAATTGGGGAAACCAATCACACTTGCGATATCTGATCCATCCGACATACTTCCCATGCATAAATAAAAATCAAAAAGATCAAGTTAGAATCATATTAATGCATAATAAGCTCATGCAAAAACATACAAAAATCAAAAATCAAAATTTTGCAATACTTAGTCAAAATCTAGAAGCTTCCTTGACAATTACACAACCGCCACTCTATGTAAAGTGGTAGTTACATAACCACCTTAGGAATTCCACATTTTTCATGTTCTTTATAGTGGTTGCAGTAACCAACATAGTGGTTTCACCACCACTTCTTTATGCAAATATGTTATTGCATAATCGCCATAATGGGTCCTTCACATCCCATGTGGTGCCTCGTAATAGTCAGACTTCACTATAAAATTATCAAAAATAACCCCCTATGTCAATTTTTTCACATTTCCTACATTTTAGGGTAGAAATAAACAAATTTATATAACTCACATGTTCATGACCCACTACTCCTCCCGCTGTTTGGGCTACTATCGCTTCTAAAACTCTTCATTTTGACTATATTCTCTTGTAAAACCATCACATGTAATCCAGAGCTCAAATTTCACTAAGTGGGTAAGTGCAAATGATTTCTAAAATAGTAATTTTGAGATATATATAGTATGTTTTGAGTGTGTGTGATTTGAACGGCAGGGAGCATTGGTGCAAGTATATCTCTATCCCCGTGGATATGGTAAGTAGTCTTGTCATTTTAGTTTTAATATTTTGTCGATTATACATTATATCTGCACTTGATTCCCATTTTCTCTTGCAGTGGGCGGAAGCTTGGATTGTGTAACTTGAACACATGATCATGTCGGTATAATTTCTAACTTTCTTGTTTGGGAGCGTCATACTCGAACTTCATGTTTTACGCCTCTTCATGGCTAAAACACTTCTCTGAGGGGGAAATATGTACGCACCCAAATTTGCATGTGCCACATTATTCGAACATTTCAAATCCCCAATGATGATAATTTTGTTTCCAAATTAAAATGGTGTATCTAAGTCCAACTTTCTAATTTGCAACATGCTCTTATATCTTATTTTTCCTTATTTTTTTCCTAGATTTTCCCACTTTCCTAGTTACTTTTTCATCCTTTTCCTAGCATTCTAGCATTTACTTATGGAACCGCTCTCCGACAGCTTGCGTAACCATCACACCTTGTATGTGTAATTTCTAGTCTTCCTTAAGTGGTGGTTGCGTAACTACCAATCTATGTGAACCGGTGGTTCTGCATGCGCATTTAACCAAGACTTTTCCATCATGTTATAAACATTGTTGCCTTTTTTTTGAAGTTGATATCTCACACATTTCTTACCTAATTCATCTTCCATTGAGATTTTTAGATGGGTATATATTTCTTCTCCTTCACTTAATATTATTAGTAAGTTAACTGCCCCTTATCATGGTTATTTGGCACTTCTTGGTTGTCAAGTGTGTTGCACCATTTCTCTACCAACTTTCTATAAAAACCAAGATTTTTCTCGAAGCATTGGTTGGAGTATTTTGATTTAGAATTGTATTGTTATACTGCTGGAATCCTACCAATAAGTACACAAGCAAACACAATTCATTTTCATTTTTATTTTATTTCTTGCATTCTTTATAGACTACCTACAAAACAGATAGCTCAAGCACTCCTTCAATTCTTCTACACACTTCCAGCACAGCTCCCTGGACACATTTGGATTCACCATTGGAAAATAAGCTGAGGGGATCAAAAAAATCACAACCAACACTAGAAATTGTCTCAGTTCTACACTTCTAGGTTGGGGGTGTGATTTATTTTTTTAAGTTTTCTTTGTTCCAGTTTAGATTTCAATCTTAATTAATTTTTTAAAAAAATAGAGAAGTAGAATTTGTAATTAGCTATATTTCTTGTAAGTATCTTCCATTGAGGATTTCTTCTCATCTCATCCTTGTGGATTTGTCTAGGAAGGATTTGGAGGAAGTTCTTGTGCATAGAGTATTTCATTTCTTCATAATCAAAACACATGTAGCTTTCTTTTGTTCATTTAGTTAGATTGTGCCTGCATACAAGCAAGGATTCTATTGAAAACTTCCTCCTTGCTTATCCTTGTGGATTTGCAAGGGAAGTGAGTTTGAAGAAGTTTTTTTCTATGTATTTCATTGAGTTTCTTCACAAAAATATTCTATAGGAATTTTAG
Source organism: Taxus wallichiana var. yunnanensis (assembly GCA_018340775.1). Lineage (NCBI taxonomy): Eukaryota > Viridiplantae > Streptophyta > Pinopsida > Cupressales > Taxaceae > Taxus > Taxus wallichiana. The sequence goes on from CM031238.1 coordinate 347,330,932, forward strand.
TGTTTTGTCAGGGAATTCTCAGGGGAAGAAATTGCTTCTGAGAAGCTTTCAATTCTTCCCATGATTCTGAGGTAGAACCAGAGGAAATTAGATCCACAATTACAAATTAGGAAAATATTTTGTTCTAATTAGAGTAGATTAAATTCATTCTACAATAGGGAAGTAGCCACATCCGACTATTTCACTATGTAGTTACTTTGTTTAGAATAGAAGAAGTTTCCATTTAATTAGAAGCAATTGTATTGTCTGTGTAGCTTTCATTTATTTAATTCCAAAACCAAGTAAATCCTCGAAACATAGATTAGATTTGTTTATTTGTCTTATTCCCTTTCATTTACAATATCTCGAAAATAGAAAAACAAGTAGATTATATTTAATTTATTGCTTCAATTAATTAGTTTCCTTTTGTTAAATTAATTAGTTGCACATAGATTTAATTAAATTCAAGGAGAGTAATCAATTTTTTTAATTAAAATTTGTTTGTATTTCTTTGTTAATTTAGGCACATAGATTTAATTAGACGGGAATCAACACAACTCCCTACATTTCCTTAGTTGGCTTAGGTTACCCGAACATTGACCTTTCCCCTTTCAGATTTTTTGTGTGTTTGTTTATTTCCTTAGGTTAATTGTTTACATGTCCACATGACCATCCAAGGCCCTAGGAAACCCAGACAAAGAGTGTGTGATCCAAGAGTGCCACAACCGAACACAATTACATAATTGATAGATATTGATCAGGGCCTTAGGTAACTCATATTCCAAACCACCCCAATTCCGCCAAGCATTATATCATAGATGATAGCCTTGAAAAATAAACGGAAAAAAACTAACAAGTTATGGTGCAATCAACCTGGTTGAGACTAGATTCCACAATCCATAGATTTTTCCTTCTCATACGTCTCTTCTCACACCTCCATGACCTTTTGGATATTTCTATGCAAAAATGCAAGAAAATTCCCACATATTCCACAGCCCATTTGAGGTATATTTGGTGATTCTAACATTGATCAAAACCTTTGTGTAGCCATTATCCTTGATCACTCCATCTCACTCGAACAAGTTAGACAAACATTCATTTCCTTAAATGAGCCAATCCTTGTAGTGCCCATAGAAGAAATTTGTTTTCCTTAATATACTTCTTAGCCATTTTCACCTATTTTTGCATATTCCACCTAGTCATCCTATTTATCCATTCCATATCCATCTTTCCATCTCATATCAGTACTGCCGCAACTTGACCTCGGGAGGTTAAGTACGTCCTAGTGGTCAAGTGTTTATTCTTAGACGTACGGGCCTATGGTAGTTTAGTAAAAGTATGCCTTGTGGGTTACAATTGAATATTTTCAAGTATAGAAATAGCATTAATAGTGGCCTTAGCTTCATGTTCTTAGGATATGTTTTTAAATTAGATTTAGCTTGAAACTTGTTAGAAGATGAGGATGAAGAAGTATCATAGTATTTCAATTTTCCCATAGATAAAATTTTCCTTCACGTAATTTCAAAGCAGTATGGCATAGTTTATCAAAGTAAGAAGAGGTCTCGAAGATAACACTCTCTTGAAGTGGAGGTAAGAGAATTTTAATAAAAATATATTTCGGTTCTCAATCATCTAGGTCATTGGTCATCTTAGCAATTTTGTTCTTATAACACAAAACATAGTCAATGAGACGCTCGTTTGATCCTTTTTGAGTTGAGAAATTTGTGAAAAGATATATTGGTGTCAATATTGATAAAAAAATTGAACAAGGAAAACATCGAATAATGATGTGAAGTAGGTTACTTAATGAATAGGTAGATCATAAACCTATCACATAGCGTAATCTTGCAAACTTCTAGGAAACAATTTAGCCAATAACATAAGATCATCCACATAGTCAAGACATGCCACATGAAAGGAACGATGGTGCTCTTGAGGGTTTCAATGGTCATTTAAGGTTAGAATCTTAGGTGTAATGAAGTTGGGAGGGAATGGATAAGATTAAATGGTGGGTGTGAAAGGGCTATGAAGGAGAAGAGATGAGTCTAGAGATGTAGAGGAATGTGTAGGAGCTTGTTGTAATTGGTAGATTTGCAACAGTAGATCATGGTATAAAGAAGCTAAGTCCGAGTACCGAAGAGGATACTTTTTGTGTGTGAAAGGTAATAGATAGGGTGAAATTATTGGTAGGAGTAGGCATATAAATAGGAACAATGGAGGTAGGTGGAAGGGTATAAGCAGGAAGTTGTGTCGTAATAGGAAGAGAAATGTTATTAGATACTAAAGAGTTGATCTAAGCTAGATTAGTGGCTTCCTCATGCACACCGAATAATAATATATCTAGGTCTTGAGGATGTTTAGAAATATGGTCCTGGAGATCATGAAGATCTTAGTTAATAAAGGGTACATAAGTTTCTACCACAGAGAAGAATTAGAAGAATGCCTAGAAACAAGGTAGGATTCAAGTGAGCGGGTTCACTAAATGATTTAATATAAATTAAATTAAATATAATTTCATATTAACAACTATAATGAATGATATAAAAATGATATAATACAAGTAAATGAATAAGCAATAAGCAAGCAATTATATGAAAACCTAAGAAAATAGAGGAATAAATCACTTACCTTATTTCGAGTGATTCAAAGTGATCCGGGTAGGTGAATAGTCAAATGACTTGAAGCAACATCGTCAAGGCTTACAAAGTTTGAGACCAAGAAATGTGCAGGATAGAAGTTCCCATGGGAGGAAAGGAGCGCCCAAGTACTAGTGAGTGGATTTGGGTGCTAGTGTTTGTACAGATTCTCAAGTTCTAATATTTTTGTGTAGGAGGAGCTTCGTTGTTGATCTTTATTTTTCACTCTAGATTTTTCCCAATGTCATTTTCTGCAAATGTAACATGTAAATAGATACCTAGCTATGCATACCTACAAACCACATAAAAAATTAATATGCGTAATGGGAAGTCAAACTCGACCCAAAGTGATCACATAAGGAGTGAACTTAGTACCGAACGTTGCACTACATTTCGTAATCCATGTAATTCTATGTGGAAGTCTATGTAATGATGCCCTAGGATGCCCTTATGCGCAAAGTTACATAGTGATAGCGGGTTGGATCTAGAATATATAAAATGTATAGAATATGTGAGATGGAATAAAATAGACTTCCCCTCCTATGCAAAGATATATGCAGTGATGCAACCATTTTCGCTTGAGTGAATGTGCTAGATAGATACTTTGTAATGCTCTTGTGCCTTTGGATGCAAGCTTAGGTGATAGTAGATAATGCTAGTGCTTAGCCCTTTATTTTAGAGCTATAACTATGTATATATGATTCCCTTGTTTGAATTTTGTAATTGACAACTGGAAGGCTGATCCAAAAGTGTAAAGGATGCCCCGAAAGTAAAAGAGACCCAAAAGAGTGAGAAAATTCTAGAGAGGGTCAGGAATGCCCATAAGGGATAGGATCACTTGGGTGCTTTTGTCCTAAATGGGTGTTGTGTCTGAGGCCATAAAGGATAAATAAACTAAGTACTAAATGGGTTGTCAGTGTGTCTAAGGTCAATAAAGTATAAGAGACAAATAAAAATACCAAAAAGACATTTTCAATTACTAGTTTTCTTGTGTAGGAATCATGTATATAATAGTATGCTCCATGACCTAGAAATATACCAAAGTGCATAGATTTAGTGTATACAAGGGGATTTGGCTGTCTTGTAAGTAGTAGCACACTAGAAGGTTAAGGATGTAGTATGTGAAAGAGGAAATTTATAAGACCTTGACTTGGTGAAATGACTTGGAAATAGTCAAAATAGATGTAAAATAAAATTTACCACATTAAATACACTCAAAAAAAAAAAAATGTATAAAGGGGTGAGCAATAGTTATTGTTATCCATTTTCACCTCCCAGAGAAAATTGACAATAGGGAGCCTCAGACCGCCTGTGGTTTTCAAAGGGCCCACTAGTCATACTAGAGCATACAGAAAGCCTCTTTATTTTTTTCGCAGCATAAAAAGTCTCTGGGAAGGTTGGAAGCCATTGGAGGATTTTTTTCTCTTATGGGTTTTCAAGAATTTCAAGTTCTATTCAGTTGGAGAGAGAAACAAGTGGGGGTCACTCACAATAAAAATGGCCAACATCAGAAAATGTGACATTTCAAGTTCCAGTGGTGCCCATTTCCTTTCCTCACCGAGAAAATTTGGAAAAAAACATGAAAAAATGCAAAAAAAATGGCTTAAAACTCGCCCAAGAAGGCCTCAAAGTGGATCAAAAACTAGCTCACCAAGCGCCTTAGCAAGCTACTCGGTGAGCTCACATTATACATAGTGTGGAAAAGTTCAAGTATAAGTCTCAAGAGATCTCATCAAAATTTCAACGCAGAGTTGAGCCGAGCTCATGTGGATTCGCAAATGAAGATAAGGAAGATTTCCATGTGGAGCTCATAGAGGCCATAAAACGAAATCGACTTGACCGAGCTAGACCAAGCCGTAGGGAAAGAAGTCATAGTAGGGCCATGGTGAGCCAAGACGAGCTTAAGTAAAGATGGAGACCAAGACTTTACTTTCACGTCTTTCACCATAATGTATCAAAACATAAAAAGGTCTACCTTCCCGCAACCACTTGATTTACAACAAGTGTACACCTCCTAGGGCTAAAGTAAAAATTTTCTCATGCCACTTCATAGTTGTGAATATCTAATTAGAATTCATTGGGCCCTGACTAATTCAGGAATTTTGCAAATATAACAAAAAGTGACAAGTTCATCAAATAGACCTGCCATGCCACATCCAATTAGAGACGAACATGTATCTGTGGACATTAAGAAACAATTTACAAAAGAGACACGATCGTGGAACATGCCCAAATAAAAAATTCCCCATGCAGAGAGAAAACTATAAATAATACCATGACTCAACATGATCCACGACCTTAGGAAAGGACTGACAATGACACCTCATGAAAGAAAAAAATTCACGCATCCACACAGGAAGATAGAAATTACATCAAACCGCATACTAAAAATTTTGAAACAAAAAGGTTGAGATTATAATTGAGTGCCAACACCGGCTCTCGACTGGGATGGGCACTCCCGTGAATGCCACAAGAATAAAAGATAATGCAACAACAATGTACCATGTGTCAAAAATCATTGGGCCATGGAGTCAAGATCCGAACTCCAAAGCAAAGAAATAATAGCCAACCCTCCAGAACAAACCGAGAAACCAACAAAAACCGGTCACCAAGGACTGGGACAAACCGAAACAAAAATGAAAAAAACATAACAAAACCAAAAATTGTACATTGTACAATGATGCATACCTTAATTCCGAGGAATCAGTCAAGGAAATGTTTCAAGTTCTTTCCATTAACAAGAAACTCAAGCATTTCTCCATCTAAATCTTTTAGGAAAAAGGTATGCTCACCAATTCTAATGTCAATAGAATAAGGACCCATCCATAATGCGTCAAACTTTCCATGTTTTCCCTTATCCTCATGTCTCTATCCCATAGTAGTACAAGATCTCCCACACTGAAAAACTCTTGGGGTCACCTTTTTATCAAACAGTCTCTTCAACTTCTCCCTAAACTTCACATGTCTTTGATGGGATTCTCTTCTCTCTTCATCTAATTTGACAATTTTATTTATACGAGAATCATAGGGACTAATCTCTTGATCCTCCGCTTTTGAATAAATTGATAAGAAGATAATTGCATATGTAGGGGGAGGAGAGCCTGAGTTCCATATACCAATTCAAATAGGCGCTTTCCAATGTAGCTCTTTTAATAGTAATTATGTCAGCCCAAATAACAAACTTTAACTGCTCACCCCACTTTCGTTTATTTAATTCCAAGGTCCTCCTGATTATCTTCAACATATTTTTGTTACTTGATTCTACTTTTCCATTACCTTAGGGATTGTAATTGGAAGCATATGCTAAATTTATCCCATACTCTTGACACATGGCTACCAAAGGTTTAGCTCAAAAACTCATAGCATTGTCAACAACTATTTTAGCAGGCACTCCAAACCTACAAATTATATGATTTAAAATGAAGTCCATGACAATTTGGTGAGTTGATTTCTTAGTAGGGATTTCCTCTACCCATTTGGTGAAGTAGTCAGTGGCTACCAATATCCATTGACTTGAAGAATCTAAAATCTCCTAACGAATTCCATCCCCCATTACTTAAAAGGGGCTTCAATTGATACAAGCTGCAACGAAATAATGGAAGTTTTTGAGAGTTGTCTCTCCAAGCCAAATCAGCAAGCCAGGTATGTTTTGGGTGGTAGATTACGAATGCATTGGAGTTTCGGGGCCTGAGGGCCCGCGTGAACTCGGGCCTTGTATTCCTTAAGTTTCTTCATTTTCTCAATTGAATGTAGTGTGGGTGCAAGGGTTTTGCAAGTCCTCAAAAAGCCGACTTAACTCGAGTTATCCACAAGTGGGGATTTTGATTCGAGGTGGTCAATAGATGTGGAGAATGTGGGTTCAACAAGCCTATAATACACAAGACAGTGAGACATTGGGATCCGCATCGACCAACTTTTTGTTGTACATATATATGAAGCAAAGAAAAGCAATCAAGAGTATGAATGGAGTTCCCATGAACATGAAGACACCCACATTTTATTGGGTGAGTTAGTGAACGCATGGAATGGAGGACCCCGCCGAGGTGTAAGGTAAGTCACCGGGAGGTGATAAGGAGTGAGGAAGTTGTCAAGTTGACGCCGAGAAAGAAGATAAAAGGTAGGTTGGTAGGGAAGAGGTCAGCGATGTGGAAAGTATCCCCGACATGTTGAGAAGATCTCAAATAAATGCAAAGAAAGGTGCCAACTCGGCGAGCCAACTCGCAAGCTACCCAAGTGGAACTTGTTTAAAAAAATCAAACACTCAACCTCTCCCATATCATAAAAATGAAATTGGTGGGTCCCACCAACAATTTTAAATGCCTAGGTCATTAAAATGATGTAAAACATTATATAAAGGAGGAAAAATATTAAAATGATCATTTCCAACCATTTTTTTAATGCACAGTCCCGTAGAAGCAACAACCAAGCCTCGAGGATAAATATATAGAGTTTCCCACACTCAGAGGCCATAAATTTTTCCTTTCTCAACTAAATGGCACAAAATTTAGGAGAATTTTAGTGGCAAATATTTGTTAATTCACAAATATTTTGGTTTTCAAAATTTGAAATTGGTGAATTTTTCGGGTATGAATAGGGACTAGGTCGCCAAAATTTTCTGGGTACAAGTTAATGTTAGGGGTCAGTTTGCCTAGGAGTTTCCACTGACAACCGACTTGTTATCATTAAAATTACCCTTATAGCAAAATTAAAATATGTCAAATTCACCTCATATATATATTCTATTTAATTATTTATAGTTTATTATTCATAGTTCTAAACATCGAACTTTGGAACCTCCATAAATTTGTGATTACCAAATATTTCATTAAGGATTTCTACTTTCAAAATTGGAGGACTGGTGAGTAGAGGAAGATATTTCCTTTCTACTTTCAAGGTACTTTAGTTTTTTTGTACTTGTAGCATGTATGTGGCATACTGTCTATCCAGTAGAGTGAAGAATGCTACCGCCAATAGCATTCAACATGGTACCGATTCAGAGTAGCATTACAATGCTCTGGTCAAGAAGATGAAGAAGAATGCTTCCTACCGTAGCATTCTACATGCTTCGGTCGGTAGTATTCTGATTGTAATGCTACTGACCAAGATCATGCAGAATACTACCAACCGGTAGCATATTGCTTTTTACCGATCGATAACATGTTTTATGCTATTGGTCGAAGAGCATTCTACATGCTTAGAAAAGTAGCATGTTGCATGCTACCAAATTAAGTAAGATTCTTTTGTCGTCGGTAGCATGTAGTCATGTTACCGGGTCGATAGCATGTTGCATTCAATCGACTAAAATCATTCTACCATGCTACCCACCCGTAGAATGTAGCATGTTACCAGCCTATAGCTTGCATCATGCTACCGAACTAAGCATGTTGTGTTCTACCACATAAGTATCATCTATTGTTCTTTTTATCACAGCATTTAAAATTTTTAGAATTATTTAGATGTTGATTACATTTATCTAATTTAAATATTTTCATGGATAGGTAAAATGGCTTCTCTAAACAATCAACAAAAGGTAGAAACATAAAAAAGAAAAGGTAGCATAGCAAATTTTTTTCAGCCCCACAAAAAAATGAAGACCCAAGTTGCTACCATTGGAAACATGAACAAGGGTACTTGGTAAGTTGTAACAGACTATCATAACTATTTGGCATTTTCCTCTTTTAATTTTTTCATTAGTACAGTTTAATTTTTTAATAATTTTCTAACGGTCAAAACATTTTTTGTTTTTGAAAACAAAAACCCTTTTGTTAATTTTATTCAGAATGAAACAGTAAACCAAACATAAACCCTAAGGAAACAATTATTTCAATAGATGAAGATTATATTGACCCAAACATGCCAGAGCTTGAAGATATTCCTACTGGTAAGTTGTAACAGACTATCATAACCATTTGGCATTTTCTTGTTTTAATTTTTTCATCAAGTATAGTTGAAAAAACTAATAATTTTGTAACAGTCAAAACTTTTTTGTTTTTGAAAACAGAAACCCCTTATGTTAATTTTATTCAGAATGAAATATTAAACCAAAACATAAACCCTAAGGAAACAATTATTTCAATAGATGAATATTATATTGACCCAGACATGCCAGAGCTTGAAGATTGTCTTGAATTCCAAATTCGTTTAAGAGATAAATGTTCAAATGAAAATATTCCAAAGAAAATATGATAATGACAGAAACCTTCAAAAAAAGTATGAGAGAAAGAAGAAAATATCTTGGACAATTGGAAGGTCATTTCAAGTAGATTGGGCAACAAAATACCCATTTATTGAGCCTATATATAGCCAGATAATGGTAGTGATACTCCCAAATAATGTAGATGTACTATTTGTACTTGGAAATTGGGTAAAGAACATAGAATGTGGCTTAAATTGGACACTATAGAAAAACATTGTGGAAAAGTCTATTACATAGTCACTGACAATTATGGGAAAAAAACAAAGAATCGTAGACGGAAAACTACAAAGGAGTGCATGCATGTTAGATATAAGGAGGAGTATGACAATAAGATGAAACACACACAAAAACTTCAGAGAAAGGAGGTACCATAAATACAAATTTTGGAAAAGCTGCAAATGAAAATCTAAAGGCAAAAACCTCATGCAGTTTTCAACCATATTCTTTATTTTGAAAATGGGTAGACCAATTTCATATTTTTTAGAATATAAAAATTTTTTCAAGTTCAATGGTTTTCCAAACCTTCCAAATTCACATTGGTCAGAGAGCAATGCCTAATAAATGGTGATATGTCTTGCGATGATTGAATAAAAAGATTTGAAATAAAATGTAAATAATGCAAGTTTCATCTCCCTTTCAATTGATGAAGTTACATTCATTGACAACACTTCTTGGGTTTGCATGCATGTATATACATTCCAGAACCACACTAGAACACCTCATTTGCTATCGATTCATAAAATACAAGAAAAATGCAATGAAAAATATTTCCAAATTGGTGATATCTAATTTGAAGGACATAAAGTAAGAATGGATAATTATTTTATAGCCACAAAGCTGATTTGTGTTGGTGTTGATGGTGCATCAATGATGTAGGGTCACAAAAATGGTCTATGTGTGTGTCTCCAAACATTTATTGCTCCTTACATGATTCATATTCATTACATGGCTCATAGGATGAATCTTGCATATAGGATAGTAAGCACATTCGAATGTGTTGAGAAATTTGAAGAGCTTATCCGTGAAGTGCATGCCTATATGTCAAGCAATCCAAAAAGATTTCTATAGTTTCAAAATTTTTCAGTTGGGGTCACAGATGGTAAGAAACTTCTTAAATATGTTGATACTAGATGGATTTATATGTATGAGCCTGTACGCAGAGTTGTTTAGGAATATTCATCTTTAATTGGTTTCATGTATAAGAACAAGTGAGGCAAGATGACAGGGAAAAATATTTTCGTTAACGACTTATAGAATTTGAAACATTTTTAAAACTTTTTGGGATTCTTCCAATGTTGCATGAGATGAATTGCATAACAAAACTTGCACAAGAACGGTCCATATATATAATGAATTCATTAGGTTTAGAAAAAGGGTGTGTCAAACTCTAGATATGTTATATAACTATGATGACTTCTTTAAAGGACATATTAAAATATCCTAAAAACTATTTCTAATTCAATATATATGGTCATCTGTGTATCTTTGTTAATGGGAAAGAGATTAAAATGCACACATTCGAAAAAGTGAGTTGATATTGTTGGAGCAGAGCTTGAAGAAGTGCCTATTACACATAATTTATATGATGTTATTATATCTGAAACAAGGAAAAAAATTCAAATGGATGTTTTATGGATGTTGTTCAGATTATGTGATTTGATATTATGAGTTGATCTAGAAAATGGACATTATTTGATGATGATATAGTTGTTGATTTAAAAATGCAATTGATGTAGTTGTTACTTTCGATGTTGTTGTGATTCACTTACTTAGATGATTTTGTGATTTTATTTGTATCATATTGATGTTCTGATATGGCCACGAGGCCAAGGAGGTATTTGTATTTTTAGGTTAAAAATATCACAACAAAACATCGGGGATCGGAGACCAACCAAAATGGAATTCTAGGTGAATTCGACAAGGTCACCATGGCAACTTGTTTTATTGTGTTGTGTGTTGTTTTGTTAGGGATTCCCATGGGGGATTTCCTTTATATGTGACCATGGGTTTGTATTTTAATTAATGTGTTTCTTTTATTATTGTTGTATGTATTTTATTAGTAATGTGTTCCTTCTTTTAATTAATTAAATTGTGATAGAATTAATGTGAGAATCATATGATTAAAATTTAAATAAATTAAATTGGGATATGGGAAAGTAATTATAAGAGTTGTTGGTTGTTTGTATTTAATTTGTAAGGGATGTGTAAGTTGTGTAAGAGCTTGTGTAAGTCAGTTTTTGGAGTATGAAATACTCCACCTCCATGAAAAATTCGAATTTGTCCTTGGGGGCTGTTTTTGGAGGCTTGTGGGACAAGTAAAACTTGTCCCATGCCTCTAAATTTAATTTACCAACCATACTTATGGTTGGAGATGTGATTTGTGATTTTTATAATGCATTTTATTAAGTCATGTTGCATGTTTTTAATTGCACACTTTCTTACATTTTATTTATTTTGTTGTCCCTTGAGGTGTGGGCTTTTTAGAGTGTGCAAGTAACTTGTCATTTTTCACCCACCTCTTTATTGTGCTTGGGAGAATGGATTTTGTCTTTTGTGTTTGAATTGGAGGATGTGTGATGTGGCATCCTACATGGATCCACATCATCCTCTTCTCTCCCTCTTCTATATAATTCAAACTCCTTGCTTGTTTTGGGTTGTTGAACCTTTTTGCATTCTTCCTTGGGGGCACATTTTTGCTGTTTTGGAGCTCTTGTGGATTGTGGAGGAATTTGGAGATATCTTCATACTTGGCATTGTTGTTTGGAACTATGTTATTGTCTTGGAAAGCTTGTTGTTTGGAAGCAAAGTAACCATGGAGAGGTAGGAATTTAACTCTCCTTTTTATGTTGTTATTATCTTGTTGTGTTGTGTGAATGGTGCATGTTTAGTTTTATTTGTTGGCTGGTTGGGTAGACTACCTTAGGGAAGGTGTAGGAGAAGGCTATGGGGAATCCATGTGGGGGCATAAGGAATGCCATTGGCATCAGATTTTGTGGAGGGAGTTTGGGTTTGGGATCCACCATGGAAAAGAAATAGCTTGCATTTCTTACTTTGTGGGGGCATAAGGAAATCTGTGGGGGCATAAGGAGGGATTTGGGGGGCATAAGGATATGTGTGGTGAAATTTATTGGTGGTTTGTTTTGGTGGATGCCCAATTCCCAATTGGGAGGCATAAGTAGCTTCCCCCATAGACCTTGCTCCTTTGGCTTGCATGATCAAGCCTGAGTTTTGATTGGTAATGTTTTCAATTGCAGTTGTGAACTATTGTTTTGTATTGAACTATGTTTTATATTGAAATGTGCATGTTTGAAAGAATGTTGTGTGTTGTGGAAGCCAATTGTTGCCATGGGTTGAATTACATCTATTATTGTATTTTGGTTGGGGCTCGGGGCCAATGATGAAGGAAGGCTTCTCCTTTCATCGATGTCTTGTTGGGTGGAGAGCATTGCCTTTCCCCTCTTTTTTGATCAACTTGAGAAAGAGAAAATGTGCATGTTGTTGTCCTGGAGCAGCAAAGGAAAAATATAGTTTGATAGTCCTCAGTGAAAACATATTCATTTGTAACCTTTCCCACTTGAAGTGGATGAAATTGTAATATGTATTTTGTGAAGAAAAGATGTATGTAATTGATTATGAAAGTGGATATTTGAAGTGTGAAAGACATTTACATTCTGCTCTATACATGGAAAAGAAAGAAATAGAATTTCTGTTAATTACAATCAAGGAATGAAAAAATGTAAAGATGTTTCTCTTTTTGAATTAATAAAGAATTGCAAGTTTACTTCTCATTGCATTGTTGGGTTGAGTTGAATGTTAAATTGTGATTGGAATCTCTGCTTTTGAAAATCGAAAGAAGAAGAAATACGTATGAGGGAATTATATTGCATTGTTTCTTTTTTTGAAATATATTAAAGTGGAAATCAGATTTGCAATTTAGCTTTGAAATGGTTTGTTTATAAACAACTAAATGTATTGACTAGTTTAGGAATGAAATGCCACATTTGAAGGATGAATTTGATAAACAAATTTCTAGAAATGGGATTTCTGTTATAAACTTAAAACTGACAATTAATTTTAATAAAAATGTACAGTTCAGACCTGCACTTAACAATCAACTTGGAATTGATATAATATAGCATGCTAAGATGTTAAGGAACTCAAATTGACAAAGAACACTTAAGAAGACAAGTTAAATTAATGCAAAATCGAATCCAATCCTCTAATAATTCATTTTTTGTCATTTGTTGGAAAAATGCAACTTGAAGAAATTGAACAAATTTACTTCCTTAAAACATTCTAAATCCTTCCTAGAGAAATCCTCCATGTCTGTTTGACATGTTGAGTGAAGGAGGAGATCCAATTTAATCAAATTTAGAAGTTGAAATTACCAATTGGCTTTTTAAAAGCCTCGCAGATCATTTTTTTGTAAAATTGACCCTTTAAACTTTATCAAAAAGTAAAATTTATGATTTCTTTGTGCAAAGAGGGCATCGAGAGCTTTCCAAAAAGTCCTCGTTTTCCCAAAATCGAGCTTTCTAGCTCAAGTTATGGCACTTTGAAGTTTTTCTTCCTTGGGGAAAATTTGGGAAAATTTTCCTGGGGCCCATGGCCCAAAAATTTCCCGTCGAAATTACCCTTAGAAAATATTTTGAAAATTTTGGCTCGGAAAATTTTCATCTTTTCCCTCCACAAATTAGCCCAACCAATCAAGGCTGCCACGTGTCCTCACGGGGGCAGCAGGAGGCGCGGCATTTTTTTTTGCCCTTAGACCTTTTGAAAATTTTGGGAAAAATTTCCATTTCTCCCCGCCCCTCGCGCCTATCACAGCTGCCACGTGGCAGCTTTGGGTGCTAGCGGGGGGGGGGGAACCCTTTGTTTTTTTTTTAAATTTTTGTCTTTGGAAATTTTTGATAAATTTCCCCGGCCCCGCACTCCCACCTCCCCTCGCTTGAAATTTTTTCTCTCGGGCGCGCGCGACCGCGCGTCCAACTTCCCCTTTTCTCCCTTCGGCAAAATTCACAAATCAACTCCACCACCACCCTCCTCCTCTCTCTTCTCCCCCATGTGAAAATGAATCATGGAGTGCCACGTGCCCTCGGCAGACCCACACATGGGGCATGTGTTTTTTTTTCTTCCCCTTTGGGCAAAATGCCCCAAACTCTCCCGCCACCCCACCCTTCCTTTCTTTCCTTGTCCCGATGATGACTCGAGGCCGCCACATGTCCTCGGAGGACCCACAGAGGCATGGGAACAAATGGGAAATTTCTCCCACATGCAAGGAAAAATTCCAAACGCCACCCGCGACCCACCAACCCAAAAAATTTTCCTTTCACCCCTACTTGACACATGTCCCCTTGGGGAAAATTTGACCCCTAAGGTCCGCTTGCTCATATCTTGAGTTCCTGAAGGAGTTAGGAGGACTTATTTATATCACCGAAAGGTGAGAAAATTTCCTATCCAATGGGAATGATTTAGGGAAATTTTGGAAGCATGTTAAGTATGAGAAAAATCAAGTTGAAACTCTGAGCCTATTAGAGAGTGGGTATGGGGGTAAATTACTCCCTGAACCTAACTGAAACTTCTAACCCTAAAATTGAACCATGTGAACTTGATATTTGTTAATGAAGGAAAAATATGTTCTAGTAATTTAGATTTGTTCTAGAACCTAATAGGGTCAACTATTGTCTTGCAACTTGGTTGTGGACACTTCTAATAAAAAAAAATTATTCCATAATTTTCTAACTAACCCTAGGTTGTTTCTTGGGTCTCAAGTGGGTTGTTTTAACGGGCATCACACTTGGTATCAGAGAAGTGGTTCAAAATCTTGGACCATTGGGCACACTAGAAAACTTGAGACATGAAACTTAAACCTAACACACTTTTAAACCTAGAAAACAACTTAGCTAGAATTTGTATATTTTAGTAAACATGGAAGTTGTGTAAAACTTAGCAAAATAAACTAACTCTCACTTTGGTCATGTAGGAGGCTCAGACGGAGTGAGAGGAACCTTCACAGAGACTCAAACTCACCACCACCACCACCACCACCGATCAGGGTGTAGTAGCTATCCTACCTCAGATTCTACAGACCCTTCAGGATGTTAATGCCGCTCTACGCGAGGATTAGGAGGAGGACATGCAACTAGTCATGACAGAGCCCCTTCTATCGAGGGTCAGGTATCTCCTCAACCCAATGAGGAGCATAGAGGAGAGAACTCCCATGCAGAGTCAGCCAGAGTAGAGTCACCACCTAGAGACAGGGTGACAGAGTTCCAGAGCATAGAGAGAGGTCTCGAGCCCTAGGCTTAGGGATGAGCATGCAGAGAGACCTAGAGGCCATCGCACCACAAGTATGCAAGCAGATCACATCAGTGAGATCCTAAGCTTCAACCATCACATTACTCAGTGACATGGGTGGATTTCAGGTAGAGGCTCCTCGGCTAGTGAGCTTGAGTGGTTTCTTCAAGCTTTTCCTTGTTCTAGCAACACGAAAGCTCATGTGTTGCATCCATCTACCGAGGGATGGAGCAGGAGTATGGTGGAGGACAGAGGAGCAAAAGCTCCATGTAGATTCGAGAGACAAAGTGACCTGGGAGCTATTTGAGGAGAGATTCAGGAGTAGGTATTTGTCATGGAGGTTCATACAACAGAGGATCGATGAGTTCCATGACCTCCGATAGGCATCTCTTTCTATAGCAGAGTATGAGAGTAGATTTCTGATCTACTCCAATATGTAGAGTATATGCAGGATGAGCAGGTGTGATTCACAGGTTCATCCGGGGCCTAAATTTAGATATTGGAGGTGCTGTGATCCACTACCCACATAGACATTAGCAGAGGCCGTCGAGAAGGCCTATATTAGAGGAGACTCAGGGGAAAGACCCAACAGGCTAGAGACCGAGTCAGAGCCGCATACAAAGCAGATGCAGGATGGTAGATCAAGGGGGTTAGTACCCCTTCCTCATGGTGGCTAGGGTACAACATAGTCATCCTTTAGCACATAAGAGCAGAAAGTAGCAATCCCCCCACCTCATAGACCTCCACAGAGAGCCGATGCACAGAGAGGTCAGAGTATGGGGCCTCCTCCTAGGGGTCCCATCAGGACACAGGGTGGACCTAGAGCTCAGTCAGCTGGGAGCTCACATCGAGACCTCAACAGACCACAGCTCAGATCATCAGGGTCCACACCACAGGCTTCTAGGGCACCTACTAGAGGTGCTACTCATTGGGGAGGATCAAGAGGATGTTTTGGTGTGGAGTTACTAGACACTTTTGGAGAGATTTCCCACAAACCCTAACAACAAGGGTAAGGCACAATTTTAGAGCCGACTATTGGTGACATGGGACGTAGCCACAGGATTTATGCAGTGGTTGAGAACCACCGTGGTAAGAGCATCAGAGCATAGTCATTGAGACCACAGTAGCATTGGTGGTATTCCTACCTCTGTATTGTTTGATTCTGTTCTTCTAATTCTTTCATTACACCATCTTTAGTAGAGAGTGATGCAGGCTGGTGGCAGTTAGGCAGGGTCTTAGTTGGGATGTCGAGATGGCTTCTGAGCCAAGATCTCTATGTAGACTCCTTAGTTAAGGAGTGTGTAGTGGATTTGGGACCTTTCACCACTACCTCGATCTCTCGTATCCTTCCTTTGGGCTCGTATGGAGTCATTTTGGGTATGGATTGGTTATCTACACACAGGGCCAGGATGGATTGTTATCACAAGACTATATCTTGTGTAGATGATTTGGGAGTTGAGTCGGTGATTTCAGGGGTCAGGAGACCCATTTCTATTCACACCATCTCCACTATGCAGCTTAAGCGGTGTGTGCGATGGGGTTGTCAGATGTATGTTGTTATAGTTAGTGACAGATCAGAGGATGGGTCTAGTGGACCATCGCTAGATGATCATCCCATTTTGAGAGAGTTTTTAGATGTCTTTCTAGGGGAGCTACCGGGGTTACCACCCCCACGTGAGATTGATTTTCATATAGATCTAGTTCCTGAGTAGAGCCTATCTCACGAGCACCTTATCGATGACCACCCTGAGCTCTGTGAGCTCAAGTTACAGCTTGAGGGCCTTTTGGAGAAAGGGCCTTATCCATCCTAGTGTATCCCCTTGGGGTGCACCAGTGATCTTTGTGAAGAAGAAGGATGGATCCTTGTGGTTGTGTATTGATTACCACCAACTGAACAAGGTAACGATCAAGAATCATTATCCTCTTCCTCATATTGATGACTTGTTTGATCAGATGAAGGGAGCCACAGTTTTCTCTAAGATTGATCTTAAGTCAGGGTACCATCAGCTGAGGATTTCGAGGTGGACATTCATAAGACCACCTTCCGCATGAGATATGGGCACTATGAGTTCACAGTGGTGCCTTTTGGTTTGACTAATGCCCCCACAGTGTTCATGAGTTTGATGAATGGGGTATTCAAGACCTTCTTAGATCACTTCATGCTCATCTTCCTAGATGACATTTTGATATACTCACATAGTGTGAGGAGCACGAGGGGCACCTTCACTAGTTCTTCAAAGTGTCTTCTGAGAGAGTAGCAACTTTTACGAACTTGGAGAAGTGTGCTTTCTTTCAGATAGAGGTGTAGTATTTGGGTCATATTATTTCTGGGGAAGGTATCACAATCAATCCTTCCAAGATTAGAGCCATTATGGATTGGCCAACACCCACTACAATGACCGAGGTGTGCATTCATGGGATTAGTAGGTACTACCAGAGATTTGTTCAGACTTCTCTCGATTACACACTCTCACTTCCCTTCAATAGAAAGGGAAGAAGTTTGTTTGGTCAGATAGATGTGAGTAGGCCTTCAGACACTAAAGGAATGCCTCACCACAACACCTATTCTTGCAGTGTCGATCCATAGGGTGAGTTCTTTGTTTGCACACAGATGCTTCTTTAGCAGGGCTTGGAGGTGTGTTGATGCAGGAGGGTAGAGTAGTGGCTTTTGAGTCTCAAAACTCAAAGATCATGAGCTTAATTATCCAACCCATGATCTTGAGCTTGCAGTAGTTGTGCATGCTTTGGTTAGATGGAGACATTTTCTTCTTGGCAGAGATTCACACTCAGGATAGATCATTTGAGTCTTCACCACCTCTTCACGCAGCCCAATCTCAACGCTCATCAGTGGCATTGGATGGAGTTGCTTTGTGAGTATGACATGGAGATAGAGCATGTGAAGGGGAAGGAGAATGTGGTAGTAGACATGCTCTTAGCAGATGGAGACATGTGGCTATGGCCACCTCAATGAGCACAGATTTGTGGAGCAGATTCTTCAACAGCTTCCTCTTGACAACTTCTACATTGCAGTATGAGCAGAGATCGAGTCACAGACCCCTCGAGGGGAAGTTTGATGGTTTTTCCTTAGAGGTAGATGGTCTTCTCAGGCACAGAGGCCAGATATATGTTCCCAGAGATGGAGGCTTGAGGCAGACATCTTGGTAGAGGCACATCATGCACCCTATTCAGCCCATCCTGGGGTGAAGAAGATGCACGCCACCTTGAGACAGTTATATCATTGAGAGGACTTCATCGAGACATGGCCCAGTTTGTGTCATGATGTTTAGAGTGCCAGAGAGTTAAGGCCAAGCATCAACATCCAAAGCAGCCTTCTTTATCCTCATGCTATACCGAATGGAAGTGGGACACCATTTCCATGGATTTCATTGTTGGGCTACCGATGTCGAGATATCACCACGACGCCATTATGGTCACGGTTGATAAATTGAAAAAAGTGGCTCACTTTTCTCCTGGTGAAGACCACTTATACAACTAGAGTAGTGGCATGAGTATATTTGGATGAGATTTTCAGGTTGCATGGGATTCCATGGAAGATCATTTGTGACCGCGATCCTTTGTACACTTCACATTTCTGACTACCATGCAATATGTCCTCGGATGAGGATCAACTTCAAGCACAACATATCACCCTGAGATAGATGGATAGACCGAGTGGGTGAATCAGATTTTAGAGGATATGCTCAGGATGTATGTGATGGATCAATAGCAGTCTAAGTGGGAGGAGTACTTATACTTAGTGGAGTTTTCCTACAATAATAGTTTTCAGAGTTCTATAGGCATGGCTCCTTTTCAAGATTTGTATGGTAGAGAGTGCAAGACACCTCTTAGCTGGGACAAGTTAGAGGACAGAGTATCTCTTGGACCAGCTCTCTTCTATAGACATGGAGCAAGGGTGGTGTTGATCAGCAGAGATTGTAGGGCAGGAGACATGATAAGAAGAAGAAGTATGTGGATCAACATAGGATCGATCATAGTTTCGATGTGGGCATGAAGGTGTTCCTTCGTGTCAGGCCACACAAGAGCCCTATCCATTATGGAAAAGGTTCTAAGTTAGCTCCTAGATTCATTGGTCCTTTTGAGATCTTGGAGCATATCGCCCTTTGGCCTACCATCTAGCATTTCCACCCAGCTTGTCTCGCATACATGATGTTTTTCATGTTTCAGTTCTCAAGAGATATATTACATCCTCTCATGTGTTAGATTGGACATCATTACAGGTGCAGGATCAAGGGGCAGGTGATGGTGGAGCCCATTCACATCTTAGATCACAGGACCCTGGGCCTTCGAGGCAGAGAGGTTGATCAGGTCCGGGTGTAGTGGGACAGATATGATGAGACTACAACTACATGGGAGGATGCTACTTCATTACGAGTTCTAGTTTCCACATTTGTTCCAGTGACTTCTAGAGGAAGTCAAGTCTAAGGGGAGGGGGATGTAGTGCCCACTTCCCTTTGACACCTTTTGATACCTATTTTGATACTATGATTACATTATAGACATTATTATGTTTTGATTTAGTATGTTGTTAGACATTGATCATGGATTATTGTTGATCTTGATTTGATTATGATGCCTGATGATTATTAGAGACACCTTATATGTGGATGATGATATATTATTTGACATGGATGTTTTATGGATGTTGTTCAGACATGTGATTTGGATATTATGAGTTGATCTAGAAAATGGACATTATTTGATGATGATATAGTTGTTGATTAAAAATGCAATTGATGTAGTTGTTACTTCGATGTTGTTGTGATTCACTTACTTAGATGATTTTGTGATTTTAATTTTATCATATTGGATGTTCTGATATGGCCACGAGGCCAAGGAGGTATTTGTATTTTTAGCAGGTTAAAAATATCACAACAAAACATCGGGGATCGAGACCAACCAAAATGGAATTCTAAGTGAATTCGACAAGGTCACCATGGCAACTTGTTTTATTGTGTTGAGTGTTGTTTTGTTAGGGATTCCCATGGGGGATTTCCTTTATATGTGACCATGGGTTTGTGTATTTTAATTAATGTGTTTCTTTTATTATTGTTGTATGTATTTTATTAGTAATGTGTTCCTTTCTTTTAATTAATTAAATTGTGATAGAATTAATGTGAGAATCATATGATTAAAATTTAAATAAATTAAATTGGGATATGGGAAAGTAATTATAAGAGTTGTTGGTTGTTTTTGTTTAATTTGTAAGGGATGTGTAAGTTGTGTAAGAGCTTGTGTAAGTCAGTTTTGGAGTATGAAATACTCCACCTCCATGAAAAATTCAAATTTGTCCTTGGGGGCTGTTTTTGGAGGCTTGTGGGACAAGTAAAACTTGTCCCATGCCTCTAAATTTAATTTACCAACCATACTTATGGTTGGAGATGTGATTTGTGACTTTTATAATGCATTTTATTAAGTCATGTTGCATGTTTTTAATTGCACTTTCTTACATTTTATTTATTTTGTTGTCCCTTGAGGTGTGGGCTTTTTAGAGTGTGCAAGTAACTTGTCATTTTTCACCCACCTCTTTATTGTGCTTGGGAGAATGGATTTTGTCTTTTGTGTTTGAATTGAGGATGTGTGATGTGGCATCCTACATGGATCCACATCATCCTCTTCTCCCTCTTCTATATAATTCAAACTCCTTTCTTGTTTTGGGTTGTTGAACCTTTTTGCATTCTTCCTTGGGGGCATTTTTTGTTGTTTTGGAGCTCTTGTGGATTGTGGAGGAATTTGGAGATATCTTCATACTTGGCATTGTTGTTTTGAACTGTGTTATTGTCTTGGAAATCTTGTTGTTTGGAAGCAAAAAGTAACCATGGAGAGGTAGGAATTTAACTCTCCTTTTATGTTGTTATTTTCTTGTTGTGTTGTGTGAATGGTGCATGTTTAGTTTTATTTGTTGGCTGGTTGGGTAGACTTCCTTAGGGAAGGTGTAGGAGAAGGCTATGGGGAATCCATGTGGGGGGCATAAGGAATGCCATTGGCATCAGATTTTGTGGAGGGAGTTTGGGTTTGGGATCCACCATGGAAAAAATAAATAGCTTGCATTTCTTACTTTGTGGGGGGCATAAGGAAATCTGTGGGGGCATAAGGAGGGATTTGTGGGGGGCATAAGGATATGTGTGGTGAAATTTATTTTGGTTTGTTACTGGTGGATGCCCAATTCCCAATTGGGAGGCATAAGTAGCTTCCCCCATAGACCTTGCTCCTTTGGCTTGCATGATCAAGCCTGAGTTTTGATTGGTATGTTTTCAATTGTAGTTGTGAACTATGTTTTGTATTGAACTATGTTTTATATTGAAATGTGCATGTTTGAAAGAATGTTGTGTGTTGTGGAAGCCAGTTGTTTCCATGGGTTGAATTGCATCTATTATTGTATTTTGGTTGGGGCTCGGGGCCAATGATGAAGGAAGGCTTCTCCTTTCATTGGATGTCTTGGTTGGGTGGAGAGTGTTGCCTTTCCCCCTCTTTTGTTGTGATCAACTTGGAGAAAGAGAAAATGTGCATGTTGTTGTCCCGGAGCAAAGGAAAAATACAGTTTGATAGTTCCTTGTGAAAACACAGTCATTTGTAACCTTTCCCACTTGAAGTGGATGAAATTGTAATATGTATTTTGTGAAAAAAGATGTATGTAATTGATTATGAAAGTGGATATTTAAAGTGTGAAAGACATTTACATTATGCTCATACATGGAAAAGAAAGAAATAGAATTTTGTTAATTACATTCAAGGAATGGAAAAAGAATGTAAAGATGTTTCTCTTTGAATTTAATAAAGAATTGCAAGTTTACTTCTCATTGCATTGTTGGGTTGAGTTGGAATGTTAAATTGTGATTGGAATCTCTGTTTTGAAAATTGAAAGAAGAAGAAATACGTATGAGGGAATTATATTGCATTGTTTCTTTTTTGAAATATATTAAAGTGGAAATCAGATTTGCAATTTAGCTTTGAAATGGTTTGTTTATAAACAACTGAATGTATTGGACTAGTTTAGGAATGAAATGCCACATTTGAAGGATGAATTTGATAAACAAATTTCTAGAAATGGGATTTCTATTATAAACTTAAAACTGGCAATTAATTTTAATAAAAATGTACAGTTTGACCTGCACTTAACAATCAACTTGGAATTGATATAATATAGCATGCTAAGATGTTAAGGAACTCAAATTGACAAAGAAAACTTAAGAAAACGCAATTTTAAATTAATGCAAAATCAAATCCAATCCCTCTAATAGTCATTTTTTTGTCATTTGTTGGAAAAATGCAACTTGAAGAAATTGAAAAAATTTACTTCCCTAAAACATTCTAAATCCTTCCTAGAGAAATCCTCCATGTCTGTTTGACATGTTGAGTGAAGGAGGAGATCCAATTTAATCAAATTTAGAAGTTGGAAATTACCAGTTGGCTTTTTAAAAGCCTATAGATCATTTTTGTAAAATTGACCCTTTAAAATTTATCAAAAAGTAAAATTTATGATTCTTGTGCAAAGAGGGCATCGAGATCTTCCAAAAAGTCCTTGTTTTCCCAAAACCAAGCTTTCTAGCTCAAGTTATGGCACTTTGAAGTTTTTTTACCTTGGTGGGAAAATTTGGGAAAATTTTCCCTAGCGGGCCCATGGCCCGAAAATTTCCCGTCGAAAAATTACCCCTTAGAAAATTTTTGAAAATTTTTTCTCGAAAATTTTCATCTTTTCCTCCACTAGCCCATAGCCAATCAAAGGCTGCCACATGTCCTCACGGGGCAAAGCGGAGGAGGCATTTTTTTTCCCTTAGACCTTTTTGAAAATTTTGGAAAAAATTCCATTTTCCCCCGCCGCTACACGGCTCTCACAGGCTACCACGTGGCAGCTTTGGGTGCATGTGGGGGGGGAGGGGGGAGGGGGGGGAGCACCCTTTTTTTTTGAAATTTTGACTTTTTGGAAAATTTTTAAAAATCCCCATGGCCCCACACTCCCACCCTCGCCTTGGGAAATTCTTCCACGCAAGTGCGGACCCACGCGCCTCCAACTTCCCCTTTTTCCTCCCTTCTGAAAATTCACAAATCAACTCTACCCACCCACCTCTCCCTCTCTCTTCTCCCCATGGTGAATCATGGAGTGCCACATGTCCCTGGCAGACCCACGGGCATGGGCATGTGGGTTTTGTTTTCTTTTTCCCCTTTGGGTGAAATGCCCCAAACTCTCCCGCCACCCCCCCGCCTTCCTTTCCTCTTTGCCGTGACACTCTCGAGAGGCCGCCACGTGTCCTTGGAGGACCCACGGAGGCACGGCAAACTAGGAAATTTCTCCCATGCAAGAGGAAAAATTCCCAAACATGCTCCCCATGACCCGCCACCCAAATTTTGTTTTCACCCCTGCTTGACACGTGTCCCCTTGGGGAAAATTTGACCCCTAAACTCCGCCACTCCATATCTTGAGTTCTAAGGAGTTAGGAGGACTTCTTTATATCACCGAAAAGGTGAGAAAATTTCCTATCCAATGGGAATGATTTAGGGAAATTTTGGAAGAATTAAAGTATGAGAAAAAAATCAAACTGAAACTCTCCTTGGTTGTGAGAGTGGGTATGGGGGTAAATTACTCCCGAACCTAACTAAGACTTCTAACCCCATAAAATGAACCATGTGAAACATGATTGATAAAAATCTTGAGACCTACTGAGAGATTGTAGATTTGAAGATATGATATATGGATACCTTTCTTACAAAATGGTAATGGTTGTATGGAATTCTCTTGCAGAGAGGAGAGGGATCAATAATACTAATACAAGGACTAGCAAATAACAATGAAATAGTGACTGAAAATCACAGCGAAATATTAGATAAAAGTGTTGGGCAACAAACTTTTCAGGATAACTTTGCATTTGATCTAGCTGATATTGAATAAAGAAGACTGACTGTACATTTTTATTCTGGAAAGAAATTTTCATATCAAGATTCTGATTATAATTATGTATATTGTTATTTTTGTTATACGCATGTATTTTTTTATATTATTTTCAATGTTGCAATGTGTTTATTGTTTAGATTTTTTAAATGTGTCATACTTATTATTCTATTGTCTTTAAAATGAAAAATATATAATTACATTATCGGAGAATTTTCTTGTTTAGATAAAATTGTTTTTGTTCTTTGAAATATAAATGCTACTTGTAGTTCACTGTTTTGTCAACAAAGTATTTTAAAATGATAATAATAATAAATTTACCATGTAATAAATATAACAAATATAATCAAGAATAATAGTCACATTCGAATTAGTTTGAATAGAAAAACAATCAATATATTATAACAATAGTAAAAGTAAACTTCCATCATTCACATTGATTAAAGTTTGAAACTTTCAATATTTTCATATAATCTGAAATAGTTTTATAAAAATATTCAAGAACAAAAATTACAATTTAATAATGTATTTTGAAGATTCAACTTTGAGAATATTCTCAACTCTATGTCAACAAAGTATTTTAAAATGATAATAATAAGAAATTTACCATGCAATAAATATAACAAATATAATCATGAATAATAGTCACATTCATAGGAATTAAAAGGAACGATAAACCGGATCGTACTTGCCAAGAACACGATGCTAATCAAACATCATGATCAATAAGATGAAAGTAATTCGCCGTAATAAATTTCATAAACCTTTGCAAACAAATGAGCAAAGCAATATCATATATTATTATGGAACTCAATGAAATACAATGAGAATGGGCCTTGCTTATATAAGGCAAGGAATAAAATCTAATAACTAGTCAAGGTCATAGATCAAGCCAAAATCATGGAAAGAACTAGTCAAGTCCATAGATTTATGAGAGAACTAGACATCAAGGATCTAGTAAATACCATAGATCTAGGAAAGAACTAGTCAATACCATAGATCAAGGAAAGAACTATACCTAACAACTAGATAATATCTCCTAATATCTAAATAAATAAAAAGAAATATCCACACACATAAGTGGGTGAGGATAAATACAATAAAGGTAAATAAATTACCTAGGTGAACATGAGCTAAGGTAAATACCTACTCTAACACCCCCTCAAGTGAAGCTAGGGGCCAAAATAGAAGTGGCATGTCCATAGTATGAGTCCCGACAACTAGGCTGATGAGGTACTCATGTACAATATATCCATGAAGAAATCTCAAACCAAAAGAAGGAAAGAATCTTGCTAGAAGGAAAGAGAAAGAAGAAGAAGGAAGATGTTCTCACGAACACCCCCAAGAACAACTTCTGAAACCCCAAGCATTCCACACAACTCAAGGTAGCGAGGTGATGCAAAAGGCTTCATAAAGATTTCTACAACATGTTGCTAAGTCGGAATGTACTCCAAGAAAAGAACTCCATCCTGAATGTCTTGACGAATGAAGTGGATGTGTATCTCAATATGCTTGGTCCATTGGTGCTCAACTGGGTTGTGAGAAATGTGAATTGCACTTTGGTTGTCACACCAAAGTATAATCGGTGAATCCTGTGGGAATCCAAACTCTTTCAATAACTATTGCAAAGCCAAAGAATCTGTTGACTCATTGTAACTATTGCCCTGTACTCTACCTCTGAAGATGAAAGTGTAATAGCCGTTGCTTTTTGCATGCCCAAACAACTTAGAGAAGAACCAAGAAAAAGATAGCCAGAAGTGGAACACATGTCATCAATAGAACCTGCCCAATCTGAATCTATATACCCAACCAATTAAGTAGAGCCCCTAGTGTAGTGTAGGCCAAAGTGGGAAGTGCCATGCAAATAGTGCAAAATCCTTTTAGCAGCATGTCAATGACTACTATGAGGAGAATGTGAAAACTAGATACAAGCCCTACTGCAAATGAAATATCAAGGTGAGTATGGGTCAAGTACATGAGACTCCCAACCAACTACCTATACAATGTAGGATCACAAAGTGGTGTGGTACATGTGGATGTAAGAGTAACTCCAGACTGAAAAGGAGATGGACTTGGCTTGCAATCAGCCATATCAAAGTGCTAAGAAGATCATGGGTGTACTTTTGCTGACTCAAATGAATCCTGAATCTATCTAAAAAATCACAAACCAAGGAAATAATGCAATAACCCAAGATCTATCATGTCAAACTGTGTAGAAATATCCCTCTGAATACTCTAAATGTGGGAAGAAGAGTTGCCAGTAAGTAATAGATCATCAACATATAAGACAAGTATCACAATATCCTCACCAACATGTTGGAGATACACTGTATGATCGAGTGGCAACAAAAAAACCAATAGATAGAAGAAAATAATCCATCTTCTCATACCAAGCCCGAGGGGCTTGTTTGAGACCGTAGAGAGACCTTAGAGCCTACAAACAAGAGAAGAATCCTGAACAAATCCAGCCGGTTGCTCCATGTATATTTCCTCTTGTAAATCTCCATGTAAGAAGGCACTCTTCACATCCATTTGGTATATAGGCCACCCCTATGATGCAGCAATAACAAGTACAAGGCGTATAAAATCCATCTTGGCAACGGGTGAAAAAGTCTCAGAGTAATCAATACCTTTAACTTGTGAAAAACCCTTTGCAACAAGATGATCCTTATACTTGTCAATGGACCCATCAGCTACGTATTTGGTTTGGTATACCCACTTACACCTAACCATCTTTCTTCCTTTAGGAAGAGATACCAAATCCCAAGTATGATTCTTCATCAAAGAAGAATACTCACTGTCCATCGCATCATCCCACTCATGTATCCCATGAGCCTTTGAAAAAGATTTTGGATCCTCAGAAACTACCTGACACAAAATTTAGAACCTGTAGAATGTGTGTGATGATGCCTAGTGGGTGGAAGATCTCTATGAAAGGTGTTGCCTCAAAAATATAGTACAAGCCCACTTAGGCATAGTGACAACATCAGTGGGAATAAAATCCTCAATGACATCTATAACCTCCTCATCAATCTCCTCAAAGAAAGGATCCTCAAGATGAGATGAAGAAGAAGAAGGAATGGAAGAAGATGAAGAATCATGAGGAGTGAAACGCTCATCAAACTGAACATGTGTTCGAAAAATAACATCATGTGTATCGGATCTAAAGATGATAAGCTCTCATGTCCTCACAATACCCTACAAAGATCAAGGGTTTTCTCTTCTTATCCAAATCTTTCCTTTTCTTCTTTGGCACAAAAGGCCCAAGCATGGCTCCCAAAGACTCAAAAAAATGAGACATCTAGCTTAGTGTTGGACCAAGCTTCCTTTGGATTCAAATGCTCAAGTTCTCTGTGTGGTGTGTGATTTTGAATGTAGTTAGTAAAATTAACTACTTCTTCCCAATAGATAAGAGGTAAATCTCTAGAATGCATCATACAATTAGCCATTTCCTTCAAAGTTCTATTCTTCCATTTCTTCTAAGCCATTATGTTGTGGAGTATGAGGAATAGAAATGTTGGTGAATAATGCCTTGAGTTGCCAAAAATTTAGAAAACTCATTGCTGAAGTACTCCCCCCATTATCAGTACGAAGGTTCTTTATGTACTAGAAGATTGTTTCTCAACCAAAGCCTTGAAGACTTTGAAGTGTGAAAAAACATCACTTTTGTACTTGAGAAAATAAACCCAAGTACACCTCAAGAAATTATCAATAAAGGTAAGTGCATACTTAGCTCCATTGAAAGATGGGGTAGGAAAAACCATCAAGTCACTATGCACAAGCTCAAGTGGTGAAGAAGCTCTCTTAGAAAAATTCTTAGGAAAAGGATCTTGGTGTTGTTTCCCTAATGCACAACCATGACAAACTCCCTCAAGACAAGAAACTCTAGGAAGACCATCTACCATACCATGAGTGCTCAACTCCTTCAAATATCTATAATTGAGATGTCCAAATCTTTCATGCCAAAGCTTACTCTCTGAATCTGCATGAGAAACCAATCCTGTCCCTATAGAAGAAGTGTCATCAAAACCCTCAAAGTGATATAGTCTAGAAATATGATCAACAATACCTTGAGCAACAAGTGAATAAGGCTCCAAAAAAGTTCTTACTTCTACCCCATGTGGTGTAAAATTCACTATTTTCCTTGACCAGAATGACAAATTTGATATACAAAAAGAAAATTTGTAGTGATGTTAGGAACATATAGTGCATCTTGGATATTGCCACCATCAAGTTGTATATCACCTTTTCCCTCAATAGAAAAGAAAGGAAAGAATCTCTAACCTCAATTTTGGAAGTAGAACTCAAACCTAGAGAAACAAAAGACTCCTTGGAAGAAGTCATGTGATGAGAAGCACCAAAATCTATAACCCAATTGTCTGTAAGTGGTGACTAAGATATTCCAACAACATTAAGTGCTTTTCCATGCTGATTAGAAGGAGGTGGAGTGGAGATAGAAATTTTTTGTTTCTTGACTGCATCCTCTAAGGCTTGCATTTGCTTATAACACATATGTTCTTCATGATTACTACCCCCACAAAAAGAGCATGAAAGGATAGACTTATTCTTGGATTTAGAAGACTCCTTGGGTTTAGAGTTGTTTTCTTTGGGTTTAGGAGCACTTTGAGATGGAGAAGGGGTGGATTTGGTTTTACTTTTTGGTTTTCCCTTGCCCTTAGGATTAGATGCAACTAATTCCTTTTGAGAGGTGGAAGACTCAAGGTGAGACAATTTGGATTCTTCCCTAGTAAGTCTTTCACAAAATGTTTCTAAGTTAGGCATTTTGAATGTGTCACCTAAGGCATCCATGCTAGAGAAAAAGGTAGAAGAAAAAATTTGGAATGGTCCTCTCAACTTGGATAGAATCAAGTAAACACACTCTTCATCTTTCTTATCTCTTCCACTCCCCTTCATTGTGTCAACAAATGCTTGAACTTGGTAAGATAGTCTATAATTGTTGGAAAATCTTCAGGATTAAGAGAGGTGATCTCAATTTCAAGTTGCATGGCTCTCATATGATCCACCTTACCAAATAAATCCTCCAATTTCTCCCATATTTTGAAAGGAGAGTCACATTTTTCCAAATGAAACAAAATATTGTCACTTACATAAGTTCCTATCAAACCCATACACTCATCAAATTTGCACTGGTACTAAAATTTCTCATATTCTCTAGTGAACATTGGTTGTTTTGAAGAAGTTAAAGCCCATAATCCTTTCCACTTGATTATTGTTTCCATTATTAGTTTCCATGTGTGGTAATTATGTGTTGTTAATGGCTCAACATGATCTAATGTAAAAGTAGATGCCATCCTCAAAAAAATCACCAAAAGAAAAAACAATAATAACCAAAACAATGCAACAAGAGCCCCCAGATTTTGGCACTTTATAATGAGTACGTGTTACAATATGGAACTTTATAATTATAGTGCAATTCTCAAAATAAATATTTCCAATGGAAATATCATGGAAAACAAGAACTTTTGCAAAAAACGGCACTCAAAACCGAGTTATTGATCAAAAGTTACAAGCTTTTCAATATTATGCTCTACTATTTATTTTAGTTGCCACTAAAACCATAAAAAATGCTCTTGCCTTCACCACATAAATAAAATGAAAGGAGGCTAGATTTAAGCACCTACTAGTAGGAATCACAAGTTTTAAGACTTCATATGACCAAGGGCTAAGAATAGTAGTCTATGGATTTTCTCGATAGAGCAAAATGTGCACCGTCGCTCATAGACCCTGCCAAAAAGAGGAAAGAAATGTCTTTTCGAAACCGCCTATCGCATGCCAACCAAGAATGATACACCTGTAGTATTTAAAACCCATATCTGATCTTAAAAACTCAAAAACTGAGAAAACAATTTGCTGGTTTTTCTTCATAGCTGACATGAATCCCGAGGCAAACCACCACGGTTCTCTGCACAACAAAAACAAACCAAAAAAACAACTGCCTCCCAAAATGGTCAAGTTTACAGTCGATCTTAGGGTTTTTCCACCTTCTGGATCCAATGGAAGCCTCTGTTTTGCATAAAAATGCATGCAGCAACAAAATACGAGCAAATCCCAAAATATATGAATATAAAAAATTATTTGCAAAATAAAACTTACAGATGAATGTCAATAGCAATCTCCTCGCTTCTCGATACCATAAAAAGAACGATAACCAGATCGTACCAAGCCAAGAAAATATATGCTAATCAAATATCACGATCAATAAGATGAAAGTAGATTACCGTAATAACTTTACATAAACCTTTGCAAACAAATGAGCAGCAATATCATATATTATTATGGAACTCAATGAAATACAATGAGAATGGGCCTTGCTTATATAGACAAGGAATAACAATCTAAGAACCAATCAAGGTTGTAGATCAAGCCATAAATCATGGAAAGAACTAGTCATCAAAGAACTATTCAAGTCCATAGATTTATGAGAGAACTAGACATCAAGGATCTAGTCAATACCATAGATCTAGGAAAGAACTAGTCAATACCATAGATCAAGGAAAGAACTATACCTAACAACTAGATAATATCTCCTAATATATAAATAAATAAAAATAAATATCCACACACATAAGTGGGTGAGGATAAATACAATAAAGGTAAATAAATCACCTAGGTGTACATGAGTTAAAGTAAATACCTACTCTAACAAGAATCAATTTGAATAGCAAAATAGTCACAATATATTATAACAAAAGTAAAAGTAAAATGCCACAATCCACATTGATTAAAGTTTGAAACTTTCAATATTGTCATATAATCTAAAATAGTTTTATAAAAATATTCAACAACAATTATAATTTCATAATGTCTTTTGTAGATTCAACTTTGAGAATATTCTTCTCTATGTGATTCTTTCTCCTGCACTAAAGAACTTTCTTTGACAACACCAGACTAAACCAAATCCTTTGCAACAACTTCAATATTTGAAAGAATCACTTTTTCTTGATTTTCCACTTCACCAATAGATAGTAATGTTTGATCATCTTCAGCTTGCTTCTTCAATAGTATGTCTGGATCCATTGCATTTGCCTTTATAATTCTTCTCAAGGTATTATTCTGCTTGTTTAGGATAACAAGCTTCTCTTTCAATTCAATTGTTGCATTTACACTTTTCCTTGCACTTTGTAAATGCAAATTAAGCACACTAGCCTCATTTTTCAAATTTTTGTACTTTGACTACATTTCACAAGAGAAAAACTATTAGTAAAATTTCAAAAAATGAAAATAATACTTGAAAATTTAGTAAGACTTACCAATGCCTTATCTCGTTCCGCATTTTCTATAACTACAAGGCCCTTGTCTCGCGACCACATATTGTGGTAGGCTTGTGCTTCTGCATTTAAATTCTCAATACTGTTCAACACTTCATCTTCATAATTATTATCAAATGATACATAACCAGACACAACCCTGATTCAACAAAATATCAATATTTCTTGGCTCTGTTCTGATGTGAAGAATACAATATATGTCTTTGGTTGTGATTTTTATATTGTGAATTTATTTCTTTAATCATAACTTTATCCCTAAACTCCCACAATTTTAATTCTTCAACCTCCTTTAAAATAATATCAATATTGGCTTCGTGTTATCAGCCAAAAGAACGCAATTGGAAAAGTAGTTTTCTGGTCATCAATTAAGACAGTGTCAACTTGTACTAGAGATGGTGTTCTTGATCTATCCTGTCTTCTTGGAGAAGGTTGCCTTACCACATGAATCATATCTTGGGGATTGAATGTTCCATGCTCCTAAAGTCTGATTTCAATCCCAAGATACTCCTCATCTAAATCAATATTGTTCAACACTAAAACACCCTATCCACTAGGAAAATTTCCCAATGAAAACGTTGGAAAATCAGAGGCAAAATTAAGTGTGCCCCTACTTACAGTTGGCCAAGTGAATGAAATATTCTTTCCAGTGAACATTTTCCTCATATTTATTGGTGGGGGTGGCAGAGGTGGCATCTGCATTTGTAGTGGACGCTGAATTGAGGCCCTAAGACATTGAATTGTAATTTTGTAAATAATATGACAAAATTCAAAATTCAAACATAATAGAAATGAAAAATAAATAAATTCATATAATATTATTAAAAATTAAAATTACTTTGTTGAGAGGAATGTTGTTGAGGTGCAAATGAAGCCTGATTCTGTTGATGTAGTGGTTGTGGAGGAGTAGACTAGAAAGACTGGTAGATGTGATCTAAAATATAATTAAGAATTAAATATCTATTAGAGTGTTGAATTTTATATCATCAATTATCGCAAACATGTAAAAATAATATATTTAATCCTGGGGTAAAATATCGAGGTATTGAAGATATTTCTACTTCCTGCATTTGAGGTCGATGATACGATCATGTTCTGCTAGTAGTTTTATGCAGCAAGCAATATAAATTGTAAGAAATTTTGAAACACATACAAGTTTTATATAATTAATTACATTTATTTTCAAAAAAATTGAAACATATATACATCATAAATTAAAATACCTATGATTAATGCCTATGGTATTTTGGATGATTGGGTTTGAGGGTTTATGGAACTCCTCATCTTTTTAGCATGTGGAGGGGTGTCCTCCTCTATTTTTTGATCATCAGAAATAGTAACTAATCTCCGAACTCCGTAGTAAATGACCTTTGATAACTGAACATCCCTTTGTGATGCAGCCATAGCTCACCTTCTGTTATAATTTAACAATAAACTGTTAATTCATTTAAAATATTAAATTTAAAAGATAAATATTACAATATGAAAAACAATAATTAAAAACCATCTAATAAAAAATTGGGACTCACCTCTTGCTCTTCAATTGTTAGTGTTAAATTCAAATTCATTAGCTTTGAATGCATTGTTGTTGGAGGAGAGGTGCTTTGCATAAATTATATAGAGACTCATAATATAAACCAAGAATAAAATTTTTTGAGTTGATGGTAACATTCTCATTCAAATGAATATTTTCCAAATCAGCTCTTATCCTAGAGGATAAGTAGCTGCACCAGTCAAATTTCTGCCCACATAAGGTACGAATGATATACACTAAAGCCCACCAAGGAATATCTGTATATCGACCTTGTAAAATAATTTTGTCTGGAAGAACTGCACAACGGCCTGCAGAAATGGGTGACTAAAATCCTTGAGTTGAATCCCTCTTTTTGAAGGGTTTTGGGAAGTTGTAATTGTCAATACAACAAAGAGAAACATTTTGTTAGTAAATTTTAAACATAAAAAAATGTTAAATTGAAAATAATGAAAATGTAATGTTGTAAAATAAAAAATAAACTTACAAGTAGAAGCAATTGTAACTACATCAATAGAAAATTGAAAATTAGACTCCAAATACTTGCATTCTTCATCTAATAAAATAGCCTTCATCATGACAGGATCCACATCTTTGTGTGGTAGTCTTGTGAGATGCTCAATGTCATCAGGTGACGTTCCAAATGACTCTACATGAGATGGGAGTGTATAATGAAATGTGAAAGTGGAAGTGTCGTAGTTGAGTAGAAGATTGTTAAGTGATCTGTGGTCTGTCTTAAATTGGGGCATATATAGTAGCCTTGTGAAATCAAGTTGCTTTGATCCATTGGGAAAATGTATTAGGATCCTCTAGAAATTTGTACAATTGAGGAAATACCAGGCTCTTGTATGAAAACTTCTTCATATTTTTGTTGATGCAACTGGGCTCTTCGGCTCTCTGGAAGTGTTCTTTCTTCTTAGCATTTTTCAAACTATTATAAAATTCTTGTTTATAGCTCTTCTTTGGCATTCGATTCTTCTTGTTTATATTTCTTGTGTTTTTCCTTGTATGCTTGCAACTCCAATGCTCTAGATTCTCTGTTGTGTGGAGTGAAAATGACCACGTTTATGTATTTATAGGAGTGAAAGTGGGCCACTAGAAACATTAAATGTGGCACCATTGTAAAATGCCAAATGCCATCAAGGCAGTAGCATTCTACATGCTACCAAATCGGTGGCATTTTTCATGCTACCATTGCTAGTAGTACAAAGTGATATCATTTAGTAGCATACTTGAGAATGCTATTATTGGTAGCATTCTACATATTACCAAATCAATAGCATGTAAACCATGTCGAATGCTACCTACCGGCATCATGTAGAATGATACCGATTCAGTAACATGAAAAATGCTACTCGAATGGTAGCATTCTACATACTTCCGATTAGTAGCATATAGAATGCTATCGACCGATAGTATTTACATTCTCCCATCAGTTGAAAAAAACTTCTTAGAAAATCACCTCCGTTCAAAACAAATTTTCCTACAATTCGCCATACAAGCGAAAGTGGATTTACCAATATTCGCCAAATATTTTCTAAGGATTTTTTCTAATGACACTTAAAAGTTTCCTTGAAAAAACTAGACTCATTGGAATCATGGCTCCAAGATCTACACTCAAAGAATCAAAAATTTCAAGATTTGATGAAGATTTGATGGTGAAAATCATAGAAAATGAGCCCAGATTTGAAATGGTGACTTCTAGGTGGTTGAAATGGCATTAAATGAGCATGAGCAACCATTTTTCTTTTGTTACAAGTTATGGGATAGTATGGAATGGATTTTCAAGTTTCCCATCATCATTTGCACACATTTATGGTACCTTGCAAGTGGTTGGAAAGAAAAATTTAGGATTTGCAACTTCTCTCTCCTCTTCCTCATTTTCTATAAATTAAAGTGACCTCTCATTTGAGGGGGGATTTCTCTTGTAACAAAACTCTATCAAAATAGTTTTGGAACACCAATGTGTTGCAGCCTTCATTTTGGACTTCTTACATGATGATCTAGGCCTTTATTTTGTAATGAGATGAAATCTACATATTAATGAAGTAATAAACTCAAATTTGTCGATATCTCTTCTTCCTTGTCTTGTGTTTGTTGCATTTTCTTACCTCTTCATTTCATTTACAGATGTATTATTTCTATTATATGCTTCTTATAGAGTTTATTACTACTTTTATTTCATGAAATTGTTTTTTTAAATGTTGTGATTGGACTGTGTTAGTGTTTTACCCTCTTTGCTCTGCATTTTCCTTCATTTTCACACATTGGAGAGATTTCCCACACCCTTCTCTTGGTGCATCACCTCTTTTAGTGTAGATTTATTTCATTTTCATGCTCTTTCTCTCTCCTAGTCCCTTGGAAACTATAGGCTAGAGGTAGTTGATGGATTTCCCTTCACTAGATTTAGTTATTGTATTAGTTTAGGAAGAGGAACCAACCTTCTCTGGAGGTCCATCTCAAGTAGCAAGTCCCACAACTTGAGAGATGGTACCCATGTTACCCAATCACACTACTTTCCTTAACACACTCACATGCTAAGTAATCAGAGGGTGTTGTGATTTGGTGATAACAATTATGGCATGCCCGATGGGACCACAAGAAGTATTTATTTCATTACAACAAGATTGGTGTGCTCTTTTTGTAAATTTCAGCTTTAAGAGGCTTTGTAACAAAGCACATCTGGTGACTCCAAGGGGTATATTTCAATCGGTTTCAGTAGTGCTAGTGGTTCAAGTTCATGAGAAGGATTCAAACAAGGTCTAGAGCAAGAGAAGAAGGTATTTTTGAATACTTGTAGTTATCTCCAGGCAGAGGAAGAAGGGGAAGAAGAGCTCAAAGGTATCCATCTCCACCGAATAGAACATTATCAACACCTCCACCTAGTAGGCCTTTTATTCAATCAACTAGATTTCTTAGACCAATCAAGATGGCTCATCAACCACCACAAAATATGTTTTTCAATTTCACCGGTAGTAATCCACTTGCTTTCAATGTACAAAACCCAATACCAAAGTGTCGGATTGAAGAACATTTCATACTTTATTGGGTAAAATCACACAAATCCCACTAACCACATTCAAGACATTGCAAATGTCAAATATATACATGAGGTTGTTGAGATGGATATGGTAGTTAAAGTGTTGGCTTATTCTTTCAAAGGTAAATCCCTACAATGGTTCAAGCCTAGGTGCATGATTGATTACAAACTAGAATCAATTATTTTCAGCTCTTTGTAATCATTTCGGTGAAAGGGCAGATAATTTTTCTTTATTGGAACAATTGACCATAATCAAGAGGGTTCCAAATGAAAATATGGCATATTTTAACTTCCATTTCCAAAGAACATGGGATAGGATTATTATTCTCGATGATACCAATAGTTGAATGTGCTTTTCTCTATTTCTTAAAAGCACTTAATTTTGATATAGACATGATGATACAATCTATAGTAGGTACAACTTTTCCAAAACTTATAACATCACTATTAGAGCTGAAAATTGTTTGATTCAAGCTGGTAAACTTGCACCTAGGCCACCTATGCCTCGTTATCTAAAATTGGGAACCCAAGTTCTAGCCAAACACCTTCATTAGCTCTCATTTCTGCCCCAAATAATTAGAATACTAAAGAAGCTTCTACTTCTTCTATCACCTTGAATGAACTCAAGGAGGTCATGAAACAATCTCAAAACTTAGGCAATGAGTTAGTAATGATTAAGAGGTAGAAAGTGCAAAATTTTAGATCATATCAACCTCAAGCCCAACCCAATAGACCTTTGTATCAGCCAAATAGACCACTTGCTCAAGTTTCTAATCAAAACCAAGGACAACCTTTGGCTAATAGACCATTTCATCCTTACAATCCTAATGTTGCCTCCTCATCTAGGGCTTTAGTACCAATTTAAAACAACATGGCACAATAGTATGAGTGGTGATTCCCATGCTATCAACCTCAAAATTAGGAAACATGTTTCAATGGTGATGTAAACCAAGAATTTATGGTGACAACAGTTGGTGCATATCAGAAACAAATCAAGAAAAATTCAGCAAAGAAGCAATTACTCAAGAAGCACCTCCAAGTGAAACTACACTTGTGAATTGGCAAGATGAGGATTTCTGTGGAATAAATCAGTCTCCTTCTCAAGGTGTGGTAGCCAACACAAGGTCTAAGAAGAGGAATTTAGAGGAAGGACATTCATCCAATCCAAGCACTTCTCAACCTGTTGTCACTCTACAAGGGGTTAGCAATCCAAGTGCATCTTTGAATGTGCGAGAATCAGCCCAAATTAACTTATATACCAATTCATGTACTAGTTGTAGCAGCTCATGTGTAAGATGAAGTTGTAAAAATAAAATGGAAGTAGAAAGATAGCTCATCTCCATTTAATATCATTGAACAAATGAAGAAAATGAATGTAAACATCTCAATGTGGGAGTCATTAGTTATCCCGGGCCAAAGAGATCTATTACAGCAAGCAGCCATGGAAAATTGGTCCACATCAAATGAACCATCCAAAGATCAAGAGAAGGTGCTCACCAATATAACTCGGAAAGAGGGGGTCAAGGAGGTCAATAAGGTAAAAACATGAAGCATCCTCTATTCTATATATCTCTTATTATCGGAGGCAATATCGTAGACAATTACATGATTGATTCAAGAAAAGTAGTTCCGTGATGCCAAAGAAAATAATTGATCAGTTGGGCCTTAAGTATGAGCATGTGACAAAAGGAGTAGTGCAACTTGATGGGATAGTAGTGGGAATAGTTGGAGTAATCAAAGGATTGATTCTTACACTACATGCATGCCTCAATGTCACAATCTTGCAAGATGTGTCAGTTATTGACTGCCACCACTCTTCACTCTATGTTTGTCAAGAGACTTCACTACTAAGATTGGGCACTACTTATCTGTTGATTGGTCACACATGCTCTTTAGAACAAGATATGGAGCTAAGGATATAATCAGATCTGAACCTATTGCAAACTTCCATATTGAACCTCATGTACCAATCCCAATCAACGTAAATTTCTCATCTTTCGATCAAGAAGATTTTCCAAACACCCAGGAAGTAGATACCAAGGTTGGAAACATTCCAGACTTGACTCTTGATGAATGGGAAAAAAAAGGCATGATTTTAATCCATACAAAGAGATGTAAAAAGTGGAGTTGGGAATTTATTTCTTACTCAAGAAAATTCACCTCTTCCTAGCATCATCAAACTAGATGACAAAGATCACAACTAAGTATGGTATCTATTCTTTGATGGTTCAAGGAGTAGAAAAGGTTCTTAAGGATGAGCAATACTTGTTTCACCTCAAGGTATTAAATATTACTCATCTTTCTACTTTTAATTTAGTTGTTCAAACAAAGATACACGAGTATGAAGCATTGATCCATGGATTACATTGGGCAAGAAGAAAGGTATTAAGAACTTGCAAGTTTTTGGGGATAGCAAGTTGGTTGTAAACCAAGTTAGAGGGCTCAACACTACCAAGAATGATATCTTAAAGAGATACAAGAAGCTGGGTATGGGGTCTCATTAAATAATTTGAATCTTTTAACATCATTTCCATCTTGAGTAAGAAGAATGAGATCGTGGAAAGGCTTGCAAGCAATTAGGGAAGTGTTTGATGTTGTTGATATCAAGAAGGAACAAAATCAGCCTCATATTAAGGTGGTTGTAAGGCTAACTTTTCTAGACAACAACACAAGTTGGAAAGTGTTTGAAAGTGATCAACAAATCATAAATTTTCTACAAGAATAAGTTGAGTTCTCTATGAGGAACCAAGACAAATTGGAACAATAAGTATGCATATCAAATGGTTCGGTGAGGAAAAACAAACTTCCAAAAGGCTTGGTGACTTTGGAGTCAATCTTCAACCCCAATGACCAATTCCAAAAGGAGAAAGAAAACATCCAAGTCAAGGGTGAAGATGCATAACCTATTTCAGTAGGTGAAGGTAAGGTACTACAAATTGGTAAGGTGAGTACTCAGTAAGAGAAGTATGATTTTATCCAACTTTGTCAAGAATTTCTAGATGTCTTTGCCTGGAACTATAAGGATTTGAGAGGCTTTAATCCAAAATTGGCACAATAAACTATTGAATTGGATCCGGAATCCAAGCCCATCGAGCATAAGCAAATGTTGGTAAACCCCCACATTGAACCCCTAATGAAAAATCAATTCAACAAATGCATTGAGGAAAATATCATTTTTCCAATCAAGCACTCAAGATGGGTAGAAAATCTAGTGCTAGTGCGGAAGAGAAATGGAGAAATCAGGTTGTGCATGGATTTATAGGATTTAAATAGAGCTTCTCTCAAAGACCATTATCTACTTCCTTCCATGGAACAAATATTTCAAGTTGTAGCTGGTTCGAAGGTTCTCATTATTAGATGACTACTTAGGCTATATTCAAATCATGGTAAAAGAAGAAGATCACTAAATAGCCTTCACTAAAAAAATGGGGTACATATGCTTATAGAAAGATTCCATTTAGACTGCAAAATACCGGAGCTACATTCTAAAGAGCAATGGATATGGAATTCAAGGGACTAATCAACAATATGGTGTTGTTTTATCTTGATGATATCATTGTCTTTTCCAAAATTCAGCAAATCACCTTTTTCACCTCAAGCAAGTGTTCCAAAGATGTAGGAGATTGAGAGTGTCTTTGAATCTAAGGAACTGTATATTCTTGGCTCGTGAAGGAAAAATCTTGGGATACATTATCTCAAAGGAAGGGATAACCATTGATCATGAAAGAGTTAAAGTTATTTGTGCTCTACCATTCCCAAGTCACGAGAAGGATCTTCAAAGTTTCTTAGGGAGAATCAACTTTGTCCATATATTTGTACCTAATTTTTCCACTCTCGTTAATCCATTAATAATGATGCCAAAAAAAAATACTTATTTTTATCTTTTATTTCATCATTCCCACGTATTTTCCTACACATATCCACTTATTTCACAATTTTCCCATCATTTTAGCCTAAACCGGGGTGCTTTGCCTATATTGGGGCACCTCCCACACTAGGGCGCCCCGATCCATGTTCCACTTTCCCACTTCTTTTTGGGGTCTTTCTAGCCATTTTTCATCCTTATCTTTTTCCTAGTCAGCCATGTTAGGGGTTAATTATGAAATTAGAGCAAGAGAACCCTATAAATACAAAGTTATGAGACCATAATGAGGGTCCTAACATCACATACTACTATCACTCCATCTAGAGTTACATCCATTGCATCACTTGCATCCACATAGTGCCATGCATCAAGGCTAGGAGATCTGCATCAACACACACAACATAGGGGAGGATTCTATTCTATTTCATGCACACATGCTATTACATTTTCTATAGTTATTATTTCTCGCTACTTCACAAAGTGTGACTAGACACAAGAGCACCTAGGGCATGACATGCATGCACACACACACAAAACTACATTTGGGTCCGAAATGTAGTGCAATGCTCAATTTAGTAAGCCCACTGTTGTGGCAAAGCTTGAGGTCATCCACCCATTCATTTTGCATCTTTTATTTTTAGGGTTTTGATACTTCTTTCTCTCTTTACAGGTCATTCCTTCATCTTGCATTATTTCACACACTTGATGTAGTTCAGCATATGATCTAGTGTGATAGACAAGAAATATTCTAGATCATCTTATGACCTGCCAAAAATAGATTTCGAGATTTTACAGAGACCAGGGTGCCTATTCTGTAGACCAGGTGCCCCAATACCTTCCTAGGTGCCTTAGTTTACTCAGATCCTCCAGATCTGTCCTTTTTGGGACTTCTGAGTGATTGTTCCTACTTCTAGGATTTTATTATCAGACCTACGACAACCTGTGACAGTCTCCAACAATCAGCTAAGTCTTTTCCTTTTACATCCTTTGCACATTTAGGGTTTTATTTCACTTAGTATAATTATTTACATCATTTCATATTGTCTTAGTATACTTTACAACATTTTAGTCCTCTATATTTAGATTAACTAGTTGTTATACTTCCATAGTATTAGTTTAATTTTAGTTAATCATTTTGGTGAACCCCACATTTCTTCATAACACCTTCTAGGGTTTTGCATTTGCATTTAGCCAT
This sequence comes from Taxus wallichiana var. yunnanensis, assembly GCA_018340775.1. Taxonomy (NCBI): domain Eukaryota; kingdom Viridiplantae; phylum Streptophyta; class Pinopsida; order Cupressales; family Taxaceae; genus Taxus; species Taxus wallichiana. The sequence continues at coordinate 347,371,862 of CM031238.1, forward strand.
CATGGGTAAGCGTAATAGGAAATCTACTTTTCTAAGTCTCCAATTACTTTACAATTTGATAGTTCGTGGCCATGCTTTTTTGACACTCCTACTGCTCCTTTTGGCTATAGACCTTTCCCTTCATTCATTCAACTTCCATCTTCTAGTATGGATCCTCAGCTATCGATGATGTTGTTTCCACTTATCTGTGCACTATCGATCCTGCTATTTTAGCACAACTTGTAGCGGAAGTACAAGATCTTCCTCCTAATCCCATACCACACTCCTACTACCATTCATTGAACCACAAGAACCTTCCCACTCCTTTTTCCTTCTCCATATTATGTGTGTAGAGGACTCTACCAATGATGCCATAGTGGTCCCTACTTCTCCATCTTCTATGACTTGAATCTCCATCTCTCGTAGTTCCACATGACCTAGTTCCTACTATTTGTATGATTGATTAGGTCCCTTCTGACTCATCACTTACTCCTGATGATACTAATGTTATGGTACTCTATACACAACCTACTCCATACTACTCTCTCTTTTACCACTTACCACTCTCTACACCACATCCCCTTATAGACAAGTTGCCACTTGAGGGTGTCATTCAGGTGATCAACATGGTATCTTCCTCTTTGCACCACCGATATTACTACTATTATTCCATATCAGAACCTTTACAATACATAGATGTTGTTCCATCATACACGCCAACATCACCCTCTTTAGTGTGTCCACCATTCACCTGCACCCTCTTCATGAATAATTCTTATTGGGAGCACATACCACTCGACACTTCATGCATGGCACTATGTATGTTCACATGATGGTCTCTCTCGGCTTGGTTTTAACTTTGCAGACCTCCATCCTCCTTTATGTGATTCACATTTGTATCATGGCTCCATTATTCTTATTGTTGCATATGGCCTATGTGTTTTCCATCTTGTAGTTCATCTTGCATGTTATCATACCACTTATTTTCTTACTCTTGGACAATCTTGGTTAGATTATATCGGTGGCACTCTAGATCCTGATCATATTGATATAGCATTTCCCATGCCATTTGGCACTTGTGCATTTGTAGTAGTTCCTTCCTTTGTTATTCACCCAACTTCACTATTTGGTATGCTCAGGGTTCCTTTACCTCCCTTTATGGATGAACAATACACCATGGTCATGTATATCTTACACACTCATGGTTATTTGGATGACCTACCACATACCACTACTTATCAAGTTTCCCGTGCCATCCCATACAATTTTGACAACAATGTTGATGACCTTTTAGATGATCTTACTTTTCCTTTATCTCCTTGCAATAACACCAATCTGTCACCACCTCAACTATGCCCTATATCCACCCATTTAGTTGATGACTTCCACTTCACATCATCCATCTAATACACACCTATTGGATTCCATACATGCATTGCAAACTCAGTATCAGTCCATGGAAGCCACGATTACATCTCTCATTGTTGAAGTTGAAAAACTTAAGGCTGCTTCTCAATCTCATGTTGGTACTCATGATCCACCTCACATGCCATCTACCTCCACTTGTGTGCCCTCTCATTGACCCTCCAAGTACACCATTTCCTCCACCTCTCATCTTTCACTCTAATGCTACCACAAGATGTTTTTATTCAACTCCTCAATCATCAAATGATTACTCTACCACCTACTCATCACTATCCTCCTTCTCAATTAGTACACTACCATGATCATCCATATTTCCACTATCATCAAATGCATGGACATCATACCAATGCTTGTCACACTTTGTCATGCCTAATTACAAAACTCAACAACTAGGACTTCTCTTCTTTGATGAAACCATCTCCTATTCACCATCCAACCCATCAAGGCTCATTCATCATGTAAGTCTTCAGTTAGTACTACTCAAGTACCTTCTCAGCGAAAAACTTTCACACATAGTTCATTGTCTCCCCCTCTAGGACTCAACGCTACAACATGTTCCCACATCCCTCTCCTCATTCATTCATTCTTCACGTGCATATAGATTTCATTCACCATTGACACCATGTTTATCTACTATATTACCACTATTAGATCATGGCCCTCCACTTACACTATCACATACATCAGTAGAGGGACCTCGTCCTTCACCTCATTGGTTAGTTCATTCATTCCCATTTGGGGGCATGGTATCTTATTTCCCCTCCCTATTCTCACATCATCCATCATCATCATCTTCATCCTTTTTCTTATATAACATATATATCATGCATCATAGCATTGTCATTACTCGATGACACACTCTTGTGCTTTGTTCACACTTGACTGTTGAGGGATTACCATTACACTAACCCCACACACACACATTAGGCATTACATATTACATTTCATCCTACATTGTGCATTATACACCATTCATTCTACATTATTTTTCTACATTATACTAGTCCTCATCTATGCATTACATCTATTCATTACGATACCTACACACTTAGTCACATTATACATTACACATTTTCATATCATACATTTTCCATATACTATACTAGTCATCATTACATATGAGTCTAGTTTTACATTTCATCCTACATTCTACATTTTACTATCCTTACCCTACATACCACATACATCATTAGGCTATCATATAACATATATATATATATGCTATACATTTACATACATTCTATATACTACATAGGTTACATTATATATGGGTCTACATTTATATACATATTTATTTCCTATCTACACATCACTACATCTTACATATTATACATTCTACACACACATTACATCCTACATTATTATTACATTACATTTATATATTCATCATATATATTCTACATACTACACTATATTACATTTCATATGGGTCTAGCTTTACATTTTATCATTATGTACATTTTTCTATACACACTATTATTACACTTACACATTACACATCCTACACATCACATCCTATATTGCATTTCCCACACACACATTTTACATACCATTATTCATCACTTGGTCATTTATACTATGTTTTTCTCTACATGTTTTCACCACCACCATATGATGCACTTTAGTTCCTTAGTCCATACTCACTATCGAGGGTTTACCAATTACCAATCAAATGGACCTTACATTCACCATGCACATTCCATTTCACCATGTGACATTTCAACATTAGTGACATACACCTTTGTTACATATAAATCATCACCATTACTATCATCTTTTGTAGTGTATACACCTTAGGTTAAATCACCACCCATTTTATCATTTAGTGGTATACACCTTAGGTTACATCACCACTCCATTCCATCTTTCATCTTGTAGTGGTATACACCTTAGGATTACATCACCACTCTCCTTTTCAGTAGTGATAAAATCATCACCATCTCCATCCATTCATCATATAGTGATATACACTTAGGGATAAATCATCACTCATCCATTCAACAAGTCATGATATATGCTTTGCTATAGGGTTCACACACATCTCTCCACATGTCACATCTCATCACCATTACATATACACACTCATCACAACACACTAGAAACAACCAACACTACTCGACCATTTCCCGATGACACACTCTCGTTTATGGTTCATTCTTGATTGCTGAGGGGGAAAAAAAATGAACCTCATTACATACACTTCCATCACACTCGGGGGGCACATTTCTCCTATCATTCCATCTTGCATTCCATTCCATCCATCCATCCACAACATATTGCATTGTCTTGGGGGCATTTACTTTTGCTTGCTAGTGTTTTGCATGATCACTTTACTACACATGTTAGACTTGCTTTCTTATATGTCATTATCATACATACACATGTGTTCACACCTTTTTTAGTGTGATCACAGATATACAGACTCTACACACGGCATGGATGCTCACCTTCTACCCTTCCTATACTGGTCATTGGGGGCATCCACATTCATCTTATCCAGTGTTATTGTTTCATTTTGTACTTAGCATCTTATATTACTTGCTCATACACACTGCTTTGACATATTGGTTATCACTCTAACATGCTAACGGGTGTTCCATGTGCAACACTTGTTTTGTAGGATTACATGTTTCCATGACTACTTTTTTTTTTACTTGTTTGCCTTTGTTTTCATTGTATGTGGGATTTTCCCTTTGCTTGTGTGTGCACACTTGTTTTTTTTTGCAGCCATGATGGCCTTGCATGTCTTGCAACATCGTGAGTGATGTCCCATGTTTGTAACCCACTTTGTGTGGTCTACTTGTTTTCTTGTGTTTTACACTACTTTGTTTGGTAGTTACTACATTGTCTATATTTTACACTTGTCTTATTACATGCATGTGTTTTCGACTAACACTTGTTTTGGCTAGCCATCCCCTTTTGTGCACCTTGGTTTCTACCAAGTGACTTTCCCTTTCCCCTTGCAGGGTAGAGTTCTACATAGGTCAGTGTGGTAGGTCCTCTTTTGGGGCCACATTCTCCTTTCAAGTGACGTCGCATGCACCCCCAAAGAGGGGGCATCATTGAGGGTTTTACATACTAACACAACGTATTTACACCGGTTCAGTACAATGCACTTTCCACCCTTGGCATTGTGGGTTTACATATAATGAGTGAGTTCAGACTAGTCTACGAACTCCATACACAACGGCCTCTACAGGACATGGTGTCCTTTGGCATTTCTACGAGTAGTTACAGGCTTGGAGGTTACAGTGGGTGTGCCTCTCTACACTACTTCATCCAGTGGCATGTCGATCACCCAAAAAACTAGGACAATACAGATATCTCTTCACACATTTCAGCAAAGTAGGTTAAAGGTTGGAGGACACAGAGCATTTCCTCCCTATACTTCTTCAACCAGGGTGGCATGAGATCACCCAAAAAAACTCATGATAGTACATGATATCCTTCTACACCCTTTTTCTCGACATGGATCAGGTGCACATGTTCCATTTACACTTTTCTTTTCACGTATTTTACATTTGCATACTTTACACATTTCTATATACATGCATATTTTACACAACATTTTTACATACATATATATTTGACTACTTGATCATTTTCTCCTTGTAGGTTTGGTCATATGAGAAACAAGTAGTCAAATTGGGGGAAACAACAACAACAACAATAACAAAATGACAAAACAACAAAACACATGATGACATGACACTTGCCTTTACTAACCATGCAAGTACACTACACACCACAACAACTACACACACACGTTCCACCCTAGGTTCACTCTCATCACTTTTTATGCACATTTTTCATCTTTAGAATCCACGCTCCTCCACTTTTTTTTTTTTTCATTCCATGCTTGAGTCTAGTCCATCGACACGTCTCTTCTACACTCTACATGGATATCAGTACATCTCTATCTACTTTATGTTACCGAGTGTTCCACTCACCAACATAAAGTGGGGAAAAATGTAGACACAAAATCATGCACTTTAGGCATTATTTAGCCCAGTCTTATACTACTATTTAGAGGGTTCTCAAGTGAAGAAAGTACTAATTAATCCCACCTTTTGGCCATCTTATTTTTATCTTTTATTTCATCATTCCCACATATTTTCCTACACATATCCACTTATTTTAATTGTCCCATCATTTTAGCCTAAACCGGGTGCCTGGCCTATACTGGGGAACCTTGGTCCCACCTAGGGCACCCCGATCCATGTTCCACTTTCCCACTTCTTTTTGGGGTCTTTCTAGCCATTTTTCATCCTTATCTTTTTCCTAGTTCGGCCATGTTGGGGTTAATTACAAAATTAGAGCAAGAGAACCCTATAAATACAAAGTTATGAGACCATAATGAGGGTCCTAGTGTCACATACTACTATCACTCCATCTAGAGTTACATCCATTACATCACTTGCATCCACATAGTGTCATGCATCAAGGCTAGGAGATCTGCATCAACACACACAACATAGGGGGAGGATTCTATTCTATTACAAACTCGATGCAGCTCAATAGATCCTATGTAATAGACAGGACAATATTCTAGATCATCTTGCAAACCTGCAAAAACTAGATTCGAGCATTTAAAAAAAACTAGGGTTCCTATTTTGCAGACTAGGGTACCCCAGAGGCCCCCAATACCTTCCCAGGCACCTTAATCTACTCAGATCCTCCAAATCTGATCTTTTTTGGGACTTCCGAGTGATCTTTAATAAACTAAAATAAGAATGACACACGTTTCAATAAAATAATACCTTATTGATTAACTAAAAGAAGAATGATACTATGGGAATTATATCAACTAGTTAATCTAAAATAGGAGGACTAAAATGCTATAAAGTATACTAAGACAATATGAAATGAACTAAATAATTACCCTAAGTGAAATAAAACCCTAAATGTACAAAGGTGTAAAAGGGAAAATACTTAGGCTGATTCTTTGGATATTGTCACAGTCAGTGTCGCGAGTTTGAGTGTGAATTCTATTCGATTAGAGAGAGAGAACAATGGGGCCCACTCAAAGGAAAAATGGCCAACCTTGAGAAAATATGACATTTCAGGTTCAAAGGTGCCCATTTCCTTTCCTTACCCGAGAAAATTAAGAAAATTCATGAAAAATGCAAAAATGGGTTAAAACTACCCAAGAAGGCACGAAAGTGGACTAAACCAAAAAAGGCTTACAAGCGGTTCGGTGAGCTCACATCATGTACAAGGGATCAAGTTCATTATAGGGTTATGGAGAGCTCATCGAATGGTGAGGTAGAGTTGGATTCAAGCTCATGTGGATCAATGAATGAAGATAAGGACGAGTTCCTCACGAGCTCGTGGAGGCCATACATCGAAAATGACTCTGTCAAGCTAGGGCCGAGCCGGTGGGAGTGAAGTCATAGTGGGGCCATGGTAAGTTAGGAAAGAGCCTAAGAAATTATGGAGACCAAGACTTAGTGAAATGTCAAAATTTTTGGAAGTTGGCTGCATTGAGCCAACTCGGTGAGTTGGGAGTATGTTCGGGGTGGTATCTTGCAGACGCATCACAGTATCGAGGCCTAGAGGGCTTGTGTGAACTCGGGCCTTATGTTACCTAAGTTTCCACTTTTTCCGAAGTGAATGTAGTGTGGGTGTGAGGAATTTTGTGGGTCCTTAGAGAGCTAGTGGAACTTGAGTTGGCCACGGTGGGGAGTTTGAGTCCAAGTGTGGTCAACGGATGCGAGGAATGTGGGTTCAACAATCTGTTACATAGGAAATGTGGGACATCGGGATCCACATCTGTTGACTTGGCTGATGCGGGATATAAATCAACAAGAGTACTAGACGGCATGAATAGAGTTCCCCACAACACAAAGACACCCATGTTGTATTGGGTGAGTCAACCAAGGATTCATGGGTGAGCTAGCAAACGTGATGAATGGAGGACCCTGTTGTGGCATAAGGTAAGTTAGCTAGAGGTGATAAGAAGTGAGAAAATTACCGAGTTGATGCCAAGTGGGGAGATAAAAGGTAGTTCAATGGTAGAAGTGGTCATTTATTTGGTGAGTAGCCCGATGTGTTGAGAAGATCCTAGAGTAATGCGAAGAAAGGTGTCACTCGATGAGCCAATCCCAGCGGTTGGCCGAGCCGGCACTTATTTAAATAACTCAAACACTCAACCTCCCCCTATATCATATGATGAAATTGATCGGTCCCACCAATAATTTTAAATACCCAAATCATTAAAGTGATGTAAAACATCATTCAAAGGAGGGAAAATATTAAAATGATCATTTCAAGCCATGTTTCTAATGCACAATCTCATGGAAGCAACAACCAAGCCTGGGATAAACATAGAGAGCTACCCACACTCAGGAGGCCATAAATTTTACATTTCTCAACTAAATCATGCAAAAGTGGACTCATTAGAATTTTGACTCGATCTCTAATCTTGGCAATCAAACATTTCAAGATTAGATGGATATTTGATGGTGAAAATTGTAGAAAATGAGCCCAGTTTGAAATAGTGACTTCTAGGTGGTTGAAATGGCATTAAATGAGCATGGGCAGCCATTTTTCTTCTGTTGCAAGTTATGGGATGGTATGGAATGGATTTTTTATGATGCCCATCATCATTTGCACACATTTATGGTACCTTGCAAGTGGTTGGAAGGGGAAATCCGGATTTGCGCGAGCTTCTCTCTCCTCTTCCTCATTTTCTATAAATTAAAGTGACCTCTCATTTGATAGGTGGATTTCTCTTGTAAGAAAACTCGTAAAAATATCTTTGGATCACCAATGTGTTCTAGGCCTTCATTTTTACTTCATACATGATGATCTAGTCCTTTATTTTGTAATGAGATGAATTGTGCATATTAATGAAGTAATAAACTTAAATTTGTGGATATCTCTTCTCCTTGTCTATTTTTGTTTCATTCTCTTGCCTCTCCATTTCATTTACAGATGTATTGTGTCTATTTTATACTTCTTGCAAGGTCTATTATCGTTTTGGTTCCATGAAAGTGTTTGTTTAAATGTTCGATTAGATTGTGGTATTTTTTTACCCTCTCTGCTCTACATTTTCAGAAATTGGAGTGATTTCCCACACCCTTCTCTTGGTGCATCACCTCTTTTAGTTTATATTTATTTCATTTTTATGCTCTTTATTTCTCCCTCTTCCCTTGGAAACTATAGATTAGAGATAGTTGATATATTTCCCTTCACTAGAGTTAGTTGTTGCATTAGTTTAGGAAGAGGAACCAATCTTCTCTGGAGGTCCATCTCAAGTAGCAAGTCCCACAACTTGAGATATGGTACCCATGTTACCTAGTCACACTTTTTTCCTTAACACAATCATATCCTAAAAAATTAGAGGGTGTTTTTATTCGGTGATAGCAGTTATTTTTCTCACTTATGAATTGAGATATCTTGCGAATTTTGAGAGAATTGGAAACTTTGAGTAGTGACGATCTAGGGAAACCATGAAACTAGCAGCCAAAGACCATGAGATCCTTGCAATTACATGATTTAAACCTCTAGAGAGTATAGTGGCGATTAAGGATGAAGTTTAAGGGTTAAAGTTAAAGTTTGAGTGGTGTGGAAGCAGTTCACATGGTTAGGTCATGAAGCAGATTTATAGAGCTAGGGTAAGGGATTCAAAGAAGAAAACAACATTAAGGTAGAAGAAGTAATAGGTATAGAGGAGAGAATTTAGTACACAAACCAAGTTGGTAGGAATTAAGACAACGAAGAAAGGATTTTTCATACCTTGTGCAAAATTTGTAACGCTACTTTCATTTTAAGGCATAAAATTACAGAGTTACTTCAACTTCTAGGTATAAAGTTTGAGCAATGGCACTAATGAAGAAGGCATCAAAAGGAAATAAAACAAGGAAGGATTCCCCAAATGATTGGTTCCCAAATATGTAGTACCTATAGGAGGTTATCGTTAGGAATACATGGGTGTCGAAGGTATGGAGATGCAAAATCAGTGAATATAATCATCGAGCTCTATGACACGAGGGAGACATAAGGAATGATACATTAATGGAAATATACTAGCACATAGAGGAAGGAAGATTATATTAGATGATAGAGGGCATAAGACGTTGGAGGTTGGTGGTATGTTGTAATGCTGTAGTAGTTTCCTTTCTTTAGGAAGCACGTGAGACTTTTCCAATGGTTGGTGTTATGGGTGCATGAAGATTATTTCTACTTTGTAGGAAGAAGGATGTTTATAGCCCCACAATTTATTAGCAAAGTAACATGATTACGTGACATGGATGAAGAGATAGTGATAGATATGCTTGACAAGATGAAAATGGAAACAATAACCACACATTTACACTATTAAAGGGCAAGCCACACATTCAACATTACCAATATCATGGACCTTGGAACAAGAGTGGTTGTGTTCTTGGTCGATTATTAGTTGGGAGCATCTAAACGGTGGAGTGAGGTAAATAATAAGTCCCTGCATATCGGGCATAAGACAATGAATGGAATAAGGTATAATATTACTTTGTATAATGCATAGATTATTGTGCAAGAGGTCTAACTCCAACCAATAAGGGAAATAAAATTATATGGGGATCAAATTTTTTTCTTATTATGTTCTAAGATATTAGAGTTCCAAATGGACCATCAAGGCACGGTGGGAACACCCAATGGTTGTCGATCACCCAAAAAGGTTTACAAAGTACACATGTGATGGGGAAAATGCATATAATGTGTGATTGGATTTGTGGTATAGAAGGATGCACGATTCCTTTGAGAATGAATGATGCATACAAAGATAGTTTCCCACCGTATTGAATGAACAAGTTGAATTTGTTGTAATGAAACATTTTTGTCTCATTTTTTAATGGAAAAATGGTTCATTGGTGAAAACCTTCATATGCATTCACAACCAATTACTTGAAGCACATTCAATAGAAAAAGGACGTGCAAATGCTAAAATTAGATGTAAACAAGGTGGACATAAAGTATAATATTCTATGTAAGACCTACTACTACGTGACAAGGTAGTCATATGAGGAGACAATGGAGTGAGATAGGATGGATCTGAATCCCATATTAATTTTTGTGATAAGGAAGGAGGCTTGCATATTTTACATCTATCTATGCCCAAATTTACAGGATTATAAAATAATGGAGGCATGAGATACATCCATTACACCACCAACTTCGGGAAGGATGGCCTCAAAACAAAAGAAACATAATCTTGAGTCGGTTCAACAACAAGAAGAAGGGGATGAAATAGAAAGGTAGTTCGATCATAATAGGAGTAAAAGGAGGTTAACACAACAATAGGAAAGATCATCATGCACCCATCTTAGAATACCTCAACTGATCCCAACTAAAAATGTGCATACAAATGGTCCAAGAGAAGGGGGTGATGTTGAAGAAGCTCAAAGAACATAAGAGGACTCAAAGAGAGAAAAGAGTCTATATATTATACATGTGAAGGAAGAAAAGCGAGTAGACTAAGGAGCATGAATAATGAGAAATACCTTTTGATACCTCAATGTATACAAATGAACAAGAAGAGGATCATGAACAGGAGTGTGAACAAGAAGAGGGAGAGAACACCAACCTTATGCATAATGATGTTGCACAATAATTTCCATGAGAGAAGTCCTCGGGAGGGTCGGGACCATCACATGAAGGAATAATCTCACCTCTCTAACCATTTATGTCCTTTTTTAATGACCTAACAAAGTTCATTAGGAAAATATTCTAGTACGAGTAGATCCCGAAGATCTATATTGTTGGGACATGTTGGAAAAATCATAGGCCCATGTCCACACACGTAAGGTGTTGTCTTTTGTAATGAAAACTCATATGGAGGTTCTGAGCTTGAATTAAATCCATAATCTCTTCATGAGTAGCAGAGAAAGAGAGATCTAAAAAAATCTTTCGATTTTTGAATCTACACAAATGACAGATGCGTAAGCCGGCAATGGATTAATAAAATTAGCTACTAAAGTGACGTGAAGGAATGTAAATAAAGGTGTAAAATTGTGTGATACTGAGAAACATTTTTCCATGTGATTAAAAAGAATTAAAAAATTGTGATTGAGCCGAATAAGGGGAAAATGAGGAACTCCAAAGTGAACACTTAAGCATTCAAGATTATTAGAACTCTTACGCATGCTTTCTTGGGAGTAATTTTGGGGGCCAAACTTGATAAGAATAGGGAAATTAATAACCTAGAATAATTGGTTGACATATTAATAGAAAAAATAAATTCGTCATGGGAACTAACTATGGAAGAAATGGAAAAGGTGAGGTAGCAAGAGATAGATAGAAAAATAAAGGAATATGAAGAACTTGGCACATAGGTGAAGGAAGCTTCACAACGAGTAAAGAGAATATATTCATTAATTTTACGAGATATTTCAATTATACATGCACACCTCATGGAAGAGGAAACAAATAAGATTCACTTCAATGCCTCATTGTATACAAGAGATAAGGCAATGTGCGCGTGAACGTGAAAGTTTTGCAAGAGTTGGAGGAGATGAAGAAGACCGTGAAATAAAAACACAAAAGACTAGAAGCAAGATTGGGGAGTCACATGCCATGATAATGAGGGGGTTGATGTATTAAAAGGAATGGATTACGAATGGGATATCATTTTTCCTTAATTACAAGAGAAAGTCGGCAGAGTAACCTGGAGGGGCTCCAAGAAATTTTTGAAGCATTACCGGGAAGGTCAAACATTTCACTCGATGAATGGAAATAATTAGAGTCATAAATTAGCGCAAGATTCCCAAAACGCCTTTGGATATGTTAGCCTTATTTTTGGTCGCATGGAGAAAATATTCTTTATTCTTTGCATTCTTTGGGAAAATTTTCCAAGATTATTTCATTCGGGATTTTTCCATGATCCTTTATTCATTCATTTATCCATTCTTTATATTGTCAAGGACACATAATATATCTAGTGTGGGGTAATTTTGGGCTAATAAAAGGACTAAGTATTGGATATGTGAAGGTTGAAGAGTGCATAACTCTTGCATGTAGAAGTATGATAGATCTTGCACTAAGGTTTGACATGCGGGATAGGATATAGTGTGATCATCAAGCAAGCTAAATATGGGGAAAAAATAGAAATTGACGTGATCACTAAGATAAGATAGAAATAAAACAAACATGGACCGAGTTAGACTATATAACAGGATAAAAACATGTAGGGCTAAGTATAGACAAGGATAACACATGGAAAAAGTACATCTATTTATAGCATGGGATGAAAAAAATCTACACTATTTATAGGGCTTGCGAAGAAATCCAACCACCGATGGAGAACTATGGATATGTGTCTAATTATAGGAAGGTGTTAGTTGTGAAAGCATGTAATCTACATATATGGTTGGTCTATTCTTAGAATGTATCTTGATTTAGTAGTGAAGGAAAATTTTCCACCCTATATAATATATATATATAGTAAATATCGGTTGGTTTGTGTGTGTGCTAAGAGAGTCCTGGTCCACATAATAATTAGTTTGGCATTTAATCTGTAAATAAAGATTATATGAGCATGACATGTCATGAATTTATGCCATCTTTAGTTAATGTAATCTTTGTAAGCATCATGGTTAATATTTACTCATCTCTCTCTTGATGACGAATAAATATCTTGTGCATGTTATGGTTCTGGGAACATATATATTCTCCATTTAGTATGTTTGCATGTTTTAATAACCATGAGTGCAGGAACTACATCTTGGAAGCCAACACAAGAAGGGACCTAGTAGGCTTATGCTTGCTTCAGGCGAGCATTAAGGATTTAATTTGGGTGAAGGGCCAGTGTGCAAAATTATGTTGTGTTGAACCTAGACTATGTCGTGATAAGAACCGAACACTTGGACCCCTAAATCACCCATATATCCACCATCTATCCCAAAAATTATTTTTAATCTCCTCATGGTTATACCAAAGGATCAGGAATCATATACAATTCAATAATAAGGGTGCATTGGTTTTAGGGTTAGTGAATAAAGCACACAACTTGTCTTTGGTGATATTTTTTTCTTCACTACATCATAAGACAATTTGTCTATGTAAAAAATTGTGACAAATTGGTTTTGTAATCCTCCCACATGTTTATTTGACCCATCACATTATCAATATTAGATATTAATGACTCTAATGACAATGCAAGAGTTTGACAATGGGTACTCGTGGCATTGGGGTTTCTTAGGTTTCTATTAAACCTTGAATTTGAGCTTTGTTATTTTGAATCTCCCCTAAAAGGTTTCTTGGGTATTATGAGGATGTATAGGAATTAAAGGAGGTGTTTAAGGTAGTTTTAGTTCACCCTAGGTGATGGTTGAGAAAATTATAAGGATTATATTGGAAACGTGCGGGAAAGATCACGTGCAAGATTAAGAATGGCACGTAGAAGGGTGTGTACAGATGGAAAAAGTGTTGTGAGCAGGACTACACATACACAAGGAATAGTTGAGGACTTAGGCATTTTCTGAGGACGGACTTAAAATATACTTGCATTGCTAATCAAGCAAGAAGAAAATCATGTTGACTTGGTGGTTAACTAAGGTCTATTTTGGGGAAAATCACATGTAGATCGAGGATTAAAGCACATGTATGGATTCGACTATTAATAAGATTAAAGTATAATATTCTTAGGATAGTCTATTATTAGTTATTTTGTAAAAGCATGCATGTAGTCTATTCTTGGGTGTTCTTATTATTAGAAGAGTGTATGGGTGGTGAAGGGAAAGTCCCCACCCCTATATATACCTATTATAGATCAAGTATTTCATTAGTTCCTAATCCTTGGTGTGTAGTTCTTTGAATTCTTATGTTCTAACAAGGTCATGATGCTATCTGGGTTCTTATGTTTATGTGTCTAGTTTTGTGTTGCACTATTATGATCGGTTTTGTATTCAGCTTCCATTATGTAATGAACTTTTATTATTAATGGATAATTGTGGTTGGATCTTGATTGTTGACATGTCTGAATATGGTGTTTTAGTGTAACTAATCTTGGTTATTATTTAATATGATATATTTCCTTATCATATGTGTTTCCAAAGTCAGTTGAATGTAATGACTAGTATATGTGAATGGATACTTATTTGAATATCATGATAACTATGCATTCTAACATCTTGTCAATCAAACATAAAGGAGGGACTTGGTATCTGCATGCACACTTCGGTGAGCATTTAGTTTAAATTGAATGAGCTTCCAATATGCATAGCACTCTAAGTGAAAAGAAATAATACATTTGGTTCCATTTCTAGGACCTCTTTTCAATTTTTCTTCCAGGATGTTGTTTGCAGATGGCACATCAACTATCTCTGGAGAGTATTGAAATTTGGGTAGAATACGAACAAGATAAGTTTGTGCAGAGGTATAGCACTAGACTTGGCTTTAAAGTGAGAAAGTGGGTAGAAGATAATCTTTATCATGAGTTATATGATACATTATTCAGTTTCTTTCCAATAGAATTGTATCATTGGTTGGAAGCGTATGCATCAAACAAATTTTAGTATCCTAGGATGAGGATTTGGATGCAAGAAGATTATTAGATGCTTTTTTATGCAAGTGAAGAATGGACTAGAGTTGTAAATCATTGGTGGGTTGGTGTGTTGTGAAATTATATGTTAGAATATGTAATTACCAAGTATTGTTGTACATAGGAAGCTAATTTTAGGTTCTTGCACGAGCCCAGATGATCCTATTTGTGTGTTATTCTATCAAGATCCTGATGGTAGAACTAGGATTGGAAATATTACCTATGTCTAGCTAAATCCCCACCATGCATAGGGGTAGGAGTGAGTGTATAGAAGGATGGCATCACCTAGGTGGAAGATAGGAAGAGAGAGGAAAGGTGCATTAGGTTTAATGAGGCACGAGAGAGGGAAATTTAAGTGTTAATGGAGTTCAGGATAATGATGGCTCATGAATGTTTTAAAACTCTTGTAGAAGATGAGGAGCCACAAAGATCGGTCCTCCCAACTTTGGGTAAGTACATTAGAGAGTCCCCATTGGCTTCGGATGTGAGTGTATCGAAGGAGAGGATAAGAACCATGGGTGCACATCTAACTCAACTTGGCTACTTAGCACTTGTGCTTGGTATTTGAGATCTAAAAGTAGTTAAAGGAAAAATTAGTGAAGGTAAATAAGGTAGATACGGGAGATATCAGGTTTGTGTTGAATCAAAAAGTGCATCGAAACTAGTAATGCGCACATGGAAAATAACAAGCTCCAATGTTTGGAATTAATCTTGAAGGACTATTTCCGGAGTGTCGATAGAGATGATTATTGGCACACAGACTATTGAAAGCACTTATGTAGGTTTTTGCCAACATAGATAGTGGGTTTCTAGTTTAGTAATACAACTGGGACATAAGGAATTTTATCATCCGGGTTGCAGCCCACGTAGGTGGCATGGGAGGATCACGAGGATTAGGTCACCACCGCACGGCGAGGGAATCCAAGAGGAGGTTCTAGTTCTCAATCAAGTCCTACCCCAGAGAAAGGTCCACAACCACAACCTTAGCAGCCACCACCAAATCAGCCTCAACAGACACCACCTCAAGTTTATTTTGAGATGTCACTTTACTTACTAGAGTATAGGGGTATAGAGGATGTAGTAGATCATGTGCACAAGTTTTTCTTACTATGGCGCATGAAGGAATTACAATTTCAGGTAGGAAGGAAAGCTTATTTTCCACTACGTTATAAGGGTGCACACATAGTTGGTATAGGAAGTATGACCCACATTAGACTCAGTAATGGACAATAATGCTTTACATCTTATTTTTGGCCAAGTTTCACATCCCAAAGTTCAAGCAAAGAGAGCATAAGCACGCTCAAATATATCAAGAAAGGTTTATCTCGAAAGCGTGAGAGATTATAATGAGTGGTTTAAGAATCTATTTTTTAAATTATCTTATGATATCCATCCAAGTTAGCATGCACAGTGGTTTGTTAGAGGATTGCTAACTCTGTTTCATATAGTTTTATCTCATAAGACATGTGTAGGTCCTCATGAAGCCTTGGAAGTAAATCTACACACCTTTGAAGCGCGGAAGTGTGAACACGGGAGTTAGTCCTTTTCTAGAAGCATAGATCATGGTTATGGTGAAGTAGTTGGAGAAGCTTTCTACTAACTCCGTGCATGAGACTAAAAGGGGTATATAATGCATAGATTGTGAGATTGAAGGACACACTAAAACAAGTTGTCGGCATAGGTCATGCACGCATTGTTATAGTCTTGTGATATTTTCCAATTGGACCATGATTTCTGTAATTATCATCTCTTAAAGCATGCAACTATGAAGAGTGAATATATGTACTGCAATATTTGTAATGCACACACTCATGATATGAAGGATTTTTATGATATGTAAGATTGTGTTATGATAGACTATGGTGGCTAGCATCTCTCAAAGAAAGAATGTGTGGCCTTTAGAAGAACATAACAATGGAGGAGGTGGATTTCATGGAGGATATAGAAGTAAAGGTTGCAGAGGTAGAAGTAGATTTTTACGCGTAACTGTTATACTTGTGGATCCCCTAATCATTACCAAAGTAATTATCCCAAGAATATAGTCTTCACTTGGTGTGGGAAGTAGCATAAGTTAGAGGATTATTTGGACCTGTATGAGAACATGAGAAATAAAAAAAAGAAGTACAAGGGCATGGGGATTATCAAGGTACAACATGCAAAGGGTGATCAATGGATACCAAAGAAGGTACTTGATCCCGAATTACAACCCTTGTTGGTCACTACACACACTAAAGTAGCATGCACATGCAAACCTCTCAAATCCAAGCCACTCATCATGTGAGAAGAATTCATGCACATGAGGTATCTATATGCTACTCATTAGAATGAATTTTATCAGATATCATAGGATTTATCATATAACCGCAAGGTGAGATACAATTCTTGAAGGAGTAGGCGCACGAGATAGAACACTTAAATCACACTAAGGTCTCGTAAAATGATGTGGATGACTTGAAGGAAGTATGTAAGATGTTGTACCAAGATAATATCATTTCTTTATTAGGAGAATGGCTACGTGAAAAGGTACCACATGCTAGAGATGAGCATGAGTGAAAAAGACTACATGCAAACTTGACATCGCAAATCCATGAGTATGACAAGGAAATCATGTTGGATGCGATAGATTAATGGGTGCTTGGTAAGCAATATTATTATAGATATAGGCATGGGGGTCAATGTGCTCACATTGGATGCATGGAATCAGATGTGGAGACCTATGTTACAACCATATTCAAATGTGTTATATATGGCAAATAAGACAAGGGATATGCCTATTGGGGTATTAAAGGATGTTTATACTACAATTCAAGGCGCCAAGTTTACTAGAGACTTTGAGGTATTAGAGATTGTTGAAGAAGACAACTTTCTAATATTACTTGGGCGACCATGGTGTTATGCAAACAATGCAAACATGCACTTCAATAAGGGATACATAAGTTTTGATAATATAAATGAGTGCGTCATTATAGCTCAATGAAGAAAAATATACACCATATGTTGAGCCTCTAAGTGAAGAAGATCTGAATAGGATTTATGCATGCACAGTACATGACCCTGAGACTATGGAACCATCCAAGAAAGGCATGTCTTTGTAGTTGGGGATGTGTAGTCAATTAGTGACACCACAAGTGTTTCTTGTGATAACTAATCCCATGGCATGTATAAAATGGTTGGGTGTGAGATGAAGGACAAATGACTAGAATTATATATTGGTGAATAAAATCTTGAGTCTTTCTTGCGCACCATGCAGAACACCTGACAAACAAAGGTGATCAAAGAAATGTGATGGTTTATACTTTGTGCGGTATAACATTACATTGGTGGGTGAAACATAGAAACAAATTGTTGGGATGGCGAGAGGTGAGAATCACCTTTTCAACTAGGTTCACATAGAGCAATGTGCCTACACATATATGTGAATATCATGGGAATACTCCTACTTTGGCACACATCCATAATTGTGAGAGAATATGGGTGCAAGGATAGAAGCCTTACCACCACCTTTGTGGGTGCATAATTTTTCTCCCACTCTATGAAATTGAACATGTGCATGGTACGTACATGCTAAGCTCAAATAAGATATTACAAGATGGAGATATATGATTGAAGGTATGGTCCATACATTTGATTATTTTTATAATAAACCTCTAGTACATGAAGCATTATAGATCATGAAGTGCATCACGTTGGGGTATGATGCACGAAGGTAGAAGAGATCATGCTTTATTTTCTTGGAGAACCTAATCCCGAGGTGCACCTAGATGTTGAGGAAATAGAAGAGTTACAATTGGGCCACGCCTAGAAGGAGAAAGAAAAGGGTAAAATGGTGTACCTCATTGATGATGAAGAGGTTGAGAATTTGGAGGTTAGTCATACAAAAGGTGCGCATGAAGTAATGGATACATCATATGAGAATTCCCGCATGTACCATGTGCCCATGAAGATAAAGAAGGTAAAAATTGACACTGAAGATGTGCCTAAGGAGGACATCATTGGAGATTATTGGTTAGAACAAGAGGTATCAAAGATCATTGATCTTTTGCACAAATTCTAGGATCTATTTCCGTGAGGCTATCATGAGTTGAAAGGATTGCACCCCTCATTGGGAAAAATGAAAATTAAGCTAAAAGAAGGTGCATATCTAGTTTAGAAGAGGCCTTACAGGATGAATCTGAACCTACATGTAAAAGTAAAGGAGGAAATTGATAAAATTCTTAAGTCTGGAATAATTTAACCAATTGAGAAATATGAGTGGGTTATCCCTATGGTTATAAGCATCAAAAATATGGGGGATCAGGATCTATGTAGACTATGGAGAACTTAACGGTGCATGTGTCATAGATCATTTTCCCACCCCATTCATTGAGGAGATCCTTGAAGGAGTTGCAGGGTGTGAGATCCATTCAGGGTGTGAGATTCATTATTTTATAGATGGATTTTCAATCTATCATCAGGGGTGCATTGCACCAAAAGACCAATAAAATACCACTTTCACTATTGAATGGGGAAGCTTCACATATATCGTCATGCCTTTGGCTTGAAGAATGCACCCATTGTGTTTTTGCACATTATTGTGCAAACCTTTCAGATTTCACTCACAAGTTCTTGCAAGGGTATTTAGATGATTGGACTGTTTATGGCTTGGTTAAGGATCATTGTGATAATCTCAAGTTGATGTTTGAAAGATGCAGGTAGTTAAGCATTTCTATTAATATTAAGAAGTGTATTTTTTCTACATCTTTTAGAAATTTTCTTGGGCACATCATTTGTAAGGAAGGATTGTTGGTAGACCCACCAAGATAGTTGTAATTTTGGGTTTGGAAGAACCTACCAACCAAAGTGAAGTGCATGGATTTTTGGGGCATACTAGTTATTACAGAAATTTCTCAAAGGATATGCAAATATTGTTGCACCCCTGGAAGAGTTGTTCAAATTGAAAGGTAAATTTTATTGAGGTGACGGAAACAGAGGTGTTTGAGACATTGAAGGAGATATTTACCACTTGCACCTATTTTGTGTTTTCCTTCATGGAAAAAACCCTTTCATATACATGTTGATGCTTCTAGTATGGATATTAGCGTAGTCTTGGCACAACTTGGAGAGGGTAATGTGGATCATCCCATATGCTTTGCAAGCAGGAAGTTGACACCAATAGAGAAAAATTACACTATGATCTACGTGCTTCATAAGTTTCGAAAACACTTGTTGGCTACACCCTTTATTTTCTATAAAGATCATATAACATTGAAATATTTGGTCAACAAGCCTATTTTGCAAGGGTGCATCTTTCGATGGATACTTATCTTTTAGGAGTTTGATTTCATAGTTATAAATCCAGAACTAGTAATTGAGGCATGATCATTTATCAAGGATCAATTCTAGAAAGGATGTACAGAGTATTGAGGACACAATGTATGATGTGTAGTTGTTCGGTTGAACCACGCACCCACATATTTGGAGGATATAGTAGTCTTTTTGTGCACTGGGCTAGTGCCCAAGGAAATGAAGGCATTAGATAAAAAAATGCTAAGTATACACGGAGTACCTTATAAGTTGATTGTTAGGAATTTTAGTGTCTCCATGGTAGATAATATTTACGAAGTGGTAAATATTATGTTTGGTTAGTGGTTAGGTTGTTATATTATATAACAATAATTTTTATTATAAATAATTGTTATTGTGGTGGTTGTAACCACACACGTATATAGGAGATTTTGGAGGAGATCATATCTCCATAAATATAGGAAATACTATCCTATATAATTGTAATACCTTTGTCTATTATTTGAATCAATAGATAAGAACTAATTGTTTCCCATGTCAATTTTTCTCCATTATTTGGTATCGAGTAGTATTATTCTTGTGCCTGTGAATTATGAGAGTCTATCATGTATTGATCTAGGAGGAGAGACGTGACTTTGGATCAGATTCCATTTCAAAGTAGGCATGAGCATGTGAGTGTTAATCAATGGAAAAGAACACAATTTTTTTCGTTTGATTTCCCTGTTTATGGAGTGATTATTTATCGATTGTGGCCATCAAATACAGACCCACATGTAGATAAGAGTTTTTATCTAAGTTTTTTTCATTTTTGGAGAGAGGAAATATTTTACTTCTTTCTGAGGCATTGGATCTATAAACTACGATTGATACAAGTAATTTTACATCAATACTCGGTAAAAATTTCTCTTCCTATAGTTTTAGGAGAGTTTCAAGGCATTTAAGTAAACCAAGTGGAGACGTAGCTCCATTGAAGTGAGAAAGGAAAACGTTGGAAGGAAACCGATTCTACAATTTGTTGGTCTTCAACTTGCATTCATTTCCACTAACATGTTTGGAGGAAGGCATCTAGCATAACAAATTTTAATCTTTGCATCAATGTGATAGCATCAGCTGCAAATGTTTAATAACTTGTTTTTCCTCAACTTGCATCAACCAATTCTACACACAACATTGAAATTGATATGTAAAGCATGTGCCATCTAATTATTTCTATTTTAAATCTCAGAAATGGTCTTCACCTGATAGTTGTAATCAACAAGAATATGCAGTCTCTATGGCATTTAGATCTCTCTGTTTGATTCGTCTTTCTTCTCCACCAGCGGTCAACCATTTACGTTTCAACTTTCACAGGTTCAAATTTTAATGCATGATCCATGTGTTGAGTTGCATCCAGTTGTTGACATCTGCCTCGCACTCTGAGATCCACCCAACCAGTATTGGCACGCAGAGTTTGAATACAAAGGTGTAATTTGTTTCAATGTATTGCATGGTCATAGGTTTGGTTTAGTGTTCGATTTGTAATAAGTCTATATTACAAATCTATTTTCTAAAGTTAGGGTGTCATATTAGTCTTTCGATCTTCTATTGTCTTCAAATAAGTCAATAGTTTTATTTGTGTTATTTTCAATATGTCATTTAACACACTTTCCATAAGAGTCTCAAATAGGTCTTTTATTTTATGTCAAACGTTTTAGTCAAGAATTGTCTTGTTGTCATTGTAAGACATCAATGTGTATGTCAATGTTAATTCCACCATATATGTCTAGGTGAATATTATAAACTGTTGGTTCACGGAGTTATTCAAAGTCAAGTTTCATCTTATCAAGTTTGAGTTATTATCACCTTGTTTATTGTCTCGTTTCAAATAGTATGTTTAGGTGAATAATAGGTTATTGAGTCTATTTTGTGTCATTATAAAAAGTCAAAAATTAAGTCGAGTAAAATTCCATAAAATTTATAAAAAAATTGCTTTACTGGACGCATTTTCGTGTTACCCAATGTCCTAAAATAAATGATTTCACGTTGTGGGGGGGAATAATGAAAAATGTGGGAATCATAGTGAGCTTCATATCCAAATCTAGCTGAGTTAGCATCACATGACATTAGAGGATGGAGGCAATGGAAGAAGGAGGTCAAATAGTGACCTCTCATCAGTCACCAATGACAGGGCCACACTTCTGGTATAGTGGCATTTTTGTAGTGTGAATATTTGATGTTCAGTTATGCAGTGTTCTAGTTTAAGTTGTGTGGTGTGAATTTCAGTTCTTGATTTCCAATGTGGCATGAAAAATAAGAACAGATGATGTAAATTCTTGTTCACTTGTGTGTATTCCTCATGTAACCCCTTTTAGTAGAAACATTGTAGAATATTGATCAAAATGTATTGTAGCAATCATGATGTGAAGGTTTTTGGTAAACCAAGAAAACCAATTTTGTAAGGTTTTTGGTAAACCTATAAAACCAATTGTGTAAGGTTTTTGGTGAACCTGTAAAACCAATTGTGAAAGGTTATTAGTACACATGTAAAACCAATTGGGTAAGGTTGGTTTTAGAAACCGAAGAAAACCATCAGTGGAAGAAATGTGCGTTGGCACATGTACAAGTTTTGTCTGCAAGCCCAATGATGCACAACAGGAGTTGATCATGAGCACACGAGAGGTGTCACGCTACAATAAAATAATGAGATATGTTTTACCATGTAAATGTTAAGGGGGATGTTAGGAATTTTAGTGTCTCCATGGTAGATAATATTTACGTAGTGGTTAGGTTGTTATATTATATACCAATACTTTTTTATAAAAATTGGTTATACGTGAATTGTGGTGGTTGTAACCACACATGTATATAGGAGATTTTGGAGTTCATATCTCCATAAATATAGGAAATATTATCCTATATAATTATAATACCTCTATCTATTATTTGGATCAATAGAGAAGAACTAATTATTTCCTTTGTCAATCTATTGTTGCTCCATTATTGATTAGAGGTGACTTGTACAAAATGGGTAGAGATGAATTTTTATTTCGATGTGTACTTGAATATGAGCATGAAGCCATTATAGAAGAGGTGCATGGAGGAATAATAAGAGGACACTATGCATCGTATGTGGTGCGCATAAGATCCTTATGGCTAGATGATTAGGGGATCATTTTTTATATCAATAGTTACCTAAACATCCCTAAATTATGGCACTACGAATATATTTTGAGATCTTTCCATCGACTATGAGAACGTGACAAACAGACATAGGGAGCTCTAGTTATGTCCGGTCAAAGTTCAGTCAATGGGAAAGTCAACTTTGGTCAACATGTCAATATTGGACCAATGACACTTGTGACACGTGGTGAAAAGGTAAAGGGAGTCATTTGTTGGTTTTTGACCTTCGATCTTTGACAGGTGTAAAATTTGGTGGTTGCGACAAGAGGCTCAACTTTTTTAACGGAGGGGAGCCTGGCCACCGTGTGGACTAATTTGTTATCGCCAATGTGGTGGGTCCACAAGCCACCACGTGGCTTGCCACCACTTAGCCATATTTCATTTTGAATATCATAGTATTATATGGTCAAATTTTATATTATTCACCATGTTACTATGTTATTTCAATTTGTAATGTTTTGAGAATTGATCAAGTTTATTATACTTAGTATTATTTCCACCACCTTGGAGAGTTTATCACACCGAGTTGAGTTCGCCACATTGCTTGGTTAGATATACCACTTGACTCGGTGAACAAGGGGGGATAACAATGCAGAGCCCACGACTCGGCCGACAACATGGTTGCAAACCCAACCGACCCCACACTCTACAAACTCATGTAGAGCTTGCCACATGGAGTGGCCAACATAGTCCTCAATAGATAACATGAACCAAGCCCGCCACATGGTGGCTTCAACAAATCGCCATAAAAAACTAGCGCACGGACCGAGCACGAAGGGTGATGCATGACCGAGGGCACAAGGGGAATAGGGCAGCAAGCCCAATAAAAACATTGAACCCCCTTCATGCAAAGAATGTGGGATGTCATCCAAACGGTGTGGAAAATAGGACGGAAGGTTTGAACCCGTGAACTTGGAGGGGATAATGAGTAGCCAACCAACTCAGCTAAGCAAGTTGGTTAGGGAGGTGAGTTGGCCAATAAGGCCTTAAACAAAATTTTAGGGTCTTATTTGCACTATAAAATCTGACCCCTCTTCATTGTAAAAAGACAACTTAGAAGCTCAAATCAAGAGCTCAAGGAAGACCGAGCGAGTGGAGGAGAGTTTTATTCTGATAAGACCTATTTATTAGGCTTATTATAAAGTTGTGAAGATGTATTTATTTAAATAGCTATTAATGTGACTAGGAGTTTTAATACTACCTAGCCGGCCCATAACGCCACACTAAATTATTGTGAAGCCTCGGTTATCGACCGGAATGCCATAGGGATGAAGCATCCGGAAGGTCGATCAATATTCGAAGGATTCTCAATAGTGGAGTTAGTGCCATAGATCTTTCCAAATATGCCAGGAAAGGGGAAGTCGGGTGTTATATTTCACCCTTGTCATCTAAAGGTCTAGTTATTCTTCTAAGAAAGTTCTTAATAGTTTCCATTAGGTTTTCTTGTGAAAGAACTATTATAACTTACAAGTTTTGACTAGTGGAACGGTTTGAAAGAACTTGATATTTAGGCAATTACCAAACTCCAGAATCAACCCTTTTGCAAAGTGTCATACTTATTACATTATTTTAAGTTGATTTTAACAAGGTAAAAATTAAACGGTAATTTGATAAGCCTACAAGGGTCTGAGATCAGGTAGATAAAAAACTTGATAATTTTCAGATCACCGGACTTTAGTGGGAGACTTTATATAGAGACATTAAGGCATATGTTAAGGCATGTGATCATTTTCAAACAATTGGTAACCCAGAAGTAGGTATGAGATGCCCCTAAGACATATAATGATTGTGAAATATTTTAAGAAGTTGAAATCGACTTTTTAGGACCTATTGCACCGGGGGACTAGAGCGCACTTTATTATTACATGTATAGATTATCGACAAGGTGGGAAAAGGCCACACCTAAAAAGTATTACACTATAGCCATAACAACAAGATTCCTATGGGAAAACATTATTACCAGTATGGTTATCCATTACACTTGACCAATCATGGAGGAACTCATTTCTGAATGAAATAATTTGAATTCTATTAGCATATTTTTTGGTGGCACACCATAAAAACAATCCATATCACCCTCAAACTAATGGAATTGTACAATATTTTAAAAATATTTTGGGACAAACTCTTACAAATATTTGTGATGTTAGAAGAAAATATTGGGATGGTAAAGTCTCAACTTTACTTTGGGCTTATAGGACCACGTACAAAAGAATGAACAAGGCCACCCCATTTCAATTGGTTTTGGCATAAAGGTGGTACTACCATTTGAATTCATGTTACCATCCCTATGTATGACGTGTGCAAGTGGATTAAATAATGAGCAAGCTATTCAAGAGTGCATTGAGAAATTAATGTAACTAGATGATCAGCATGTAATTTCACATTACATCTAGAAGATTGAGAAGGTGCAATAGAAGGCCTAACATGATAGGAACATTAAGAATAAGATATTTACAGTTGGCAAAATAATCTTTCTCTATGACTCCAAGTTTTTACACCACCCAGGAAATTTAAGGTGCATTGATTGGGACCTTTTGTAGTAACCAAGATACTTGATTCAGGCGCATGGCACTTGCAGTAGTGCTAGATGGCACTTTATTTCCTGGTTACGTCAATGGGAGTAGGTTGAAGCCCTACTATAAATAAGCTTCTTGGTGTTTGTAATAAGGAATTATTTCCACTTAGATTAGGTTTCCCTTTCATGATTTGTTTCTTCTTTTTGTTAATTTTTGTGTTCCTTATTTTGTTTTAATAAGCACGCTTGCGAGTAGGAAGTTGGTTCTATAAATTGATTTTATGTGTAGAGGAACGTGCATACTTTTAATGTGGGGTGAACCAAGTACATTTGTACAAATAAAAATAGATTTTCTTGATGCTTAAACAAGAAGTGAAGCTTATTAAGATGTGTGCATATTGGTATAAAGGTGGGATGTTTGTTGCAAGTGTACACAAAAAGAAGGAAAAAGGTGTCGTAAGTGCTAAGAAGGATGGTGATAGTAAAAAATTTCTCATATTGAAGACCACACGAGGAAAATGTCGCACGAGTGTAACGTGAGGTGGGTAGGAGTAGGATGAACTACTTGGTATATGGTGTAGAGGGTTATGTCTCATGCGGTGCAAAGAGGCACATGCAATGAGGTTTGTGGCCTAGGAAGTAATAAGTGTGCCTAAAGGTTATAAATGCATCACATAGAAGAAAGCGAGAAGAAAAAGTGTAAAAAAATAGAAAAACATAATTAAAGTTTTAATACGGTGGTATGTGACGAGTCATTAATGTGATAAAAATTCAAAAACCTATAAAAGGGGCATCAAGGAGAGTTCATTCCCATTTTACCTTGCAAATAACTTCTACATTTTCAAGAGTGAATTGGTGCAGTTCATGTGAATTTGAATGCGAAGCAAAAAGAATCAATAGAACCAAATCAAAGTGAGAACACGAGCGAGTAGAAATCTCCTTCAAAAGGAAGTCCGAGGCTTGAGAATGACATGGGAGTCTATTTGTGACAAGAGAAGGGTTTACATGATTCTTTGGCTAGGGTTTACAGAATTAGGGCACATATTTGATTAAAGAGAATAAGGTAAGAAGGATATTCGGCGCGAATGGTTGGAAACAAGGAATTACATGTACCTAGGGCACAAAGGTATAAGTTAAGGAGATATATATTTTATATAATTTGAAGACATGGCACAAAGGAAACCAATAACCATGTTGGAAAAAGTGAAGGGGAAGAGAAAAGTAAACCCCATGGCTAAGGATGTGCAAGAAGAGTGGTATTAATAGATGCATTACCTAGAAGGTGTTATTATGGGGCAAGGATTGGATGTCCCATGTCACGAAGATGATTGTTAGTGATTCTAACCATCGCTCATATTTAAACGAGCACGAAAAAGAGATAGAGTTTATTCTAAGAATGAGTGAAAGGACTATGAGATGATAAGCCCATTTATGAGGATAAGGGATATCAAGTTTTGAGTAGCATCGGAGCCCTTCAACTCTATGAGCTCCCTATTTCACTAAGCCAAAGCACCTTTATCAATGGCTTATGTTACCATGAGGACTTGATTTTTCAGGAAAAGATACTAGCCTTGGAAAAGATACTAGCCTTTGGAGCTCGAGCACAAAAATTTCTACCGAGTTAGGAGGGCACACTATGGATATCTCCAAACTTACTGACCATGTTGTCGGAATGGCCACACGACTTATCACAAAGTTGGGAGTGTAGGAACATTGAACACAAGTAAATAATTGATGGCTTCATATCGCGAAGAATATGGCCAAGGGTACATCATATAATCTTACGGGATTTATTACTGAAGATATTATAAAGGAAGCACACACTGTTGGAGAAAAGATCACTTTTGGTGCAATAATCTTGTTAATTTTCTTCTTTAAAATTGGGGTGTCGGATGGGCCAAATGATAAAATGTGGAAGTTCCCCCAAAAGATAAGTCCCCTACAAGGAGCTTGGCTAATTACACATGCGGACAAGTATTAATAATGCCTACAAGCTTAAGGTGGATAGATGGTATAAACGGATGTGTGAGGTGTTTGGAAAATAATGATGCATTCCAAGTGAGCTACCTTTAGAGTTGGAAGGGAATGAAGAGTTTGTCATTTATCAACATTTTTGCCTTGGAAAATTTTATTTGAAGGATGGAAAAAGAGTCCTTGGTGCAAACTCCTATTTTCCTTTATAGCGCGATATTTCCAAGCATCGGTGAACAAGTTCGAGAAGCGTGCAAACTAAATTTTTATGTAGATAAGGTGGATTTTGAATATCATATGTTGTGCAAAACATATGTCTTTCCTGGAGAATGGTTGCGTATGTGGAAACTATGATATTAGATGATATCAACATTAACTCCTTCACTTTGGCAGTTAGGAATCAAGAGGTCACAAAGGTCTATATCTATATAAAGAGAAGGGTAGTTGATGGGAAGTACGTGGAAAATTATTTAAAGATCCCTAAAGCACCTAAGGGTAGACAAACTGTGGGAACCAAAAGGTGCGTGAAGAGACTCCTCCCCTTAGAGAATAAGAAGAATATAGTGAAGAAGAGTAATGGTGATGTAAGGAAACGAGGAAGGGTGCGAGTACATATGTTATGACCCTAAGTCACCAAAAAATCCAAGTCCCAAGAATAATGCACACATGAAGAAGAAACTCGAGGTGGTTTTGAATGAGGAGACTAAGAAGGAAGAGAATTCGGAGAAGAGATGCCTCAATTATTATCGTTAATCTACTCTAAGTTGATTCGGAGGAAGAAGAGTGCTGCATGCGCGCCATGAGAAAGATCTCACGAGAGGAATGAAGAATAAAAAGGGCCTAAGAGGAATGATCGAGGAGGAGGTTCCCTTCATATCATAAGATACCCTTAAGTGAGAGGAGGAAGCACATCATGAGTACAAGATGGAGATTCGGAGAAAGACTCAAGGAGTAAACAAGACATGACTCTAAGAAGAAGGAGAGTGCAAAGAATAACATGAGGAAGAATAGATGAAGGATTCAGTGAAACAAGTGGTGCACTACACCTTATAATGCTAGAGATACCTAAAGGACCCATAGTTAAAGGAAAAAAGGACATATCCCCAAGTTCCCTGGTATAATATGTCGATGATCCTAATAAAGTCTTATGCGTAAGATATCGAGTACGCCGCCACCGAGAACTTATTTGTATGTTAATTCTTTAGTAAAAAGGAGGCCCTCCCACACACCAGAAAGATTATATCCTTGGCATACCAGTCACATATGGAGGAGCCACAATTCAAGGTAAGCAATATTTTCCCAATGGTTGATGCAAATCTCTAAACTAATGAGAAAGCAAGCAACACACTTTGAATAAGTTGGTATCAAAAGTAAGACTAAGGGCGCTAGATAAGAATGTTGAAATAAAGAGATTATGGAACAAAATAGCTGAGAAAGATAAAATCATTGCACAACTAAAACAAGTGAAGTTAAAGAAGGGACGGATGTGTGTGGCATACACTAAGGTATAATGCATTGAAAATGTTATTATCATCATACGATTGGGTCTAGTTGATCAATCCTTAAGCCACGTATGACACAATGCTACATTATTTAGAGGACTTGGCATGTATGCTCACCTATAAGAGAAAGAGCATAATAACATGACCCACAAAAGAAGAAATGGCTCGACAAAATAAGGATGGTAGAGAGAATATATAAGAACATCTTGTGTAGTATCGGTGTTAGCTATTGAAGAAAAAAGAAACCACGAGAAGGGCAGAATTTGTATTTGATATTTTTAGGATTTTGATCAAATGGTGAGAAAAGTGGTGATCAATGATGAAGCTGAGTTGAAATAAATGCAGGCCAGAATGAAGAACAACAGTGTTAAGCAAGAAATAATGTTGGCAGAGGTATATAACAGAAAAGGGATTTGATTACCTAGATGAACACTACATTCAAGGAAAGACTAAAGGAAAATTTTCCTCATATGACACGTAGGATGGATGCACTATATTATGTGAGCTCACAATTAGAGATATTGATTGCATAAATTAATGGGAAAATTGATGAGTTGACACCAGAGCAAGTGCCTAATATTGTGGATGCAGCGCTACTTAAATTAACAAAGGAATTGGAGGGATGGAGGGAGTTAGAGAAAAAAATGGATAGAGAATTTCTAGAAATCCTCCCTGGAAGGCACAGAATGCAGATTCTTTAATTCTTGGGTAGAATACGAAATATTTATTCTTCATTCATGGCATATATTCTTTAATTCTTTGAACAATATTCTTTTATTAGTGTTGTCGAGGATAAAAACATACCTAGTGTGGGGTAATGTTGGTCGGAAAATTCTAAGGAGCATATTAGACATGCGTAAGAAAGAACATGCACAAGGTTAAGAATGGCACATGGAAGGGTATGTGTGGATGGAAACAAGTTTCGCACGAAACCGTGCACACATAGGTAATAGTTGAGGACTTAGCCGTTTTCCAGGACAATCTAAAAATAGACTTGGAGTGTTGATCATGAAAGAATAAAATCATGTTGACTTGGTGGTTAAGTAAGGTCTATTTTTGGGAAAATCACATGCAGATTGAGGATTAAAGCACATGCATGGATTCAGCTATTAATAAGATTAAATCGAATAATCTTAGGATAGTTTATTATTAGTAGTTTTGTAAAAGCATGCATGTAGTTTATGCTTAGGCGTGCATATTATTAGGAGATTGCATGGGCGGTGAAGGGAAAGTCCCCACCCCTATATATACATGTTATAGGTCATTATTTCAAGAGTTCCTAGTCCTTGGTGTGTAGTAATTTGAGTTCTTATGTTATAGCAAGGTCATGATGTTATATGGGTTTTGATGCTTGTGTGCCTAGATTTGTGTTGTGCTATTATGATTGGTTTTGTATTCAGCTTCCATTATATAATGAACGTTGTTTATGAATGGATAATTGTGGTTGGATATTGAATATTGACATGTCTTAATATGGTGTTATAGTCCAACTAATCTTGGTTATTTTTAAGATTATATGTTTCTTTAGTATATGTGTTTCCAAAGTGAGTTCATTGTAATGACTGGTATATGTGAATGGATACTTAGTTTAATATCATGAAAAATATACATGTTAACATATTGTCAAGAAAAAAAAAGGAGGGACTGGTAAGTACACACACTTCGGGTGAGTGTTCAGTTCGGAGCCTGAATGAGGTGTCAACGCGCATAGTGCTCTAAGTGAAAACAAAGACTGCACTAGTCTTCATGTGAAGAGATTGGATCCCGATTAACTAAAATTGGACTAACTATGTAGTGTTAAGGTAATCAATCTAAGTTATGCACATTTGTACTAAAGAAAATATATGTAACAAATAATGATTTTAATTATCTAAGCAAATATATAAAATGAAATGTTAAACCCTAATGTACAAGAGGGAAAAGGAAAGCACTCAAATTTGAATAACAAAAGCCACTGCCAAACTATGTTGTAGTGATGAACAAAAAATCAAAAAGTAGGAACGACTATGGCGAGGTCCCGTAGAGACAGATCTAGGTGATCTCAAGTTGGGTTTGAGGGAATTTGGGAGAGGACTAGGGTACCCACAAATTCTCTAGTAAGGAAAATAGACACCTTGGTCTCGAGGAAAAGGTCCAACCTGGTCTTCACATGTCCGGAGATGACTATTATCCTTCACTTGCTTGTCACATTAATTTCTCTATACTATGTCAAATGCTCCAAATATTCCAAGAGGAAGAATAACCTGTAAAAGACCCAAAAGGAAGTATCAAAACCCTAAAAAAAGAAAGATGCAAATGATTAAGTCAAACTAACATCACCACCATAACAAAGGGCTTACTAAACTAAGTGATGCACTACATCTTATACCCAAATGTGGTTCGGTGTGTGTGTGCATGTTGTGCCCTCGGTGCTCTTGTGTCAGTCATACTTTGTGAAATATAGAGCAATAGCATAACGTATAAAATGTAATAGAATGTGTGCATGGAATAGAATAGAATCCCTCCCCCTATGAAGTGTGATGTAGATGTCCTAGCTTGTGCCTTGATTATGCAATAGATGGATGCAACTCTAGATAGAGTGGTATTAGTAGATGATGTTAGGTCCCTCATTATGGTATCATAACTTTATATTTATATGGTTCTCTTGCTCCAATTTTGTAGTTAACCTTGAAAAGGTCAACCATAAGAAAGATAAAGATGAAAAACGTCTAGAAGAGGCCCAAAAATTTGTGGGAAAGTGCTATAAGGATAAGGGCACCCCAACTAGGACCAGGGTACCCATGGGCGCCCAAGATTAAATCTAGGTGCCCCTATTGAGGCTAAAATAATGTGGGATGTCATAAAATGGTTGTTCATATAGGTGTAATAGGTCACAAATTACGAAATAAAATAAAAAATATGGCCAAAAGGACAGGGTTAATTACTACTTTCTTCACTCAAGAACCTTCTAAATACTAATATGAGATCAGAATAAATAAATGTCTAAAGTGCATGATTTTGTGACTACATATCCACTAAATAAATAAATTAGGAACAATGTAAGAAAAAATAATTTTAATCACTAACACTACCCTAAATCCAATCAAAAATTACCTGTGGAGTCTCTACCATTGTAAATCTATTGTGCACCAAAGGATTTAGCTCCATAAAACCCACTCACACTATTTCCTACTCGGGTTATTTTCTCAATCACATTTTTGGCAAAACTAAATGAAATAGATTAGTCTCGATCGAGCCTATTTTTACATTCATAATGTTCTCGTGTTATAATTCATTAATTTTATAATACACTCACATTATAATGTGATTAGGTCAAAATGCGAGCACGTTATGTGGAAAATCACTAAAAGGCATATTTTTAGCCACTTTTTAGTTCCCTATTTCCATGCACATGTCATGCATGTATGTGTGTCCATGCATTTTTGTGTCTACATGTGTGTGGGTGTACTTTTGTATGCACATGAATGTGTGCATGTGTGTGCGTGTGTGTGTGTGTGTGTGTGTGTGTGTTTGTGTGTGTTTGTATGTGTGTGTGAGTGTGCATTTGTGTGCATACATGTGTGTGTGTGTGCACTCCAAACGATGAGCATACATAAGAAGATGTAGGGGAGAAGATTCCAGTTAAATTCCAATTCCATTAATGAAACCATATGAGCTAGGTATCTTTAGTATGGTTGTTTAGACTTTTTTTTTTCAACATAATTGAATTATAAATGCAAAATGCACAAAGAAAAAGTGATGAGATTGAACCTAGGGCGTAAGGCATGTGTGTAGCTTCCATGCGTGTGTAGTGTACCTACATGGTTAGTAAAGTATGTGTTTTGCCATAGAATTTTGTTGTTGTTTCCCCCATTTGATGCTTGTTTCTCACACATTTGGACATGCAAGGAGAAAACGATCAAATAGTCAAATATGTATGTATTTAAGTGTAAAAATGCTATGTAAAAGACGTATGAGTATGTAAAATATGCTAATGTAAATGGAAAATGTGCACATGATCCATGTCGAGAGAGAGAGAGAGAGAGAGAGAGAAACGTATAGAAGCATATCCTATACTTGAGATATTTTTGGGTGATCTCACACCACCTTGGGCCGGAGAAGTGTAGGAAGGAAATGTTATGTGTTCTCCAAGATCTCACTCCACTGAAATATTTTCGAAGAGATATATGTATCGTCCTGGTTTTTTGGGTGATCCTATGCCACTGCCAAAGTAGTGTAGAGAGGCACACCCACTATAACCTCCAAGCCGTAACTGCTTCCCGAAAATGCTAACGCCACCATGTCCTATAAAATTCATTGTGTATGGGGTTCGTAGATTGGTATGAACCCACTTGTTGTGTATAGCTGAACCGAATCGGTGTAGAATATATGTGTTAGTATGTAGAAAAACCCCAAATGATGCCCCCCTTTGGGGTTTCATGCAGGCGTTGTTGATAGGAGAATGCGGCCCCAAAAGAGGTCCAATTGCATGTACTCTGTAACTCTACCCTGCATGGGGAAGGGAATGCGCTTGGTACAAACTAAGGCACACACAAACAAGGATGGCTAGCTAAAACAAGTGTTAGTATGAAAATGTATGCATGTAAGAAGACAAAGTGTAATCTACGTAGATAATGCAAGAACTACCAAGCACGAGTAGTGTAAACACGCAAGAAGACAATTGAGTAGCACAAAGTGGGCCACAAACATGGGACATCAATCACGATGTTGCAAGACACACAAGGCCATCATGGTCGTAAACAACAAAAAATCGTGCACATAAACATTGGGCAAGGCCCGCATAAAAGAAGAAAACAATGGAAGACGATGTAACAAACAAGTAAACAAGAAGTAGCCATGGAAACATATAATCCTACAAAATAAGTGTTGCACATGGAACACCCGTTAGTATGTTAGAGAAATAACCAATATGTCAAAAGCATGTATGATCAAGTAATGTAAGATGTTAAGTACAAAATGAAACAATAGCACCTAAAAGAGACAAATGTGGATGCCCCCAGTGACTAGTGTAGGAAGGGTAGAAGGTGAGCATCCATGCCACGTGTAGGATTCATGTATCTACGATCACACTAAACAAAGGCATGAACGTGCATGTGTGGATGGTATAGATAATGACATATAAGAAATCAATCTAACATGTGTAGTAAAGTGATCATGTAAAACACTAGTAAACAAGAGTAAATTCCCCAAGACAATGCAATATGTTATGGATGGATGGAATGGAATGTAAGATGGAATGATAGGATCCATGTGCCCTCCAAGTGAATGAAATTTTATATAATGAGGTTCATTTTTTTTCCCCCTCAAAGAATCAAGAATGAACCGTAAACGCGAGAGTACATCATCGGGAAATGGTCAGAAGTGTGTATCATGTCTAGCGCGCTATGAGGAAATGTGTATATACGTAGTGGTGATCATGTGTGACATGTAGAATATATGTTTTTGGGCCTTATAGCTTAAGCGTATACCATGATGAAATGAAATTTTGAGTGATGATTTATCCCTAAACGTATATCACTATAAGATGAATAGATGAGTGATGATTTAACACTAAGCGTATATCACTACAAAATGTAAGGAGGGTGTGGTGATATAACCTAAGGTGTAAATGATTAGAAAATGATAGAATAGGTGATGATGTAGCCTAAAGTGTATGTCACTACAAGATGAATAGTAGGGAGTGGTGATGTACCCTAAGGTGTATACCACTACAAGATGATAGAATAGGTGATGATTTAGCCTAAAGCGTATGTCACTAAACTAGTAATGTTGCATGATGAAAGGTGGAATGTTGAATGTGTAAGGTCCATTTTATTTGTAAACCCTCGCAATCGAGTATGGACCAGGAACTAAAGTGTGTCATCGGGTGGTGAGTGCAATGCATAGAAGATAATGTAATATATGTAAGGATAAAAGTTGACCATATGATGAGTGGTATATGTAAGGATGTAATGTGTAGAATGTGTAAATATGTTATGTGTAAAATGTAAATGTAGAATGTGTAAGGTGTAATGCATAAAGCGATATGTAAGGTATGTAGATAAAATAGGAATGTAATGTTAGACTCCTATATGATGAAGACTAGTAAAATTTGTGTGAAAATACATGGTGTAGTATGTATGGTATGCAACTAGCATGATGTATGAGGTGTAAAGACGTAAATGACTAAATGTTGTAGAATGTATGACACATAATGTGTGATGAAGTGCAATGTGTAATGTCTATAGTGTAGTGTGTGGGGTTCAGTGTAATAAGCCCTCAACAATCAAGTGTGAACCGAAGCACAAGAGTGTGTTATCGAGTAATGACACTTAGCATGTATGATGAGTATGTCTAAGGTGAAGATATGAATGTATAAGAATGAAAACGATGATGGCTATGCTAAGGATAGATATGGGGAAGGTGGAGTGTCATGCCCCTAAGTACATGTGAATGAATGCACTATCTAATGATGGTGAAAGATGTATGTCCTTCATCTAGCGTACTTAGGTGAAAGCACATGATCATGCTCCAAAAATTGAGTTATAGTAGACAAATGTTGCAACGGTGAATGAATCCTATGCACATGTGAGGGATGAATGTATGAATAAGTTTGTGGCATCACGAAATGTGTTAGTGATGGAGATCTATGTGATACAGAATGCGAAGGTGAAGAAGACCCACGTGGAACAAAACGAGGTGGTGATCTATGCCAAGATACAATAACTATGTGAGGAATAGGCCTATACCTATGTGTAGGGCTAGTGGATTTACATGGTCATGTAGGAGATACAAGATTAAGGGAACTAGGAGTAGATTGTGCCTTAAGCAACATAGAGTGTGATGCGGTAGATGAAGTATGGGATGCACTAGATACCGTGCGACGAGATGGTGGCCACGGGGTGGATGGAGGGACACCATCAATAGAGATGACTTGATTATTATAAATAAATTTGAGTCATAGATGATTTATATAAATAATATATTGTGAGTGACGAATCCAATTGAGACCAAGAAGCATGTCACATCCCTCAACCATGTTTCCAATGAGGAAGGGTACAAACATAGTAAGTGGGCCAACTGTAACATGCAACTTAACAACACCAAAGGGTTTTGCAAAAGGATATTCGACTTGTGATAGAGGATACCTGATGGCCTTAAGGAGTGACATAGAACACACACTAATGGGCCATGATGGGTCAACCTTAGTGTTGTTGATAGAGGTTGAGCCAATAGATGCGTAGATGTGCAAATGGTTAGATGTAAACTTGGCGTGATAATCGACGTTGGAAAAGGAAATGATTGGTGGTGAAACTTCAGTGTTAGCAACTAAGAAATCTAGAGCTCCTGATCCAGGAGGCAATACCGTGTGATATGCATGATTAGCAGAAGAGTTTGTTGTCTTCTTGTCATGTTGTTGAGAGTCATTGTTAAAAAGCTTGAGTTTTCCCTTGTCACTAGTTGGGGTGGAGCTAGAAGACTCTGGGAACTCAAGTTTGTTGTTATCAATTAATTCTTGGATGATTGTTTAGAGCTTTAGGCATCGATTTGTAGAATGCCCTACGCATCGATGATAATCATAACAAAATTTCTCATTGTAGTTCCTACCTTTTGGTTGTGATGGGTCTAACTCAAGGGGAGGGGAAGTGTAATAAGGTTACTTTCAAGAAGTTGTCTCAATATAATATGTAGAACCATGGGAAGGGTGCTAAATGTATGTCGAGGTTGTTATGGTTGAACCTCCTTAAAAGGAGCGATAGTGTTGACAATAAAATTTAGCGTTAGTTGGTTTTGTTGTAGATGGTTTAAATGTCGTATTTTAGGAAAAAGAGTGGAAGATGAAGTTTTTTTCGACACTTAAGTTTTCTAATGGATAGGAGTTTAGTCTCACGAAGTTTGAGAGTGTGAAAAAGTTAATCAAACGAAGGAGATGATTCAAAAAGAACGCTCTCTTGTGGAGGTGTTGATAGACTCGAATGAATAAATCTTAAAGCTCAGAGTCGAAAAACACGTTTGTCATTTTGGCTAAATTATTCTTATACCTTAAAACATAGTTAGTGAGGTGTTCATTTGAGCCTTGTTTAAGTTGTGCTAGTTGGGCATAAGAAATCTTAGAGCCGATGTTGATAGAAAAATGAGTAAGAAATGCATCAGCTACATGTGTAAAGGAGGTTACTAAGTGAACAGTAAGTCGTAAAACCAATGCATCACATAATCATGGAGACTACGAGGAAAAATCTTAGCTAAAAGGAGATGATCATCAGCAAAGTCAAGACAAACAACATGAAATGCTCTAAGATGTTCATGTGGGTCCCCATGCCCATTGAAGATGGGAAGCTTAAGAGTGAAAAAGTTAGGAGGAAGTGGATAAGTAGAAATGGTAGGAGCGAATGGAGTATGCAATAACAAAGTAGAATCCAAGGATGGCGATGCATGGGAGGTGACCTATTGTAAATTATGAATTTTAGCTTGAAAGTCATGATTGTTAAGTTGTGGAGCTCAATTACTTACATTTAGCATGTTTTATCAACTTTTGGAAAACCCAATAACCAAAGATCGGTTATGGGTAAGTGCACCAAGTTGGGGGCCAAAAGGGGGTCTTAAGTGGACGCATTTTTCTAAAAAATAAAAAACTTCAACTTGTACGAGTTTTTTGAAATAGTTACACTCAAAATTGGAAAATGTTTTTTTTTTTTTTGGCAAATAGTTTTTTGAAAGGGACTATACCCTTGAGAACAAAAGAGGGCCTAGAAGCCAGAATAGGAATGAGAACTAGAACAAAAAGGATCAAGATCCAAATGGGACAAAGAAACCCAAAGTAGCCCAAGAGCAGCTACCCCAACAAAACAAAAATAGTATGAACACTGTAGGAAAGCAACAAAAAGACAACAAAAAAATAGCATAATTACAAAGAAGTGCGTGAAAAAAAGCACCATGGATAGTATAAATATGAATAGTATCATTTCAAGTCTAGTTTCTAAGCTACTAAATTTTATTGAAAATGAATAATTTTAAGTGGGTCAAATAACTAAAATACCAACAGGTGCTCCTATTTTTGTTAAAAAACATAACAGAGTGACTTTCGTGCCCCCTCCTTTTTTGAGCACCATTTAGTAGTTTTAAAAACCCTTTAGTATAAAGATAGCTAGGAGCATCTAGTTTGTGCTAGAATTTTTTTA
Organism: Taxus wallichiana var. yunnanensis; assembly: GCA_018340775.1. Taxonomy (NCBI): domain Eukaryota; kingdom Viridiplantae; phylum Streptophyta; class Pinopsida; order Cupressales; family Taxaceae; genus Taxus; species Taxus wallichiana. The sequence continues at coordinate 347,410,379 of CM031238.1, forward strand.
GATTTTTTTAGCAAGTATTTTTTTATGATTTTTCTAGTACATAAATTTTATGTTTTGAAAAATAATGGAGCTCCGACCGTGCCCCCTAACTACCTCAAAAAATATCAAAAATTAGAATTTTTTTAAATATGTATAGAATTAGGCCTAGTTTGTGCTAGTATAATTTTTTTCAATTTCAATGACCCAAAAAAAAGATACATGATGAAAGATAGACATATTTAAACTTCAAAAAATAGCTATAAAAAGGCATAGTTAGAAAATAAATAATATGGAAACCTTATATTAGTCGAAAATTTGAAAATTTATATTTTTAGAAAGAATAAACTCTGCTCTACGTCATGGTATAATTTTTTTAAACGAATCAATTGTTTTGTGTTGATTTATCATGGAGGAAGTCACATTTTTACATTTTCCTGCAAAAACACGTTGTTTAATGTGTTTATGTAGGTCCATGCATCAAGCTTGGGGATCCAATTAGATCCCAAGCCTTGAGACATGGCTTGAAAGTGAAAACACAAAATACGTACGCATTATAACATGTACGCACCGTAATGTGTACGCTTTACAACGCGTATGCATGTTCTTTTTATAGTATAAACATTGTATATGTTTTTGGCATGCTTCTATTTATTATTTCATTTATAAATTTTTCATTTATTATTATTTATATTTTATTAGTTCTTAAACTTTAAATTTATTTACGTAAATATAAGAAATTAGGGTCACTCGCACCTTATGGACTTAGTCTCATAGATCCATGAGTCGCGGTTTAGGAGATAGTTTTTATAGTAGAATTTGGTCGATACGTAGGTAATTTTCAATATTTCAAAGATTCACCTAAATATTTTAGCGTTTAACTTCTACAATCAAAACCATAGACCCTGGACATAAATTTAAACCCTAAACTATAAACATTTAGCCCTAAACCCTAAACCTTGAACCATGATCCCTAGACCCTAAAACATAAACCCTAAACCCTAAGCCCTAAACCCTAAACCTTAAACATTCACCCTTACCCATGAGCCCTAAACCCCGAGCCCCAATCCATAAACCCTAAACCATGAACCATGAGCACTAAATGCTAGATCCTAAACCCTAAACCGTAAAAACTAAATCCTAAACCATAAACCCTAAACCTAAACACTAAATCCTAAACCCTAAAACCTAAACCCTAAGCCTTGTACCCTACACCCTTATCCATGAGCCCTAAAATCTAAAACATAAACCCTAGACCATATACCCTAATCCCTAAAACTTAAACCCTAAACCCTAATCCCTAAACCATAAACCTTAAGCCCTAAATGTTAAATCCTAAACCCTAAACCCTAAACCATAAACCATAAACCATAAAACCTAATCCCTAAACACTAAATCCTTAACCCTAAACCTTGAACCCTAAATCCTTAACCCCATCCACAAACCCTAACCATAAACACTAAAACCTAAACCCTAAACCCTAAGCCATAACCCTAAACCTTTGAACCTTGAACCCTAAACCCTAAACCTTAAACCCTGAACCATGATCCCTAAACCCTAAACCCCAAACCATATTTCATCAATATTTCCTAGTCTCGTGCCTAGAACCATCATTGAGTCTGCTTATAGAACTACCTTGTTTATGAGAGGTGGGACAAGTAACTAAATGGATATGACATCTACCTTGTGCCTTGCAATACATATTACACATCTCTTCCAAATTTTTCTCTCCCCACATATACTTACACACTTAAATGTAAATTTATTCACACTTGAAACAAATTTTTCATTTCTCATATATCCATGTATGGTATTATGCAAGCCAAGATGACCCATTGGAAGTTGGAAAAAATAACCATCACAACACAAAAATTAATCTTAAAGGAAACAAAAGAAACATAGAGAATATACCAATGCAGAGGTGTAGGATCATAATTTAATTTCCTACAGTATCCTCTCCTCCAGAGAAAGATAAAATTCTTGTTCTACTGGAATGGATAGTAAATTTGAAAGAAATTCCTAAAGTTTTCAAAATAAGCATAGAAACAGGGAATGGCTAAGAACACAAAGGGGTTATCAGTCACCTAGTAAATCTTTCTTGTTTAGTTCTAAATGAGAGTCACCTAGCGTACGACTTAGCTACCTTCCATTCATTGATAATTCCTTATATGATAAACCCATGGATGTTTTCAAAAGTGCCTTCAAAAAGATAGGGGTAGTCATCAATCCTAGTGAAGGGTGTGATGTGATTTCCAAGCAACTTGAAATTCATATAGATTTAGAGGTCATAACACGAATTTACAAATATCTCTATCATTATAAATGGAAGCCAAGTAATGGTGTCTCCCTATATCCAAGGATCGAGGACTACTGGGGTTTGTGGAAGGATTGGACATTTAGGAATCTGACATTTCCCTCCTTCAAAATATCAACAAATGAAAGACATCAAATTGTGATGACTCTCTTTGAATGTTCTACCTACAAAGTCGATGAACCCTTTTTAGTTGAATACTCTTTGTCAATTACTAATAAGAATGGGTAAGACACATAGAACATTACAATGAGTGAAATATTTCCCATGTGATGGGAAAAAGAAGATAGTTGTATTGGGTAATATTTCTTTACCTTGAGCCCTAAGCCCTAAACCCTAAACCCTAAACCTTGAGCCCTAAACCCTAAACCCTAAAACCCAAACCCTAAATACTGAGCCCTAAAACCTAAACCTTAAACCTTAAACCCTAAACCTTAAATTCTAAACACTAAACCCTAAACCCTAAATTCTGAAACCTAAACCCTGAAACCATAAACCCTAAATCCTAAACCCTAAACACTAAACCCTAAACCTTGAGCACTAAACCTTGAACCTTGAACCCTAAACACTAACACCTAAACCTTTAACCCTTAGCCTTAAACCCTAAACCTTGAACCATGAGCTCTAAACCCTAAACCATAAGCCTTAAACTTGAACCCTAAGTCAAACAACCCCAACCCTAAACCATACACACTAAATCATAAACCCTAAACCCTTATCCCTAAACTTTGAACCCTAAACCCTTAACCTTGAGCCCTAAGCCCTAAACCCTAAACCCTAAATATTGAGCCCAAAAAACCTAAACCTTAAACCTTAAACCTAAACCTTAAATTATAAACCCTAAACCTTAAATTATTAACCCTAAACCCTAAACTATGAAACCTAAACCCTGAGCCCGAAACCCTAAACCCTAAATCCTAAACCCTAAACATTAAACCCTAAACCCTAAGCCCTAAACCCTCAACCCTAACCCCTAACCCTAAACCCTCAACCTTGAGCCCTAAACCCTAAACCCTGAGCCCTAAACCATAAACCCTAAACCCTGAACCATGAGCTCTGAACCCTAAACCATAAACCATAAACCCCAACTGTGAGCCAAAAACATAAACCCTAAACCCTAAACACTAAATCCTAAACCCTAAACCCTTAGCCCTAAACCCTAAACCCTTAACCTTGAGCCCTAAACCCTATTCCCTGAACCCTGAGCCCTAAACCCTAAATCCTAAAACCCAAACCCTAAATATTGAGCCCTAAAACCTAAACCTTAAACCCTAAACCCTAAACACCAAATCCCTAAAACCTAAACCTTAAATTCTAAACACTAAACCCTAAACCCTAAACATCATTTTAGTAAGGATCTCATTTTAGTAAGAAGTAGACAATCATCATAGAGTTGATTCGTGCTCACTAAAGTGAATTATGGACCAAATTTCAAAATTAGTACCAATTCAAGCAGTGGTAGGGCCAAAATCCAATTCAAACAGTAAAAAAACCTAGAAAATGACTATATCTTTTCACAAAATAAAGACCAACTGCAATATATATGGCTTGAAATTTTTAGGTCATTGTTGAAATTCTAAAAATGAGTAAGTACTGACCAGATTAGATTTTGAAAAACTATCTTCTAGATTATCATTTTCATAACTACGGGACCACTTTTGTCAAAAAGTGCGAGTGACCCTAATTTCTTATATTTTGCAAAATAAATTTATATTCCTCCTTCCATCCCCTACAAACATCATATAGAGTAAAAACGCGTCGTGTTTTGTGTTCATAAAAATACGTACACGTTTTAGGTTCATGAATTCTGAGCCTAGGAAAACATAACGTGATCGCGTTATTGCAAAATGCGATTGTGTTTCGTTTATTTTTGGGTTTTTGTCCATTATTTGGCCCCCAACTTGGTGCACTTACCCTTATGTAGGGATCTACATTAGTCATGTAAGAAAGAACCACCATCACTTAGGCATAACCGACATCGGTTACATGTGCATGAGTGTTTTATTTAACTCACAGAATTAGATCTAATTTTAGTATTAAAGTAGATCTATTGATTGTAATTACATGGCTAAGTGCCCTAATTTTATATAAAGTATATATAGCTTGGTAACTAGGGTTAGAGTAGCAAGAGGAGAGAGGATTGATGATTATTGTGAAAAATAATTGTGAGAGAAAATTCTTGGAGAAGAAGGAGAAGCTTGAGAGAAAGAAAGTATTGTACATCATGAGAGGTGTGGAAGATTGTAAATATTCATTGTATATCTTCTGAAAGCTTTGGATAATAGATTGGCTTGTTTCTTGGTAGGCATAACCCACATTGGGTGAACCATGTTAGATCTGGTGTTGATTTATATCTCTTATTTTGTATCTTTCTTGTGGTAGATATCCACTTTTATTGCACGTATGTTTAGATTTGATATATTATCTCGCATAACCAAAGTGTAACCCCCAACAACTGGTATCGAGCTTTGTTTGAGAGTTTTTGTGTTGACAAATTTACTCACAGAGGTTTTTCTGATTGAGTGGGAGCTATAATAATGGCAAAAGAAAACAAATACAAGGTAGAGAAGTTTGACATGACCAAAATTATCAATTATGGAAGATGCAGATTGAGGATTATCTATATCAAAGATATTTGTACTTACCGTTGGATGAAAAGTCTAGACCTACGAAGATGACTGATGAAGAATGGAATATTCTTGACAGAAAGGCTTTGAAATCTATAATATTGAGTCTCATGATATCTGTGGCTTCTAATATTATAGAAGCAACATCTATAGTAGAGTTAATGAAATCTCTTGCTAATTTATATGAAAAACCTAGTGCTTCAAATAAATTTTATTTGATGAAGAAACTATTTAGTTCTAAGATGCATGAAGGTGGATTTGCATCTAGTCATTTGAATGATTTCCGATCTATTGTAAATCAATTAAAATCGATTGATATTTTGTTTGATGATGAAGTGAAAGCACTCTTATTCTTATGTTCTTTTCCTGATAGTTGAGATAACTTGGTAATGGATGTTAGTAATACAACATCTGCTAATAATATTTTAAATTTTGATGATGTGGTTAGTATAATATTGAATGAAAAATTCACAGGAAAAGTACAGAGGAATCATCATCCTGGAAATTCTTTGAATATAGAAAGTAGGGGCATGCGAAGGAGAGATCCAAGAGTAAGGATAATGGGAAATCAAAGTCCAAGAATGGTAGATCTAAATCCAGAGGTTAGGGAATTACCTATTGAAACTATGGAAAGAAAGGACATGCAAAGAAATATTATTGGTCAAAGGATAAAGAGAACCAACACCCATAAAAAGGTAAAGATGCAAATATTTTAGAAGAGGTAATACAAGATATTTTTATTCTTTCTTGAGATAATAGAATAGAATCGTGGGTTTTAGATCCGGAGCTTTTTCCATGTAACCCCTAACGAGGGTTATTTCATAAATTATGTCTAGGGAAATTTTGGGCATGCTTATTTGGGTGATGATGAACCTTACAGCATTACTAGTAAAGGGGAAGTTCATCTGAAATTGTAAAATGGAAATACGTGGGTATTGAAAGATGTGAGGCATGTGCCAAGCCTCAGGAGGAATCTTATTTCTACATGGAAACTAAGTGAAGCTAGTTGCATGGTTACATTCACATCCATCTCTTGGAAAGTCACAAAGGATTCCCTTGTTATGGAAAAAGGAAATGAGGTAGGAATGTTATATTTGTCTACTGTATAACGATTCATTTTATGTATTATCTACTTCATATTCGAGATGCATGCATGTGGCATAATTGATTGGGCCATGTGAGTCAAAAAGGAATACAAATCTTAAAGGCTAAGGGTAAGTTATTAAATTTGAAAGATTTAGATCTTGATTTTTATGAGCATTGTGTCTTTAGAAAGCAATAGAGTGAGATTTCTCAAAGTTGGGGCAACTAAGAAGGAGAAAAATTGGAGCTTGTACACTCGGATGTGTGGGGACCAACCCAGTTATCTTCTCATGGAGGATCCCAGTATTATGTTACTTTAATTGATGATGCTATAAGAAAGGTATGGGTTTATTGTATTAAACGTAAATCGATGTTTTTAAGACTTTTAAAAGATGGAAAGCCCTTGTTGAGAATGAATCAAATTCAAAGTTAAAGTGCCTTACATCTGACAATGGTGGTGAATATTGTAGCAAGGCTTTCAATAATTATTGTTAGTGAATAAAATACGTAGAAAGGATGGTTCCAAGAACACCACAATAGAATGGCGTCACAAAAAGAATGAATGAACAGGAAAATCATGGAACGTCTTAAAATTATGAGGATACATGTTGGATTTCCCTTGCAGCTTTGGGGTAAAGCATTGACACGGTGGTTTATTTTATTAATCGTGGGCCTTCAAGTTCACTAGATGGAGTAATACTATAGGAAGCTTGGACCAGAAAAGAGGTAGATCTTTCTTTTCTTAGAGTTTTTGGTTCAGAAGCTTTTGTGCATGTTGATAAGGAAAATAGAAAAAAATTAGATGCAAAATCCAAGAGATGCACTTTCATTGTTATGGATCTAGTGATTTCAGATTCCATTTTTGGGATTTAGAGGATTTTAAAATTGTTAGGAGTTGTCACATTGAATGGAATGAAAAGAGAATTTACAGGGATCAAATTTTGGTAGCTAAGGACAAACTAGTTGAGAAGTTTGTGAATGAAAATGAACTCTTAGATTTAAAATCCATACCTACATGGTTACACAAGAATCGGTGATCGATTAAACCACCGACCAACATCGTCTGTTGAACCAAGAGATCGGTTATAGAAGAATCGGCATCAACTACAGGTGACCGACGTCGATCCTTTATCGAATTGGAAACAAATGTCCAGGAGGTCCAGAATGAGCCTCTGGTACCCCAAACTCCTGTGAGAAGGTCACAAAGGGTAAGTAAACCTCCAAAAATATTTACACCTTCTCTATCTTATTTATTATTAATTGATAATGGTGAACCAGAAAGTTTTGAAGAATCAATGCAGGATGAGACCCACGTACAGTGGGAGCATGGCATGGATGAGGAGATGGACTCCTTGAAACAAAACTAGACTTGGTATTTGGTTAAGTTTTCAGTAGGTAAGAGGACATTACAGAAACAAATGGGTTTACAAAATCAAGGAAGAAAAGGGTGGACAGAAAAGGTACAAGGCAAGGCTTGTAGTAAAAGGATTTGCACATAAAGCATGTATTGAATTTGGTGAAATATTTTCTCATGTTGTTAAAATGACTTCCATATGTATTGTATTGAGTATAGTTGCAATACATGATTTGCATTTAGAGAAACTAGATGTGAAGATGGATTTCCTTCATGGTGATTTGGATGAAGAGATTTATGCAAAGCGATCGCTTGGGTATGAATTCAAGGGTAAGGAGAAATTAGTGTGCATGTTAAAAAAGAGCCTATATGGGCTCAAGCAAGCTCCAAGGCAATGGTACATGAGGTTTGATAGTTTCATGCATGAGCATGGTTATTTGAGATGTGAATCGACCATTGTGTTTATTTGAAGAAGTTTGAAAATGGGAGCTATATTATTTTGTTATTGTATGTAGATAATATGTGTATTGCGGGATCTAGTATGCGGGACATTAGTGAGATTAAGGGAAATCTAGCTCACACATTTGCTATGAAGGATTTAGAGCTATAGCTAAAAAAGAATCCTTGGCATGCAAATACAAAGAGACAGGAAGAACAAGAAGTTGTATTTGTCTCAGGAGGATTATATCTACAAGGTGTTAGAAAGGTTTAAAATGTAGAATTCAAAACTTGTAAGTACACCTATGGCTGGACACTTCAAATTGAGAAGAGATCAATGTCCTTCATCACATAATAATGTCAAATACATGACATGAGTTCCATATGCCTCAGCGAGTTGGGTGTCTCATGTATGTTATGGTTTGTACCTGCACCGGACATTGCACAGAAGTGGGAGTTGCGAGTAGACTTGTGGCCAATACGGGTAAAGAGCATTGAAAGCATCCAATGGATACTCAAGTATTTGAAAGGGACATCTAGCATGTAATTATGCTATGGAGGTTCAATTACTTCTTTATGTGGCTATGTTGATTCGGATATGGTTGGAGATCTAGATGGTAGGAGGAGCACTAGTGGATATGTTTTCATAGTAGGTGCGATGGCGATTAATGGGATATCAAGATTGCGAGAAGGTAGTCACTTTGTCTACTACGAGGCGAGTATGTTGGAGCTACAGAGGCTAGCAAAGAAATGATATGGATGAGAAAGTTCATGGAAGAGTTGGAAAAGGAGTAAGATTATTTCAAATTGTTTAGTGACAGTTAGAGTGAAATTCATTTGGAAAAGAACTTTACGTTTCATTCTAGAATGAAACAAATTCAGTTGAGATATCACTTCATACGGAAGGTATTGGAGGATGAGTAGCTGAAACTGGAGAAGATTCATACGAGTGAGAACCCTACGGATATGCTAATGAATCCATTATCAAAAGAGAAGTTGGAGCTACACTCCATTTTTGTTGGTCTTCGAGTTTGAGACTTGAAGAGGAAGAAAAAAGCTAAGGAAAGGATCCAAGAGTGACATTGTACATACCTATAGTGCAGTAATTTTTCTCCAAGTGGGAGATTGTTGAGTTGTAGAGCTCAATTACTTAAGTTTAGCATGCTTTATCAACTTGCTAGAAAATACAGTAACTGACATCGGTTATGTAGGGACCGACATCGGTCGGGGAAAGAAGGAACCGCCATCGATTAGGGATAACCGATATCGGTTACCTGTGCATGAGTGTTTTATTTAACTCATAAGAATTAGATCTAATTTTAGTATTAAAGTAGATCTATTGATTGTAATTGCATGGCTAAGTGCCCTAATTTTATATAAGGTATATATATCTTGGTAGCTAGGGTTAGAGTAACAAGAGGAGAGAGAATTGATGATTATTGTGTAAAATAATTGTGAGAGAAAATTCTTGGAGAAGAAGGAGAAGCTTGAGAGAAAGAAAATATTGTACATCGTGAGAGGTGTGGAAGATTGTATATCTTCTAAAAGCTTTGGATAATAGATTGACTTGTTTCTTGGTGGACATAACCCACATTGGGTGAACCACGTTAAATCTGGTGTTGATTTATATCTCTTGTTTTGTATATTTATTCTGGTAGAATATCCACTTTTATTACATGTATGCTTAGATTTGATATATTATCTATACAACCGGTGTGTTAATGTCAACAATGATAAAGATAAGTTAAGTTTTGGTTGCCAATGGATGAGACATGTCATACATGAGAAACTAGAGGCGGTGTAAAGTGGTTGGTAGGAGTAGGGACAAAAACAGGGAACATTAGAAATAGGAGGAAGAGTAGAAGCGGTGGTTGATTGGCAAGAGAAGTGGGTATGGCTGCAGAAGTGGTGAGTTCAGCCAAGTTAGTAGCTTCCTCATGAGCAACATGTAAAAGTAAATTTAGATCTTATGGATGCTCAGTGAGGTGATCATTGATGGCCTTAAGGTGAGCTTCAGTAAACTCCTCATGAGAGTGAGCCATGAAAAGAGAAGAATAAACCCTAGAATGAAAGATGGAAGAAAGGAAAGTCCTAGAAGCGTGAATGGTTGAGTCAGGTTCACCAAAATGATTAACTAAAATTGGACTAACTATGTAGTGCTAAGGTAGTTAATCTAAGCTATGCATAGTTGTACTAAAGTAAATAAATGTAGTAAAGAAATATTTTAATGATCTAAGCAAATATATAAAATGAAATATTAAACCCTAATGTGCAAGAGGGAAGAGGAAATCACTCACCAATAACAAAAGCTTTGTCATTGATGTGGTAGTGATGAACATAAAATCGAGAATGCATGAACGATTGTGTTGGGGTCCCGCAGAGGATAGATTTGGGTGATGTAGCTAGACTGGAGCACCTGGGAGAGGACTAGGGTGCCCACGGGTGCTCGGTAAAGAAAATAGGAGCCCTAGTCTGGGAAAAAGGTCTAAAAATGGTCTTCACAAGTCTGAAAAATTATTGTTATCCTTCACTGCTTGTCACATTAATTTCTCTATATTGTGTCGAATGCTCCAAACATTCCAAGAGGAAGAATAACTTGCAAAAAGACCCAAAAATAAGTATAAAAACCCTAAAAAAGAAAGATGCAAATGAATGGGTCGAACTGACCTCAAATTTGCCACACAATGGGCTTACTAAACTAAGCATTGCACTACATTTCGGACCCAAATGTAGTTTTGGTGTGTGTGTGCATGTCGTGCCCTAGGTTCTCTTGTGTCAGTTGCACTTTGTGAAATAACGAGCAATAACTAAATGTAGAAAATGTAGTAGAATGTGTGCATGGAATAGAATATAATCCCTCCCCTTATGAAGTGTGATGTAGATGTCCTAGCTTGTGCCTTAATGATGGAGCTATGTGGATGTCAATGCAATAGATGGATGCAACTCTAGATGGAGTGATAGTAGTAGATGATGTTAGGTCCCTCATTATGGTCTCATAACTTTATATTTATAGGGTTCTCTTGCTCTAATTTTGTAACTTACCCCGAAAGGCCGACTACAAGAAAGATAAAGATGAAAACGGCTAGAAGAGGCCCAAAAAGTGGCGGGAAAGTGCTAGAAGGATCGGGGCACCCCCAGGTGGGACCAAGGCGCCCATGGGCGCCCGGTGAGGCTAAAATAACGTGGAATGCCGAGTGGTTGGGCATGTGGGTGCATAGGTCACAAATTATGAAATAAAATAAATAAGATGGCCAAAAGGATGAGGGTTAATTAGTACTTTCTTCACTCAAGAACCTTCTAAATAGTAGTATAAGACTGAGATAAATAAATGTCTAAAGTGCATGATTTTGTGACTACGATCCACTAAAAATTTAAAAAATTAAATGCATCATGAAGAATGTAAGAAAAAACAATTTTAATCACTAACACTACCCTAAATTCAGTCAAAACTTACCCAGTGGAGTCTCTACCATTGTCGATTCATTGTGCACAAAAGGATTCAACTTCATAAAACCCACTCACACTATATCCTACTCGAGTTATTTGCTCAATCACATTTTTTGGCAAAACAAAATGAAATGGATTGCTCTCGGTCGAGCCTATTTTTTGCAGTCACGATGTGCTTGTGTTATAACGCACTCATTTTATAATACACTCACATTATAATGTGATTGAGTCATAACGCGAGCACATTATGTGGAAAATGGCCAAAAGGCGTATTTTTAGCCACTTTTTGGTTTCCCTATTTCCATGCACATGACATGTATGTGTGTGCGCGCATACATTTCTATGTCTACATGTATGTGGGTGTGGGTGTGTGTGTGTGCGCATGAGCATTTGCATGTGTGTGTGTGTGTATGTGCGCGCACGCGTGCGCGCTTTGAGTGTGTTTGTATGTGTGTGTGTATGTGCATTTGTGTGCGTACATGTGTGTGTGTGTGTGTGTGTGTGTGTGTGTGTGTGTGTGTGTCTGTCTCTGTGTCTATGTCTGTGTCTGTGTCTGTGTGTGTGTGTGTGTGCAATGTAAACGATGAGTATACATAAGAAGATGTAGGGAGAAGATTCCATTTAAATTCTCATTCCATTAATGCCACCATATGAGCGAAGTCTCTTTAGTATGGGTGTTTAAACTTATTTATTTTTTCTTTCTACAAAATTGAATTATACCTCTTGGTCAAGTTGTTAGCACTTCAATGCATTTCCCAAGAAATGTTTTGTTGAAAAATAATATCATATAATTACATCCCCGAAAGACTTAGGCAATCGACCATGTTCATTTACCCCCTACTTTGCAATCTTCCTTACAATTGTGACTATTATAATCAAGACAAAATACTTTGAGAAACAATTCCATTAGTTCAAAAACATCGGTAAGATATTTATCATGAATCATGAGTTATTTCTCTTCAATATAAAACAAAAATATTTTTATGCATACATTTAGAGATCATAATTAGCCTATTGAACATCACATATGGAACTAAGTTGTAATATTAAATCACCATATAAATGTATTATTTGTTTGAGTTGTTACATTATCTTGCAACTAGAATGAGCACCAAGAAGTGTATGTGTGAATGGCTGATGTACACCAATATATAGGCGCACTTAGAAGTGCATGTGTGAATGGCTGATATACACCAATATTATAGACTTATTGCTCCTCATATAAAATTCTTAATAACAAATAAGTAAGCAAAACCACGACAATAAACTTATAAACATTGATGTTTATTGACAATTTACAAACACCTTTCGGTATTGCTTTTAGTTATTTATATTTGAACAAATGGAATAAAATATATATAATGAATATGGTGTTTGTCGCTTTTCCACTTACATTACATACTTTTAATTGAGAAATTGTGAGAGTGCTTATAATTTAACATGTAATTATTATTTAAAATATATGGAAAAATGTCGTTGGAATAATAATAGTAAATAATCAATATGGTTATTTTTGGGAAATATCCTAAGGCTAAAGAAATGTAAAGAATAATTACCGTAATGATTTCACCGCCTCGAAAATTGTTGCAATCCCTCGCCAAAAAGTGACACGAGGCCTTCCCCACTTAACATTTATTAAATTATTAAAAGATAAAAAAAAGCGAAATGAGTTTCAAGTTATAAAAGGAGCGATAAGTATGAGCCGTTGGAGCATATGACGTGTGACAATCTCGCGGAAGCAATGCATCAATCTGACGGCGGTGGATGCACGACCGTTGCCTAAGCTTTTTGGTTTTCTGTTTGGGCAGACATGTATCCGTTAGATGGCAATGTGAGTGAATTTCTTGTCAAGTTAAGGGGAAGGGGGATTTGAAACCATAACCATTCTCCTCTCCTCTGTACAATTTTTTTATGCTCTGCATCTTCATCCTTCCGCATTGAGAAGCACATTTCTCATAACCATGTACTCCACCAGGGTAAGCGCCAGGATTTTTTTTGTGAGTGCCTTCTACATTTTTCTTCGGTATTCCTTTCTTTTGATAATCTTTGGATCAGATGGTCTAAATTTTCTTTTAGAATTTTTGCAACAGCAAGTGGGAGGGTTTGCTGGGAATAGGGTCGAAACGGGCAAGGCCGCTTACAACAAAGGTATGTCCTATGCTTTCTGAAAAACAATTTTGTGCTTTAGGTGTAAATTAATGGTTCTGTATATATGTTGGTTTAATCTCTAATATCCTGCCTTTGTTTTGGGCATTTAAGCAATGGATGGATTTTGTGTTTTGACAGGTCTGAAAATGGAAGGCAATGGTCGAAGGGCTTTATCTGATATTGGAAATGTTGTTGGAAGGTAGGTTCATTGTTAATTTCTCTTGATGGGATCTCTTTTTCTTTGGTGTTGTGCCCTTAGATTTAGACTTTTACGCAAATGTTTTAGGAATTCGTAAATCTCTTCTTGGTTCTATGAATGGTAGTTACAGAGTCTGCTGTTTGGTAATACTAATACAAATGCTTATCTCTATGTTTGATGATGACCTTTCAGAAACCCACATACAGTTGACGCCAAGAGTCTTGTTGCAACTGATCGCCCTGTGACCAGGTGAGGATTTTGTTTATACATTTTCATTATGTCTTCCTTGATGTTAATTAGTGCAGGAATTTATTGATGCCCTTTACCTGATTGGTTGGTCCAGGAAATATATTGCTACATTGGCAAACAATCAGCACGTGGTACATGTATTGGATCAATCAAGCTATAAGAGCACAATACCTTAGTACCCTGTTCCTGTTAATAATGCATTGATCATTACTTTATTTTTCAGGAGACCCAGCACTTCCTTAGATCTAGGCCTTAGTACCCTGTTCCTGTTAATAATAATGCATTGATCATTACTTCATTTTTCAGGAGACCCAGCACTTGCTGAGATCTAGGCCTTAGTACCCTGTTCCTGTTAATAATGCATTGATCATTACTGTATTTTTCAGGAGACCCAGCATTTGCTTAGATCTAGGCCTGATAAGAATATCACTCCAACAACCAAAGATCCGAGGACAATGTCACCTACAGAAGATATACGAGGGGCAGTTGTTGATGAGGATGATCTGATTGGATCTTCTGTACTTCAACCAGAGGTTAGTTTAAGACATTCTTATGATTTTGCATCACTACAGCCTTTGTGTGCCTCCTGACAGAGCCTTTGGGTTTCCAGGAATGTTGTGAAGTGGAAATGGAAGATCCAGTTGATCCAATCCCAATAGCAGATATTGATGAGGACGATGCAGAAAACCCACTAGCCATTACAGAATATGTACAAGACATATATAGCATGTATAGAGGAAGGGAGGTAAGTCTCAATAGTATTAAATTTATAGGTCTTTTTAGACATTGATCCAAACTTATGAGTTCTTGTAAGCCTAAGCATGTTATTTTAACATGAAGTTCCTCATCTGTTGCAGAACCTTAGTTGCGTTCCCACAGATTACATGTGGGAACAAACATATATAAATGAGAGAATGAGGGGTATTCTGATTGATTGGCTCATTGAGGTAAGGTTTGGCTATGTAGTATCGAGTTCAATTTTGCACAATCCTATCCAAATACAGCTTGAAATGCTAATACTCCTTTTTCCGATCTTCTTTAGGTACATTTGAAGTTTGAACTTGTGGATGAAACGCTGTTCTTGACAGTCAACATTATTGATAGATACCTCTCAAGAAATAGGGTGATGAGGAAACATTTACAGCTTGTTGGGGTTACTGCTATGCTTTTAGCATGCAAGTATGAAGAGGTTTCTGTTCCTGTAGTTGATGATTTTGTCCAAATTTCTGACAAAGCCTACTCCAGAGAAGAAATGTTAGAAATGGTAAGAAGTCTCCCGTCTCTCACAGAAAAAACTAAGCTCATAAATTTTGCAAATGCATGAGCAGAAGTTCATCAATTTAGCAAGTTCATGAGTTGATTAGTTGCCTTGTGTGAAGTATCTCTTGAAGTTATACCCTGCATACCCTGCATTCCTTCTAACTCCATCTAGATTCTAGACTGGCATGCCCAAATGTTATTCCACTAATCAATAAACCTTTCTCTTGGTTGCAGGAAAAGTCCATGCTCAATGCATTGCAATTTAATATGTCTGTACCAACCCCTTATGTCTTCATTAGGAGATTTCTGAAGGCTGCTGAATCTGATAAAGAGGTACCTATTTCTTTTCAAATGATTGTTACCATGTTTTTAGGTTTTAGTCAAATCAGTAGCTCATGGTTTCCATGTCTCTCCAGCTGGAGGCGTTGTCCTTCTTCTTCATTGAGCTCTGCCTGGTAGAGTATGCCATGGTGAGATACCCACCATCGATGCTAGCGGCTGCAGCAGTGTACACAGCACAATGTACACTAAACAGAGTTCCATCTTGGAACAGGACAATTGAATGTCATACAGGCTACTCAGAATGTCAACTTTGGTGAGGACTACTCTATGCATTTTCATCCTGGTTTTTAAATGTAATCCTCTTACTTTGTTCTCTCAATCCTTACAATTCCATCTTCATTCTTTTTCAGGGAATGTGCCAAGATAATAGTTGAGTGCCATCACAAGGCAGGGCAAGGGAAGCTCACATGTGTTCACAGGAAATACTCTTCCTCCAAATACAACTGTGCAGCAAAGACAGAACCAGCTCTCGTTGTAGGAGACATGATTCTAGACTAGACATGGTTCTGTCCCATAGGCTGTCTTTCGTAGCCTCGTGGACGCTTAAAGTTCTTCTTCTTCATGGACAAGAAAGCCAACTAACCACAACATAAAGTCAGTGGGATGGGTGATGACAGTCACAGTCACTAATTCAAGTTCCCTTGCCAACTCTGTAATAAGCCTGCATTCCAATTCTGTTGTAGGCCAAACAATAATTTGGCTAGTTGTATTTTCAGCAAGAATATGGTAGAAAAAACAGGGCAGCTGATTATCAAGCTTCTGAAAAGGAGATCTAAATGTTAGAAAGATCTTTAGCAAGATCTGTTGTCTCATAGGCTGTCTTTGGTAGCCTTGTGGACGTTAAAATTTCTTCTTCTTCTTTGAATATATAAATTGCGATTTCTTATCTGGTGGAGCGTCGTTTTCTCTTGAGTAATTAATTTATTGTTTTATATTCTCAATTTATCTGTATTGGTTTACAATAAAAATGTTGCATGATCTCAAAGCAATATCCCAAAACACTAAACATGGAATCAAGTAATTAATTTATTGTTTTATATTCTTATTCATCTATTTTTTTCAATATTGAGTTACAAAAATATTGCGTGATCACAAAGCAGGAGAATCTAGTTTCAAATATCTTCATAACTAACCTTACCAATAGCCTTTATTGCTCTATACAATTCCATCATCATGTTCATTTTCTAGTGTGAGACATCATTATTTAAGATGGTTGTGTTCAAATCAAAAAAGTAAAACAATGAATGGTTTTTAAATCAAAACTCTCGTAATTCTGCAAGTTAAGGTCGGGTTAGCGACTGCTCTACTAAAACGGGTTTAAGTTCTCAAAAAAATTGTGTAGCTTGTGAGATATTGAAAATAAGGTTTTCTATTTAACAATCCTTGTTTTATCATGTGAAAGAAATTCCTCAAATTTGTTGTACTTATGTAGTGCGGATTACCTCCACTTTGAATTCAAAACTCAAATCAAAAAAAAATGTAAAAAAATGGTTTTTTTTAATCTCAATTCTCGTAATTCTGCAACTTAAGGTTGTGTTAGCGACTGCTCTACTAAGATGGGTCTAATTTCTCAAAATAATTGTGTAGCACGGAGATATGGAAAATAAGGTTTTCTTTTTGACAATCGTTGTTTTATCATGTGAAGAAATTCCTCAAATTTGTTGTACTTTGAGTAGTGTGGAAGAAAATATTTTAATAGAATATTACAATTTATGGGGGAAATTTCAAATTTGTTGAGTTATTTCTAACAATTTCAAGGTTGTCATGAATGTCAATAAGTTTTTAGGTTTTGTAGGAAAAACTTGTTAACCAACATTTCACTAAATACGGACATATGTCTAAGAATCTAGACATATAGTATCGTCATTTCTGGTTTTATAATTGTTGAAATTTGATTCTTAAATTGTTATTATTGGTTTTTAACTAGTGTGATATTGGATTACAATATTGCTATTATTAGTTTTTAAGTAGTGTAATATGGGATTCAAATATTTACACTATGTATAAGTAATAATTAGAAAACACTTTTTATCAACAACAAAATCATCCCATTGTACCCTTGAAAGGTTTGCACTTTATAGAGATAGAACAATAAAAAATAATCTCGAATTCCATTTGAAGTAACTTGAAAATATTTTTAATTGAAAGGTTTATCAATGTCCAAACTTAATTAATGGGTAATTATGCATATAAGTTATGTAGTTCTTAATTCAAGAATTAGGGGAAGAGCATATAATTTAGTGGTTGTAATGAAATCATAAATCAAATATTAAGGAATTCTCAATAAAACCAAAGTGGTTGCCACATCGCCAAGTACCCAGACTTGATAGGTTTGCACTTTATAAAGGTATTAGAACAATTTAAAAATACGTTGATTTAGAATGAGCATTTGCACTTTATACTTGAAAGATTTGTACTTTTTTATATAAGTAAAAAAAGGGCTAGAAGCCCAACTATGTTAATATTTAATAAAAACTTGAAAATAGGTTTACAATTACAAAGTTTAAGCAACCCAGATGATGTTGCTTACATATTACCAAAATTACATATTTATCGAAAACCGATAAATACAAGAAACTAGGTAGCCTCCTCGAAGGAGTTGGAAATCACTATCTCAAGAGCAACAATGGGATCCTCGTTGGCACGAGCATTCTCTTCCATGACCAGCATGGCACGTGACTCCTCGAGCTACGAACTCTCAAACTCATTCGCTGAAATTCCCGGTCTGAGAGCAAATAGCACCAAGCTTGTGCCCTTGTTAATGCTTTATAGGGCATAGCCTTTAGATAGGGTCCGATTTTGCTCCAGGGAAAGACTCAAATCAAAGCCAATTTGCTTAATTTATTCACATAAAGCAAATGAATTAGTTGCACCAAGAAGAATGGTTTGCACGCCTAATGATCTATGCAACCTTCCTTGAGTGTCTAGCACCGAATTGGATTGCCCAAGATCTCCTATCACTCTAACAACTTCCTCCTCCTCTGTGTTATCCCCAAGTTGTGTTGAGAGTGAGCACACAACGAGTTAGTTGCCATCCAACATCGAAACCGTGGATCTTCAACTCCTCGATAAGTGTGCTCTACCAAAATTCCATTGCCTCTTTAAGCAGTTGACACATGTACTTTTATCCAATAAATGCCCAACATTAAGCAGCTCCTTTAGCTTCAAAGTTGTTAACTGACCCAAGAAGGAGAAATGCACATCATCCAAAGAGAAACGATGAAGCGCTTGGTCATCCATGGCTTTCACCGTATTTTCTACATTGATTTCCCGCATTTTGCCTAGTGCGCTTAAGCGGTCCAGATCCCTTTCCCCTTCTCCATACCGCAACCGAACCCAAATTTGCACCGCATGAAAGAAAAAATGTGCTCCACCAAAAACGCAAAGCTTCTTTAAATCTACATTCGCATGTGTGGGCCATTAAGTGGCGGTGTGCTACACAATTTGTAACTTGCCAATAAATCATGAGGCAATTGAATTAATGCAATGTACAATTATGTTGTCATGTCCTTTCCACCATCGAATGCCTCTTAATATCCTGATTGATTAAGTTCCCCATTAGCTCTAATAATTCATTGGGTCGAAATATGATTAGGCTTTGGGGTCCTTTCTAATGCTTCTATCTACACCAAAGTTGGCAAGTTTATCTACAACTTTATTAGTTTTGTGAAAAATATGTGAGATTGAAAGAGGCTCACACAAAGTGCGACAATCCTCCACAATACTTGAGAGTTGTCAGTTATTGACCTGGTTTTTCCGAATTACATTAATGATGACCTGTGAGACACCTTTAATGAGGATTTTTCCCATTTCCTTTTCTTTGCAATTGAGAGGCCACGCCAAAGCATCTTGCTCCACCCAAGTTATTTGAACAATTCCCAAGGGCTTCAATAAAAACCAAGATGGGCTAACCTGAGGAGGAGTTTCGGAAAATTCCTCTAGCTCCCCCCCATCCAGGATTGCACTTGCAACTCTGTCAAAAATTTAATTTGATGTAGTCCTCATGTGGAGCCTTCTAGATAGAGGCATTGTGCTTGTGACTTCTCGGAACCAACCCCTTTATTAGGGATGAAATATTTGCACTTTATAGAGATAATATTAGAGTAATAAAAATAAGCTAATATAGAATGGGCATTTGCCCATTCTAAAGAAGTAACTTGGGAATATTTTTAATTGAAATGTTTATCAATGTCCAAAATTAATTAATGAGTAATTATGTACATAAATTATGTAGTTCTTAATTCAAGAATTAGGGGAAGAATATATAATTTAGTGGTTGTAATGAAATCATAAATCATAACCAATTCTTTATAAAACCAAAGTGGTTGCCACATAGTCAAGTATCTAGACTTGAAAGGTTTGCACTTTATAAAGGTATTAGAATAATTAAAAACACGTTAATTTAGAATGAGCATTTGCCCATTCTAAACAACTAACTTATGAATATTTTCAATATGAGGATTGAAATGAAAGGGAGCACGTGCATTATGCATACTTAGTCTAGTAAAAGAATTATTATGTTTTTTTACAAAATAAATTAATTACATGGTGGAAATTATATTAATAATACATTAATAAGATTCAACTTCCATAAACAAACATGATGTTATCTAGAATTATATGGAAATAGCTCCTTACTTTATACTCAATCTTCCATTTAAATATCAAATAATAGTACAACTATAAAGGATTATTAGGGCATGATGTGGAATAAAATTTTCAAAAACCCACATTCCGGGCCAATATGATGTTACATACTAATTTATGATCTTTATTAGTTTCTCCAAGTTAACATTCATTACCTTGTTCAAGTAGTTTAAGGTATGATTTAATGGCCTCGTGTCCTTTATTGAGTATCTTTATGAAGTCACTTTGCCAATTTTTATTTAGTGTCTATGCCCATATGATGTTATCAACATCAACATCTTCTATAATATCATATGAGATGGTCCATGTTTTATTTGGCCTTAAACAATCTTGATACAATGTTGCACCTTCTCCTCTCCCTATAGGTTTCCAATATTGAACCCTCACCTTTTTAGTTACATTCTTGCTTTCATGTTTAAGGAAAATATTCGCATCTACTCTTCCCATTGATATCTTCTCATTATCATTTGTTGGTCATATAAGAAGCATTTGTCCCTCAAACACATCCTTCAATAGATAAAACTCTTGTTTAGATCTTGCACAAATAGGCCCAACATAAATATCATTATTACTTTGGTCAAAAACAAACATCCGGCATCCTCGCTACAATTTACAAAGGGTCCATCCAAAGCATGCAAAATATTTTCCCAATACGTTATCTTTGGAAGCCAATATTCAGTACCTTCACCCAATGCACTTTTCCCCCAATGTTCAATATATGTTTTTCTTCCCTTTTTAAAATCTTCCATTTCTTTGAGTTCTTTGAAATGTGTAAAAGGAGGTTTCCCTTCCAAAGAAGTTTAATCATGTGGGCCAAAATGTGTCTCAATAACAGGCACTCCTAAATCCTCTGTTCTACAAGGGTATCGAGGTAACAAGTATGGGACACACATGTACCAACATACAAGGGGATATACTTAAAGGGGATAAAATGAGCACTAGGGTCACATATCTAGAGGGAAATAATCCCTACACTATGTCAACCTACTCTTTCCAAGGCCCACGGTCAAGATAGAGGAAGGAACCCTACTTAGATACCATTGATTCGGTATGGAAAGGTATGGATTATAAATAAATGAAACAAACATACATAATATAATTGAAATGAAAGCTAAGAAGTTGATAATGGATAAGAGTATTGTGTTAACTAGCATCCAAACATATCAAATACTAAGCTAACATAGCACAATGAAGAAGGAAATGAACTTACCTATGCAAAATGACAAGAGATGGTTAGAGCACTCACCTTATACCTATAGGGTGGTCATTGATGCATCTATCTCTCCTAAGAAACATCAAACAAAGAAAGATTCATTATGAGGTTGATAAGGGGAATACCGTTCCTATCTTAGACTCATTATAGATGACCTAATAATGTAAGAAACCATCCAAGAAGAAGAATATCCAATCTAATCCAAGCAAGATGTAAGATGAACCAAGAGCTAAGTGAGAAGATGGGAAGATGGCACAAAAGAGAAAATTTAATGGCAATCCAAATGATTCTAGATTATTTTTCTTATAAGTGTCAAATGAGGTGAGGGTATATATAATACGTCATCACCCATGGATGATGGCGTCGGCCATGGAAAATCCATCATTGACACAATTGCCCATGGGTGATTGTGTCACCCAAGGATTTTAAAATGAGGTAATGCATCATGAAAAGTAAAAACATATGTCGTAGATCATGGATATGGATGAGAAATGTGTACAATGATGAGATGCAAGCAAGAAACTATGAATGTGATTTGTATGAGAGCTAGAAAGACAAGGATAGCTAGTGCAAGGAAGATTAAGGTAAAGACCAAATAGTGACACTCTCTCTATGTATTGTCTCTAACCCATAATGGTTATGTGAATAACCATTCCCCATTCCCAATAGGCCCCTTAAGGCACCCACTCTAGAAATAGATGCATCAATGACCCTTATCTGCACAAATGAAATTATTAGTAACAAGTATGAAAGATGAAAATCTGAAAATTAGGTGTATACATATGCCCCATTCATTGATCGCTGCATGTTGCAATAACAAAATGCGTGGATAGTCAATGGAAATAGACATTCTGTAACACCAATACTAAAATTAGGTATATAAAGAAGTGTTGAAAGGACTAGCTAATAGTGTTGTTTCTTTTGCCATGTACAGTGTAATGTTGCAAGAACCCTAGAGAAGAAGAAAAATTGAAAGGAAACACTAGAAGATCATCAATAAAATAATACATAAATCACCTAGCTAAGGGCCCATGGGGTGTATTTCATGATATTGTGATGTTGATCTGTCATGATGGTATGGTGCTATAGAGATCATAGCCAAGCGATGTGTAAAAACACCGAAAAGTGTAAAAAACCATATAGTAGAAGCAAAAAAGAGAAAGCTGTCATAAACCTAAAGGTGTAGATAAAGAGAAGATGGATGATTAGCCCAAATGACAGATGTCAATGCTGAAAAGCAAAAAAACTATAAGGTAGATGTCATAAGAAGAAGATTGAAACATAAATCCAAGCAAGGCCATAATCCTAAGCGAGGATGTACATAATATCACAGAAATTCCAATAGAAAATACCGGCGTACGAAGCCAAAATTTTGATAATGTTTTCAAAAAGGTTGATGAAGTAGTGAATTTGAGAAGGAGGAGATGAGAGATGGTAGTGAGTACCAAAACTCCCAAGTTCCTTCATGCGTGAAACTTCTTGAGAAATTGAGCATTCATTGGTTCTTTAAAGATGTGGCCTTCATTGGTTTGAAGACGATATGTATTAGGACCTATGATATCTTTGATGAGGTAAGGACCCCACCATTTCTGAGCGTATTTTCCTTCTTTTTCATGTGTATAATCAAGTTTAAGGACAAGGTCACCCACGTCGAAAGTACGCGAGATAAAAAATTTGTTATGTTGTTTGGAAAGAATTTTTACTTTTGATTTCGAGTGTGAGCTCTATCACATCATTCTTCTAATAGGTCAAGGTTGTGGAGGTGTGTTTCGTGAATTTCCTCTTCTAGAATGATACCATGAAGGGAAAAGCAAAGTGAATGGTGTTTCACCTTGAGTGGAAGGACTGCCTCAGCTCCATAGGTGAGTGAAAATGGGGTTGCCTCAGTGGTTGTACAGACACTAGTGCGGTATGCCCATAATGTAGGATATAGCTTTATGTGCCAATCTACATGTGATTCATGAATTGTCTTTTGTAAGATCTTGTTGAGAATTTTATTCGTAGATTCGGCTTTTCCATTGCATTGCAGATGATATGGTGTTGAGAATCAATGTTTAATTTTGAACTTAACGTAGAGTTGCTTCATTTATTTGCATTTGAAACTCCCACCATTGTCATATATGATGTGATCTTGTTGCCAAGTGATGTATTACATTTTATACTCCATGAAATTCTTATGGTGTGCAAAATCATGTCCCTTGAGCTAGGATGCCCTAGTTCCAGTCACACAAAGAATAGCGGGTTACAACTAATTTTTCCCAATGTAAGAATGTGTGATATGGAATTTAGAATAGTCTCCTATGCAATGAATAATGCAGCCTAAAATGCAACCCCTTGTGTTGCTCTTTGTATGTGGTAAATATAGAAAATGATAGCCCAATTGTCCCTTAGAATAGTTAGTAGGTTGTGTTTATATATGAGTTCTTTGTTTTAATTTCAACACATAGTGACACCAAAAGCTGACCTAGGTCGTGAAAAGAGGATAAGAAAAGACCCAAATCCAAAACAAACCGACAAAGGAGAAAAAAAAGATAAAAGTTCCCAAAAGGACATTAGCGCATGGGCACTAGTGTCTTATCCGGGTGGTATTGTCTTGCAATAAGCAAACAGAAACAAATTAAAACACGGGAACATGGATCCCTATGAATTGACTAAAAAGATGGAAATACAAGACAGAGGACGTAAACAAATCCAAGCAAAGTAATAAAATTAATTTTTAAAAAATAAACTTTTTGTAAAACCCTAATTGCAAAGTAATTTAATATAAACTATGATATGCATCTCCTAGATACATAATGACACAAACAATATAAGCTAATAAAGTAAAAAAACCTTAAGTACAAGAGAGATAGAGAGAGACTTAGTTGATTTGAATTTTTTTCTCGGATCTGATCTAGACTGGGGAAACTGATGAACAGAGAGGGAAAACCATCATAACTATGCATTATAAAATTTGGAACTATCGAATAAGGTCGGACTAGGGTACTTAGACAAGGGTGAGGGCTCCTGGGTGCCGTAGACCTTTCTTTGGTGCTTGTGATATGAAAGTGGTCAGAATCTGATTTTACATTATCACACAAGTGTCATTGGTATTCGTTCTTGGTCGCTTGTATGTCACACCTTGACCGCCAAGTGTACTTATAACCTACAAAATAGATGTTCACCTGTAAAACCCATAAAATCACATCAAATTGAAATTAAAAAAGATGCAATATGGGTGGTCGTAATAACCCCATGATCACTCAACAGAGTGAACTTACAATCGAACGCTGCACTACATCTCAGACTCCATGTAGTTCTTGTGATTTTGTGAAAGAATCGTGCCCTAGGATGCCCTTATGCAAGATGCACTAGATAACGGGCTATATTTGCTACAAGATGAAAATGTGTGTATGGAATAGAATAGACTTCCCCTTCCTATGCAGTGTATGTAGAAAATGCAGTCCCTTATCCCTTGAATGGATTCTAGATGGATACCTTTGAGTGCTTTGAATGCCTTTGGATGCAATATTAGGTCATAATAAGTATGATTAGAGCTCGGTCCCTTATTCGATCGCATGGCTATGGATTTATATGATTCCCTTGGTTGAATTTTGTAATTGACAACTAGAAGGCCAACCCATAAGAAAATAAGATGCCCAAAAGATAAAAGAGGCCCAAAAAGAGTGAGTAAAGTGGAAAGAGTTCAGGGATTCCCATAGGGGATGAGGGCGCTTGGGCACTAGCATCCCGACCGGCACCGTGTCTGAAGTCATGAAAGATAAGAAAGTAAAGTACCGACTGGGTTGTAGGGTGTGTAAGACCAAATAAAAAATAAGAAAGATAGACAAAGAGGCCAAAGATATATTTCAATTATTAGTTTTCTCACTTAGAAATCATGTAAATACTAGCATGTTTTTAGGACCTATAAATGTACCCAAGTGTGTGATTTTGTGTCTACATTTGCCCCAAATTTATGTTGTTGAGTGAATACTCGATAACATAAAATAGATAAGAGATGTGTACCTTTTGTTCTTGTAACGTGTGATGGTGATAGCATGCCGAAGAGATAAGTGAAAGTGTGAAGTGGTTAAAATGAAGCGTGGAAAACTAGGAAGAGAATATGACCCTAGGAGTGAAGCATATGTGTCTTACCATGTTATACTTCTTGTTGTGCTTGATGTTATGCTTGATGTAGGTTGCTTCTTATTGTGTATTAAGGATGAACCTACAAAAGAAGAGTGAAAGAGTAATCAAAGTCATGTATTATGAAAACTTTGTAAAATTATGTAAATATGTGTAAAAGTAGTAAAAGGAAAGTGTGCACCTAATGAACATGAGTGTAAAAGGATAGAAAGATGTCCTAGAAAATGTTGTGTAAAGTGAGTTTTGGGTGATCTCATGCCAAGAGAGATTTTTTTGGGCGATCTCACACCAAGTGTGAGTTTTTGGGCGATCTCACGCCACGGTAGAAGAGTGTTGGGGAGAGAGGTCTAGTGTTACTCTCCTTCCATGACTATGATAAACACCACTACAAATGGTGTGTCCCTGTTTTGTTCCAAGTTATATCAAATTAATTCTAAAAATTTATTCCAAGTTGTA
The DNA here is from genome assembly GCA_018340775.1 of Taxus wallichiana var. yunnanensis. NCBI lineage: Eukaryota > Viridiplantae > Streptophyta > Pinopsida > Cupressales > Taxaceae > Taxus > Taxus wallichiana. The sequence goes on from CM031238.1 coordinate 347,436,254, forward strand.
CTCCACTACTTAATAGAGATAGATTGCATATTTTTGTTGGAGGATTATGCCTGTACTATAAAAACTGCTATGTGAACTGTTGTAGATTGTGCTGATATGAAAAAGTGACTATATGTGCCCCCAGGACATAGGCTCTTAGGGAGGACATATGCACCTAGACGTTGTTATCTGATGTTAGGCGTTAATGTTTTTGTTGTGAAAAGGACCTAAGTCATATTTTGGGTCATTTTTGTAACTATAGCCTATGTTGTTCTTGTATTGTGCATATCGAACGGTAGTTATGAGTTACTATATGAGGTGACCGATTCTCCTAATGTATTCCCCCTCATTTGGGGTGTATGTGATGCTTTGATAGGAGCATGTGGCCCAAATGAGAGGACTGAAACTAATATGAAGTGAATACCTGCCGCAGGAGAATGTGCATGGTAGAGATCAAGGAAATGTAAACAAAATGGCTAGAAACATGTGTTAGTGTAATCAAAGATAGTATGCAAGTATAATACAATGTGTAATCAAGCAAGAAAGAAGATAAGATAGACTATGACAAGTGGTTTTTAGATGTGGGACATCGCTCACAAATGTCACAATACAATCACAAATCGAAGTGGCCAAAACATACATTGTACATACAAAACAAAGGGCACATCCCACAAACAATAGCATACAATAGATGACAATGACAAACAAGATGTAACAGACAACCATGGTGGCATATAGTCTTGTAAAGAAAATTCTACACATGAAGCACCCATTAACATGTTAGAAATATACAAAGTATGTCAAAGCATGTATGATTAACTAAAATGTGGAAATATGTTATAGTTAATCTAATCTAGAACAACATGTAAATACAATAAATGAATGTAATAAACAAGTATGGAAATGACCCTAGAAAATTAATCTAATGAAAGTAGAAACCTAATGTGCAAGAGAGAAGAGGAAATAACTCATTTGAATAGAGGAGCTCATGACTATGTCATAGAGGTGACTGGAGAAATAGGAATCGAAACGACTTTGCGAAGCCCTAAAGAGGATGGATATGAGCTACCTAGCTAGATTGGAGTGCATGGAGAGGGACTAGGGCACATGTGGGTGCCCTGGTCTCATGTGAGAGGTCCAAAACTAAATTTCACAGCTTTCGGAAAATGGTCCAAAACCCTCGTTGTTTGTCACATCAAATTCATCGCATTGTGTCAAGTGTCGCTGATATTCCAAGATTAATAGAGAGACTGCAAAACCCTAAAAACATCAATCCCTAAAAAATAAAAATGCATATGATATTCTCAAACTGACCTCAGCTGCCACAATAGTGGACTTACTAACTGAGTGTTGCACTACATTCCAAACCCAAATGTAGTTTTGTGTGTGTGTGTGTGTGAAACATGCCCTAGGTTTCTCTTGTGTCAGTCAAACTTTGTGAAGTAGTGAGATAACTATGTGTTGAAAAGTGTGATAAATATTGGATGGAATAGAATTAACTTCCCTCCTATGCTTGTGTGATGCAGATATCCTAATCCCACCCTTGCCCCAAGTGATGGATCTTAGTGAATGCAAATGTTCTTCAAGTGTTATAGATGGATGCAACTATAGGTGGATGATAGTAGTGACTAGTGCTTGGTCCCTCATTATAATCTCATAACTTTATATTTATAGGGTTCTCTTCATCTAATTTCATAATTAACCCTGAAATGGCTGACCAATAAAAAGATAAGAACTTGAAACGACTAGAAATTTCCCAAAAGTGGCGGAAAGTTTAAAAAGGATCGGGGCATCCCAGGTGTGACTAGTGCGCCCATGGGCACCCCATTCAAGGCTAAAATATCGAAGATGATGAAAAACTAATTGGGCATCTATGCGGTGGAGGTCGGGAATGACGATAGAAATCAAATAAAAATGTCCAAGAGACGAGGGTTAATTAGTACTTTCTTCACTCAAAAACCCTTTAAATAGTAGTATGAGACCGAGACTAAATATAACCCAAAGTGTGTGATTTTTTGTTTATATTTCCCCCCACTTTATCTTGGTGAGCGAAAATCTCGATAACATAAAGTAGATAGAGATGCGTACTTGATTTCCATGTAGAGTGATGAAGAAGGCATGTTGAAGGACTAGACAAAATGTGGAATGACAAAAGGATGATGGAGCATTGAAACTAAAGATGAAAATGTGCAAAAATGTGATGAGAGTGAAGCTAGGGTGGAAATGCATGGTCGTTATTGATGTGATGTACCCGCATGGTCATTATTGATGTGATGTACCTACATGGTTTGTATGCGAAGTGTGTTATCGCGAAGTGTTGTTGTTGACGTCGTTGTTGTAGTAGTAGTTGTTGTTACCCCCATTTGACTATTTTTTTCATACAAACGGCCTGCGCAGGAGAAAACAATCAAGTAGTCAAATATATATGTATATGTGTGTAACAACACTATGTAAAAGATGCATGTGTATGTATGTAAAAACATGTAAATGTAAAGTATGCAAATGAAAATGTAAATGGAACATGTGCACCTGATCCATGTTGAGAAAGAGAGTGTAGAAGGATATCCTATACTACCGTTGGGTGATCCAATGTCATAGGCTAAAGAAATATAGGGAGGAATTCTATTGTTTCCTCCAAACTTTAACTGCTTCCTAGAACATGTGTGAAGATATCTTTGTATGGTCCCGATTTTTGGGAGATCCGACACCAGCGGTAGAAGAATTATTGGGAGGAATTCTGTTGTATCCTCCAACCGTTAACTACTCCCCGAATGCTAAGGACAACCATGTCCTGTAAAATCTATTGTGTATGGGGTTCATAGACTAGTCTGAACCCACTCGTTGTATGTAACCCACAATGCCAAGGGTGGAAAGTGCACTGAAATGAACCGTGTAAATGCATTGTGTAGTATGTAAAACCCCAAATGATGCCCCCTCTTTGGGGGCGCATGTGACGTCGCTAATAGGAGAATGCGGCCCCAAAAGAGGACCAACCACATGAACTTTGTGCCCTGCACAAGTAAGGGAATGCACTTGGTAGAAACAAAGGCACGCACAAACAAGATGGCTAGACAAATTCAAGTGTTAATACGAAAAATCATGCATGTATAAGACAATGTGTAAACTATGTAAACAACATGTAAGCTACCAAACAAAGTAACGTAAGCTCGTAAGAAGACAAGTAAGCCGCACAAAGTAGGTCACAAACATGGGACATCACTCACGATGTTGCAAGACACACAAAGCCATCATGGCCACAAAAACAAACAAGTGTGCACACCAAACATAGGGCAAGGCCCGCATACAAGAGAAAATAATAACAAACAAGTATGGAAGCAAATGATCATGCAAAAAAAATTTGCACATGAAACACCCATTAGAATGTTAGGAAGATAAAAATCATGTCAAAAGCATCTATAACAAAGTAATGTAAAGTGTTAAGTATAAAATGAAACAATAAAGCACTTTGTGAGAGATGAATGTGGATGCCCCAAATGACCGGATAGGAAGGATAGAAGGTGAGCATCAATGCTACATGAAAAATATCTGTATTTGTGATCACAACTAAAAAAGACGTGAACGCGCATGTGTGGATGGTATAGATAAATGACATACAAGTAATCAAACTAGCATGTGTAATAAAGCGACCATGAACAAGCAATGCAAGAAAGAGTAAAAGCAACCATGATATGCAGTATGTTGTGGATGGATGGAATGGAATGCAAGATGGAATGATAGGAGCTGCGTGCCCCCTAAGTGGATGGAAATGTATGCAATGATGTTCATTTTGTTTTCCCCTCAGCAGTCAAGAATGAACCGTAAATGAGAGTGTGTCATTAGGAAATGGTCCAAGTGTATGTGTCGTGTCTAGTGTGTTATGATGAGTATGAGTTTGTAGTGATGATGTGCGACATATATAATAGTTATACGTGAACCTTGTAGACTAAGCATATATCACGACACGAGGATGGAACAAGTGATGATCTAACCCTAATATTATATCATGACACAAGGATGGAAAAAGTGATGATTTAGCCATAAGCATATATAAATATAAGATGAATAGAGGAAGTGACGTTAGCCTATAGTATGTGTCACTACTACAAGAAGAATATCATAAGTGACAATTTATCCTATAGTGTGTGTCACTAAAAGATGAATAGTATGGAGTGGTGATGTAGCCTACATCATGTACCACTATAAGATGAATGAGTAAGTGAAAATTTCGCCTATAACGTGTGTCACTATCATAGAAATGTCACATGATGAAAGGTCGAAGGCAAACGTGTGATGAATGTAAGGTCCATTTGATTTGTAAACCCTTGCAATCGAGTATGGACCGAGGAACTAAAGTGCGTCATAGGGTAGTGAGTACATCACGTAGAAGATGATGTAGTATGCTAAGTGATAATAAACGATCATGTAATGCATAGAATGTGTAAATACATGATGTGTAGAATACAATGCAAGATGTGTAGAATGTATAAAATGTAATGCATAATGCACAATGTAATATATGTAGATAGACTAGTAATGTAGTATGTAGGGATGAATGTAATGTTAGACACATATAGGATGAAGACTAGCATAGTATGTAGAATATGAGTGATGTGGAGATGTGCATTGTATGATGTAGTAGTGTCACTATGTATAGAATGCAATGCAATATGTGTAGATAACCTAATAGTATGAAGTGTGTGATATGTATAATGGACAATATGATGAATAGTATGTAATGCTAGACAATATAAGTATGATATATGCATAATGATGACTATTATGATGTGTGATGTGTGATGTGTGATGTGTGATGTGTGATGTGTGATGTGTGATGTGTGATGTGTGATGTGTGATGTGTGATGTGTGATGTGTGATGTGTGATGTAATGAAATCTATAATGCCTATAGTGCAGTGTGTGGGATTCATGTGTAGTAATCCCTCAACATTCAAGTGTGAACCGAAGCACAAGAGTGTGTCATCGGGTAATAACGACGCTAGAACATGTGATGAGTATGCCTATGCTATGATATTGATGTATGAGAATGCAAAGATGCGATATGTATAAATGCTAAAATGAATGGGGGAACGTATTAGATGTGATGTCCCCCAAGTATATATGAATGAGTAAATTAACCAATGATAGTGAAGGATGAAGTTCCTCCATCCGATGTCTGTATGATAAAAATGTATGACCATGCTCTAACAACGGTGGTATAATAGATAGACATTGCGTTGGTGAATGAAGTCTATGCATGTGCGAGGGATGAATATATGATGAAGGTTGTGGTGTCACAAAATGCATTAGTGTTGGATATCTACGTGATGTTGAATGAAAAGGTGATGTAGACCCACAAGGAATAAACTGAGGTGGTGATTTGCTTTGAGATGCGTAAGTATCCTAGGAATGGGCTTATGCCTATGTGTAGGACTAACGAAACAATGTGGTCTTGTAGACGATGCTTGAGTAGGTGAGGTATGTGTATATTGTGCTTTGAGTAACATAGAATGTGATGTTGAAATATCCCTAGTTGGGATCTTACCACAAAATTGACAACACACAGAAATTTGCAGCAGAAAATACTAAATCGATTTTTGCATTTTTATGCGAAAAAAGTATAGCTAGGGCAGCGAACAAAAAATATGAATAACTCTCAAAATACCCGTCCAAAATACTTGAAATTTTAACTGAACAAGATAATAATATGAAGAACACAAGGGAAATATTTTTGGAAATTTTCAATCAATATAACGCTGCCAAAAATTACAACGTGCCTAAAATAGCCGAAACTTTGAAAATTAATATCTTTCCGAATACAAATGCAATAATGACGAAACTTTGGAAATAACATATATAGATATAGTAGATGATTTTCCAACCTTGAGATCTAAAAACGGCCACTGAAACCCTAGAAATTAGGGCTGTAATTTCCCAAACAAGTCGCCCCCTTTGGAAAATGGTCAAAACCCTTGTGAAACCCTCTCTAGATGATGTTGAATCCTTCCTCTATGGCTGCCATAGGTCTGATCCGAAAACCAGCTGAAAATCTCCACAAAAACTCTCAAAAATCCTCAAACCCTAATTCTGAAAATATCTCTGTGTAAAACCAGCCCTAAAATCTACTCCAAATGACAAGCTAGGTAGATTTTTCACTACCGAAGAATGCCCTGCTAGCTAGGGATGGATCTCTCACCACCGAAGCTAGGGTTCCCGTGGGATCTTACTCCACAAGCTAAAAGTTTGCAAACAACAGTTGCACCATGAAAAGAAATATAAGTGTATGCATGAGTGAATATCCTTTCACCCCTCTTCTCCTTTTATAACCTTTTCATGTCAAAGAAACCCTAAAACCCCCCAAGGCGCACTTTCCCATGGAGAGGGCCCATTTAATAAATATTTTAAAGTTACTTTTTCCCCCTAGGCGCCTTGGCCCAAAAAGGCGCCCCAACAAAGAAATATAACATTAAATGCAATACATATCCCTCAAGTCGCCAAAAAGGTACTTTAAGTGGCCCCAACGAAGAAACATAACATTAAATGCCAGAAGTGTCCACTTAAGTGATCCCAACGACAAAATAGAATACAAAGGGCCCATTAGACCCTCCCAACGCCCAAAATATAACAAAACCCTAGTAGGAAACCAGACAACCATCCCCAATAACCTCCAAAGTCGTTAGTCCCTTGGGAATGACCAGGGCTAAGACCAAAATAGGGTCATTAGGCCAAATGCTCGAAATTGGGGACATTACAGATGTGTTAGAGGGAGTAGATGACATGCTAGCTATTGTATGAGGAGATGGAGACCATGGAGTAGATGGAGGGACGCCGTCAATAGAAATGACTTGTTTGTTGTGAATAAATTTGAGTTGCAAATGATTCATAGAAATGATAGATTGAGAGTGACAAATCCAATTGAGGCCAAGTAGCATGTTGTGTCTCATTAATTGTGTTTCCAACAAGGAAAGGCACAAGTAGTGTAAGAGGACCAACCATAGCATGTAATTTGACAATGCCAAAAGGTTTGTTGAAAGGATATTCAATTTGCGATGGAGGATAACCAATAGCCCTAAGAATTGAAATAAAGCATGCACTAACAAGCCATGATGGGTCAACCTTAGTGTTGTTAATGGAGGTCAAGCCAACAGATGCCTTGATATGTAAATGATTAGATGTAAAATTTACATGATAATCATGATCGGAGAAGAAAATTATTAGTGGCGAAGTGTCGGTATTTGCAACTAAAAATTCAAAGCTCTTGATCCAGGAAGGGGTACCTTGTGATACGTGTGATTGGCAAAAGAATCGGAGGTCTTTGTGTCACATTGTTGAGATTTGTTGTTAAAGAGCTTGAGTTTACCCTTATCGTTGCTCGGTGTAGAGTTAGCAGACTCTAGAAACTCTAGTTTGTTGTCATCAATTAGATCTTGGATGATTGTATGAAGTTTTAAACATTTATTTGTTGAATTGCCCATACATCGATGATAATCACAAATGGAAGTTCTCATTGTATTTTCTTCCTTTTGGTCGCAATGGGTCTAACTCGAGCGGTGGAGGAAGGGTAATAAGGTTATTGTCGAGAAGTTATTTCAATATGATATGTGGAGTCATTGGAAAATTGCTAAACAAGCCCCTAGGTTGTTGTGGATGAACTTCCTTAGTAAGAGTGATTGTGTTGTGAGTGATTTTAGTGTTAGTTGGCTTGGTTGTACATGGTTTGAATGGTGTCTTGTTTTTAAAACGAGTGGAGGACGAATCATATTCCTGATACTTAAACTTTCCTATGGATAAAAGTTTGGTCTCACAAAGCTTGTTACTGAAATTATTAATTTAGTGCTCACTTATTCATATTTATTTGTAAAGTGGTTTATAATCAAGTAGGCATATTGGTGAGTCAGTTATAACAACTCACAAATGTAGGAAATTGATAAGATATTTAGTTGAGTTAGTTTCCTATATTCTAAGGAAACTACAACCTATATATTATGCTATTGTATTGTGTGAAGAACATTGTAAAAAGATTTGCAAATGGTTTATTCCTAAATTGTTTTGTTTTGGTGTTGATCTCTCTGCAAATCTATTCTGCTCCTCACATCTGGTATCAGAGCATGGTTTTCTTATTGTTATGAGGGTCATCTTCCATTGTTTGATTGCCTCGGTCGATGAAACAGAAAATACAAAAGTGTTCTCTATAGAAAGTTTGTGAATTGACATCACTGAAAGATTTGGACAACACTGGTGGCATGGCCAATACTTGATTTATTTTCTGTTGCATTGCATCGTTGGAACTAGCGTTATACTAAAGCCCATTTCCTTGTTTGACAGCTTTAACATTTGTCTACTTCGGATCGTCTAAACCAACTCTTCATCGTTGTTCTTTACATTGAAGCGCTTCCCATTGAGAATTTATCAGAGCTCAGCCTGCACGACTTTGTTGGATTTTATTTTTGTATGTACAGATCTAATATATTTTGACGTGGTTCTACATTCTCCACTATACTCAGCCGTAATCACAGTGTTCATGCTTAAATTGCACTTAATGACCTGATCTTCATCGCTCTAATCTAAATTTATATTGTAGGGACGTGTTGTTATGAGCATTGAATCTATCGACTAGATTCCATTGATTTGTGATTGGAATAAGATTAGAATGTAGACGAGATTTACATCAGTCAAGTGCCTGATCTCCTTCTAACTCGACCCTATAGCTGATCCGAGCTCTAAGGCTTTAGGGATCCCAGCTCTAAGACTTTAAGTATCATGTTTTCACAAAAGAAATCAAAGATCAACTCAGATCTGTTCAAAAAAAGGAATGCAACAGTCTTCTCGCAGATGTCTCTCCCACAACGAAAGGTGGATCGATAAAGTATTTGAGTTGTTCAGAGTTTTAGAGATTAAAATTAAGATTTATTCTTTTGCCTTTCCTTTCATGGCATGTCAATTAGTTGAGTCTTATTTTGATTCAAGTTTTAGTTCAAAAAAGGGCGTTTATAAAAAGTTTTTTTTAAAGTATAATTAGGCAGTTTTCACGTGTTAGTCATTTGTGTCTCTGTTTTCATGTATAGTAATAATTGTGAGAAGTATTTGGAATAATATGCACCAAAGTTGTAGTTTTCATTTCGAGATTCTCAAAAATTTGTAAAAAAAAAAAGAAAGAATTTATTGTCTCATTAAGTGAGATTTGTTGTTATCAAGTCTTTTATCGTCAATTGTAAAAATTTGTCAACATTGTAGTTATTTGGTCAAAATAGTCAATAATAAAAAAATGAGTCATTTTATTTAATTCACATTATTTTAGCATATGTAGTTTAAAAAATCATATTTTATAGTTGTGTCATCATATTAAAATTGTCAAAGTGTATGTTGCATCAAGAGTAGTCAAGTATTGTCATTGAGAGTCGAAGTCAAAAAATTGTAGAATAAAAAAATTGCCCGACTTTTAGCCGATGCGATATCGATGGAATCCGATGTCCGAGTCCAAATCGAGGGGGTAAATGTACAAGTGAGCTTCATGATCAAATCATGTTGAGTTAGCAGATCACACAGGCTGGAGGAAAATGGAGGTTGGAGGTCAATCAACGACCTCTCGTCAGTCACCAACGATGGGGTCGCACAAATGGTTTGGTGGCATTTTTTTGTGTCTAGTTGTGTGCTTGATTTAAGTTTTCTTGTTTGAATAAGTGGAAATTTCACATTGAGGGGGAACATGATCCAATGTTCCATTTCCACTATGATATTTTTTTTGTGTGTATGAGCACCAGAATTCAACATAATTTCCTATGTTATTCCCTATAGTGAGATGTGATGAGGGTTAATAATAGTACTTGGCACATCATGATGTGGTTGTAGGTAAACCACTTGAAAACCTTCATTTTTAGTTTGTGGTACTCCAATTGAAAACCACCATTTTCGGTTTGTGGTTAACCATTTGAAAACCATACAATGGGTTTGTGATCATCCTGCAATAAAAATCACCTAATCATGAAAGCATGTGCAAGTACAAAGGCAAGTTTTCCCCATGTTCACACTAAGGGGGGAATGTTAGGAAATTATTAATTTAGTGCTCACTTATTCATATTTATTTGTAAAGTGATTTATAATCATGTAGGCATATTGGTGAGTGAGTTATAACAACTCACAAATATAGGAAATTGGTAAGATATTTAGTTGAGTTAGTTTCCTATATTCTAGGGAAACTACAACCTATATATTAGGCTATTGTATTGTGTGAAGAACATTGTAAATAGATTTATAAATGGTTTATTCCTAAATTGTTTTGTTTTGGTGTTGATCTCTCTGCAAATCTATTCCGCTCCTCACACTCACAAAGCTTAAGAGTGTGACAAAGTTGATCGAATGAAGGAGAGGTCTCAAAGAGAACACTCTCTTGGAGAGGTGGTAAAAGACTCTGAATGAACAAGTCCTAAAGTTCAGATTCTCGCAAGCACATTTTTCATCTTAGCGAGATTGTTCTTATACCTTAAAATATAGTTAGCGAAGTGTTCATTGGATCCATGTTTAAGTTGTGCTAGCTGAGCGTAAGAAATCTTAGAGCCGATATTGATGGAGAAATGTGTAAGAAAGGCATCGATTAGATGTGTGAATGAAGTTATTGAGTGAACAGTAGGTCATAAAACCAATGCATCGCATAGTCATGGAGACTACGAGGAAAGATTTTATCTAAAAGAATATGATCATCGGAAAAATCTAGACAAACTACATGAAATGCTCTAAGATGCTCTTGTGGGTCACCATGCCCATTGAAAATGGGAAGCTTAGGGGTGACAAAGCTAGGAGGAAGTGAGTAAGTAGAGATGGCAGGTGCAAATGGAGTATTCAACAATAAGGTAGAATCTAAATATGGTGATGCATGCAAAGTGGCTTGTTATAACTTACGAATTTGAGCTTGAAGGTCGTGATAAAGAGAAGTTAAGTCTTGATTGCCAACGGATGAAACCTATTGTACATGAGAAACTAAGGGTGGCATAAAATGATTGGTAGGAGTATTGACAAAAACCAGAATAGTAGAGATAGGTGGGAGAGTGGAAGCAAGTAGTTGAGTGGCAACAAAAGTTTGTATAGCCACGAAGTGTTGAGTTCCACCAAATTAGTAGCTTCCTCACAAGCCACATGTAAAAGTAAGTCTAGATCTTGAGGGTGCTCAACAATATGATCATTAATGGCCTTAATATGTTCTTCGGTAAAATCAATATGAGAGTGAGCCATGGTAAAAGGAGAATAAACCCTAGAATGAGAAGCTATGAATGAAGATCCTATAAGCATGGATGATCAAGTCGGGTTCACCAAAATGATTAAATAAAATGTGGAAATATGTTATAGTTAATATAATCTAGAACGACATGTAAATACAATAAATGAATGCAATAAACAAGTATGGAAATGACCCAAGAAAACTAATCTAATGAAAGTAGAAACCCTAATGTGCAAGAGAGAAGAGGAAAGAACTCAATTGAATAGATGAGCTTGCAAGACATGTGTCGCAAAGGTGACCGGAGAAACAAGAAACATGAATGATTGTGCAGAAACTTTGAAGAGGATGGATATGAGCTACCTAGTTGGATTGGAGTGCACGGAGATGGACTGGGATCCTGTGGGCACCCTAGTCTTTGCAATTCTGGCCGAATTTCACAAGTTCATAAAATGGTTTGAAACCCTCGTTGTTTATCGCATCAAGTTCACCGCATTGCGCGGTGTTGTTGATATTCCAAGATGAATAGAAAGAGCTATAAAATCATAAACAAGCATTAATCCTTAAAAATAAAAATACATATGATAGGGTCAAATTGACCTATCTTTGCCACAATAGTGGACTTACTAACCCCGAATGTTGCACTAAATTCCAGGACTCCAAATGTAGTTTTATGTGTGTGAAACATGCCCTAGGTTTCTCTTGTGTCAGTCGCACTTTATGAAGTAGCGAGCTAACTATGTGTAGAAAATGTAATAAATGGTGGATGGAATAGAATTAACTTCCCTCATATGCTTGTGTGATGCAGATATCCCAGTCTTGTCCCAAGTGATGGAGCTAAGTGAATGCAAATGATCTCCAAATGTTATAGATGGATGCAACTCTAGGTGGATGATAGTAGTGACTAGTTCTTGGTCCCTCATTATGGTCTCATAACTTTATATTTATAGGGTTCTCTTGATCTAATTTCGTAATTAACCTTGAAATGGTTGACCACTAAAAATATCATAACCTTAAACGGCATGAAAGTGCCCAAAAGGTGGCAAAAACTTCAAAAGGATCGGGCACCCCGGGTAGGACAAGGGTTCCCATGGGTGCCTCAAGATTATCCTAGGCACCCGATCAAGGCTAAAATGTCATAAGATGATGAAAAATAATTGGGCATGTGTGCGGTGCAGTGGGAATGATGATAGAAATCAAATAAAAATGATTAATAGATGGGGTTAATTAGTACTTTCTTCACTTAAAAACCCTCTAAATGGTAGTATGAGTCCTGGGACTAAATATAACCCAATGTGCTTGCTTTTTTCTACAAAGTATATATTGATACAATAAGTAGTGTTCTAGTAAGAGTACAAAGTAGTATAAAATGAAATAATAGCACATATAATGTATGAGAAAGTAGATGCCCCCAGGAGCCTTGGTAGGACTTGCAGAGAGGTACAGTGCGAGAATCATTGCTACGTGTAAAGATCTCTAGGAATTCTACATTCACAACTAAATATGAACTGAATGTACATGTGTATATAGAAAATATATTAACATACTAAGTATCTGTCTAGCATGGGAAACATGGTACATTTAAGTATAAGTAAGCAAGGATAATTACAACCAAGATATGCAGTATATTGTGTATGAATGAGATAGAATGGTATGCAATGTGAATGTGATAGAATAGCACACCCCCAAAGCAGTATGTGGGTGAGAAGAGATTCATTTATAAAATATCCCTCAACAATCAAGAATGAACCATAGAACAAGAGAGTGTCATCACGAAATGGTTTGAAAATAGATGTTAGAAAGATAGATTATGAAGCGCAGAGCAAAAATTGTAAGAGAGGTGAGGTTCATCTCGATTAAGACCACAATGGACAAAAAATCATGAACAAGTTATTATTTTACTATGCAGCTAAGTATGTTGTTATATGTATGGATCTTGAGTGAGATAAGTATTCACTGGTGATACACTCCCTAGTCCATTCACTTATTTTACTTGATTTCTATTATCTTTCTCTCTCACATTTGTTATTGCCACACCTAGTTTTGGTCAGGTCACATGGATCCTTATTTTTAGTCTTTTGCATTTGTTGACATTTATCCTGGACACTAGCACCCATTTTGGACAATAGTACCCGGCACTCCTACCCATTCTCGGTGCTCCTATCCCCTTTGTTATTTTCACTTATTTTGGCATTTGTGGTCAACCTTTTTGGTTTTCTCATCCTTATCTCAAGGTCATAGTCAACATGTCGTGTCACTAGTGTTTAAATTCAAACAATAGATTCCTATATATATGCAAGATACATACTATTATATGAGCGGGAAATTCTAAAGGGTCATGTCATATCTACATACTATTAAAGGGGCTGCATTTTTTGGGTTAATTACTTTGCATACATTGCATAGGAAGGGTGATAGTGCAAATTAACATGTAGCAATTAATATATTGTTCACTAATTCATAGTCATTTAATCATCAAACCAAGGGACATAAACTTTCAATAATGTCAATGTTGTATGCACAGTTACAAGGAAATCATGAGGTATGGAAAGAAATTGTTGTCGCTTATAATGCTTAAAATAAAAATGTTTGAAAGTAAATTAAACTCATTCTAAAAGTAAATAGCTTCTAATGTTATGACTAAAAGTAAAGCTTATAAATTCAAAATGCGAGATAAAGGAATAAATTGCTTGCTAGTCTACTCATTATGTAAAATAAATCAAAAAAACTATGGAGGGGTTTAACAGACCACAAGTGGGCCTTGCATTGGGTGTTAATCCCTCCTAAGGCTTAACTAAAAACTATTGGACGAACTTAGATTCTTTATTGAATTGGCACGAATATTACATTAAGAAACAGAGCAACTTTGGTATTTGTGTATTCTTTATTATCTCCTAGATATCTACCTATATTCTAGCATTAATCTCTTTCTCTTATACTTCTCACTTACAACAAAACGTGAGAAGCAGAGTTCGACTAGGAGTTCAAAAAAATCAAGTAAAAGATCTCAAACAGATCATCCGGAGATTTGATGCATGTAACAAAATTAATTAGCAAGTGTTTAGATGTCAAACACATAACTTAAGTAACCGATCAATTCAATCAATCAATTCTCAAATCATGAATTTAATCAATCAGTTCCTCATTAAGTTGCAATGAATAATCAGATCAAGAGTTGAATAATATCTCAATCCTTATGTTCTAATTTGTAATTGCCTCTTCCACGACACTTGCAGGACTTGGAGTTTCATCCTTCACTTTCTAAGAGATATTCATAATTATGGCTCCTTTTTTATAGCTGATCTTCTTTGGTTGTGGACGAGTTGTTGTGGATAGATCATTTGGGCGTAGGTGATTCCCTTTGGCTACGGATGAGTTTCTACAGACAAGTATTTTGATGCATATAGATTGATGCATATAAAAATTTGCTTGCAAATAGGAGTGACGTCACACAAAGCATCTTTCAAATAACTTATTGAAACCATAAGAATAAATGCAAAATCAAAATACTACATAATAAATCTAACTAGTAGTAACTATATTAATTAGTATTATGCCAATAAGTTCAAGTTATAGTGATGAAGTTAAAGAGTATGACTAGGAAATACAAGGACATAGCTTAATAAATTAACAAAAGTTCAAATGATGAGTTGTTTATAACAAGGATTTTCACAACTCATCATACCCCCAATCTTAACTCCTTGAATGCCCTCATTCAAGAGGCTAAATTGTCGACTACCTAATGCCACATTCATGCTCGAAATCCACTGGAGAATCTATCCCTTCTGGTTAATAGAAGAAGTAACCTCCATTTATCCTGAACATGTTCATGACTCTTTCCTATATTATTTCATTCATTGGCCTATCACTTTTCCACACCAGGTTTGGAAAGTGGAATATTAGGGGGTGATAGCCAATTGGGAATCATTTTTCTACACATCCATTAGAAATTTCAATGTATGCATTCACTCTTCTTAGAGTTGGTATTATGTTAGGCACAAATGCATTTCCTTTTGTTTCAGTTCAAGAGACATTTTATTCTAGTGCATTTTACAAGAATGAACTATCTGAATTCCACGATCTTTAATTATATCTCTGACCTCCTCATGAGTTGCTTTCCTCATCTACCACACCCTTCTTCTAATTTCCTTCTTTTGCATATACTTTCCATATTGCTCTACAACTTATTTAGTGTTATCAACTTCAACCCCGACCATCGGTGGATGTACCTTATCCAAATGCCTATAGTCCTCCATTTGTCTCTCTCTATCCAATTCATTCACAAAATAAGAACAAAGTGCTTTAACCTGAACATCTCTAATGTATAGGATTGGAATCCAATCCCTATCATACTCAAGAGCATAGTTGTACAGGTATAGTTCACATAGGAGGAGCTGGATTTCATGAGGTCTCAGTTAGATACAACATGAAGAAGCTCATAGCTACACTTATTTCAAATTGCATGTCGAATTAATACAAGTGAGTTTGAGTTGTAACATCTTCTCTTTTAAGAAAATAGCATAAACATTGGAGGGAGGCCTACATTTGAATATTTCATGGGCCACCTAAAGGGTATCTTCTTGCTTTTTCTTTAGCTTTTTAATTTCTCTATCTTTTTCCTCAAGTTATTGCATATGCTTTGGGAGATGAGTTCTTCTTTTTCTCTCTGTCATTTTCCTTTTAACTTATCAACATAAATCTCAAATTGTGACATCAAGTAATCAATGTCCTGTAGCACTATTTGTGTGTCGATTTCCTAAAATGGTTTTACATGTTTTCTTATAACTTCCTCAATAAAATTTTTGGGTTATCCATATGATGTGCACTAACATGAGATATTTTCTTCAAAAAAATTGGTGTAACTTGTTCAATTACATTAGCCTCAATCATAGGGGTGTGTTCAACTCCCACGACATCTGCTCTTCCTCAATTCCACAGACCAAGTGCTCAATGACCTCCTCAATAGAATGGGGCATGTGTTCGATTTCAATTGCTTCACCAATTTCTCCTTCTTTTTCTTCCTTAGTTCCTTCTGATACATGAACTGGTTGGTTAGCTTTCTTGCCAATTTCTTTTCCCATATATTCCTTAGATCCTTCCATTTGACAAATTTTCTCATCAGTATGAACTAATTTTTCATACTCCTTCATGCACTCTTCAAGGCATTCCTGTACATTTTCTCCACCACCCTCTTCTTCCATTTTATCTTCCTAACCCTCCATGGGATACTCATGGAATTGTTGATCATGAACCGTATCATCGGTGCCTCCCTCATCTGCTTGTTTCCATTGGTGTGGGCTCAATGTTTTCCTCTATAGTTTACACATCACTATCAAGTGATATAGTTTGTGATTTTATTGGCTTGGAAGTTTTTGGATTTTTGGTTTTTAGCCTATGAGAGTGCCTATATGGTGTAGGGGTGGAATTGGAAGATTTTATTTTACCCTTTGAGGTGGATGATTCAAGAGTAGAAAATTCAAGGAGGGTTTTAACAATGAAAATTATTTCAAGGGATACAAGAATAGGATTTTCTTCAGCATGTGGTATATTCTCATAAACAAGGGTTTCTTTAGGTTGGGAGGTTGATGTTGTAGGCTCAGCTACATGTATGGAAGAGATTCCATTAATTCTTCTCCTCTTCCTCTTATTTCCCAACAATTCATCAATACTCTTAACTCTTGCAAAATCCTCCCACCTTATCTCAGGATAATCCCTCTACAGGGTGTGCTTTACTATCAAGGTGATGAGAAACAATGGTGTGATAGTGAAGACCTACCTCTTTGTGCCTCCCTACTCATTTTCTTCAATATATCATTCAATAAATTGGGCACATTCACTTGTCTATTATTATTCAATTGATTTAGTAATTTAAAGTGAACTGTATTCAACCTAGAGTATCTTCCCTCACAGGTAAAATACTTGATAATATAATTTGTAACTTTAGCCCAAAGAGGTTTAAGAGAATTTTTGTGTGTACCTTGTCTATCATTGATGAATACATCATCTTCATCAAAAATTCCTTTCTGGCTGCCTCTGAATTCACTTTCTCTGGAAATGGTTCACCCTGTAAGAATTACAGTTAACTCGGTCAAGATATCATCACTAATTCTTATTGATAAACCCTTTACCTTTGCTTCACCATTACTAAGTGTATTAGCAAACTCTTCAGCAATTGATTCATTGAAACCCTAGAATTGGTTTATGTAATCTAATCACCACTATCTCAAAAATACTGTAAAAATTTTGGTTGGCTAAGAAGTTAAGAGTGCTTTGTGGGCTCGTGTCATATCAAATCTCCTCCCATTTTGAATATGCATCTTGTTCCATTCTCACAATCCAATCACACGCTTTTGTTTGAAGAAATGATGAAAAATTGAGTTGTGTGGGATTTTTTTGAATATTTTTTTGAACTTTGAGACCAAATCACACGCAAATACATGATTCTAGGAGAGGTAATTAATTGATGTGATTACATGAAGTGTGTGAGGTAAAGTGATATGACAGATGGGCTGACATGTAGGGACACCTTTTAGCATGAAGGGTGGTGATTTATAAATGCAAATAAAGACGTGATGACTTGGCATAAATACTAATCAATAATAATCATTCTAATTATACTTTGATAAAGTGGTAGGAGTACACTTATCTTTATGCATGTTTAGAATGATGATTGTGCATACTTTATTGAATGTGCGCCTTTACTACATGTTGGATTGTTATCATGTTGTGGATGTTGTTATGATGCTATAAGAATGTGTTGAAATGATATTGGCTAACCTTACTAAAACTAGATAGCTCTCGTAGAGGAAATGTTAACTTGTTGGGGTGTCAATTGTCTTATTTTCTTCTCTCTCTCGCACATGCATATATCCTCAATCTTCTTCATGCAATCATGAATTCTTCCAAACATGAAAATAAAACAGTTTTTTTTTCATGTTGCTACAAGTGGAACATCTAGTCATTGCATTCTCTCCCTATGATGGAGATCATGCACTCTTACAACCATCTAACATTAAATCCTGTAAAATAGAAATTTTAAGAAAATAAAATGTTAGCAGAGTGTTGTTGATCACCAAAAGGGTTGATCACAACACTTTTATTTGTCACTATGGTATTCAACAAGCTAAATATACCAAGGCCACTAAAATATCTCAATCCTTTGAAATCTCAGAAGATGAACCAATAGGCTCAACTTCTGATTTTAACTCTGATGTCCTTATTTCCATTATGTTTTTCCTCCTCTAAACTATTGCATGAAGGTACTTTTGTCAACTAGCTTCTTATAGAACCTCAACCTATGGCCATTGACCAATAGCTTGAATCTCACTAGATCCATGGTGGTGGGTTTGATAGCCCCATTAGGGAATATTTTCTTAATCTCATATAAACCTAGCCACCTTGTCCTGAGTTTTCCCACATGGTCCTTATACTTTGATTCAAACAAGAGTGCCCAATCACCTTCTTGAAACTGTCTTGTCTTGATGTACTTGTCATGTCATTTGATCATTTTCTTATACACTACTTTTGTGTTGTGTATTTCTTGTCTTATCAATTCATCCAACTCATTGAGTTGGAGGATTCTCTACCTTTGAGCTTTAGATAAATCTATTCCTAGCTCAAGTGCAATCCTTAGTGTCTTGTGCTCAAATTCAATTAGAAAAACAACAATCTTACCATACAAGAGTTCAAATGGTGTGAAGCTAGTTGTTGTTTTCCATGTTGTGTTGAATGCCCATACTGCCTCTGGAAGTCTATCTACCCAATATTTCTGTGAAGTGCAATGGTCTTTGTCAAGATGGCCTCTATCTCTTTGTTTGTAACTTCTACTTGGCCATTAGATTGGGGATGATATGGTGTAGACTTCCTATGCCTGATTTCATACTCTTTAACTAGATCATAAATTACATCCGCAAAGTAAAGTGTGTACCTTGATTAGTAACAATCTCCCTTAGAACTCCATATCTGGTGAAGATGTGATCATAGAGAAACTTGGCTACTTTCTCACTTTTCTAATTTGGCAATGCCTTCACCTCTATCCATTTAGTTAGATAATATGTGCATACCAAGATGTACTCCTTCTACTAAGATTTAGGATCTATAGGGCCAATGAAGTCTAAACCCCATTTTTCAAAATGTTGCAAGACCAATTAAGGTTGTAATGGAATTTCATTAGATCTGGTGGGCTTACCCATTCTTTGACACCTATCACATCTCTTAGTGTATAATGTTGTATCTTTATGCAATGTTAACCAATAATAGTCAACTATCAACACATTCGAGCGTTGTTCTTTTTGCAACAAAATTCCCTCCACAAGGCTCACTATGGCAGGATCTGAGGATATCAAATATCTCCTCATCATCTATACATCTTCTCATAGCCTTTGATCTTGTCCTGTATGAAATAGAAATCTAGCCATCCAAGAAAAATGTACACTCTTTTCAACTATGTATTTATTTTCAAAGCATAAGTAATGTAGATATGTTTTACACCGAGACCAAATAGTTGGATATATCTTCATACCAAGGTGTTTTTGTAGAAATAACAAATAAATGTTCATCTGGGAAGGAGTCATCAACTACTTGCTCTTCATCATTAGTCTCCATCCTTGAAAGGAAATATGCTACTACATTTTCCTTGTCGGGGCTTGTACATAATAGTGACATCAAAACTTGCAAGATGAGGAGGGTTCACTTTCAGAAGCCTCTGGTAAATTGGAGGTGGAAAATCCCTGGTGAATATACCTTGAACTACTTTTTCCGGAAAGGTAAATTTTCCTAGGTTTCAAAATGAAATTTTCACCTGATATTTTTAAGGAGAACCGGGGTTTTGTTGATGCATAGGCTATAGTTGTTACATGACGAAACAAGGGTTGTTGATGCATATCAATAACCCTTGTTTTCATGTGACATCATGTCTTCTTGACACGCGTCAACAACCCTTGTTGTCGTGTGACAACAAGGTTTATCTGACGCGTCGTCAACCTTATTTTTGTCGTGTGACAACCGAAGTCGTTAACGTGCGTGAACAAAATTTTGTTGTCATGTGACAACAATTTTTGTTAACACGCCACAATAACCCTCATTTTTGCATGACAACAAGGATTTTTGACACACATCAACAAGATTTTTTGTCACACGACAACAACGTTTTGTTAACGCATGCGTTAACAACCCTTGTTGATGCTCATCAACAATAATTGTTGACGCACATTAACAAATTATTATTGACGCACGATAACAAATTATTGTTGAAGCATGATAACAAAGCCTCGTTATCATGCATCCACCATCTGCAGCTCCAAAAACCCTAATTTTGACCTATAAATATCACGTCGGCCCTCATTTTCACGTTCACACTTCCCGAATCCAAAATTTTCCTCTCGTTATACTTCTTCTAGTTCTACCTACTACATGAACCGTACATCAACACACCAACGTGGTCCAACCAAACACAAGAAACTCCATGTCTCCAAACTCCAATCAAGCTCAAGTACTCATGGCTACTAGTGCTCAAGCTCAAGATCCAACACAAAATCAAACTAACCAGGCAATTGGCAACACCCCAAGCCCTACCCAAGGGAAGATTCAATACAGGAGCTTGATGTGCCCCCACATCTATACAGTTTTGTAAATGAATGTAGAATACAAGGATTATGTAGAAGCATGTGAATTTGTAGGGCTCGTTAACATGCCCCAGTTTGAGATTGATCATGACATTCTTAACTACCTTCTCTCCTCGTACAATACAGAAGATGGTCATTTATTGCTGTTACTTTGGAAGATAGTCATACATTCAGGTTCAGTGTTGATCCAGCTAATATCCATCGATTGATAGGCCTTCATTTAAAAATTTCCCATAGTAACAACCAAAGCAACCCTCACTAAAGAGGATAAGATTTACCTCGAATCTTGTTTCGGTTTCCATGTTGATTATATGTGTAACATGCTTTCATTTGAAATATTTTTATTTTGATATTAATTCCAATGAATTTTTACAACTCATGTCAACAAATCAAGACGAGGTGTGGATACGCAAGGAATTGCACACCACTTTCTTGCTGCCATGATTTTTTTTTCAAGCCGAATTGTTCTGTAGGGTCGGCAATTGATATTCCAAATTGGGATATTGCATACATTCTTGCAACATGATCAAAAAGTAGAAATTTGATTGGTGCACATTTTTATCTAATAAGATAAAAGCTAACATTACAAATGCATCACTTTCTGAAAAACTAGTTATTCATTCCACAAACTATCTCCTTGCTCTTTATTACGAGGTGTATTTTAATTTAAAAGATGAACCAACTCCCACTTGCACAAATGAGAATTTTGAAGAATTTGTCAATTCCATTTGAAGAACAATAAGTTAATAGTTTATTGTTTATATTTCGACGTTAGTAAGGTTATTGTCTTGATTATGTACTTCTAATTGAATCTTTATGCACTAACATTATGTACTTACTACTTCGATTGAATCTTTACCATATGCAGAGAATATTTTTGGAGGCCCTTCCACAAAAAAAACATCAAGAGGAAGAGGCCAACAACACATGTTGAGGCGTCGGGAGATTCCCAATCTGAAATGGAAGTTCACTCATCACCTAACCCCAAGCATTTTCATTAGTTAAATGACAGAGACGTAATACCCTTAACATTCAATTTAGGGTTTTTACACTTACCATTTACTATTTTCCATTTACCATATTGAATTGACATGCAGTTGCTGCACTTGTAGGGACTTTGGACTATACATGGTGCTTCTCAACAAGCATCACCAACTCACTCAGTCTAATCACATGCAATTGTTGATTCTCAACCAAAACTAGCCACCTGTTCTCACCAAACCAGCCACCCACAGCTCCACAACAATCAATTCAAACTCTGACATGGCCACCTCTAGTACAAAGTGACAACTTTCCCTTCAACAAGGTATAATTTTATTGCTTTTGTGTAAGTTTTTAATAGTTTTTCATATAATTTAGTAGCTTGTGTAGTTTTTAATAGTTTTTCATATAATTTAGTAATGATTTTGTTGATTGTTCTTGGAATTTATAGTACATAACACTCCTTCATTTGTCTATTCAAACAATGGCACCACCACATCCTCCACCAACATCATTACGATTCAAAATGCCCACAAGAGGTTCAGGTAAAAATACCATTGGTAAACGCATGCCAATTCCGCCCCTAGCAAGACACTAAACATTGCCTCTTCATTTCCAATTCTAACCCTCTCTCTCGGTGGTTAGCCCAACGCAACGATGGGCCAATCAATGTTGAATCAAATAAATTTAGATGAAGATTATTTGGGCATTGATAGTAATGACCCAATAGGTTTTTTCAACACACGTGATATGATTCAAGGCCAGCAGGTATATTTCCATTCCAATGTACTTTATTTAACTTTTTCACATTTCAATTTCAATTTCAATATTAATTAATTTTATCACAAATAGGATCAAGGTGCCCAAAGGCAAAAAGAGGCAGTAACAGACATTGCTTGACCCAAAAGCCCCCATACCTCTCCATCGACATCATCCTCTTTAGATACAGATAGTGAACAATTGTCATCATTTCCTTTGGAGAACTTGATTGGTTATGATTGTCAATCCCATGTTAAAGAGTTTATTATACCTCATATCAATCAGCTCATAGAATGGGAGTGAAGGGAAAAAGTATTCATCAATGAGATAATAAGTCATTATGATAACCATTGGCAAAGGGACAGTTTATATGCGGCAGTCCAAAATCAACCTGCCAAGATGGATGCCTTACTCATCCAAGCAAGAGGTGGGACTATAACATATGACAACAATTATAATGACAATATTTTAGATAAAGTTATTAAACAAATTGGAAAATATTAGTGTTGAAGCCTAGGCCTATTTCAACAAATGGTCAAAGGACAAGGATTTGGTGGCAATTACAAATGCCGAAAGAGATAGAGTTGTTGTAAGTATTATCAATTTGAAACAATATTTTTATTAATTTGAAAATTTCTTATTTTAGTAATATGTTTAATTGAGCTCATTATTTTTTTTGTTGCAAGTTGAAATATGAAAATTTAAAGAGTCAAGCAAAGGTGTTCCAAGTTCACTTGGAAACCGCAAAGAATAGTTTAAACACAACAATAAAGATGAAGGAAAATATTGTTTTGGTTAACAAACAAAACAATACACTTAAGCGGATAATCAAAGAGAGTGGCTTTGACCTACGAGATTTTTTCAAAGCAAAGGTAGCTGCAGATCCTTCTTTGGCATCCCATGGAGATGCTACAAAGGAAGAAGAAGAAATCATAAGGAATCTAGACATTGTTGTGGAGGATCTGATTAGTTCTGGTATTATTCAAGCAAAGAATACATGAGGGCAAGCCATTGGAGAGTGACACAAAAGATGTTACAAAAACTCAAAAGGAAAGTGCCAATGGGTCTGGGGAAAAAGTTAATGATTGAGGCTTGAGCAAATAGTGACTAGTTCAGTGGGTGTGGGGCGGGGAACTTGAAAAATTGAAACTTGAAATATTTTATATATTGAAGAATGAAACTTGAATATTTATTTAATTTGAAGTTGCAATCTGGATTTTTATATGTTGTTATATTTATATATAGAAATTCTAGATTGTATATGGTGTTTATGTTTGATATGGATGTGATGGTTACGAATATAATAGTGATAGATGATAATGATGATACAAGATAATCATGATTCATGGATGATGATAATGGATTTAAACATTAGGCATTATTATCTCTACTTGCAATGATGATGACATTAAATGTGGATGATGACATTAGAATAGATATGGATGATGATGAATTGTATGATTGTGATGAATTGATGTATGAATTGTATGGATGATGATGTATGAATTGTATGGATGATGATAATGGATAATTGTTTTAAGAAAATTTAGAATGTGGTATGATAGAGACATCTTAATACAGTAAAATATTCTTCTCTCTACTTGTAAAATTTAAACTCTTTATCATCAAGTTTCTTCACATTTATACCTTCTCAAAATCTTCTTCTCTCTACTTATAATGATGATGACATTAGATGTGGATGATGACATTAGAATAGATATAGATGATGATGATGATTTTATGTGACGATAATGACATTGATGTAGCTTCTCTCTACTTGTAGAATAATCATGAATGATGATAATGGATAATTATTTTAAGAAAAATTTAGAATGTGGATTATTTGAGACATCTTAATTACGTGTAAAAATCTTTCTTCTACACTTGTAAAATTTGAACTTATATCAAGTTTTCTTTTTATACACATTTAAATTTTATACCTTCTCTCTTCTTCTCTCTACTTGTAATGATGATGACATTAGATGTGGATGATGACATTAGAATAGATATGGATGATGAATCATGACATTAGAATAGATGTAGCTTCTAGCACGATCATGGATGATGATAATATAATGGATTTAAATGATAATGTTTTAAGAAATTTGGAATGTGGTATGATAGAGACATCTTAATATAGTAAAATATTCTTCTCTCTACTTGTAAAATTTGAACTCTGTATCAGGTTTCTTCACATTTAAAACTTCTCAATATCATTTTCTTTCTACTTGTAAATGCAATGTCTTTTGGGAAGATCAATTTTTACATGTAATTTGATATTCATGCCACAAAGTTCAAACACTACATCAAAGCATTTTACAAATACCAAAATAAATTAAACATGAATGTAAAAACTCCAGCTATGATAGGGTTTAAGGTACCTCTTGTCTTCTAGATGGGTGTGACAAAGCATATGGAAGGAAAATGAGAAATCATCCTTCGTAGCAAGCTAGACGACCTTTGATTCTAGAGAAATCAACATGAAAAATGGATTAGTATATAGATTGGTGAGTTTCTGACAATGTATTATGTCAGTCTGAGAAGTGAGAGCTTCCTCGGATGGATGTCAACCCACATTTTCGAGAAAGAAAAGATGAATGAAATATTGATTAAGCAGATGAAAGAAGAAAGTAGAAACAAAAAGATTAAAGAAAATTAAAGCAAACTTAGGTACCTCTTGTTTTCTAGATGGGTGTGACAAAGCATATGTTAGGAAAATGAGAAATCATCCTTCGCAGCGAGCTAGATGACCTTCGATTCTAGAGAACTCAACACAAAAATGGATTAGTATATAGATGGGTGAGTTTCTGACAATGTCAGTCTCGAGAAGTGAGAGCTTCCTCGGATGGATGTCAACCCACATTTTCAATAAAGAAAATATGAAATATTGATTGAGCAGATGAAGGAAGAAAATAAAAGATTAAAGAAAATTAAAGAAAAGAGAAGTAGAACATGTGCATGTCTAGATAGTGGAAGTCTGGAAGTCTGCATGTCACAAACACAACATCAAAGTAGTTTGAAAAATTAAAAAAATTAAATAAAACATATTTTTTATAAATAATTGTATTTAAATAAATGTAAATATATATACATAACATCTTCAATGATAACAAGAGCTGAAACAAAATATGTTAAAAAGCCTCCTCATAGTCAATATTTGCATCTGTAGAGTTACAATTGTGTTACATCTAACTATAAACTTTTATATTCAAATCTATTAATATGAAATTGAATAAATAACCACAGTTAAAATGTAAGGTGACAAACAATAAAAGTAAGGTCAAGGAGATACCTATTTAAAGCTGAAACAATCCATTATCAATAGCTTCTTCAAAGTCGATATTCACTTCTGCAGAGTTTGACGATGCACCAATTCCAGTCTCATCATTGACAACATTTTTACTTGTAGTTGTATTATTTACACCTCTTCTTTCTGCAAGGGAATTCCAATGCACAATTTCTCTATCGAAAGGAAAGTTTTCCAGGAGTAGCGAGAAACATAACACCTCATGCAACTTTCCATATTTTTATCCAACTTGTTTCTTAGTTTTGATTTTATAAATGATAAAGCACTGAAAACCCTTTCGTCCTCCACAAATCCCAAAACCATTGTTTGACACAACTCATATAATCTAAAATATTCACTGATGTCTTCTTGTAACACAATACTTTGATAGATTCCTCGTCATAGAGCCTTGTAATAACACCACTCTCGGAAGGTTCGTCTAATAATTTATATTGGTTCCTCATTTTCATTGCAAAATGTGTTGATTGAGACTTTAATAAATCAACATTCAGTATACCTTTGATTTCGATACCCTTGACCTCTTTCGTCTTGGTGAAATGTTCCATTATTGTACCCATGGATTTATGGAAAAGATTTCTTACAAAGTCTACATGAGCACCTTCAGTATTCAAAAATTAGGATTCATCACACCCATTGCTTCAAGAATTTTATCTTTGCAAAATGTTCTCTAATTTTTGATGATAAGGATTATGAAATTTTTCTAAGTTTTATTCTTGTTTCAACTATAACAGAATCAAACAAATTACGTGTCACAGAACTTCTTCTCTTTCTGATCCTATAATATCTTGACGTTTTTGCAAAATGTGCAGTGGTATGTCCCTCCCATTAACATTGATACAAAGGTGATCATGGATATTAAATCTCAAATAGTTACTAGGATTCTTAAGATCTAATAAAGCTTTCCAATTATCAAAAACAGGTGTATCAAAACTATCTTGGGAAGTGTACAAGACATCAAGATTTTGACATACCATTTTTCTCATCTTTATAAAATCAACAATATAGACTAATCTCCCATGTGCATGCTTCATCAATGTATTGATCTCCTACAACATTGGAAGAATGCCAACCAATGTAAGAAATGTCTCCAAATCAGTTAGACGGAACAACAAGTCCCTCACCCTATCAATTTCATGATGATATTTGTGCATGAAACCAACCAACGAAGGATAC
Organism: Taxus wallichiana var. yunnanensis; assembly: GCA_018340775.1. Lineage (NCBI taxonomy): Eukaryota > Viridiplantae > Streptophyta > Pinopsida > Cupressales > Taxaceae > Taxus > Taxus wallichiana. The sequence goes on from CM031238.1 coordinate 347,463,280, forward strand.
TCCTCACACACTCTACATGCAGGCTCATACAAAGAAATCCACCTTGTCTCAACATCCTTGAAGTTTTTTTCCATATGTAATTCCAATTGAAAATTTTGGAACTCAAGAAATCACTTTGGGTTTCTTTCCATATAGGCATGAAGTTCTCTTATAAGGTCTTCTACTTTAGCAACATTTTCATTGTTGTTAACCATTTTATATGCTAAATTCATTATGTGTGCCATACAGTGAATTGCTAGCATATAAGGGGCCATTGTTGTTTGCAATCTAACACACACCAGTTTGGTGACCCTACATGACTGATGCACCATCTTGCTCCAACGCATACCAACTTGTAGCAATTTCATAATCAGTCATGCCAGCAATATCTTTCAAATGAGAAACAACTATTTTATGTAGGTTTTTGGCATTGCAATTTTCAACCATTTTCATAACACCCAACAAATGTGGTGTCCTTATATGATTTTCTAATGTATAAATGTGGATACATACCCATGTAGTGTTGTCTACTATTGTCACTTCATCAATTGATAGAGAGATAAACTTTGCATTTTTACACTCTCCTTCAAATCTTCCTTCTCTATCATTAAAAGGCATTTGGCCATTTCCCATGCACTATTGTTCTAACCAATGAGACTGAGGAACATTGTGCATTCCATTATATTGATACAAAACTTTGAAATCAAGGAAATATGAAATCGGTCTTCCTTTCTTAAGTATGTGAAATAAAGTAGAGAACTATATGAGTTTAGCATGCAAATTTGATTGATTCATCTTACCAATTTGCGATGTGATTGTTCCTCCCTTTTCCATGAGATGTCTGCGTCTTTTTCTACTTGCTTCTACTTCATACTCTGTTGTGTATTTGACATGCATGCATTATTTTTCAGTTTTCCACCTATGTGTGTTTTGATTTTCTATCCATCCTCCCCATTACAATCAAATATTGTTTTCCATAGTGTTTTTCAATTGTGTCCAGCTTCAGTTGCATTTTTGTTGCTTTCCCAATTTCCACGTACATATTATACATGTACATTTAGATGGGATATCTTTTGAATTAGTTGGTTGTATAGGTTTGATAAAAGGAAATTTGGTAGCCCAATCAAACTTGTATGTCCTCCCAAGTGTCCACATATTCTTGTTTGTTTTCAATGTTTTACTTTTTTGAGTAGAATTTTGAGCATTATCACAATCACTGGTTTCCTCTTTCATGAACTAGAATTTGAATTTGATTTTTGTGTTCCATTTTGTTGAGTATTTGTATGTGTGATATCTTGATGCACTCTTGGTTACACCTCAACAGAATATCTTCAAGCTCTAGCATCTCAACAAGAATATCTTCAAGCTTGGAATGGTATCATCATAGGTGTCATTTGGTTGATACTATGCAAAATGCATGTCCACTTCAATAACACCTTCCACATAGTCTGTACTCTGATTGATTCTAGTGGCAGTTGTATGGGTGTTGGTGGTTGCGGTATCTGTAGCAACAAAGTTTCCAAAATACTTGAACAGGGACTTTTGAGATTTTTTTGTTACATTTTGGGTTTTCTGAGTACTAGCAACTTCCATTGTTTTGAACGGTTGAGTTGAACCTGTGTTGTGCGTCAATAAATGAGTGTTGTGTGTCAATAAATGAGTGTTGTGTGTCAATAAATGAGTGTTGTGTGTCAATAAATGAGTGTCATGTGTCAACAAATGAGTGTCATGCATCAACAAATGAGTGTCATGCGTCAACAACCTATCCCTTGTCACCGCCAACAACCTATCCTCTTGTCACGCATCAATAACTTATCCTTTGTCATGTGTCGTGAAAAGAACCTTATCACGCGTCGACATAAGAACCTTTTTTCCTATTTTACGTCAACATAATAACCTTATCATATGTCAAATAAATATTGTCATGCTTCAACAACGGTAGTGTTTTCATCAACAAAAGCAAAGTCATGTGTCAATAAATCGAACCCTTGTCGTGCATCAACGGTATCTCCTTATCACGCATCAACAAAAATCCTTTGTTGCGCATTAGTGGTATCTTCTTTTCACGCGTCAACATAAATCCTTTATCACATGTCACCAAATAACAAAAGTAATGCATCATTAAATAGCAATGGTAGCCCAACTACAAACTTCAAAACAAATATGCGATGTGTATCGGTGCTTAGAGTTCACAGTTCTTTTTATTTGATATGTCGATACCTCAACTAGTAGTAAGTTAGTAGTATACTACCCGATGAATCACCTAGGTTTTTATAGGAGATGTTTTCAAATGTAGGCGAAGCCAACCCCTAAAAAATACTCAGAAATTTTAGCGAATAGGGCAATCGACTCGCTCAGAAAAAAATTACCTTTTCAAATTTTCCTAAAATGGAATATTTGCTAAATTACGAATATTTGCCACTAAAAAAATCCATGAAGAGGAGAAACCACACGATGATTGTGTTGTTTACTACTAGTTTATTTATCAGATATTTGATTGCAACATGGTTAGTGTGAATGAACAGTGGATAACTTGTGATGTAGTGTCTGAATTTGTTAATAGCATACACAACTGCCAAGAACTCCTTCTCTGTTACTGTGTAGTTTAGTTCAACATGCTACAAGTTCTTGCTAACATGATAAACTACATAATTTAAAACTCCATCTTTTTGTCCTACAACAACTCTAGTAGCATGGTATGATGCATCAGTATGGATGTGGAATGGAAGATTCCAATTAGTTCCTCTCAAAATAGGAGAAATAGTTTACATTTTCTTCAAGGTTTGAAAAGCTTCTTTGAAACATTCGAGTCCGAAAAAAAGTCACTTATTTTCCCAATAATGCAAACAATGTGTTGTAACCTTGCTAAAATCTAGTATAAGCCTTCTATAATAACCAACATGACCAAGAAATCTGCTAGCATCCTTACTACTTCCTTGGTGTTGGTAGATTTATGACGACATATACTTTTTCGAATTAACTTGAATTCCATCAAAAGAAATATAGTTTCCCAAAAATATTCCTTCGAGACATCATCATGTAGCATTTTTCATTGCTCACGACAAGTTATGTTCTTTGCATCTTTTCAAGACTTTGTCTAGATTTTTCATTGCTTAAATCAAAAGTGCTTTGCCATGTCTTGTATGAAGTCACCCATATATACCTCCATACAATTATTTTTTCAGATCTAAAAATATGCTCAAAGCGCCATCTGGAATGTAGCAGGAGAATTACAAAAGCCAAATAGAAGAACTAAGTAGGAAAACATTCCCCATGGACATGTGAAAGTAGTTTTATCATTATCATTTGGTGCAATTTGGATCTAATTATAGCCACTATATCCATCAAGAAAATAGAAGTACTTTTTACTAGCCAAAGTGTCAAGTACCTAATCAATGAAAGGTAATGGGAAATGATCCTTCTTTGTTGCTGCATTCAACTCCCTGTAATCTACACATATCCTCCATTTTCCATTCTTCTTTGGCACAATGACAAGAGGTGATACCCATTGACTATCTGATATTGGATATATAAATCCATCATCTAGTAATTTCTTCAATTATCCTTTTACAATCTCTCTCACTATTGGGTTCATTCTTCTTTGTGGTTGCCTAATTGGTTTGTAGTTGTCTTTGATATAAATCTTGTGTGTGCAAAGCTTATGATGAATTCCATGCATGTCACCATAATCCCATGCAAACGATGCTTTATGTTTTTTCAAAAAGAGCATCGATAATTGATCTTGTTACATATTTAACAACTTGTTTACATTAAGTGGCCTTCCTGGAGTTATTTCTACTTATTGGAGAGATCAACCATTAAATATACATTGTTGCTTAACAGAATTCGGTATGAAATTTTGAGGAAGAAGTTGATGAAAAATAAAATCCTTACCCGGAACATCTATGGTGCTTTTTATGGTAGAACTTGGTTTAAGGGGTAGTTCAAACACATTAATCATTATCATCCACTTCCTCATTTATTCCATAGTCATTTTACAAAAAAATGGATAAAATAATGTCTTCTTCTTGTCCTTTTGTTATATAAGACTTATCAAGCATCATGAGTAGTTGTACGAGTTCGATCTACTTTTGGCTCTTCTACCCAAATTTTTTATCTTCATCATTCAACGGTTGGGCAGGAGGATAGAGCATGAGCTTTTTAGTATCACTTTCATTGGAAATAATCATGTTGCTAGACATGTAACCTATAAATGCATCATCGGTGGCCAACCATGGCCTTCTTAAAATGATAGTATATCCTCCTAAAATTTCTTTTGGTTGAAGGATAATAAAGTCAGCAAGGTATTCCCAAGAGTCTACCACCACAACTATGTCCTCAAGGACTCCTTCAGGTCTCACTATTGATCTATTTGCAAGTTGTAAGACTGTAGTTGTTGGCCTTAGTCCTTCCAATTTCATATCATCCATAATTTTATTGGTCATGACGTTGATAGTTGTCCCTAAATCAATCAAAGTATTCTTTATTGTTGTGTCATTGATTGTAACATTTACCAAAGGACTTCCTGATCTATATACTTTGGTAAAACTAAATTTCCAAGCATGATATCAGCCAACTGTCTAATAACTTGTACAATGGATGGATCCTTCCTTCTTCTACTTGGTTTTTTAATGCATAGATCCTTAACCAACTTGTTGTAGATGGGCACATCCTTGATGGCTTGAATAAGTGGAATTTTGACACAAATATCCTTTAGTTGATTGACAAAATTAGAATCAGTTCGATTTAAGGTCAATATTCTTTTCCTATAATATTTCTAGAAATGGTGGTTCATTAGCTTGCACTTTACCCTTGTTGGAACTTTGTTTAGGTTGTTATGGACCAACTTGCAGTGTGTTTTGTCTTTGTTATGGATCAGTCTGCAACAACTATGGTTCATATGCAATCTCTGTAGAAATGGGTTTACTTGGTGGAGGAAGTGTTCTTCCTGAGCGAAGATGGATGTTATTAACATCAACTGAATAAGTAGGGTATTGAAATGATTCAGTGGTGTAGGCTAACTGAGTAACTTTATTGTTGGGGTTAGGTGTTGGTTGAGATGGTAGTGAGTGGCTTTTGGTTGAAATCCAAATTGGGGGTTTGACATCAGAGCTTGTTGTTGTGGATAAGGAGGTTGTTGGTAAGATTGTTGGTAATTAAGAGGTGGGTTATTCCATTAATTCCCTCCTCTCCAAGGCTATTGCCATGATTGAGGGGTTGTTTTCATGTTGTTGTTGTCCTACAATTGCGGTTTTCATTGTTGTTGGTATTGGCTAGGGTATGTAGCCCAACCTTGTTAAATATTAGCCCAAGGTGGGGGTTACATATATGGATTACTAGCCCAATTTTAAAAATATGGCATAGGATCTTGTGACATACCTCCTTGTCTTACGGTCATGGCTTTCTTTGAGAAACATAGAAGACTTTTCCATCCTCTGTTTCTATCATCTTGAATTTTGGTGAAGCCTCCCTTTCTTCTGCAATGTTGGCCAATCCCCTGCATCTGCAATCAACTTTCTTTCTTCTGCATGCATGGAAAAACTCTGTAAGTGTTGCCTCTGCATCTTCTCTCTTCTTTTTAGCATGTAAAACATCAATCTAGGTGGCCATGTCATTGACTATCTCTTGTTTCATGTTCTTGAACATGTTCACAATATCTGATTTGGATATGTCCCCAATTCCTTTGGTAGTTGATCCACCCTTTGATCTAGCACTTCTTATTCTCTTCATAGTTGCTCTGGAGTAATTCCTGCAGGCTTCACAAATTTCCTCAAAGGTATCTTTTGAGATATCTCCAGCTCCTATCAGGTCCAAAGCATCCATATCCTCTTCACTGAGTCCTTTTAAGAAAAGTAGCTTAAGGGACTCATTAGGTAACCTTGTGTGTTTTGAATTTTGAACAAAAATCGAATATTTCTAGGTAATCTTCCAATGGTTCATCTTCCTTTTGTGTCATCCTGAAGATTTCATCACCTCCTCTACTACTTGGCCTGCAGTAATCTTGGTATTTTACCGAAACTTTTCCTTCATCTATGGCCAAGTTGTCACAACATCTCTTCCTAAACCCATAAACCATCTCAAGGCTACATCCTTGAGTGTAGCAAGGAATAACTTTAGCTTATGTGCATTTGTAGTGTAGTCATAGCTCCTGCATAAAACGTCAAACTCAAACAAGAAAGTGTCTGGGTCTTCAGTTATGGATCCATGAAAGTATGGAAGGGCTGAGGGAGAAATGTTCTTCATTGCGGGGAGAAATGTTCTTCATTGCAGTAGGCTAGTTGTTGTTGGAGATTGGGAACTCAAAAGTAGTTGTCTTGTCATCAAAAATTTTATTTACTTCTTCTTTCATAATGGGATGATTAGGAGCAACTTCAAAACTTTCACTTGGAGGAGGATCTTCTAACAACAAACCTTGTATAGAGGAAAGTATGTCTTCTTCAAAATCTTCGAATCATATGAAGAGATCTGTGTTATTTTTGGATTGGGTAAGAATCTACCATGGGCATATATTAGACGATCTTTGGCATCAACTAGCTCAACTCAATCAAAAAATAATAATGGGGATTTTAAAGGTGGAAATTCCTAAACCTAAATTACTTCTAAGGAATGAAAACCCTCTCAAAACTTAGGACTTGGTAGTATCCCCAACAATGACGCCAAAAATGATAGTACAAATTAACTTGCAGTAATTAATATGTTGTTCACTAATTCAAAGTCATTTAATCATCAATCCAAGGGATGTAAACTTTCAATAATACCAATGTTATATGCACGCTTATAAGTAATTTAAGAGGTATGGAAAGAAATTGTTGTCACTACAATGCTTTAAAGTAAAATAAACTCGGACCAAAAGTAAATAGCTTATAACGTTATGACTAAAAGTACAGCTTATAAATTTAGAATGTAGATAAATGAATAAACTGCTTGCTAGTCTACTCATATAGTAAAATAAAGCAACAAAAACTATGGAGGGGTTTAGCAGACCACAAATGGGCCCTGTCTTGGGTGTTAATCCCTCTTAAGGATTATAACTAAAAAATACATGACATAACTCAGATTCTTTATTGACTTGGAATGAATATTACATTATGAACAAAGAAACTTCTATATCTGTGTATTCTCTATTCTCTCCCTAGATCTCTACCTTTTTTCCAAAGATTTATCTATTTCTCTTATACTCCTCACAACAAAACGTGAGAAGAAAAGCTCAACTAGGAGTTCAAAAATCAAGTAAAAGATCTCAAATAGATCATCTAAAGATTTGATGCATGCAACAAAATTAATTAGCAAGTGTTTAGATGTCAAACACATAACTTTAGTAACTAATCAATTCAATCAACCAATTCTCAAATCACAAATTTAATCAATCAATTCCTCATTGAGTTGTAACAAATAATCAGATCAAGAGTTGAGTTATCTCCCAATCCTCATGTTCCAATTTGTAACTGCCTCTTCAACGAACATGTGCAAACTTGGAGTGTCATCCTTCACTTTCCAAGAGATATTCATAATCATGGATCATTTGTTGTAGGTGATCTTCTTTGGTTGTGGACATGTCCTTTGTTATATACGAGGTTGTTGCATATAACAAGTTGTTTGCAAATAAGAGTGGCGTCACACAAAGCATCATTCAAACAACTTATTGCAACCATAAGAATAAATGTAAACTCAGAATACCACAAAATAAAGTTAACTAGTAATAAATATATTAATCAGTATTATGTCAATAAGTTTAAGTTATAGTGATGATGTTCAACAATATGACTAGGAAATATAATGACATAGCTTAATGACTTAACAAGAGTTCAAATGATGAGTTGTTTATAACCAAGGATTTTTACAACTCATCAAAGGGGAAGTGTTGAATTCCATCCCACACATTTTCATTTTATCTAGATTTATCCCACTATCTTGGCATCATTGGTGCAAGGGAAACCTAAAGACATTATCTCACACACAAGCACAAGATCTACATGGAGTCTAGAATTTAGTGCACCACTCGGTCATAAGTTCATCCTTTGGATGAGTGTCAAGGTTAGTCTGACTTCACAGATTACATTTTTCATTCCAATTTTATGTTTTTGTGAGCTTGTGCAGTATCTAGATTTTGTGTTGTAGCTACAGTACATCGGTGATCCAAGTGCAACACACAGGTGACCAACAATGAACAAGTGTGAAACCCTAACGTAAAACAAAAAGAATATTATGAGCATTTGCACAGTCACCAGTGCCTAGGAGTGGTCTCTGGCACCTAGGTTCCCTTGCCCTATCCCAGGCGCACGTGTTCATCTCTTTCCACAACTTCCAAAATTTATATCAAGCATTTTCAACACTCTACATAGCTTGTTCATCAATTGTTCTAGTTCATATTTGTTCTAGGATAAGTAAAAATAGATAAGTGCCTTATCTCTCCTATTTTCTTACACATTGCATATTTAGAGTGCTTAGCATTTGTATTCTGTTGTATATTATCATAGTAGTGACTCTGAAATTAGATTTAATATTCAGATTTTATTAAATCAAACCCTCAACAGTTGAGTATGAACCATGGAACTAGAGTGTATCATAGGGTAATATGTTGTGTGAGAATGGAATGCTAGAAAGATGTATCATGAAGCACAAAGCGTGAAATGTGTAGTGTGTGAGGTTCATGGATGTAATATGCCCTCAATAGTCAAGTGTGAACCTTAGCACAAGAGTGTGTCATAGGGTATGGATAATACAAAATATGTATCAAATTGTGTAATATTTCTTAGAGAGATTTAGATATGAAGCACGAAGTGTAATAGTAGAAATGATAAACACCTGATGATGTTAGGAGGGGGAGAGAATACACATATTGCTCCCAAGTGTATGATGAAGAGTTATTTATCCAATGAAAGTCAAGGGCAAGGGTCCTCCACCCGATGTATGAGGATATAAAGGTGTATGAATATGCTCTTAGATCAGTGGTATATGATAATGATGATGTGCGGTGATGGAAGTCTAGGTGGTGAACACCTATGTGAAGGATACTTAGGAGGTGATGAGCACATATGTGAAGTAGACATAGGAGGTGATGAACACCTACTTGAAGTAGACTTGGGAGGTGATAAGCACCTATGTGAAGTAGACCTAGAAGTGAAGGAGGTGGTGAACACCTATGTGAAGGGGCTACCCGAGTAGGGGACTTAGGTTGAAGAGGTGGACTAGTAGACTAATGAGAACAAGGAGGCCGTGTGTGAATAGGAGAGTTAGGTGCAAAATATGCCTTAGATTTGAGAGGCCTAGGGGGCTAGATGCTCTAACTAGTGAAAGGACATCCTTAAGAGGAGGACAAGGAAACAATGTGCATGGTGGAACACCTTTGAGAGTGATAACTTGATTATTATGAATGAATTTGAGACACAAGTGGGTCATGGAAAATATAGCTTGAGTGGCATGGAGCCAAGGAAGACCTAAGAGCATGTCACAACCTTCAATTAAAGGTGCCACAATGAATGACACAAGCATGGTGAGAGGCTCAACTATAACTAGAAGCTTTACGTAGCTATAAAATTTGGGAATAGGATATGAAATTTTAGAGAGTGGATAGTTGATAGTGACAAGGAGTGCAATAGAGCACACACCAATATGATCCGATGGATTGATCATGGTGTTATTGATAGTATGAGGTCTGATAGAAGCATTGATGTGTAGTGTATTAGAAGAAAATGTAGCATGATAATCGTGATCAGATAATGTGATGAGTGGTGGAGATGCATCAAGTATTAGAAACTAGAAAATCAAGAGGCCTCGATGAAGGAGGAGGCACAATGCGATATGTATGATTAGTGAAGAATCAACATATTGTTTTTCATGCTTAGAAATGGGTCTTTAAATATTTTGAGCTTTTGGTTTTCATTGACCGGCTTAGATGTCGAAGGCTTGGGGAGATCGATTGCATTATTGTCGATAAGATCTTGAATGAGATGCTTAAGTTTGAAACATCAATTAGTTGAATGCCCAACACATTGATGGTAGTCACATCTAGAATTTTCATCATAATTACAGCCACGAGGGTGAGATGGATCAAGATTGAGTGGTGGTGGAAGCGTAATAAGATTGATTTCAATAATTTGTGGCAATAGAAGATGAGGAACATAAGGAAATTTTGTAAATGTATGCTTTGAGGTTGCCATTGAAGTTTTTCAGAGTAGAAACAACGTTAACAATAGATTTTGCTTCAGTAGGCTTAGGAGATGGCTTGAAAGTAGATTTTCTTTGAAACCGATTAGAAGATGAAGCTTGATCATGATATTTGAGCTTGCCCATAGATAAGAGTTTGATTTCGTGTAGCTTAAGTGTATGGCATAATTGATCAAATGAGGGAGATGTTTCAAATATAACACTCTCTTACAATGGAGATAAAAGACTTTGGACAAAATATCTTGCAATTCAAAATCTGCTGAGAACATTGGTCATCTTAGCTAGATTATTCTTATAACATAATACATAGTCAGCTAGATGTTCATTAGATCCTTGTTTAATTTGTGCAAGTTGAGCATAGGATATTTTAGAACCGATATTGATTGAAAAATGTGTAAGAAAAACATTGGCTAAATGTGTAAATGATGTTATCGAATGAACAGGTAGATCATAAAACCAACACATGGCATAATCTTGTAAGCTCCTAGGAAATAGCTTGGCTAGCAAAGTATGATCATCTACATAATCAAGACATGCCACATGAAAAGATCTAATATTCTCTTGAGGGTCACCATGGCCATTAAAGGTGGGCAACTTAGGAGTGACGAAGTTTGGAGGAAGTGCATAAGTGGAAATGGTGGGTACAAAAGGAGTGTGAAGGAGTAAGGTGGAATCAAGAGATGGAGATGCATGAGAAGTATCCTGTTGAAGTTGATAAATTTGAACTTGGAGATCCTGATAGAGAGAGGCTAGGTATTGAGTGCCAAAAGAAGAGACTTGTCGCATGTGGGAAGTGATAGGCTGAGTAAAATGATTGGTAGGGGTAGGCATAGAAATAGGAACATTAGAAGTAGGTGGAATGGTGGAATTAGGAGGTTGAGTAGTAATAGGCATAAAAGCAGTAGTAGATGTAGGAACATTAAGCTTAGCTAGATTGGTGGCCTCCTCATGAGCAACAAATAAGAGTAGATATAGATCTTACAGATGTTCAACAAGATGAGAACTGAGCTCCTGAAGGTGTTCATCAGTAAAGGGTTCATAAGATTGAGCCATGATAAAAAAAAAATATTGCAAAGATTCCTAAAAGTAAGGTTGGGTCCGAATAGATGGGTTCACCAAATGATTTAACAAAAAAACTTTTGTAAAACCCTAATCACAGAGTAGCTGAATGTAAAATATGATATATAGCTACTAGATACAATTCGACACAAGCAATAAGCTAATAAATTATAAATTCCTAAGTGCAAGAGAGAGAGAAATACTTAGTTGATTTGCACTTTTTTCTGGAATTGGTATGGATTGAGGAAACTATGAACGAAGAGGGTACACCTTCATAATCAGCGTACCGTAAAATTTGGAACTATCGATAAGGAAAAACTAGGGCATTTGGATTGGGGCGAGGGCACCGGGAGCTAGAGACCTCATCTTTGGGTGCTTATGACTACAAAAGTAGTTGGAATCTAATTTTTACAAAGTGTCGCACAAGTGTCATTGGTATTCATTGTTGGTCACTTGTATGTCACACCTTGATTTCCGAGTGTACTTGTAACCTACAAAATAGATGTTCACCTACAAAACCCACAAAACCGCATCAAATCCAAAAAGAAAGATGTAATATGGGGAGGTGGATTGACCCAGAGCAGTCACTTAATATATTGAAATTACGATTGAATGTGCACTACATCTCAGAATCCATGTAGTTCTTATGAGTGTGTGAAAGAATCGCTTCCTAAGATTCCTTGCACAAGATGCACTAAATAGTGGGTTAGATTTTCAATAAGATGCAAATATGTGTATGGAATAAAATAGACTTCCCCTTCCTATCCAATGTCCACACAAAATGTAGTCCCTTGTCCCTTAAATGGATGATAGATGGATGCCTTTGAGTTCTTTGAATGCCTTTGGATGCAAGCTTAGGTGATAGTAAGTATTCTTAGAGCTTGGTCCCTTATTTTGATCACATAGCTATGTATTTATATAATTATGTTGGTTGAATTTTGTAATTGACAACTAGAGGGCCAACCCATAAGAAAATAAGATGCCCAAAAGATAAAAGAGGCCCAAAAAGAGTGAGTAAAGTGGAAAGAGGTCAATGGTGCCTGAGGGGACTAGGGCGCCCGAGCGTTGACATCCCGGTTGGGTGCTTTGGTGTCTCAAGTCATGAAAGATAATCAAGTAAAGTACCGACTGGGCTATAGGGTGTGTACGACCATATAGAAAATAATAAAGATAGACAAAGAGGTTGAAGATAATAGTAAATTACTAGTTTTCTTGCTTAGGAATCATGTAAATACTCAGACACAAAATCACACATGCTTCCTAAGCAAGAAAACTAGTAATTGATAGGCATCTTTGGCCTCTTTTCTTTGTTTTGAGTCTTCTTGCTAATCTTACACACCCTAAAACCCATTCGGAACTCTATTGCTTTATCTTTCATGACCTTGCACACCAACGTCCAACCTTGACGCCAGGGCCTAGGTGCCCTCATCCCTTCTTGGCACCCCTGACCTCTTTCTTTCTTACTCACTCTTTTAGGGCTTCTTTATCTTTTGGGCATCTTATTTTCTTATGGGTCATCCTTTCAATTTTCAATTACGAAATTCAACCAAGGGAATCATATAAATACAAATCTATGTGACCAAAATAAAGGACCAAGCTCTAAGCATCTATTATCATCACCTAAGGTTGCATCCAAAGACATCTAAATAGCATCAAAGGCATCCATCTAGCACTTACACAAGGGACAAGGGACTACATTTTATGCATACACTTCATAGGAAGGGGAAGTTCATTTTTCCATCCACACATCTATTTACATTGGTACATCTAGTTATCGCTTGCTATCACATGTACTTGCAAAAGGGATTCCTAGGGTACGATTCTATCACACACACACAAGAACTGCATTTATTCTAAGATGTAATGCAACACTTGGTCATAAGTTCACTCAATTGGGTGACTTTCGGGGTCATTTAGACTCCCATATTACATCTTTTCTTTTTAGGATTTGATGTAGTTTGAGGGTTTCGTAGGACATAATCTCTTTGCAGGTTACAAGCAAATTTTGTGATCATAGTGTGACATACAGAAACCAACAACGACTATTAGTGACAATCTTGCGATGCCAAAAGAATTAGTTTTCGATCTCCTACACAGCATACACGAGTGACTAGTGGCGAGACTCCAGGTGCCCGGGCACCCTCGACCCAGTCCAAGCGCCTAGTCTAGGCTTATATGATATTTCCTTAATTTATCGAGCACAATTGTGATAGTCTACCCTTCTTTTCATCAATTTCTCCACTCTGCACAATCCCGACATCAATCGTATATCAGCTAAGTTCTTTACTCTCTCTCTCTCTCTTGCACCTAGGGTTTCATATTTATTAGCTTATTTGTTTGTGTCATCTTGTATCCAACAACTATTTATCATAGTTTACATATGTTACTCTATAATATTAGGGTTTATAAAAATTCTATTTTTGTTAAATCATTTGGTGAACCCACATTCAAACACTCTGGGATCTTCATTTTGCTTATTCTATCCAATCTTCTTTCATGGCTCATAAATCTTCTGAAATCTCCTTGTATGAATTACTTCAAAAGCACCCAGTTTGCAAAGATGCTCTCACAAAATTCGTACACACAATGTACCTCCCTCACGATACACCACCTTCACAAATAAGTGTCATTTTCAATCATATCTTATACCTATCTATTAATTTTGATAACACATCTTCTCAAGCTATCTTAGAGTCAATTCAAGCTTTACACCATGCTTTTCAAGATAAATTTCAAGCTATGGAATCCATGATTACATCTCTCGCAATTGAAATCCAACATCTTAAGGTTGTTTCTCAATCCAATGCTAGTTTTTCTTCTACATCTCCTCTTACTTCTATGTCTTCTACATGTGCTCATATTAGTGCACCTCAAGTCTTACCATTACCGAACCTCTCAAGTTTGATCATAATGCTAAGCAACATGATATTCTTCCTACACTCCTCAATCACCAATTGATCAATTTTCCACCTACTCATTGTTATCCTCCTTATCGGCTTGCCAACTATCAAGGTCTCCCATTTTGTAATTATCATCAAATCAATGGACATAATGACAATGATTGCTATACTTTAAAACAACGAATCAAACACCTCCATCGTCAGGTTTTATCTCATTCGTTGCACAACATTTTGTTACATGCCCATCTCCAAATGTTACATCTAAATGGGCTCCCAAATATGCTCCTTCTATGACAAATGAGCATCATGACATCACTTCTAATGTTCCTTCTTCGTAAGTCAAGAGTTACCTATCCAATCTAATGTCAAACCATATTCAAAATTATCTACCCCATCATCTCCTCCTATTAATTCTTCTACAACATTACCAAGTCAAACTAAGCAACCTCCTCTCAAAATCGATCCAACACCTCCTCCTCTCAAGTCTTCTACAGTGTCATTAATCCCACATAAGCTATAACCAATCATTTTTGTCAAGGAAACTACTCCTTACATTGATCCCCTTAGTAACATCAACTAGATTTACACACTTGGGGGCATCATGCTTACTTCTCTCCCCTCCTAGCATCATCAGGTGTCTACTATTTCTACTCTTATGCTTCATGCTTCATACTTCATCTTTCTAAGCAATCTTACACGATGTGATACACTTTGTATTGTCATATTGTCCTATGACACCGATCCGGAGGTTTTTTCACCATGCGAGATCTTCCCTAAATTTCCTAAACATGGACCATGTTGAAGGTATTATTGAGACCTTTCGATGGTATGCTAAACTTCAGAATCGAGTTTGTATGCAAATTCTATTGCTGGTCAAAGTTAAGGTCGTAAACGGGTCAACCTTGGTCAACAGTCAACAAGTGGACCAATGGCAAGGTGACACGCGGAAGTTGGCAACAAGAAAAAAATTGATGGTATTTTAATGTTTCAAAATAATTTCCATGGTATAGAGCTTGTTGGAAGCTTTCCGACACATTTTGAATCAGACCAAATCTGAGTTCGTATGTAAAAGATATGCATGGTCAAAGTTATGGTCAAATGATGACGTGACACACTGACGTGGACAAATGACATATTATAGGCGTGACACTTGGCAGGTTTATAGTGGATTTGGATTTAAAATAATAATAATAATCTATTTAATCCATTCCACGTGAATAAGCCTAAATCCCATGGGATAAGGAGGATTTTGTGGCCAAAAAGCTATTTAAAGGCTTATCATATCCCTTTCCCACCAAATGTGGGGTCAATGGCTAAATTGGGTGCCTAAACCTATGGAAGGGGGATTTGAACCCTTGACCTGTGCCAAAATACTTATCAGCCTTACCAACCCGCCACTTTTTAGTAAATGATAAAATATGAGATCACTTCTATTTAAAGAGACCTTTTGGTAGGTTTGTGCATGGACAACAAATGACCAGTTTGCAAAGATCACCATTTTCGAGGCACTTATGGTCCAAATTTTGTCATGGTGTAAAAGAAAATTTGTTCAAATTCCAAGAGATTTCCATAAATATAAATTTTTTTACAAGAATTGATTTAGAGTTTTTTGTGTAGGCGTTTTTCCATTGCAGATTCACAAAACAAGCAGAGATCTGCATTTTCCAACCACTTCTAGTCCGAATCAGGCCATGGAGTAAAAAGGGATTTTTTTCATAATTTCCTCTATTTTCCATAAATGTAAACCTCTTTTATTTAGGTGTTGTATATTTCAAGTTGTAGATGTTTTTCAAATGTAATTTCACAGAAACTATTAATGAAAATACTGTAGGGGCCACATATGGACTTGGGAACATTTACGTAAATTACAGAGTTCCAAGAGGTCTGAATCAAATCATTTTCAGGTATATGTTAGGTTGTGGAGCTAGATTTCTTCACAATTAGCATGCAATAGAAAGTGACTGGTAACATAGTAACTAACATCGGTTAAAGTGGAACCGGCATCGGTTAGGTAGGACCGACGTCGGTCAAAAAAAGAGGAACCGCTACAATTAGGTCTAACCGCAACCGGTTACCTATGCGAAGTGTTTTATTTTTAAGTCACGGGCTTTAAATATAGATTTTGTTTTAAAGCAAATCTATTGGATGTAATTACATGGCTAAGGTGCCCTAAGTTTATATACTCCTATATAAGCATGAAAGCTAGGGTTTAGAAGTGGGACAAATTAAGAGAAGGATTGAATTAGATCCTCGATTCTCTCCTAGATTGAGAGAATGAAGACGAAGAAGAAGAAGAAAAAGAAAGAACATGTTACATAAAGACAGAGTCTCCATGGAGAGGAGATGGACAAAAGGAAATAACAGGTACATCTGAATGGTGAGAAGAGGGTAACGTCTTCTACTGTATTTTCTTTGTATAGTTATTGTCTCATTGTAATGGCTTGCATAGTATGCAAAGCACATAGAGTTTCTTCTTGTAGATCCACATGTTGGTGAGATCTTGTATTATAGATCTATGTAGATCTAGTCTTGTATTGTAGATCCATGAGATCATATTGTATTGTTGATCCATGTAGATCTAGATATTGTAGAGGAGGTTGTCTTCATGTTTGCACAGGTTATGCAGTGATGGAGAGACAAACTTACTTCTTGGTGCATAGTTATAGTTGCACATATGGTAGACCCATGTGAGAGGTCTTGTTTACAGATCCATAGAGAACTTGGTAGCAGTTCAGAGATGCATTAGTTCTAGTTATGTGAGATTTGTTGATAGTGTTTGGATGCACAAACAGTAGTGCATTCATGGAGATCCGTTTAGAGATCTGGAGGAGGAGGAGATTCTCTTGTAGAGATACATGTACTCTTGTGTAGAAGAGTTGGTTTGTAATCTCTTGTTATGTTATATATATGAGATATCTATCTTTGGTGGACGTAGCCCACATTGGGTGAACCACAATACATGTTTGTTATGTGTGTGTACTTTTGTGTGATTTGGATTATTCTAGTTTATACTTCCACCGCATGCAGAGATTTTTGGGGAATTGTTTAGATCATGTGTGCATGATTTTGTTTGTTATTAAATCATAACACTATTCCGTAGTCCCGTATTCCCAACAATATAAAGGTCTCATTAATTTAATAGTGAAGGGATATTGTACTTCATTGGGAAATAATAGATCGATTCTCTTTTCGAGAATCCAGAGACGTAGCCTTCTGGGTGAACTCCATTATTAAGTTCTTGTGTTGTGGATTTGATTTTAGTTTTTAGAAGATTTTGATCAGATAAAAACATTCAAGTTAGTTTATTTGATTAATTATTAAAGCAATCACAAACTAGTTTAATTGGAAGGAAGAAAATTTCAGTATCCATAACCCACAACAAGATCTGAATACACTTATTAATTTAGATTTAAATATCGGATTAAGTGCATTATAAACTCAACTTGTGAATTAGTTTAATGGTTTTGTAATTGAATTAGTATATTCACTTAAGTTGAAAATTAAGGATTAATTTGATCTTTTGGAAGAGTTTAAGTTTGGGGATTTCAAGAACACCCATAATTGATAAAAAATAACTCTTGATCAAGTTGAAATCTTTTTAAAATTAAGAATCGAGAATTTTATAAGTACTAAAAAATTTCAAGTACCATTTTCGATCGGACACACTCTTGTGTCAAGGTTCACATTTGACCGAGGGCATACTAGATCCATGAACCTCACACACTACACATTTCATGCTCCGTGCCTCACGATACATATTTTTATCTCTCCATTCTCACACATCATATTATCCTCTTCTACACTCTACGCACTATGTTTCATTGATCTATCTTCCTAAGCGCAAACAATTCAAACCATTTCCCTATTCAAACTATTAGCCGTCATGGTTGTATAGAGAGAGAGAGAGAGAGAGAGAGACTTAGTTGATTTGTACTTTTTTCTAGAACTTATCTAGACTAAGGAAACTAATTAACAAAGAGGGCAGACACTTTGTAATTGTAAAATCTAGAAGTGTCGGATAAGGCCGAACTAGGCGTTTGGACTAGGGCGAGGGTGCCTAAGCGTCGAGACCTCTATTGGGTTCTTGTGACTATGAAATTGGTTAGAATCTACTTTTAAGAGTGTCACTAGTATTCACTATTGGTCACATGTATGTCACACCTTGATCGTCCGAGTGTACTTTTAACCTACAAAATAGATGTTCACCTACAAAACCCATAAAACCGCATCAAATCCAAAAAAGAAAGATGCAATACGGGATTCGGAGACTAAACCCGACACCACTCGACATAGTGAACTTACGCCCGAGCGCTACACTACATCTCAAACTCCATGTAGTTCTTGTGAGTGTGTGAAAGAATCATGCCCTAGGATGCCCTTGTGCAAGATGCACTAAATAGTGGGATATATTTTTTACAAGATGTAAATATGTGTATGGAATAGAATAGACTTCCCCTTCTTATGCAGTGTATGCAAAAATGTAGTCCCTTGTCTCTTGAATGGATGATAGGTGGATGCCTTTGAGTGTTTTGAATGCCTTTGGATGCAAACTTAGGTGATAGTAAGTATTCTTAGAGATTGGTTCCTTTTTTATCCCATAGCTATGTATTTATATAATTTTGTTGGTTGATTTCATAATTGTCAACTAGAAGGTCAACCCATAAGAAAATAAGATACCCAAAAGATAAAAGAGGCCCAAAAAGAGCGAGTAAAGTGGAAAGAGGCCGGGCGCCCGTAGGGGACAAGGGCACCAAGGCACGACGTCCCGGTTGGGCGTTGGCATCCTGGTTAGCAAGGGTGTCCGAAGTCATGAAAGATAAGCAAGTAAAATGCCAATTAGGTTGTAGGGTGTGTAAGACCATATAGAAAATAAGAAAGACAAAGAGGCCAAAATAATAAAAATTACTAGTTTTCTCGCTTAGGAATCGTGTAAATACTGTAGACACAAACTCACGCATGATTCCTAAGCAAGAAAAATAGTAATTAACAACTATCTTTGGCCTCTTTGCTTTGTTTCGAGTCTTCTTTCTCGGTCTTACACACCTCGCAACCCACTGGAACTCTATTACTTTATCTTTCATGACATTAGACACCGGCGTCATTCAACCAGGATTTCCCGTAACCCCGAGCACCTTCATCCCCTCTTGCTCCCCAACCTCTTTCTATCTTACTCGGTCCTTTTGGGTTTCTTCTTTGGGCATCTTATTTTCTTATGGGTCGGCCTTCCAGTTGTCAATTACGAAATTCAACCAAGGGAATCATATAAATACAAAGCTATGTGACCAAAATAAAGGACCAAGCTCTAAGATCTATTATCATCACCTAAGGTTACATCCAAACGCATCTAAAGGGTATCAAATGCATCCATCTAGCACTCATACAAGGGATAAAGGACTGCATTTTCTCGAATACGCTTCATAGGAAGTGGAAGTTCATTTTTTCAACCACACATCTACTTAGATTGGTACATCTAGCTATCGCTGCTATCACATGCACTTGCGCATAAAGGCTTCCTAGGGCATGGTTCTATCACACACGCATAAGTACCACATGGGGTCAAAGATGTAGTGCAACTCTTACGTCATGAAGTTCGATCGGGTCGAGTGACCGTCTGGGTTAGTGTGACTCCCATATCAGCATCTTTTCTTTTTGGGATTTGATGTGGTTTGAGGGTTTTACAAGTCATCATCTTTTTGCAGGTTATAGGTGAATTCTACAATCATAGTGCAACATACAAGTGACCAACAATGATTACCAACAACCATCTTGTGACACCGGAAGAATTAGTTTTCAAGCTCCTGCATAGACATGGGCCCCGATAGAAACGCTAGTAGTGCCCAGGCGCCCCTAGTCCAGGCTTATCCGACAAAGGTTCCTAAATTTATTGAGTACATTTGCGACAATTTACCATTTATGTTCATCAATTTCTCTCTACTGCATGACAAATCCCGACATCAAAGGGCGTAAATCAACTAAATCCTTTACTCTCTTTCTCTCTCTCTCTCTCTTGCACCTAAGGTTTCACATTTATTATTTTATTTGCTTGTGTCATCTTATATCTAGCAGTTATTTATCATAGTTCACATCTATTACTCTGAAATATTAGGGTTTATACAAAATTCAATTTTTGTTAAATCAAATACTAACACGCTTTTAGGACCTAGAACTATACCCAAGTGCGTAATTTTGTGTCTACAAAAAGGACCAAAGAGGTGTCACCAGTGCTTAGTTTCCAAACTTAGAAATCATGTATATAACAACATACTAAAGGTGTAATATAATAGTAATAAGTGCATATTTTAGTGACTACAACTAGGTCCAAATTGCCCATTAATGGATTTCAAAATAGGCGTTGTGCTACATATCAATAATGAATTAGGGCTTATGTAGCTATATGAAATTCTACTTCAAATGTGAGTAAAGTGTTGGTCCTTCACTTTTCCTATATACTTTGCATTAATGTAATAATACAATTCTTCTCTTGACACAAGATACTTGGCAATATAACTATTGGATAAGAATATACTTTAGATTTGGATTGAAGGCTCTAAAACTACTTGTGTGTATTATGAATGAGTAAATATATGTATAGTTCAAGTAGTAATGCTCTTCAAGTGTGTCATTTTATGACTAATTGATGTAAAATGACTTTGTAGGTTTTATATATACACACATCTTTAGGTAGATTTGAGGGGTAAGACGACCTCCATTTCAAATATATGTCGAGCTAAAAATGATCATTTTATAAAAAGAGACAATACCTATTAATTATCCTATCTTTCGATAATATTTATCTGTTTGGAAAAAACTTATAAAAGAAGAAGAAGTTGAATACACATAGTTATGAATGTATACAAGCAAGTAGCCGAGGACATTATTTTCCAGCCAGCTAGGTAGGTATGAAAGTGGAAAATTGGAGGGGGCTGGTTTTGAGACACCTCACGCTACAAGTGGTTACGTGTCGGACGAGTCACACTCAAACTTTGGGACACGTAATCAAGTTGGGCTGGACGGGGTTTCTGCCAAGTATTTCCTTCTCTCTCTTTCTGGAAACCCTCTGTATCGATTGATTTCCGCCATGGCATATCTAGAGTGACAGACTTTTGTTGTTTTCAGGCAAGTTAGAGGGCCAAAGACAAATCCAGATCCGATCGAAGATGGAAGATTTGTCCATGGATCTCTCTCTAAATCTGAGCCCTCCATCGCCACCTCCTCATCTGGGCCTGGCCCTCGGATTGTCCTCCACGCCCGCACCACACCAGGAACAGGACGTTGAGGGGTCGCGGATCTCATACATGCCGGATCTCATATGGCCGCTCTCTCCTCCGTTACCATTCACAGCACATCAACAGGCCTCTGCCTCTGCCTCTGCCTCTGCCCCTTTCCCCTCCGGGCGAGTGAGATATGGCCTCCGCCGCCGAATGAGGTCGGTCTCAGACTTGGTCGCCACGCCGACGTCGTGTCTGTTTTGCACTAACGACCCCGGCGTACCCGTCGAATCCCACAAACGAGACGATGAAGAAAATAATGCCGATGAGATTCATAAAATGCCCGACGGTAAAAGTGAAAATAAAGAACAAGAAAGTGTTAGGGCTGAAGAAAACCCAAACGCGAATTTTGAATGCAATATCTGTCTAGAAATGGCCTCGGAGCCCGTGGTGACATTGTGCGGGCACTTGTTCTGTTGGCCCTGCCTTTATCAATGGCTGCACGAGTATTCCACTTGCAAAGAATGTCCTGTCTGCAAGGGCGAAGTTTCCGATCAAAATATAACGCCCATTTACGGGAGAGGAGTAAAAGCTAGCCAGACAGAGGGAGAGGGGAAGGGAAAGGGACAAGGGGATCCTACTCCTCCTCTTCCTCTTCCACCCCGCCCTCACGGCCGCAGGGTCGAGAGTTCAAGGCAGAGAGAGAGAGACAGAGATAGGGGAAATGCAGCTTCTCTTTCCAGACGCGTTGAGGAAATTATTCGGATCAGAAACAGCCGGAGGCTTCTTCTACGCTTAAATTCCAATGAAAACGGAAACGAACGCCTACTTTCCGATCAAGCCGTAAGCCGGTTCAGGGCTTCCCGCCGCCCGCATCAGCAGCAGAACACAGAAAATGCTTTGGAAGAACGCTCTCGTTCGCGCGAGAGGCTCTCCGAACTGCTGCAACATTCTCGATCCTCCGCCGCCGCTGCCATTGATGAGGAGGATGAAGAAGAAGACGAAGAAGAAGAAAATTTGTCAACGAGGAGGAGGAGAAGGAGGGATCTTGCTCGTTTTAGGTCCGGAGAAAGCGAAAGAGAAAGAGAAGCATTTGGCGTCCTGGCATTTGACCGAATGGCAGCTATTCGCGCTCGCCTTGCAAGTATGGAAGGTATGTTACAATCCTTTGCCACCATAAGTCCTCCAACCGCAGGGGTAGCTTCAGCGGCAGAGCCCCCTCCACTCCTCGTTATTCCGTCTTCAAATAGCAGTAGAAATAATGCGTTCCTTTCTCACACAACAAGGAATGCCCAAAATTCCGGCGCTTCTGCATCCTCAGATTTGGATGCCGATGCTCCTCCAAGAAAATTCCAGCGGATGTAGCTTAATCTGCATCTTTTTCCATCAATGTAAGTGTGATGATGAAGCCAATGCTTCCTACGCTGTATGCCACTGTTTATTTACTATTCTCCTTTCTTATTATCATATTTGAAAATTGCAAAGCTGCAGGATCTATATTTTTATTGTTATAACAAAAGTTATACATATCTTTTCCGTCCTCGCCTAGAAATAGAATCAAAATATTTATTTTTAGAAGAATCTCAATGTCAGCCATCTGTTGAGTTACTACATGCAACTTCAGGAAAGGCAAATTGGCCATGATTTCTTTAAGTTGTGCCACTGTAAACCATACTATCTTTATTCCCATTTGTGGTTGCCAGTCAACTTAAGTGTAGTAGCTTTTATTGGAACAAAAACTTGAAAATTCTGTCTATTTTATTGTGAGCAAACTGCAGGTTATAAATTTACTCCATATTTTCCAGTCTTTTAAAATCCTTTGTGATGTTGCTGGTTCTGAAACTCATTCCGTTATTTGACTTTACCCGTTCTAGTAAAGGTGAATTGTTAGATTTTGATCTTCTTTGTAAGTTGTACAGGATGCTACAAATGGTTTTCTGTTAGTTGAGTGGGTAAATATCTGTAATAACTCTCAAACAGGAACGAATGGACATCCCACAATTTGAGAAACTTTAATAGCATTTTGATCGGACAGCCATCATGCTGTATTGTTCATGGCCTGTTGCATGTTTTGTAGTTTTGAATTTATGTACCCAAAATATGAATACTTGCAAGGAATTAATACAAATGCTGTGAGTTTTTCTCTACATGACACACAAAAAGAAAGTTTGAAAACAAAGCTATGGAGAAAATGGTATTCTGAAGCTTTTTGTTATGTTGTATTGTTGAAGTTTGTCCAGGAGTATGTGTTCAACAAGTAAACAAAATATTGGCTTTTTTGCAAGTTTTTCAGTAGGGCTAAAACACAGCTGAATAGGTTTTTATATTCTTTTGGATCGAACAGTTTGATTGCAAGCTATGCTTGCCAAAATCTGTGATTGAAGCACCTTTCAGGAAGAGAAAGGTTTGATTTTGAATGATTGAATAATGTGTGGGCCAACTTTATAGCAGAGAATCCCAAAGGTTAACTGGAATAGGAGAGGGTTTTAATTGATCACTGCCAACTATACAGCTTATTATTGTTTATTTTTATTCTTCAAGATGTTAACATAGTATTCATATTGTAATAATGTAAAGTGGATGCCTGAGGCAAAGGAGACTGTTGATTGGTCAATTGAAATGCGACACAGAAGAGGAGGGCCTGTCACATATCTTATATGTGGGATGATGCATGGAAATTGAAAATGACATTGGGATTTTTGCCCATTGGCACATGCCAGACCACAGTTTATATTGCTCTGTGCTAGTTCTATATCACTTACATCTGTTTTCATTTGGTACATGTAGATTTCTATCATAGCCGTGAAATGAGTTTGGGACTTCCAACTGTCATGGACAGTTTAATACTATAGCCGTGGTTTGTTTTGAATGGCAATCCTACCTACCCTTACATCTTAATATTTATCTTTATTGAGTCTTTTCGTCTGATTTCTTTGTTGAAGCCTAGAATTTCTTGCATTAGAAGTTCCCTCATGGATATATTCTTGGAAATATTTCTCCATAATAGTAGCAAGGAAAACAAGTAGGTTGGAAATGAATAATGCAATTTACAATTGTCTCCAATATATTGTACGAAGACAACTGTAAATACTTTCTGGGGTGTCCACTATGGTACATGAAGCACAAATTCTGCATCATCCTGCTGGAAAACTTTCCTTTTACATACCTGTTTAGCCCTTGAAATTTAATCACCCTTTGTTCATTATTCAACCAATTCTGGGCTTGTTTTCTATGCGATGAATGAATTTATAATTATACCCCTTTGGGTGGGTTCCAGTGAAGAAAGACTGAGATGGGGTCTTTTCTTGTATACTACTGACGATCCTTGATCATTGATTCTATCAATTATCACTTGGGATTGCAAACATTGTAAAACTGATCCCATTAGTTACACAGAGGACTAGCAACATATAGCATCCATCTATAGTTTTTAAGCCCTGGAACTGCCAATGATATTTTAGATGCTATTTTGTTGTTCGTCTATGCTTTATTGTTTCAATGACTCTGCCTAGAAATAATTTCCAGTCCAATTTTTTTTTTCTAATTTTATGTTTAAGGGTTCCTATTATTTTCAATTAATATGAAGAATCCTTTATCGCATGATTCTCTTAAAGCTACATGTACATATTTTTCTCTGGTCTCAGGGTACCGCTTGTTGAAACTTGAAATACTTTTGTTATTGTTTTTCAGATTGTTTAGTTCTAAGTTGGTCTTGTGACTTGCATTGGGTTTTCGATTGTGGATGTTTTGGGTTGTGGCCAAAGTCACTTGAAGATGTATATTTTGCTCTGTTTTCACGGTGCTGTTCATGGAGGAGGTCTTTTTGCTATTCATTCACAAGATTTAATCATTAATTGTTTAATTACTTCAGAAGATTTACTCATCATGGAGGTCTTTTTGCTATGATGTAGGCGCTTCACAAGATTTAATCATTAATTGTTTTGTTGTTTAACAAGATTTACTCATTAATTTTTAAGGAACTTTGGCAGGGTGAATTGGAGTTTTCCCAGGGTCATCTGATGTAGGGTTTCGCACACAATATGTATTGAATACATTTGTGGGAAACATAAAATGAGCTGGTATCAGATATTAATGGTTCTCTACTGATACTGTTCTTGCATCTGATACTAATTATACAAATAAATACCCGTAACACATTTAATTGGGCCTAAAACAGATATTAAATAGCTAACCAGACCTAATTAATCTTCAATAGTCAAAGCGATAAAAAATTATGCAGGGTTGAGGCTTTTCTGGTTCTTGGGAGTGAGTTGAAGCCTGTTGTCGATCCCTAATTGTTTAGGCTATCGATTTTAGAGTAGACAGAGAACTCGTAAAAATCATTGCAAACTTTTTCAAATTGAATATTTCTTTTGATGACAAGCTTTGCTTATTTTTGCTTTCCAAAACCTTGCGCGTTGTTACGAAAATTTACTTCGATCATTCAAAAGTTAATTCTTCTTCATGCTAAGACCCTAAACGGGTAGTCGAATTTGGAAATGCAAGGAATATTAAGGTGTGGTTTGGTGTCTACATCACATAAGAGAAGAATAAATGAACTATTTGCAGACCCCCTCAACGTTGCATAATTTTGAAAATAATTCATCATTTAGGGACTAGTGCAGTGCAATGTTTTTTTATCTAAACATGAACTCGAGTTCTACAACAAATGTTTAATGCTCAATAAATATCAGACCCCTCAACACTGTAATATGTGAAAACAACACACCAATAAGTACAATAATTCATCGGCCATGGAAGTCAATGCAATGTAATGTATTTCTAAACATGAATTTCAATGTAATAGATGCTTCTCTTACAATTTTAGGTGAATCAAAGAAGTCAGGTACTTGTGTATCTATAGACAATTGAAATTGAAATTTATGGCTCTATTAGTAAGCAACTCAACACAAACAATAATGAAAAAAAAAAAAAAAAACTATTACAACAAGGTCACCTTAGTTACACATGAAGTGTAGGGTATTGTCGAAAAAAATTAAAAACATGGACTGTAGGGTATTGTCAAAAATGTTAAGAAATGAAGTGCATTGGTATGACAAAAATGTCAAAAAGTTGATCAATCAAAAGGAGAGAGAAGATGGGTGGAGAAGAAAGGGGAAGAGAGAGGACTACAAGTAATGCCTATAATGCTACATGATGGACATTATTTTGACAATGATCAACACGTACACAAGTAATCTAAAAGCATGCAATTTTATGTTTAATTGTAGACAAATAAATTTGGGGACTTATCCTTTGGCAATGACAAGTTTGGTGGTCGTTACACCACGACTCTTACACATATTCTATGTTTAAATGAGATATCTTTCTCACCGCTTGCGATTTGCTTTAATACATATTGTTTAGTTGTTAATATACTTAGTTGCATTTTATCCATAGTATATCACTCCCGACATCTCACTTAGCTATTGTGAATTGTTTGTCCGAAAGTGTATGGGTTGTGACTAGTTTGTATTATGGTTTGGGTTGACCTTTACAATCCTTTGTACCGCTCAAGAACGACTTTTTCTGTTAATTTGATATATTTTTAAGGGTCAATGTTATAGGTCAACCTCGATGTCACAAGTAATTTATGAAATGCTATATAAGCAAGTCTAATGCACTTACAAAATTGAATTGGGATTCTCACGAGCACAAATTGTAAAATATACTCTTAAAACACTCCAAGCTCTCTTAAATCTTCTTAAAGCAACAACACTTTTTAAGAGCAACCACTATTCGTGTCCAAACACCGAAATTAGGTTCAAGAGTCTAGTTTCTCCATCTACAAGCTTCTAAAGATCCTAGAGCCAAATCATAGCAAGTATCATGGCTACAACTTTCTAGATCTTATAAGCTTGTCCATCATAGCATAGGTTCAAAAGTCTAGCTTCTCCATCTACCATCTACAAGGTTCTACAACTTTTGATGGTTGTCGATGCTCTAAAAATCACCGTCACATCTCCTATTATGGCTACGTCTAATATTTTTATCACCACAATGCATATATCCTCGGGGCAACCAATCCCCCATAGTGTTATGATATGTATCAACTATTCCATGGGGTTAAAATACATCTTCGCTCCTCGGCCCTTGAGCACCTTGTGCACAATTTGCAAGCTCAAATCTTACAATTATAAGAAGGCGCATCTAGCTCTTCTAGTGTTATGGACTCTACTCGAGTTCACAACCCACTTGCACCCAAAGTGATTTCATATCCTTTTCATATTGGTTTTGTTGCTCGTAAGTTTCTTATTTATGATGGCAAAGGCGATCTTGAACAACACCTTTTGTGCTTACAATGATATTCTACTTACTAAGCCCTTTCCTAAAAGCATCACCGACTTCATGTTGTAATGGTTTTATGACCTTCATGTATGCATAGATTTGGATCACCCTGTAAGATATGTTAAATGATGCAATATACAACCCCAATTCAATTGCTTCTAAATAAAATGGGCTTATGTTGTTGCGATTGAAAATGTGAGGGACAACCATAGGTTCTTCAACGAGAATAAAGTGGGCTACACTTAAGGATATAAATCTAAACCTGCATACAAAACACTCATAAATTTTTTTTTTTGGCTAGGGGACCTGCCTCAGTTAGATCTCTAGCCTTTTCAAGGTTGAAATAAGAACATATAAGACTTGTCATGTCAAATGTCTAGCATGCAAAATTGAATATTTTTATCATGACAACTAAGCTCACCATTTGAAAACCTCTCTCTCGGTCATTGTGAACCTTTCCTCTAACCAACCCATTAGCTCACGCAGCCCCTCCGAGTCCATGTGATCCTCATTCTAGCTGAAAGAAAAGCACTAACATAGTTTTCAAGTGTGTTTCATGTGCAAGGGAATGGATCCAAGTTGATTCACAGTGAAACTTTTGAGGTGGTGGAGAGCACTAAATTAGCTATTTTTAGCCATATTGCAGCATGAGGACATCCCTCGAAGCTAACTGGAAAGGCTCAACCCATCTAAGAGTTGTGCAAGAGAAATGAAGTGATCCAAGGTAGTTTAGGGAAAATCTATGAAGGCAAATGATGTCGGGAACAATTCAAGCAAAACCGGGTTATTTCAGGCACAGGGAATGAAGGCTTCAACGGAAAAAGTCACCTTGTTATGAAGATTTCAAGAGTTCCAAGAGGAGTTAGAAGCTCATCAAATAGTCAATGGAAAGCTCTTGGAGTTCCCTCCATGATGGATGCATTAATTTGTTGAGTTGTGTAGCTCAATTACTTGAGCTTTAACATGCAATGGAAACTTACTTTGGAAAATACAAGAACCATCATTGGTTATGGGATAATCGACATCGGTCACCTAGGACCGGCATTGGTCGAGCAAGGAAGGAACCGCATCGGTTACCTGTGAGATGTTTTAATTAACTCTCGGGAATTAGATCTATTTTTAGCATTAAAGTATATCTATTGATTGCAATTGCATGGCTAAATGCCCTAAGTCTAGAAAGCGACTATATAAGCATAAAGCTAGGGTTTAGAAGTAAGCGATTAACAAGAATTTGAAAGAATTTGAAAAATTTGGTGAGAGAGAGAATTCTTGGTGATGAAGCAAAAGTTTGAGGAAAGAAAGTATTGTACATCTGAGAGGTGTGGAAGATTGTAAATCTTCATTGTATATCTTGTCAAAGCTTTGGATAATAGATTGACTTGTTTCTTGGTGGACATAGCCCATACTTGGGTGAACCATGTTAAATATGGTGTTGATTTATTTATTTTTTTTGTATATTTCTTCTGGTAGAATATCCGCTTTTATTTGCATGTATGCTTAGATCTGATATATTATGCATCTCGACAACCGTGTGCTTAACAACTGGTATCAGAGCTTTGTTTGAGGGTTTTATGTGTTGACAAATTTACTCACAGAGGGTTTTTTGATTGAGTGGGAGCTACAACAATGGTAGAAGAAAACAAATACAAGGTAGATAAATTTGACGACCGAAATTATCAATTATGGAAGATGCAAATTGAGGATTATTTGTATCAAAGAGATTTGTATTTACCGTTAGATGAGAAGTCTAGACCTACGAAGATGACTGATGAAGAATGGAAGATTCTTGACAGAAAGACTTTGGGATCTATAAGATTAAGTCTGGCAACATCTCGTGGCTTCCAATATTACAGAAGTGACTTCTACGGTAGAGTTAATGAAATCTCTTGCTAATTTATATGAAAAACCTAGTGCTTCAAATAAAGTTTATTTGATGAAGAAACTATTTAGTTCTAAGATGCATGAAGGTGGATCTACATCTAGTCATTTGAATGATTTATGATCTATTGTAAATCAGTTAAAATCGGTTGCAATACCATTTGATGATGAAGTAAAAGCACTTTTACTCTTATGTTCTTTGCCTGATAGTTGGGATAACTTGGTAATGGTTGTTAGTAATACAACATCTGCTAATAATATTTTGAAGTTTGATGATGTGGTTAGTATAATCTTGAATGAAAAAATTCGCATGAAGAGTACAAAAGAATCATCATTTGAAAATGCTTTGAATGTAGAAAGCAGGGCGATAGAAGGAGAGATCCAAGAGTAAGAGTAATGGGAAATCAAAGTCAAGTGATAGCAGATCTAAATCCAGTAAGGGAATAACTTGTTGGAAATGTGGAAAGAAAGGACATGCAAATAAAGATTGTTGATCAAAGAATAAAGAGAACCAACAAGCGACAAAGGTAAATAAATAAGTAACTCTTGTTACATTAGAGGTAATACAAGATGCTCTTATTCTTTTTTAATAATAGAATTGAATCATAAGTTTTAGATTCGGGAGTTTCTTTTCATGCAACCACTAATAAGGGTTATTTCGAAAATTATGTCCTAGGCAATTTTAGGCATGTTTATTTGGGTGATGATGAACCTTGCGATTACTTAGTAAAGGGAAGTTCATCTAAAATTATAGAATGAAATACATGGGTATTGAAAGATGTGAGACATGTGCAAGCCTCGGAAAATCTTATTTCTGCAGGGCAACTAGGTGAATCTGGTTGCATGGTTACTTTTACAAGAGACTCTTGGAAAGTCACCAAGGGTGCTTTTGTTGTGGCAAGAGGTAAGAAGGTAGGAACGTTATATTTATCTACCTATATTACTAATTCATTTTTACATTATCTACTTGATTCAGATGCATGCATGTGGCATAACCGGTTGAGCTATATGAGTTAAAAAGGAATATAGATCTTAAAGGCTAAGGGTAAGTTATCAAATTTGAAAGATTTAGATCTTGATTTCTATGAACATTGTATCTTTGGAAAGCAAAAGAGAGTGAGATTTCACAAAGTTGGGGTAACTAAGAAGGAGCAAAATTGGAGCTTGTACACTCAGATGTGTGGGGACCAGCTCAGGTAGCTTCTCATGGAGGATCTCAGTATTATGTTACTTTCATTGATGATGCTACAAGAAAGGTATGGGTTTATTGTATTAAACGTAAATATGATGTTTTTGAGACTTTTAAAAGATGGAAATTCCTTGTTGAGAATGAATCAAATTCTAAGTTAAAGTGCTTTAAATCGACAATGGTGGTGAATGTTGTAGAAGAAGGCTTTCAATTATTATTGTTCAGTGAATGGAATACGTAGAGAAAGAACGGTTCCAAGAACACCACAGGAGAATGGTGTTGTAGAAAGAATGAATATGACAAACATGGAACGTGCTAAAAGTATGAGGATACATTCTGGATTTCCCTTATAGTTTTGGGCAAAAGCAGTTGATACAACGGTTTATTTGATTAACCATGGGCCTTCAAGTTTAATAGATGGAGGAATACCAGAGGAAACTTGGATTGGAAAAGAGGTATATATTTCTTTTCTTAAAGTTTTTGGTTCAGAAGCTTTTGTGCATGTTGATAAGGAAAATAGGAAAAATTTGGATGCAAAATCTAAGAGATGCACTTTCATTGGTTATGGATCTGGTGATTTCGGTTTCTGTTTTTAGGATTTAGAGAATTCTAAAATTATTAGGAGTCATGATGTTGAATGGAATGAAAATAAAATGTACAAGGATCAAATTTTGGTACCCAAGGATGAACCGGTTGAGAAGTTTGTGAATGAAAATGAACTCTTGAATTTAAAAGAATTACCAATAGGGTTACACAGTAACCGTGTCGGTTGACCCCTAATCGACACCGGTCAAACGAACCGGTATAGGTTATAGAAGATCCAAACCAGCCTCGGTTAGTATAACTGGTGTCGGTTAGAGATGATGGCGGCGGTCACATCGTCCGATTTGGATAGGAATGTCCAAGAGGTCCAGATTGAGCCTCTGGTACCCCAAACTCATGTGAGAAGGTCACAAAGGGTAAGTAAACTTCCAGAAATATTTACACGTTCTCTATTTTATTTATTATTGACTGATAATGGTGAACTAGAGAGCTTTGAAGAAGCAATGCAGGATAAGACCCACGTCTGTGGGAGCATGGCGTGGATGAGAAGATGAACTCCTTATAATAGAACTACACATGGAATTTGGTTAAGTTGCTAGCATGTAAGAGAACATTGCAGAACAAGTGGGTTTACATGATCAAGGAAGAAGAGGGTGGACAAAAAAGATACAAGGCAAGACTTGTAATAAAGGAATTTACACGAAATGCAGGTATTGACTTTGGTGAAATATTTTCTCTTGTTGTTAAGATAACTTCTATTCATATTGTATTGAGTTTAGTTGCATTAGAGGATCTACATTTAGAGCAACTAGATGTAAAAACGATTTCTTCATGGTGATTTGGATGAAGAGATTTATATGCAGCAACCACTTGGGTATGAAGTCAAGGGTAAGGAGAAATTAGTGTGCAGGTTGAAAAAGAGTCTATATGGGCTCAAACAAACTCCAAGACAATGGTACATGAGGTTTGATAGTTTTATGCAAGAGCATGGTTACTTGAGATGTGAATCTGACCATTGTGTTTATTTCAAGAAGCTTGAAAATGGGAGCTATATTATTTTGTTACTGTATGTGGATGATATGCTTATTGCAGGATCTAGTATGTAGGACATTGATGAGCTTAAGAGAAAACTAGCTCACACATTTGCTATGAAGGATTTAGGAGCTACAAAAAGAATCCTTGGTGTAAATACACAGAGATAGGAAAAACAAGAAATTGTATTTGTATCAGGAGGATTATATCTACAAGGTGTTAGAAAGGTTCAATATGCAGAATGAAAAACCTGTTAGCACACATATGGCTGGACACTTCAAATTGAGTAAATATCAGTGTCCATCATCACATGAGGAGGTCAAATACATGACACGAGTGTCATATTCTTCAATAGTTGGGAGTCTCATGTATGTTATGGTTTGTACCAAACTAGACATTACAGACAGAAAGTTAGTGGTGAGTAGATATATGGCCAATCCAAGAAAGAGCATTGTATAACAGATCCAATGGATACTTAGGTATTTGAAAGGGACATCTAGTATGCAAGTTATGCTATGGAGGTTCGAATATTTCTTTATGTGGCTATGTTGATTCGGATATGGCTGGAGATCTGGATGGTAGGAGAAGCACTACTGGATATATTTTCACAGTAGGTGGGACGACAGTTAGTTGGATTTCAAGATTGCAGAAGGTTGTGGCTTTGTCTACTACAAAGGCAGAGTATGTTGCAGCTACAGAGGCTAGCAAAGAGATGATATGGATGAGTAGGTTCATGGAAGAGTTGGGAAAGAAGCAAGGTGATTGTAAATTGTTTAGTGACAGTCAAAGTGTAATTCATTTGGCAAAGAACTCAATGTTTCATTCGAGAACGAAACACATTTAGTTGAGGTATCACTTCATACAACAAGTATTGGAGGATGGACAATTGAATATGGAAAAGATTCATACGAGCAAGAACCCTGTAAATATGCTAATAAAGCCATTAGCAAAGGAGAAGTTAGAGCTACACTCCAGATTCATTGGTCTTTAGTTTGAGATTTGAAGAGGAAGAAACAACGCTAAGGATCCAAGAATGATGTTGTACAAGTATGGTGCAATAATTAATCTCCAAGTGTTATATTGTTGAGTTTTGGAGCTCAATTACTTCAGTTTAGCATGCAATGGAAACTTGTTGGAAAATACAGTAACCGTCATCGGCTATGGGGTAACCAAGATCGGTCACCAGGGGACCGACATTGGTTAGGCAAGGAAGGAACCGACATCGGTTAGGGCTAACCGGCATCGGTTACCTATGCGAGGATATTTTAATTAACTCTCGGAATTAGATCTATTTTTAGCATTAAAGTATATCTATTGATTGTAATTGCATGGCTAAGTGCCCTAAGTCTATAAACGACTATATAAGCATAAAGCTAGGGTTTATAAGTAAGAGATTAACAAGAATTAGAAAGAACTCAAAAAGTTGGTGAGAGAGAATTCTTGGTGATGAAGCAAAAGCTTGAGGAAATAAAGTATTGTACATCTGAGAGGTGTGGAAGATTGTAAATCTTCATTGTATATCTTGTCAAAGCTTTGGATAATAGATTGACTTGTTTCTTGGTGGACTGAGTCCACACTTAGTGAACCACGTTAAATCTGATGTTGATTTATGTCTTTTTTTTTTGTATATTTCTTACCGTAGAATATCCACTTTTATTTACATGTATGCTTAGATCGACATATTTTTGTACAACCAAAGGTGTTAACCCCAACATAATTTTGATCCACAACCTCACCGGTCTCCATGGTAGTTCGAGTCACTATTGTTGCTCCTTCATGCCGAAAGGGTGACTGGTGTCATAACTCAAGTTGCAAGATGAATCAATTCTTGAAAGTGGTTGGAATGAACTCAGTGGATGCTTTGGAGTCAAAATCATATAAGGTTTCACCTCTGAACTCCAACTTTTGCTCCTAAGGCGAAAAAGGCAAGCTCTGTGTTCTAATTTTGCATTGGGATGATGACATCAACATCACTTAAAGGCTTGAGTACACTTTTGGACCCTGTCTATCCCTTGTCCCTTGGTACAAGGGGACATGACAGACACAAAAGTGCACTCCCCCTATGCATGTTATTTTTCATCACTTAAGACTTGTGACTTGGGTTGTTAGGTGAGCATAATGCAAAATTAGACCCCTTCCTCATGTTGTGGAACCCTTAGCACATTTTTCAAGGTTGAGTGTCCCCTTTTCTTTGTCCCAAGGTGCAAGGGGACATGAGGGACAAAAAAGTGCAGTCCCCTTCCATAGGCTTGTTTTCGTCACTTAAAAATCACAAGTTGGAGTGTTAGAAGTGCAAACTCAAGCTCAACTCAAAATTAGTCCCTCTCCTCATGATGCATGTATCCATGCAACATTTTTGATCTGTTTCTCTCCCTTTTATTTTCCCCCACAACTAAGGTGACAAGAGGGACAAAAAAATTTGCTCCCCGCCCCTCTCTCAATTAGCCCCTGGACACATGCGAAACCACTATTGAGCCCCAAGAGCTAGTTTTTAGCCCCCTTCATCTCTCTTTCATGATACCCCTTGGTGACACTTGTCCCGATTAGATGTAAAGTGAATTATAGTGTCCCTCTTGTCCCCTTGCCCTTCTTGTCCCCTACTTTTTGGTTGCAACTCCACATCAACCCCATTCGACCCCTGGTTAAGCCTAGTTAGGTTAAACATGAGTTAAGGTGTGCAATGTGAGAGAGAAAGGTTGAAATCAAGGACTTAACCATTTTCATGTTTTCAAATGCATATTTTCCCTCCCTAAGCTCACTCTCCTTGTTATTATGCTATTGGAATGTGCCTGAGACCTCATATACTAAAAATGGAAAGTTGTTCATATCTCCCAAACCCCTTGTCTATTTTCCATGAGATTTTAATAACTCCTTCTCAAAACATCCTTCAAATGATTCTAACCTTGCATCCAATGGTGTTCTACATTATTTTTAATGGTCAGATGAAGTTTCCATTTATAAAAACTCATTTTTCAAATCTACGAAGTTTTAATGATGGAAATCCTCTAAAAATTAGAGCAAAGCATCCTTGTGAAATAAAAAAACTTTTGAGACCACTCTCATTCCATTTTAACACCGAGAAGACCCACTTCTAAAAATAGTAAGTCTTACCAAGCTTCATAGTCTATAAATAGTAAGTGTTGTAAATATTCATTCTCTGAGTTGTCATTGCTCTTACATATCAAGAACACTCAAAAGTGTCAAATTAAGTAACTTGTAACTAAAAATAGACTTCCTAAATTAAGACTTACTAAAAATAGTAAGTGTCGGGATATTGGTCAAGAAACAAGGATGTTGAGTTGTCCATGTTGATGAAGGAACATCCATGAATGATTGGAAAAGTTGCAGGACATCTTGGTGACTTGATGGGCCCAAAATTTCATAGTATGCAATTTCAGTTGAGTATGGGAGAATTTTCTCTACTAAGAAATTATAAAGGTCATAGACATCTTGGCTTGCCACCAATCAAATTTGGGGTTCTAAGTGATGTAGACCATGAAAGGAAAGTGATATCAAACAAGGTTTGTAAGGTTGAGCCCGATTCTCAATCATTTTCCCAAGATCTGGCATGGGGATGTGTTTGATGAGTATGATGGTGAATGTGGAGTTTCTTCTTTCCTCATTTTTAGAAGAAGACATTTTCAATGAGGAATAGGTGAACAAGAAGATGATTGGGTCTCCCGAGGTTGATTCCATCCAAGAAGGAAATATCTTGGTCATTGAGGTGAATTTTGAAGTTCAATGGAGTCACGAGGAGGGTGATGATATCCACATTCTAACTCCAACCTTGTGTTCAATTCCCTTTCTAAGAGGGGGCATCATGTGGATCACACGATGGCAAGGAACATGTTAGAATGAACTAGTGTGTGTAAAAATTGGCACTTCGACAACAGATAAACATAGGAGTGTCATGAATCTTATGAGGGTGTTGAAACATCAAGAGCTCTATTGAGAGCCAAGACATTGAGGAAATGGTCATGAGAAGCATGATAAGAAAGGATCATAATACCTTATAACAAATCAGCCAAGAAATATTCCATTAGTTGTAGCATTCATCTCAACAATGAAGGAGTTCATTGAGAGAAATTTCTTCATCAACGGAAGCTTCTTTATCTCTAGATGTATCACTTCTCTCTATTATTCTCTCTCCTCCTCCTTCTTACATTCTATTTCTTCATTAGGAATATATTTTTTGTATTTTTTTCCTACTTCGAGTGTCTTCTAATTTTGCATTATAAAAGTCCCTTCTTAAAAAAAAGAAAAGGACTTAATTTCATTCCTAGGTAATGTGAAATATCACAAGTGGTGGGAGGATGAAAAGTCACATGGGGAGTTAGAGACATATTTATAGGCTATAAATTGGGATGACATCCCCATTCCAAGGGTTAACAGCTTGTTGGTTATTAGTTGTTGGATTTTGTTTCACTAATACTACAAACAATAAGCTACACTCTTATATCTCCTTGTTTATGTTCTACTCTCTCTAATTTCTAACTTTGCAAGCATTGTAACCTTGTACAACCAAGAAGGAACTTTGTGTCTTAGATTAATGAATCCATATAACTTTGTGTCTCAGATTTATTAGTGTTGGTATTGCTTACACAATTGATTTCTTCCTATTGAATGTGGACCTACTCTAGCTAATGTGTGTAAAATCTATAAGTCTAATCACAATATTAATGTGTGGACCCACTCGCTAATGTGTGTGTACTTATCATTGGATATGGATATATGCTCTCTTCCGTGATGATGAAGGTCATGGAAATATTAACTTACAATAAAGCAATCTTGAGGCGATGAGTGGTGCAAACCATGAAGAAAAAGGGATATTAAATAACTTCTTGGTAGGTAAGTCCCAAGTTTCTAATCATGTTCTCAAAATCCAACATGAATATTTGTTTGATGAGTATGATTGTGAATATGAAGCTTTCTCCTTCCTATTGGGAGAGGATGAATTTTTCAAGAAGGAATTCATAAATGATAAGGTGTTTGACTCTCATGAGGTTGAATCTACTCAAGAAGGAGGTATCTCCATCATGGAGATGAATTTCAAAGCTCAAGATGAGGAAAATGATGATTTCCATATTTCATGCCCAACCTTGTGTTCATTCTCCTTTCAAGAGGATGAAGCACTATGCACATCACACCATAGTGAGAAGCGAGATAAAAAGTGATTCAATGTGTGCAAAAGGAAATTATTAAATTTAAAACATCGAGAGGCTTGTGGTAGCATTAAATCTCTTAAAATATATATCGAGAACCAGCTCATAGAGACCATGGCCATGAAGCAGATAACAAATAAAGGTCAAATACCCGTCAAAGACCATAAGCATTGGTGTGAAAATGGTGAGATTGATATGATGAAGAATCATTCTGTAGCATCCGAGAAAATGAAAAATGAGAAATCAAAAGCATGGTTAAATTTGATAATGGATCTGCAACCGCAAATATAATGTCAGAGAAACAAAGTAAATGAGCTATCTGAGTGGAACCCTACTTGCAAGGATAGTCATGTAAACTTTCACAAGAAATTAATAAAGGGGTAATACTTTCTTGAGCCAATCAATGGGTTCGCAGAACGAATTCATTTGGTGTTAACCGTGCACATGTAAACATTTAGAGTAGAATCAGTGCTACAAGGAAATCGTGTTGTTCCCTGCATGTACCATAATTGATTTAGGAATGTTGTGTTGTGTGTTTCCTTTTCTATTATGTGTTCATGTTGTTTTTCCCTTGGTTATGTTAGTAGCTTTGCTAGTTGTCCAATACGATGACTCATAAGGCATTGGTCTGCTCCTCCACAAGATTCATGAGGTTTTCCATTACCCTTACGGTCTAATGTTCTCGATTTAGAGCCATTTATTGTCATGCCAAATGTATAGCATGTAAAATTTAAAATTTTAATCATGACAACTTAACCCACCATTTGAAAACCTCTCCCGATCATTGTGAACCCTTCCTCTAGCCAACCCATCATCTCACGCAATCCCTCTAGGTCTATGTCATCCTCATTATGTCTGAGAGGAAAGTTCTAACATGGTTTTCAAGTGTGTTTCATGTGCAGGGGAATGGATCCAAGTTGATTTCACAATGAGACTAAGCTCCGAGGTGGAATAGTGCTCTCTAGTGTACTAAATTGGTTATTATTAGCCATATTGCAACATGAGGACATCCCCCACAAGCTAACTAGAAAGGCTCAACCCATATGATATTTGTGTAGGAGAGAAATGAAGTGATCCAAGGTAGTTTAGGGTAAATTTTAATAACAAATGATGTCAGGAACAATTCAAGCAAACCTGGGTTATTTAGGGTATAATGAATGAAAGCTTCAATAGAGAAAGTCACCTTGTTTTGAATATTCTGGGAGTTCCATGAGGAGTTATAATCTCATCAAATAGTCAATGTAAATATATTTGATTCCCCTACATGATAGATCTATTAATTTTAATCCTATACCCCACTTCTCTCCATGGTATTCTCGGGTCACTATTGTTTCTCCTTCATGCCGAAAGGGTGGTGGTGCCACAACTTAAGTTGAAATTTGAATCAAGTCTTGAAAGTGGTTGGAATGAACTCATTTTATGATTTGGATTCAAAATTATATAAGGTTTCACCTCCGAACTCCAACTTCTTCTCCACAGAAAAAGGCAAGCTCTGTGTTCTAATTTTGTATTGGGATTCTTACATTAACATCACTTAAAGGCTTGAGCGCACTTTTGGACCATGTATGTTCATTTTCCTTTTCCCTTTGTGCAAGGGGACATGAGGGAAACAAAAGTGCACTCCCCTATGCATGTTCTTATTTCGTCACTTAAGACTTGTGACTTGGGTTGTTAGGTGAGTATAATGCAAAATTAGACCCCTTCCTCATGTTGTGGACCCCCTTGGTGCATTTTTAAAGGCTGAGTGTCCCCTTTGCTTTGTCCCAAGCTGAAATGTCACATTGGGGAAAAAAAGTGTGCCCCCGTTTGGAGTGTTATAAGTGAAACTCAAGTTCAACTCAAAATCAGTCCCTCTCCTCATGATGCATGCACCCATGGTGCATTTTTGAGATATTTATGTCCATTTTATTTTTCCCAACACCCAAGGGGAAAAGAGGGACAAAAAAGTGCGCTCTCCCTCTCTCAGTTAGCCCTCGGACACATGTAAAATCATTTTTGAGCCCCAAGAGCTAGTTTTCAACCCTCGTCATCTCATTTTCATGAAACCCCTTGTTAACACTTGCCTGATTTGATGTAAAGTATATTCTAGTGTCCCTCTTGTCCCCTTTCCCTTCTTGTACCTTATTTTTTAGGGTGCAACTCCACATCAACCCCCATCTGACCCCTGGTTAAGCCTAGTTGGGTTAAACATGAGTTAAGGTGTGCAATGTGAGAGAGAAAGGTTGAAATCAAGGACTTAACCATTTTTCATGTTTTAAAATGCATATTTTCCTCCCAATATTACTCTCCTTGATGTTACACTTTGTAGAGTGTGCCCGAGACCTCGTATACTAAAAATGGACAGCTTTCTCATATCTCCCAAACCCCTTGTATGTTTTCCATGATATTTTAACTACTCATTCTAAAAAATTACCTTAAAAGGATTCTAACCTTGGATCCAATGGTGTTCTACATTATTTTTAATGGCTAGATGAAGTTTCCATTAATAAAAAATCAATTTTTATATCTACTGGAAATCCTCAAAATTTTGGAGCAAAGCATCCTTATGAAATAACAAAAAAATTAGACCACTCTCATTTTGTTCCGACACCAAGAAGACCCACTTCTAAAAATATTAAGTCTTACCAAGCTTCATAATCTATAAATAATAAGGATTGCAAAATTTTATTCTCTGAGTTTTCATTGCTCTTTGCTTATCAAGAACATTCAAAAGTGTCAAATTAAACAACTTTTAACTAAAAATATGCTTCCTAAATCAAGACTTACTAAAATTAGTCTTGTGTCGAGGATATTTGTTAAGAAGCAAGGATGTTGAGCTTCCCATGTTGATGAAGGACCATCTAGTAGTGATTGGGCTAGTTGCGGGACATCATGGTGACTTGATGGACCCAAAATTTCATAGTATGCACTTTAAAGCTGAATATGGGGGCAATTTCTCTACTTGGGAATGATAAAGTTCATTAACATCTTGGCTTGCCACTAATCAAACTTGGGATGATAAGTGATGTGGATCATGAAAGGAAAGTGATATCAAATAAGGTCTGTAAAGGTGAGCCCCGATTCTTAATCATCTTTTCAAGATCTAACATGAGGATGTGTTTGATGAATATGATGGTGAATGCGGAGTTTCTTCTTTCCCCATTTGTAGAAGAAGACCTTTTCAATAAGGAACAAGTGGACAAGAATGTGTTTGGGTCTCCCAAGGTTGATTCCATCCCAAGGAGATATCTTGATCGAGAAGGTGAATTTTGAAGTTCAAGGGAGTCACAAGGAGGAAGGTGATGATCTCCACATTCCAACTCCAACCTTGTGTTCAATTCTCTTTCTAAGAGGAGGGACATCATGTGAATCACACCATGGAAAGGAACATGTCAAAATGAACTAGTGTGTGTAAAATATTTCCACTTGGACAACAGGTGAACACAAGAGCATCATGAAGCTTATGAGGGTGTTGAAACATCAAGATATCTATTGAGAGCCAAGGCATTGAAGAAATGGTCATGAGGAGCATGACAGGAAAGGATCACAAGCCCTTATAAGAAAAGCGGCCAAGACAGATTCCACCAGGTTTTAGTATTCATCTCAAGAATAAAGGAGATCATCAAGAGAAATCTCTTCAACAATGGAAGCTTCTTTATCTCTGGATTTATCACTTATCTCTCTTCTTCTTTCTCATCCTCCTCTCTCTTACATTCTATTTCTTCATTGGGAATGTAATTTTTGGATTTTTGTCCTATTCACTTAAGTGACTTCTAATTTTTCATTGTAAAAGTTCCTTTTCAAAAATAAGAAAAGGACTTAATTTCATTCTTAGGGAATGTGAAAGGTCACAAGTGGCTAGAGGGATAAAAAGTAACATGGGGTAGAGATGAAGAGACATCTTTGTAGGCTATAAATTGGGATAGTCTCTCCATTCCAAGGGGTTAGCCATTGTTGATTGTTGTTAGTTGGATTTTTTTCACTACTACTACTACAAATAATAAGATACATTCTTCTATCTTCTTTCCTATGTTCTTCTACTCTTTCTACTTTGTAAGCATTGTAATCTTCTAAAACTAAGAATGAAATTTGTGTCTTGGATTAATGTATCCATATAAATTTGTGTCTCCAATTTATTAGTTTTTCTATTGCTTACATGATTGATTTATTCCTATTGAATGTGGACCTACTCTGGCTAATGTGTGTGAAATATGTAAGTCTACTCACAACATTAACCCCTCTCTCCATTTCCCCATCTCCTCTTTACCTCTCTTCAAAGAAAATTCCTCCCTTGTACATTGTACAAACATGTTGCCATATGTTTACTAGAGTTTTTATTGTGTGATCCCCACCTTACGTCCACCCATAGCTTTATTTAGTATTTATATTTAATAAATGGGAGCCTCCCCATACCTAAGAAGGAGGGGCCTAACCCTATGATCATTGGTGAAAACCACTAATATGCCTTGTAAAAATTATTTCACCAACGAAATAAAATTGATAAATGAAAAAAAATGAAATGATATACATGTTCAGGAGCCCAAGGGGACCAAGTTGTGGTGCAGGGTTGTGGGTGATTTTTGATTGTTGATGGTGTCTTAGTTGATTTGGAGTTTTTCGCATCGCAGCTCAGTTGTGGACGTGATAGCTTAAAATCACAGAGAAGTTGCAAACCAGTCATGGACACAATAACAACACTATTAAAAATATTAAATCCACTATTTCACGAACTTCATGGTGTCCAAATGCTTCACTTTCTCCTTTAATAATACTGTGAATATGCATATGCAAATAATAGCTAAAATTGTAAAAGAAACCAAGAGGGGTGAAAGGAGAATATAAGTGTGATTTTATAGATTTATGTTACATAGAAGATTGAGATGGATATGGGTGGAATGTGCATAAAGAGGTGAAATGATAAAGATCTATTATGCATAAAAAGTGCAAATAAGTAGGTGAAGTGGGTAAAAGTAAATGTGAGCGGGTGAGGTTGAATAAATGAGAGTATACGATGACAAGCTAGGATGACATGTCTCAAATCAAAAAAAATTATTTTTAAGGTTTTTATGGGAATATTTAATAGTTAGGATTTATTTTCGTTTAATATTATTATTATATTTGTAGCTTAGTAGGATTATGCGCAAGGTGTTTTTTCTATTGTCTACACTTCCTATTCCTTTCCTACGAGCTTTAATCCATTTAGCTAATCAATTCCTTACAAAATTTTCCATCAATATTGGGTACAAGGTAGGATATCATCAAACTTCCAAGAGGTGAAAAGAATTTAATGAGCCCATTAGTGACCATGTTTTATGATACAAGACTATGCTTACTAAATGAACAACATCTTAGTTGACAATGAGCTCTAAGATATATTCACTCAATGTCTTCTTACATCTCTGTAAAAATCAGTTATCTTTGACACATTTTGATCTTTTGATTACTTATATCACACATTAAATGAGTGTGAGGATAAGCTCCTTGCCACGAACAAGCTCAAGTATGTTCTTAATGCTCCCAACATGTCTAATACTAAGTTTGAGGAAAACCTAATTTCAAAGGAAAATTCAATGATAACAAGAATGATGTTAAATTTTTTGTTAATGTTATATCTCAACTTACTAAGATTCAATTACAAGCTCCTCCTAGGAAATAATTCACATTATTGTTTACTTCACCCCAAATGGTCCTTAAAAAGTTGTTAGAATGCAACCTTGTATCTCACCTTTTGGTTCTAGAAGTTGATACAAGTAAGCCTCATGGTATTACAATTATCATAGATGTGTTGGCCGTTATATTAATTGATGTATCAAGCTTCATAATGTTATCCAAGCTATTATTAATGTAAATGTTGTTGAATGGGACTCACCCCTTAAGCAATATAAGCCTATTAATGATAATGCCAAGCTTAAGATTTTCAATGACTCACTTCTGATGTAGAAACTAGAAAACACACCTTGTGCATAAGGTCTCTTATTAAAAATTTAAAAAAACATCACAAAACATAATAATCCCCAAAAATAAACTAATCCCATAAAAGCAAATTAAAAATATGAAACCCCACCGAAAGATGATAAAAGACACCTCATCACTCATTTACTAACCCTCACCCACTCACATTTAATTTTGTTAATCCCACCTACCCATTTTCATGCTCAATGCACTATGTACCCTTATTATCTCACCCATCTATGCACATTGCACCCATATCTATCACAATATTCTATACACTCAAAAACTATAAAATACCACTCACCCCCATCATTCTAACCCCTTGAATCTTTGTGCACTTGATCCCATACTTGATTTTTTTCTTCTTTGCTTGCATATTTTGGTATTGCAGGTTTTAGAGAGGTGAAGGTGGATCACAAAGGATTGGTGCAACTCACAACATCACTATTTTGGTGATATTTCGGTGTAGCTGCTATTCATTCCCGCAACTTGCTTGTAACCTTCTTATGATTTTTGTAAATCACAACTGTGATAGTTTGCAAATGAGTAAGGTATACCATTCATTTTAAGAATTTATTTTCATTTTTTTGTAATAAAATGTCTTTTATCTCCTTAAATGGTTAGGGATCTGATTGAGGCAAGTCCCCTAACCAAAAAAATAACTAACATTTTTCTAAGTGTGTTTGTGTGCAGGTTATAGATTCAGATCAAAAAGTTTACCCACTTTATTCATTGAAAGAACCCATGATTGTCCTTCTCTTTTAATGGAAACATAAGCCCATTTATTTAGTAGCATTGATTTGGAGATTTTATATTGACTAACACACCTTCCAGGGTGATATAAGTATAGGTGTATAATTTGGAGACCACAAAGTGGGAACATTTTGGTTATGGGTAAATCATTTCATTTTCTCGAATGTTATAGTTTTTTTTTATGTAGGGTTTTATATTCCTTTTAGTTTGGTTTTATTTTTACCTAATATTTTGGTTGCAAATATAACACTTGGTTTTACAGATCTACTAAAAACTAAAAACAAAATTGGTCGTGAGCCAATCGCAACCATGACTACGTTGCGATTTTTCTACAAAAAATCTAACAATTTGGTTGTAGGGTAGTTGCAGATCCAATTGCTTTTTAATTTTGTTTCAAATATATATATATATAAACATTTGTTTCTTTTTAAGGGAAAGAATTGGGACATAACTTTATTTCTATTATGATACATATTGTTTGCTACATATGCTCTTCCCTTTCTCCTTTGGGTAATCTTGGAAATCAAGTAGCTTCGGCATTTTTACTTTTATGTTGTGTACAACATTGAGGTTAGTACTCGTAGTGGTGTTT
This sequence comes from Taxus wallichiana var. yunnanensis, assembly GCA_018340775.1. Taxonomy (NCBI): domain Eukaryota; kingdom Viridiplantae; phylum Streptophyta; class Pinopsida; order Cupressales; family Taxaceae; genus Taxus; species Taxus wallichiana. The sequence goes on from CM031238.1 coordinate 347,507,961, forward strand.
GGTATTTATGGTGTCTCTAGGTCACACTTACGGGTGAATCTATTTTGATTGACCTACTACACTTGCTTCTTCCTAACACAAATTCAACAATGACATCTATGGAATCGACCTTATAAATCATTGGGGAGAAATGAGGACACATCGTACACATTTATTCCCCCATTTCCCACCATCATTAGTCATTATTCTTAAAACCCACAGGTTTGTGACATCATCGGCTTACGTACGAGGGACCCTTTATTGAGTGATGAGTCTCTTTCATGTACCATTTACGGTATATCAAAATATGTATCTTTATTGGAGTAATAAGTGTCAATTTAATATATATTACATCATATTACATTTACATTTCAAAACAACAAAAAATTCAAAAACTAGCCACCTTCCAAAAACATACTTTTCAACCACATACACTCACTTCTCAATTGCATCTGCAACTATTCCTGACATTTAACACTATTTCCCTGAATTTATACATCATTTGTACACTTTTGACCATTTTCATATTTTTCCCAGACGGTAGCCATGGTGACTATCCTCTCGATTTTCCATCATTCACATTTCTACACTCTATCATTATTAAGATCCTTTCTACATCACTTTTCCCATTTTCTTCCATTCTAGGCATCCCGCTTTCTTTGGTACCTTACATGCTCTAGTTTTCCCCTTATGCACTCCGGTCCCTTACATGATATGGTCTACCCCTTACGTGCTTTAGTCCTTTGCATGCTTCAGCCCCTTCCTTACATGATCAATTCCATCATTTTCTCCATCTCCTCATTTCATTCTACTCACAAGCATGACCATATTACGACCACCTTACAACCTTCATGCAACCACCCCGAAACCTATGATCAATACCTTTCTTATCTTGTCACCCCAACTCTACCACTAGAACTACTAGACACATCTCCACTCACTATGCTTCCTAGTCACTTCGACTAGGAAAATTCTCCTTATTGTTTGCTACCTCTCCACCGATCGGGCCTTTGCTCACGTATGCCTTCCACAACCATTGCGCCTCCTCCTTCCCCTACCCTTCAACCTTCTCTTGCATCTCCTTCAATATGACATCCCACTATGTGGCGGCACCTTCAAAGCCATCCACCTTGCGCATCACCATCATTTGGACTTCACCAAGCCTTTTTCAATCTGTCACATTTAGCTTTTGTTGCTTCCTTCTTCTCACTAATTTATTGCAAAATCCTCTCACATTCGGATTTGTTTGTCAAACAATAAGGATTGAAGTTTCTTCAATTCTAACTCATCCTCGATAATGTGCACATTTAGTATCATTGATATATCCTGAAAGTTAGCAAAAATCATTTCAACCTTTCGTGTGGCTTCCTTCAATTTTGCGCTAAGTGTTTTGTATTCTTCTAACATTTGTTCCACGTTAGATTTTTTTTTTAAGCACTTGCTTACTATTCTACTATAGGCCCTTGCCCATTATTCACCTTTACCAATAGTAGATGTAACAGTTCCTCCAAGTAATCTATCTCTATATTGTGATATGGTCTAGCCTTTGTTATATCATCTAAACACGTGTACTCAATATTATTTATAAGGACAGTTGTTTTATTATATACACTAGCCACCTTCTTCTTTGCATCCATCGATCCTCTCGAAAATCATTGATTCTTCATGTCTTTCCTTTCTATACATTTTTTCATTCTCATATTTCGGCTCTTTGTTAATGTTCCTTCTTCCTACTTCAGCGGCCATTTTTTTAAGGCATTACATGTTTGTTCATCAGACAACCGAGTTGAGTCTACCACTTTATAGACCCTTGTTGGGTCCTTCTTTCCGCATAAGTCAAATATGGACTCCTTATTCACCTCAAACTCATTTTCCTCCATGTGTGTTTGTAATTCCCGTGGAGGGCATTTTTCTTGTGCATGGATGGGCCTCGGGCTTATCGAACATTTCCCAATAGAATAGGTCTTTAGTGGGCACCGAACTCTTAAATGTTTCCCTTAGAAGCTTTATCACATCATCAATGTACAACATCTATGGGGTACTAAAAGATTCTCGCCTTGACCTCCTTCCTCTCATGCGCCTCCTTTGTGATGTCTCTTGTGCAATATGTTGAGCATGTGATGTTTACTCCCTTGTGTCTTGCCCCTCTCCACTTCTTTACTCATGTGTAGCTTTGTTATTGCACACTTCTTCATGCTCTTCTTCACACTCTTCCACATTCTCTTCCTCACGCTACTCTTCATGTTCATGCTCTTCATCCCGGACTTCTTCTTCATGTTGTTGCTCTAGCCTTTTTGATGTTTTTCTTCATACATGGGTTATTCCAAGTCTTCTTCATCATCGAAATTATGAATGATATTGGGATTCTCCTCCTCTTTTGGACTTGGTTTATGTGCATGTTTTTCTTGAGACAACTAAGGGGTGCATGAGGTGCTTTCTTATCTTCTTCGCTTTTGCATGCTTTTCCTTGCGCCATAGTCCAATGCAAATTTTGCCTCATCTTCCTCCTCTTCTTCTTCTTCTTCTTTCTCTAGAGGAGTGGAATCATGCCTGTGCTTTGGTATCTTCATAGTTGTCTTCCTCAAAGGTCTTAAAGCTCAAGGTGGCACACATCAACCACTTTCCCATATTTGAGATTTGATCATAGATAAATATAGACCCCGTAAGCCTCCATGTCAACCGTTAGTGTCATAATGGGATTTAGGTCCATATTATCTAATTCCATGGTTTCAACATATGGTGCATTTGATTCATAACCATATTTCTTGCATAAGTTATGTTAGTCTCGATTCTACCCTTTCTCGTGTTTAACTTCAAATGTTGGGCATCCTTTATCTTGTACACCGCACTTTTGAAATACTTTACAGTTGAATGCAAATGTGAGTTTGCACTGTGGCCCCATCTCTTCATTACTCAGTAAGAACTGTCAAGGCTAACATGGTGCATTACTATAAACTCTACCTACCCATTCAATACCGATGAAACCCTCACAGACACATGCCACTCATTTTCAAAGGCATCGTGCATTATTTTATACTAATTATCCAAGCATGTCTTGTATGGATTTGAAATTCACAAGTGTACTTGGTGAACCGATATGCCGAGGATTCTTCTTGATAAAATCCTCTCATATGGTTTCATCCAGAATCTTATCTCCCAAAACATGATTAGAAAAATGATAGACCCCAAGTAATTTTCTCTCCTTTCTCTATTTGGGTCTTTGCTTCATCTATGATTCCCTTAGCTATAAATAGGGCAATGTTATATTGGTCATGTGTGCCATCTTGTGTGTAATATGCCAAAAATTATTCACCTCTATCCATCTTTTAGAGGTTCCGAATTTCAACTCACTAGACGTGCAACCACTCACAGTTCCTAGGTCATTAATGTGTGATATGTTGAATGTGTGAATTACCCTTTGGTATTACATTTTTTTGGTTTTTTCCTCTATCGCTACCTCATTACATAGGTCCAATATTATCTCATCTCCATTATCATGCAACCCATTTACTCTGTGGTCAATGTCATAGTTAAGAAAATCCTTCTACTGCGAAGTAGAAGTAATATTTTGACGCTTGATCTAAGTACAAGTGTATGGGATTTCCAAAGAATGGTAACTCATATAATTGTAGAACCCCCACACTTTCCAAGGTTTTGTGCACATTTTCATAAAAGACTATCTAACCTCTTGGAGTCCGCCACTCATCTTTTTCTACACATCATTCTTTATGTTTGTTTTGTGACCTTACGCACAGTGGTTATACTCACTAATATTGCATTTCCATAGTTGTGATGCCCATGGTTTTTCCACAACCACTTCTTGTAGATATTGCATTTCAATAAACCATTCATCCCGATATTCTTTTGTGGTCTTCTTGGTTCTTGGTGCTTTCTTTGGCATCATTTTTCTCATGTATAACATTCGCAATTGTTCAACTTACAAACTTTTATTCCCTGGTGGAGAATCCTCATTTTTTCTTATTCAATCCATGTTTACGTCAAGTATTTCACCCCTGTCAAACAATCACAATCCAATTTCATGTCCTAGCCCAATCCTACAATCACTATGTGCCCTAACCTTATAAATTCTTCCTTATCAAACCCTAGCTCCAAAACTCAACTTATCAACTCTTCTTCCAAACCCTTCACATAACTTCAACTTCTCCTAAGGAGCTCTCATTATGTTTTTGAAGGTTTTATGCTCAATTTCTTTCTTTACACTCTGGTTTGCACTAGTTTGCACTTTTTCACACTTCACACTTTATTCGCATAATTAAGAAGAGCTCTTTCATGCACTATTTCTCAATAGAAAGGTAAGAATGACTACTCTTCATCATCCTTTTATAGATTTTATATTTTTGAATGCATTAAATGTGCTCACCTACCACCACTTTTTAGATTTAAATCAAGTTTTACATTTTCCTAGTTTATTTTGTGTTTTCTCACTTTATTATGTGTTTTCCAAACCTTTTTCCATAACCTTTTGGCATGCTACAACTTCCTATACTACATAACCTTTTGCACACATCCTCCTACACCACACACATTATTCCTCTATGTCACTTTCTTAATAGTTCTCCTTGTTGTGTTGTCTCCCTCACGTTATCCTACCTTTATGCCAACATTACTTCACAAAAGAAATAACTCTTCACACCTTTGAGTAAGTTCACCATCAAAGTGTGTCTTTCATATATGAATAGTCTAATCCTCGACCAATAACACATGTATGTGCAATGATATTTATATGTCATCCTTTCCCTTTTACCCCACACTAAAAGCATGTGCGGTCCTCTGTGCATCAAGCTAAAATAAAGATCATCAATTCATGCTCGTGAACACACTTATTACAACAAGATAACAAAAGAAAAAACTAAAAGAGAAACCTAAACTAAATGGAAATACTATCTTATTGAAACCATAATAAAGGAACCTTATTTATAGTAGGGCTTCAACCAACTCCCATTAAAGTAACCAATAAACATGGTGTCATCCAACGCTTATAACAAAAAAGCTCCAGATTCCAAGATCTTGGTTACTATAAATGGTCCCAACAAATGCACTTTGAGATTTCTGGGTTGCGTGCAAATTTTGAATCATATAAAAGCACCATCCCACAAACCAAAAAATACTTGTTCTTAATATGTTTTTCATGTCGGGCCTTATGTTTTCCTTTTTCTATTTTCTGACTCCATCGGGCAATAGTGTTTCATTCATCCAATTGTATTAATTTGTCAATATTCTCCTTTACTACTTTCTCAAAGTAAGAAGTCTTGCATGCACAATACCCAGGGAGGGTAGTATGAATTCTACAAAAAAACTTACCTTCACTCCAAACACCAACTAAAATGGTGTGGCCTTATTCAACCTCTTGTATTTAGTTTTGTATCTTATAAAACTATTGATACTATTTCATCCCAATCCTTTTATATTACATCATAGATTTTTTTGTTAATGTGTGTCCCAAGATCTTATTGAAGGCATCTGCAATACCATTAGCTTGTGGGTGATAGGTGTTCTTATGGTGAGCAACCATAAACTCTGCTAAAAATATTCTAATTGTACCATTCAAAAATGAGTTCTCCTATCACTAGTAAGGCTCAATGGACAACCATACCTACTAATAATGTTCTCCCATAAAAATCTTGTTGTTATGGCTGCAGTAGAATCCTTTGTGGGCATTGCTTCTGCCCACATTTTTAAATACTTTGTGTATGTGATGATGTAGCACATTCTGTCCTCCACATTGTTGGTGTTATTGGGCCAAAAATTCAATTTCCCACTTCTCAAAAGGCTCTACGCTTGTTATGGGTTGCAACGACATCTCATCATGGTGTCCTAGTTTTCCTATTCTTTGGAAATGATCACAGGTTTTGACAAAGGCCTTAATATCCTTGTAGAGTGTCTCCCACCAAAGTCCTACTAAAATTATCTTGCATGTTGTAGCGTCACTTACATAATGTCCTCCAACAATCTATACATACGCTTCTTCCATGATGGCTTTGTACTCATGCTTCGAGACACACCTATGTAAGACTTCATCTAGACCCATCTTGTATAGGTCTCCTCTCGAATAACCAGGTAGGGTGATGTGCGAATGGTGAGTTGCTTCTTCGCAAAAGTATTCATTCACTCAGGCACAACTCTTATGCACAAGAATAATGTGATACACACACTGTAATCTAAATAGTTGGGCATCTATCATAGTTTCTTCTATGTTATTTGTGTCCTCACCATATTTTATTGGTGACAAATGATTCGGTCCCAAATTTCTTTTGCCATGTTTGAAGATGACTAAAAACTCAAATTATTAGAATAAATGGATCAAACGATAGATGTGCCTTTGTAATACTTGGATTGTTTACCGATACTTAAGTTCCATATGATCAGTGTATAATATAAATGGTGTTGCTAGTAAATATTGTCTAAATTTATAAAGCACCTAAACCATTGACAATGCCTCATGCTTCGTAGTTGTATAATTATGCTCACTAGTTTGACTTCTTGCTCATGAAAACAAATAGGGTGGTTCACATTACCCACCCTTGGCTGAGCCAATCATGCTCCAATGGTTGTTCCGAAGCATCAACATACACATGAAATGGTAGATTCGAAGGAAAACATAAAATGGGTGTAGTTATTAGTCTCTCCTTAAATGTCTTAAATGCTTGTTGTTATGCGTCCTTCCAATAGAAATTTCCTCTTGCCCTTAGAAAATCCTCCAATGGCACAAAAATCCTAACATACCCATTAATGAATTTCTGTAGTATCCTATATGCCCAAGAAATCCATGCACTTCATTTTAATTGGTAGGTTCCTCAAAACCAAATATGATTTACTACTTTTCTTGGATCAACCAACAGATTTCTTTGTAAATGATGTACCCAAAAAGTGTACCAAATAGTGTTACAACGATACATTTATTAATGTTTAGGGATATGCTAAGTTATCTGCATATTTCAAACATTAGCCTTAGGAAATCACAGTGGTCCTTAACTAGACCATAAATGGTCCAATCATCCAAATAGACTTGAAGGAATTTGTGAATGAAATCTTGGCATGCTAGAATAATAATGTGCGAGAACACTTCTAGTGAATTATTTAATCCAAAATACATAACTTTGTAGTCAAAACATCCCCATTCAGTTGAAATGTTCTTTTCTCCTAATCTTCATGTGTGATCCTAACTTGTGATCCTTCCATCGTGAAGGAATAGATTTCGTGTCGTGCAACACCCTTTAGTATTTCTTCAATGAATGGTGTGGTAAAAGGATCAATGAATATGAATCATTTAAAACTCTATAATCGACACAAATTCTTATGCTCCCATATTTCTTGATGTTGATGGCCATAGGGCATAGCCATTATGATTCTTCATGGGCTCAATAATGCCCGACTTCAGCATTTTGTCAATTTCATCATTTACCTTGACATGCAAGTTAGAATTAATCTGGTAAGGCCTCTTGCACATAGGTCACACACCATCCTTGAGATTTATCTTCATCTCACCTAGTGATAGATGAACGCATTTCAATTTGTGGTATCCCCTATGGAATAGATATTGGAATTCAAGAAAAATTTCAATTATTTTTGTGACCTCTCCCTCAGATCAATAGTCACCAATTTTCACCTCCTTTAGCATGTCATCCATCCCATTTTTCACCTTTTTGGTCTTCAGTGGAACATGGTATGCACACGCTTGTTCATTTTTGGTGTATAAAACCTCATGCTCACCTTTTACATGGTTTATGTTCATATCCTCAACCTCTTCCGTTAATGAGGTAGACAAGATTCCCTTTTTCCTTCTCCTTCCTAGAAGCCCCATGAGTTGCTCATCATAATTCATCATGTTGCAAGCATTCATGCACTCGGTCATAGAGTCTCACCTTATAAAAATTTATAGTCTCTTTTTCCTTTTCATTGTCTCCCAGAGTGATGTGTTTCATTATCTGTAGAGATTCATTGACAAGGGTTTTAGTAGAAATATAATCAAATGTGTACATGATACTTGAGGTTAAATTATGTCAATTTGTTGTTTCTTTATTCAACTCCATATGTATGTATCATGCGCGAGACACATCTATGCAGTGTAGAATAGAACTTATGAACCCATAGCGATGGTGGTAGCACGTAATAACCCTTCGAGTTCTAGTTCTTCTCATAAAGTTATATGTCACCTTGAGGGGATGTCTTCCCATCATAACCTAGTATCTAGAGAAGGAAGGTTATTCTTGTCAAACCTTGTCAAGAAAGTAACTCTTATCTTGTGCCAACTAAGTAGGCTATCTCTATGTAAATCCCACCAACGCATTGTCATTCCCTTAAATTATTAAAACAACATATTTATTATATCTCCTTTATTCTACATTTGATCCTCCATTGTGCATAATAAAGACTCAAGTTTTTCCTCCCTAGTATATCTTGGTAGCGCCACTTTTCCTAGCCATATAATTGTGTGTGGCTTCATCATTATAGTTACTATTCCATGACACTCATGACCCACCATTTCATAAGTTCCATGAGACCAATTATCATAGGTAACACTAGTAGTGTCACTTACAAAAAGGGCATATCCCCTATTAATCACTCCTTCCTTTGTTGGTTCAAAATCTTCTGGAGCGCACGTTGTCTACGCGTAGATTTGATTAAGTTATTCTTCATTGAAAAGATCATTATAGGGTATAATATTGGTACCATTCCTCGGATTACTACTTGTTATTCCTCATTCTCAAAGCTGATATACCTTTGCTTGTTAAAGCGCAAGTCTGCATTATTCGCATAACACCAAGGGCATCCAAGTAGTGTCGGAAAGTTATTTGCCTCAACCATCTCTAGTACTTTGAAGTCTCCTTTGAACTTTTTTCCTTGAATCATGATGTTTGCATTATTTAAAAATCCAATGGGAATTTCCTTTTCTTATTGGCCATGTACAACACACTCAAATATGGTTGTAATGGTGGTATTCCCATTCGGTTCCAAGCATCTAGTGTCAGGATATTAACTTCCACGCTTATATCAATAAAAATGTTACTTACCAACCAACCATCTATAACTACATCTAAAATAATTTCCTTATCATACTCATGGTCATGGGGTGGAAAATTGGCATGTAATATTTGTCTATCCTCTCTATTCCTATGTACAACACTATCTCCCATAACCATTCTCCTAACAGAGGGATGATTTTCTCTTGAATAAGCATCCTACATACTTCTTTGAGGTCATCCACATCCTTTTTAGGTACCTCCATTTTTTTGGTGTTATCTCTATCTCACACTTGTTCCTTTAGGCATTGTATCTCCCCCTACAATTCTCTAATCAATCCCATGGTTTCTAGAAAAATTCTTTATGCTACCCTGGATCTGGATATTTAATTAGTTGTACATTCTCATCCTATCTGATGAGTGGCTTTGTTCTCCCTTGTTCACATGTGTGTGAGGCTTATGCGTGTAAGAACCAATAAAGTTGTTTCCTTGATACAACCAAATTTTTAGGCTACCACTATCCTTGCTAGAGTGCTCAACCCGTTTCATGGCTATTCCTCTATCCTTCTTGTTTTTACACATGTGCGCATACAAATATGGGAAGTCTTCTACTTTTTGCCCCTTTCCATAGTACATGTAATACTATTATTTTGGAACTCACATTGATAATGATTTGGTGACCCACATGTATAACACATTCCTCAACTAAACTTGCCTTCGTGACCTCCTCGGCCTCTACCACGATATCATCCTCGGTATCCCCATTATTATTGTTGTCGAGCCATTATTTATCCACCATTATTTTCATTTTATTGTTCACATCCTTGAGAGCTATTCTCTCGCATTGGTGTGGTGTAACCTCATCTCACAAGCCTCATGAATATAGTAAATCAGTCAACAATTAGTTGTATCATGGGTGTGTGTGTCACAAATCTTGCAATACATTAACACCTTATTTTGTGTAGTGCGTTGCAAAAGTGGATAGTCTCATACATCATGGTTCTTGTGAAAAAATTTTCAAGCTAAGAATAACGCACGCACACTCCTGCATGCATATCTATCCTTTATATTCCCTTATATGTCATAATATCTAGACAAAAATTACCACTGCAAGTGTCTCATTAGGAAATAAGGGATAAAATATGTGGAATAATCCCTCACGAGAATCGCAACAAAGAGAAACTAATATGCAGAAATTATTACAGATCTCAAATAAAATTGCAAAATAAAATAACACAACACAAAGAGACAATATTTAACGTGGTTCACCCAATTTGGGCTACGTCCACCAAGAATCACTTGCTCAGATTTTATTACAAGCCACCACTCTCTCAATACAATACCTAGATCCGTTTGGAGCTATGCTCAACAAACTCTACAGAATTCACAGCCGAATTCAAAACACATCTGCAATACATTTTACTTGTACATCTATCATATGCATAAGACCATATAAATAGACAACTGCTTAAGCAGTTTTACAAAACCGTGGGTATCAAAACCATGGGAAAAACCCATCCCATAAACCTATGGGTCAAAAAACTCACCCATATGAGAAAAGCACGTTTCCCGATATGTCGGGTGCATTTTTCGAGGCCAAAAAAATTTTACGCCTAAAAAAAAAAATTCGGGGGTTGCGCCCCCAACCCTGAGGATACATGAAAAGTGTATAGTACTCTTAGTGTACAATCTTCAACACTTTCACACATGAAAAATAGGCTCCACAACCTAACAATCTCCCACTTGAGACTAGTTTTCCTCTTGAGCAAGCTTCTCAACCCTTCACTAGTTTCTGTGAAGACCAACCAAAGCTGAACACAACTTTAGTTTTTCCCTTGTGACCACCTTGGTCATCATGTCTGCAAGATTTTGACTGGTATGAATCTTCTCCAACTTCAACTTCTCTTCCTCCAAAGTTTTCCTGATGAAATGGTACCTTAACTGTATATGCTTTGTCCTAGAGTGGAAAGCAAGTTCTTAGCTAGGTGTATAGCACTCTGACTATCACTATGCAGCTTACATTCCTCCTGCTTATGCCCCAACTCCTCAAGCAATTTTTGTAACAAAATCATCTCTTTGCTTTGCCTCTGTGGCAACAACATACTCACTCTCTGTGGTCGACAAAGCCACCAAAATGCTCGTAGTCGTGAAATCCAACTCACCGCTGTCCCACCTACAAGGTGTAAATATAACCTATCATGCTCCTCTCCCTTGCCTACATCTCCAGCCATATCTGAATCTACATAACCACGTAAAGTGGTGTTTGATCCATCAGACAAAATTGTCCCCATGGTCCCTCTCAAATACCGAAGGATCCACTTTATCGCTTGCTAATGCTCTTTACCTCGGATCACTCATAAATCTACTCACAGCCCCCACCGCATGGGAAATATCGTGCCTAGTGCACACCATAGCATACATCAAACTGCCAACCGCTTGATGAGTAAGGTACCTTGACATCTGGTTTCTTTCCCGCTCTATCTTGGGACACTTGCTCCTTTGATAACTTGAAATGGCTTGCCAAAGGAGTCCCAACCGGTTTAGCATCCTGCATATTAAACCTCTCCAAGACCTTCTTAATGTACTCTTCCTGAGATAAAGTCAGCTTCCGTTCCTTCCTATCCCGAGATATCCTCATACCAAGGATTTGTTTGGCTGCACCCAAATCCTTCATAGAAAATGATTCACTTAGCTGCTTCTTGAGTACTTTTATTTCCTGCATGTTTTTACCTGCAACCAGCATGTCATCAACATACAAACACAGGATAATATAACTTCCATCCTCAAATTTCTTTGTATACACACAATGGTCAGAATGACATCTGATATAACCTTGCTCCATCATGAAGCTATCAAATTTCTTATACCATTGACGTGGAGCTTGTTTCAGGCCATACAAGCTCTTCTTCAGTTTGCACACCATCTCCTCTTTACCTTTGACTTCATATCCTTCCTCGGTCCGCCGCATATATAGCTCCTCCTCCAAATCACCATGGAGAAATGCAGTCTTTACATCTAACTGTTCTAAGTGCAAGTCTTCTGCTGCCACTATTCCAAGAATAGTTCTGATAGAAGTCATTTTTACTACAGGAGAAAAAATCTCATCAAAATCTATACCTTTTTTCTGTGCAAACCCCTTGACCACCAACCGGGCCTTGTATCTTTTCTTGCCTCCTTTCCTCTTTGACTCTAAACACCCACTTATTCTGTAATGCTCTTTTTCCTTTGGGTAGCTTTACCAAATCCCATGTCTGGTTCTCCATGAGAGCCTGATGCTCCTCATCCATGGCTTGCTCCCACTTCTTCCTGGCATCTACCTACATTGCTTCATCAAAGCTCTCTGGTTCTCCACTATCAGTGAGTAATAAATAATAAAAGAAGGAGAAAACGTTCGTGTTCTCTTCTTACCCTAGAAGACCTCCTCAATATAGGAGTTTGGGGTTCCTGTTGAGGGGTTCCTAAACTAATTCATGTGTCACTTTCCCATCCGGAAGATCCTCTACCACTGCATATTCTTTCTTGGATTCTTCCATGTTTTCCTGCAACTGTTGCTTATACATGACTTTCTCATTAAAGACCACATCCCTAGATCGAATGATTTTCTTTCCTTAATACTCCAACATTTATATCCAAAGTCATCACCACCATAACTAATGAAAGTACATTTTTCTCGATTTAGCCTCTAGCTTAGTCCTATCATCCTTGTCTATGTGAACAAACACCTCACATCCAAAGACTCTAAGAAATGAATAATCAACTTTCTTACCATACCAAGCCTCCTCGTATGCCTCCATCCAAGGCACTTGAGGGTCCTCTCGTTTATCAAGTACACAAACAGTGCTCACCGCTTCGCCCAAAAAGAAAGAGGCAGGAGTCCTACATGTAACCTCATGCTCTCTAAGACGCTCCATTATTGTTCCGTTCATCCTTTCGATACCCCATTCTCGCTGCGAGTTCCCGAACCATCTTTTGCTTTCCTCATGGATTCCATTCTTAGAACAATAATCATCAAATTCATTGCTGCAATACTCCCCTCCATTATCTGACCTGAGACATTTTAGCTTAAGACCTGTTTCATTCTCTACCAAGGCTTTCCATTTAACAAAAGTGTCAAATACATCAGATTTGTTTCTAATACAATAAACCCAAACTTTCCTTGTTGCATCATCAATAAAAGTAACATAATAACTTGAACCCCCAAGAGATGATACCTGAGCCGGCCCCCACACATCAGAATGCACCAACTCTAACTTACTCTCTTTCTTTGTAGGTCCAACCTTGAGAAACCTTACTCGCTTCTGTTTCCCATATATGCAGTTCTCACAAAATCGAAACCTGTTTCTGTATATCCAGCAAATTCTTCTTTATGATGTTCATGCCCTTATGGCTCATATGACCGAGCCTATAGTGCCATAATGTTGTATCTGCATCTGAAGCCACAAGATTACAATCATTAGTACTATCAGTGGTTAAATACAAGGTTCCAACCTTCTTACCTCTTACCACAAGAGCACCCTTGTAACCTTCCAAGAGTCTGTTGTAAATATCACAATACAACCATCACTTCCCAACCGCCCCCGATATCAAATTTCGTCTTAATGTAGGCACATGTCTCGACATCCTTCAATAGCCAAGTATTCCCATTCTCGCATCTTAACTCCAATGAACCTTTTCCAACTATGTTGCAAGGCTCATCATCACCAAGAAAACATGCCCAAAATCTCCTTGAACATAATCAACAAAATAATGCCTATGTGGAGAAGCATGGAAAGAAGCCCCAATCTAAAACCCAAGATTCAAAGAATATCAGTGCAAAGAAAGAATCAAAGCATCCTCGACATACATTACCCGTTGCCACATTTGCCTCCTTGTTTTCTTCTTCTTGTTGTTTCTTCTTATCCCGAAGCTCCCAACAACATTCTTCTTTGCATGCCCAAAGCTTTCCACAATTCCAAAGATACAATCTTGTTCTTGGATTTTGACCTTGCCCGATCTTTTGATTTTCCACGGTTTCCTCTATTCTTCTGTCTCCCTCTAGTTTCCATTGTCAAAGCATTCCCTGAAGTAGAAGATTCCCCAGAGCTTTTTCTTCGCATTTCCTCACTTAGAATCACCCCTACAACATCCTCAAACTTCAACTTTGAGTTAGGCTGGAACCGAGTTACTTACCGCCATTACTGGCTATTCCAACTCTCGTAAAGAGCACAATTAATAAATCCCTAACTTCTTCATCAAATTCTATCAGAACCAAGCTAGCATATTCACTACCAGTATTGAAATCATTTAAATGATCTCGCTACTAAAATATTCTCGACATCTTCATATTAAACAAATTTTTCATTAAAAATATCTTATTAGAGGCAAAGGGTTTTTCATACAACTTCCCTAATGCATCCATTAGATCTTTTGTAGTCTTTTCCTTTGAAACATTAAATAATACCGAAGATGCAAGACTCACCGATCGTTCCAAGTGCCTTCCGATCCAACAAATCCCATTCCGCATCTGTCATACTCGAGGGTTTGTTCACCTTCTCAGACAACGGAGTATAAAGATCCTTCTGATAAAGGTAATCTTCCATCTGCATCTTCCAAAGACTGAAATTCTACCCGTTGAATTTATCAACCCTAGATCTTCCTTCATCTGCCATAGCTCCCACTCAAGCTAAAAACTTTCCCTGCGATTCAACACTTCAGCAAACCAAACCAGGCTCTGATACCAATTGTTAGGAAATAAGGGATAAAATATGCGGAATAATCCCTCACAAATCGCAATAAGAGAGAAACTAATATGCGTAAATTATTACGTATCTCAAATAAAATTGCAGGAATAAAATAACACAACACAAAGAGACATGTATTTAACATGGTTCACCCAATTTGGGCTACGTCCACCAAGAATCACTTGCTCAGATTTTATTACAAGCCACCGCTCTCTCAATACAATACCTAGATCCGTTTGGAGCTATGCTCAACAAACTCTACAGAATTCACAGCCGAATTCAAAACACATCTGCAATATATTTGACTTGTACATCTATCATATGCATAAGACCATATAAATAGACAACTGCTTAAGTAGTTTTACAAAACCGTGGGTATCAAAACCATGGGCAAAACCCGTCCCATAAACCTATGGGTCAAAAAACTCGCCCATATGAGAAAATCACGTTTCCCGATATGTCGGGTGCATTTTTCGAGGCCAAAAATTTTACGCCTAAATTTTTTTATTTTTTGGGGGCTACGCCCCCGAACCCCAGCGAGGATACATGAAAAGTGTACAGTACTCTTAGTGTACAATATTCAACACTTTCACACATGAAAACAGTTCCATAACCTAACACTGTCGTGTACTGAGTTAGTAGATGACTTCTCTTGTTGAGTAGCCATGGTTACAATTTAAGCTTTAAGGAATGGGCTTACTCCAATGTCTATGCTTCCAACAACCTCTACAGACAGTGTTGCTTCCAAAGCCTCACACAGTGCTGTGAATGTCTTGTGTGATAACGCCCTTTAGAAAGGTGTCAACAATCCCCCGAGAAACCATTGTGCATGTTGACTATGGTGGATGTCATACGAAATCTTAGATAATAAGGGTTTGAAACACACATCATATTCTCTAACGCTTTCAACTAAGCCTTACTTAATGTCCTTGAGTGCACTTATACTCTGATACTCAAATTTAGGTATGTGAAATTCAACTAAAAAGGTGGCGCACGAGCATCATAGTCCACTTTTACCTTATGTGGGTCATACTTCCTATACCAACTATGCATGTGGCCTTGAAGTGTTGTAGCGAACTGACTCACCTACCTATCTGAGGTTGTTATTTCTTTGGCCATCCATAAAATTTCACACGTGTGTACATGATATATTCCACACCTCGATACTTTGGCGAATGAAGGGATATCTCGAAGAAAATATGGGGAGGTTAGTGAGGCGATGGGTTACTTCCATGTCCTGGATTGTTTCCACTTGGTGGGGACTGGATCTTGACCCCAAATCTCCACAAAGGTTGCCTCCTCTCGGGGAAGACCTAAGCCTTTCGAGCCTCCTGTCACAAGAACTAACGGTGGGCTCGATAAAGAACTAGTCTGTGTGGCCATTATAGAACCGAATCGCACACCAACCGATTTCCCTAATATTCCTCCAATATGATTACTTCCACTAAGTAAAGCATTGATGTTTTTCTTGACATCACTTCTACCAAATGACTTCCTAGAAAACTTTATTTCCCGACTAGAGAAGCCTATTACGCTGCCATATATATTTCCTTTATCTATTGTGGCTCCTAAATTTATACCAACATGTACCTACCTATATCTCCAACCCAACCTAGTGATCCCTAATTACCTTCTAGCTCACCGTCACTATGATGATCCTCTATAACAAATTCTGAAATCAACACCAAGCACAAGTGCTAGGGATCCGAGGTGGGTTATATGGGTGCCAACAGCTTCTTATTATTTCATTATAATCACTTTCATCGAATGTTGAGGGGCACTTTTATTACACATCCCCAATATCGAGGGACATAGTCTGCGGTCCCTCACCTTCTATAAGGTTCTCATTACTTCCTCTCGGCCTCATTCCTCTCATTCTTAGCACCTCCTCAACTTCCCTCTCTCACACATCATTATATATGTGAATCCTCTCTTCCTTGTCTCTTTCTTTGGATTGGACCAATGTCATCCTTACCGTGGCCATTTTCCTTCCACTTTGCGTGGTGGGGTTTTAGCTTGCCATAGGGAGATTTTCCAATCCAAGCTCAATCAATAAAATATTGATAGCCAACAAGAGTACGTGTAAATAATATCCTTTGGGTTCACGTAGGAACTAAAATTCTACCTCCTCTAGACATGAATACATTGAGATTAAGTACTTAAACATGTAGTTCCTTAAAACTCTTTCCCACCAACGATTTCAACGCATATCTAGGGTTCATCCGGACCAACAAGTGTTTGATACTTATCCTAAATCCAAACGAACATTCTTCCTAATCTGATCACTTTTTCCTGAGAGTATGTTGCTAACCATTCATATAATTCACTCAAAGAAACTAAAGAAATTCTCATACAAATTATCCTTGATCCATTAGCACAAATCATAACTACTTCTAATGTTATATCTCTAAGTAAACTCATCCTAAATGGCATGCACCCAACACTCAATATTCTCCAATGACAATCGAACGCCATGCGCATGCCACATCTTGATGAATGGAATAAAAAGAGGTCCTCAAAATAGAACCAAAATATAGTCTTTATTTATCAACACCACTTAGTCAGGGACGTTGACACATCACTCAGACTAATGTCAAAGTGCTCACCCAAAACACACACAACCTACCAGGTCCTTCCTTGTTAGATCATGAAAGATGTATAAATATCATAAAACATTGTGCAACATAATATCGAAATCAAACTAAATAAATCATGACAAAGATAACAACATTAAGATATTTTATCATTCAATCCATAACATATACAATTAATATCCAGATTTGGATGTCAATGACACCTTGTTCATCTCTCCTAACCTTGGAAATCCATATCAAATCATCCATTACATTCACAAGATCTCATATTATAACATAGCTCTCACATACATTATGTCATACCCTTGTGCACTCTCTATTATGCACTACACACATACACATATATAAACTCATCTCACATGAAAACTATATATAGCTGGTGGGAAATTTTCCTTCACCACTTTACAACATTTTTTCCTATTAACAAAGATCCCCTATAATTAGCCTACATGCACCTTAAATATGTGATTTATTCTTCAACTGGTTGTTCTTTCTCCATGTGTGCTATTAATATATTACTTGATCTCCATGCCAATGTTATATTTAGTTGCATCTTCCCATGCGTACTCTATCTTTATCTAGCGCCCTGCATGTGTTTTAACGCCACTTTTATCTAATTATAGCCTTGCCTTGCTTGTCACACCATGTGTGATTTTTCTATTTTTACCCCATTCATAAATTTGGGTAACACCTATATTTTTCTCATGTGCACAAAACTTCGCGAATCATTTTATTTTACCCCTACATGTGAACCTCCACACATCCTCTTCTATACATGTATCATCTACTTTCTTCTACTTCTACGTACACCTTCATGTGTGGCTCATACTTAGCCACTTTCCTTAGTGAATACGCACATTGTGGTTATCGTAGATGCAATGACCATTCTACTAATAGGCATTTCAATTTTAGACATCTAATCCAATATCTTATTGAAAATCATGACATTGAGTTTCCTAAATCTACTATTTATATTCCTAAATCTACCAATGACAATGGTAAGCTTAAAATATTCAATGATCCTTTACCTAAGCATGAAAAATCAGCTCCCGAATCCTCTTTGAATCATGTTTATCATATTGTTCCTCCTCATCCATCTTCGGATATCCTCTTGGATTTATTTTTAGTATTATTGATCTTATTTCAACTATCATTACTTATTGATGTTGATTTTCATGCCTCTTTTTCATCGCATAGATTTCACATTGATGCTTCCATTGGTCCTCATGTTATTAACACTTTTATGGTGCACCCTAGATACAATTGCAATGCTTGTTCTATATCTTTTTGCAAGCTATCGGTTTTCCATTATCTCATATGACCCGTAGGTCACCCACTTCTCATGGGCATGTCATTCTTCCTATCATTATTGGACCTCTCACTATCTCTATGCCATTCATTATTGGATCTATAGTTGTGCATTGTGGCATGGTTTTAAGACTCCCTTGGCTTAGGGTTTTCAAAGCCGTACCATCCATAGTTCACTTGTGCCTTAAGTTTGTACATGAGCATCACATTATCACTATTCAAGGCATCCCACCATAAACTCCTTTATCATTATCTCCTATTAGTGCTACACCTTTAGTTACTTTTATCACTAGTGCACTTACTCCTACATATCCTCATGATGGCCCTATGGATTTAAAACATAATACTAATAGTGCTAATTTTACACATACACTTAGATCATCTCCACCTATGGTGTCTGCTTCTCTCTCACAATGGATACATTGATATCATAGTGTACCTCATAGGTATAGGTCCCCACCAAGGACACTCACTACCCATGTCACATATAGGCCCATTTTATAGTATCTATCTCCACATGTACTCCCTCGTGGCCATATATTCTTTGATCATGATCACATGCATACCTCCATCACACTAGTAGATAGTGGGCACTCACTCCCTATCCTCATTAGATAGATCACCATGGCATTCACACTTGAGGGAATACTATTCCCCCTTTCTACTGGTGATGCACTCTTATTCTAGGTTCAAACATGAATGTTGAGGGCAAACTTACCTATATGGACCTCACCTTGCACACATAAACTGGGAGGAAACCTTCCCGCCTCTCATATTTTTCTATCTCATTTTCACATGTTTGCAAAAATTTAAAAATGTTAGCCAAGATCTTTAATGGACGTATCCTTGTTTTCTCATACTATTATATGTTGCACATTGTTTATCATGTTACTTGGATTCAGAGTATGCTCTGTATTTTTCCATACACACATGCATGTTTACGTGGTAATTTTTGAGGTGAATGCAGATCACTTACATGTTTCTACATGATGCATGATGTTAGGCATTATTCCTTACTATTCCCATTATGGTTCCTAGCGTCATCCACCTTTACTATTTCTCTATATTCAAGTTCTATCATGGAAATAGCTACTAATTTGATTCCTATTCATAGTTGTATACATTGAGGCATAGTATCATTTTTATAACATGTTAATGGGTGCTTCATCTATAGAATTTGTCTTATAGGCCTACTTCCAACCAAGGTTTTTGATTTTTTTGTATATTTTCTATGTTTGTGTCTTTATTTTCTTTGTTTTTGGGTTATACCATATGCTTGATTGTGTGTATTTTTTTCCATAGTCTTGAGGCATTTCATTTTCTTATGACATCCTGAGTGGTGTCCCATATTTTCAACCAACTACTTGTTATGTCTTTTACCATGTTACTACGTGTTTTGACTAGTTTTTATTACAACTTTCCATATGTGTTTGTGACTAAAATGTTTTGGCTATCATTTCCCATTGTTTTGCATGTGTCGTTGTTGTCACCATGCGCATTCCCTATTCCCTATAGGATTTTTATTTCAAATGTACTCATTTTCAAATTTCCTCGTTTGGATTGTGTTCACCTTGTTTCACCTCATGTTCCCCCAAATGAGAGGGGGAAATTATTAGGTGACTATTTTACCCCCTCAACATATAAATATGATACACAGGATCATACACAACAAAATCAAAACAAACACGATATAAGAAACATGCTCGGAATCATAATTGGGTCAAAATAATTGTAGTGATAGAAGCATCGACACAAAAGGAGTGGTGGGTGATAGTGTCCCACCCTGGAGGTTCTATCTTTGGGGTAGAAACAATTACATGAAAGAATTAAAAATTTTCGAGTAACAATATTTTCCAATTTCCAATAACACACTTAATTACAAGTTACTCTCATGAGCAACATGAACAAAATCGATGTGCAAGTTACATACTTTACAAAAGGGAACGAATTACTCTATTTTATCAAGATCATCTATGACCATTTTCTATTGGGTTTGTGACCATATGTAGTGGAACTTATCCATGGGGAAGTGTTAACGATTGGAGGTAAAATCCTAAAACTCTCCTAATACTCTTCCCTTGGTGACAGAACGCTTAAATCCTCAATTTAGTGACAGGACTATCAAATCCTCAATTTAGAAATAGGAAGCTCAAATCCTCAGTTTGGAAATAGGATGCCTAAATGCTCAATAATATTCCAATAATCTCCAAGGAAATAAACATATAAGAAAAATTCTATCTCTTCTCTCACAACATTCAGGTGTATTTTATCCTTGATTCACTTATCTTTCATTACACATTTCTATTTTCGCATTCACTGTGTTAAATTTCAATTCCATTTATCATGAGCATTGACTACACTTATTTTCTCTTATAGGTATTACCTTACTCTGAAAAAATGGAAACACACAAATGGAACAAGGGATATATCAAAACATAGGACACTCTAGTAAATGCAATATCCAAGGAACAAATATATGCATCATTTCTACTACATACATGTTGGCGAAATAATTTATCACTGGACAAATTTATAATTTTTCAACATTCGAGGCTAGGTCCCTCCTTCTTTGGTATGGGGAGGCTACCATTTATTGAATAAAAGGACTAAATAAAATTGTGGGTGGTCGTTATCTTGGGGATCACATAGGAATACTCCACTAAACCTATAGCAAATTACTTGTACATTGTACAAGGGAGGAATTTTATTTGAAGAGAGGTAAAGAGGAGATAGGAAAATGGGAAAATGGGAAAATGGAGAGAGGGGATTAATGTTGTGAGTACACTTACATATTTCACACACATTGGTTAGAGTAGGTCCACATTTAATAGTAACAAGAACAATAGTGTAAGTAATAGCAAGACTAACAAATCGTAGACACAAAGTTATATATATTCATTATTCAAAGACAAAAATTTCTTTCTTGGTTGTACAAGATTATAATTCTCACGAAGTTAGGAAGTAGCGGTGCAAAAAAACATAGACAAGGAGATAGAAGAATGTAGCTTATTTCTTGCAATTGTAGGGAAACAAAATCCAACCCTTTGGAATGGAGAGGCCTTCCCAATTTATAGCTTTACATTGATGTCTCTTCACCTCCCCCATGTGAATTTTCATCTCACCACCACTTCTGACCTTTCTTATTTTGGAAAAAGGAACTTTTACAATGTAAAATAAGGAAACTTAAGTGAATAAGATGAAAGATTCAAAAATTACATTCCCAATGAATAAATAGAATGTTAGAGAGGGAAGGAGGAGGGAAGAGAAGAAGAGAGAGAAGTTTATAATTTAGAGACAAGGAAGCTTTCGTTGATGAAGATCCTTCTTCCAATGGATCTTGAGAGGATGCTTCGAGAATGAAGTTCTTTGCCTTTGACCTCTTGTTTAATTGAAACATTGTAATTTTAATTTCCTTGTCTTGCGAGGTGTGAACACACTCCACAACATTGAACATTTATTCAAAAACACTAATATGAGACTTGTACCATGTGGACCTTAGATGACTGCCTAATCTTGCAAACATGATGATCCCCTTCTGCCACCACTAGGATGAATTAAACTATCCATTCTCTTGCAAAAGTGACCCTACCAAGCCTGAATAGCCCAATGAGAGTGTCTTCCCCTCTGCATCTATTCGGTGTTCAATCAACATCCTTGATTTCAATTTTTCCATTTCCATACTTGTTACATCACTTTTGATCTCATGAGGATACTCAATGTTTGAAGTTGAAATTGGCTCCAAACTTGAGTGTTTGAGCTCCATGGTGACAAAGTTTGGTGAGATGAACTAGAGATGACTGAGTATGCAAAGTTTGACCACAATCCCAACACTTGATATTTTTAGTAAGTCCAATTCTAGGATGTCTATTTTTAGTAAGTGTCTCAATTTAGCACTTTTGAGTGTTCTTGATATGCAAGAAGTGAAGGCAACTCGGAAATGAACTATTTCAAGAATTACTATATATAGATTGTGTAACCTAGTAAGACTTACTAATTTTAGAATTGGGTCTTTTGGGTGTTGGAATGGATCGAGAATGGTCTCAAAAGTTTTTTTATTTCATTTGGATGCTCTGCTCCAAATTTTAGATGATTCTCTCATTTGGATTACTAATAAAGTGAAAAATTCATCGAAGAGGGAAGATACTAAGATAAAACTCAATCCTCCATATCTCTAAAAAATTCTCCACCTCATCATGCAAGAAATATCTCAAATGGAAGTTGATTTTATGAAGAACATTTTCTTCAAATTTTGGGCAATTTGGCTCATTGGATCACTGGGAAGATGTAAATTTCATCGAAGAGGGAAAAATACTAATAGAAAAATCAGCAACCATATCTCAAAAGTATAAAAATACTCCACCTTGTCATGTAAGAAATATCTCAAATGTAATATGATTTTATGAAGAACATTTACTCCAATTTTTAAGCAAATTTGGCTCGCCGAGTCACTGGGAAAATGTAAATACATTTTCAAATGTTTTGGGAAAAATGGAGTTCATGGTTGGAAAATTATTTCTCAAATAGAGAATAAAATAAATCATACCATGATAGACCCCTAGTGATAAATCATGTTAAAGGAATTTTTGAGAAGGATCGGTTGTTAAAATTTCATGGAAAACAGACAAAGGGTTTGGGAGATATGAACAACTTTCCATTTTTGGACATGGAGGTCCTTGGCATATTTTCAATAGCATAACAACATGGAAGAGAGCTTGAGAGGGAAAAATACACATTTAAAATCCAAAAAAGGCTAAGTGTTTGAATAAGAATCCTTTCTACCTCATTTGCACACTTAAACTCACTTTTAACCCATTTAAGCTTAACTAAGGTCAGACGGGGGTTGAAGTGGAGTTGCACCCTAAAAAATAGGGGTTAAGAGGAAAAGGGAAAAAGGGGAAAAAGTGAACTTTTCACCAGATATTGACATGTGGTAGCATGTAGTGGCATGCAAATGAGATGAGATGGGTTAAAAATAAGCTCCTGTGAGCTACAACAGGATCCTACATGTGACTAGTCTTACTTTGGGGGGGCACATTTTCTTGTCCATCTCTTCCCCTAAGTTTTTGTGACAAAGAATAGGGACACAAACAACTCAAAAAAATTATATGGGTGCATCTATCACGATGAGGGGGTCTATTTTGAGTAATGTTTGCCTAACACCCAAGTTTGCATGTTTTAACACTCCTAACAATTAAAGTTGTGACTTTAGAGTGACGAAACATGTTTTCTTGATAGGGAGAAAAATTATTATACCTCTTTTCCCCTTAAACTAAGGGACAAGTTAAAAGTTATAAATGAGGCTAAAAAGTGTGCTCAAGCTTGTTTT
Source organism: Taxus wallichiana var. yunnanensis (assembly GCA_018340775.1). Lineage (NCBI taxonomy): Eukaryota > Viridiplantae > Streptophyta > Pinopsida > Cupressales > Taxaceae > Taxus > Taxus wallichiana. The sequence continues at coordinate 347,531,869 of CM031238.1, forward strand.
CTTTGCTTATGTCATATCGCTTACTTGAAATTAGAACATTGAGTGCTTTTTCTACCCAAAAGCATAACATGAAATTTAGGGGACAATATTTATATTCTTTTGACTCTAAATAACCTTATGAGGCCATTAAAATAATTTTAAAGAGATAATACTTTATGTACTTTGAATTTCATGCCTAGTCACTCTTGGAAGTAGTAGTGACTTAGACTACCATGGAGAGTGGTGAGTTTAATGATCAAAATTAAAGTATCCATCATGAATTAGACTCTAAGATATTTCCATTGAATGTTTTATTAGCTCCTAAATCTTCCTATAACTCCCAAAATATTAAGAACAAGCTCACTTTCTCCATTGAAGCCTTCATTCCATGTGCCCGCATAGTGACCCGATTTTGCTTGAATTGTTCCTGACATCATTTTCCTCCATAGATTTTCCCTAAACTTCCATGGATCACTTCATTTCTATCCTACACAACTCCCATATGGGGTGATCATTTCAATCAGGTTTCGGTGGATGTCCGCATGCTGAAATATGGCTAAAAATAGCCAATTTAGTGCTTTGGAGAGCATTTTTCTACCTTGGATCTTAGTCTCATCATGAAATCAACTTAGGTCGATTCCCCTACACATGAAACATACTTAGCCATAATTATGGTTATACAAACCCAAAGGGATTACATGAATTGATGGGTTGGCTAGAGTAAGGGTTCATAATGACCAAGAGAGAGGTTTTCAAATGGTGGGCTTGGTTTTGTGACCAAAATTTTCTTTTTCACATGTTAGACATTTAGCATGAAAATAATTGGCTCTAAGTCGGAAATTGGACTATAAGGGTTAATGAAGAACCTCAAACATATCTTGTAGGAGAAAACCAATGCCTTATTAATGAGGGTCGTCAATCCTATTCATTAAAGAATGCCAATCCAGGGGTGGTGTCTGAAGGCTCTATGAAAAAGGAGAAATAAATATTTATTAATGGTCCCTTATACCCAAAATCCACACTTACATAAATTTAAATTCACACTTGTAGGAATTGAAACACACTTGCATGAAAGAGAAAACTCCTGCATTATATTAAAACACACATTACAAAAAATTAAAAAACAGTCTTTGTGGGAAATCAAAGAAAACTTGCATGAAAATAAAAGCACACATTTTAGGAAAGGAAATAAAACATTGCAAGAAAGAAAAATTGCTAAATTAGAAAGAAATAATAAACATAGAATACACTTGCAAGTTTACATAAACTCAGTACATCAAAATAATAATTACATTGTATAAAGAAAAAGAAATAAAATAATTACAAAATTAAAAAACATAAATATATAGCTCCATCTTCCTCGGAATGAGTGGTCAGTCATTCCTTGAAAGAGTATTTTAATCCACACTATTTACAATTGGATGGAACATAACCTCGAATAAATTGATCAGAAAAATGGTGATTACATTCAATGGTGTGGGAGGTTACATTTATAATTCCATGCTTCCAACCACCTCCTTATTTTAAGGAATACATCTTTATCAACTAATATTTAAATCTTTCTAAAAGTGTCAATCTCCAAAAAATATGGAGAAAGCTTATCTAATAATCTGACTCTTTTATTGACAATAAAAATGAATATTAATTCTTCTTTATTTTACGAATAATAAAATACTTATAGAAATATATATTTTTAGAATGAATTCCAAAAATAGATAACAATGTCACCCTTGTAGTTATGCTCATCTTTGTAATTTTAGTATTCATCCTCATAGCTCTAATATCCAACTCCGAAGCTATGATAATCAACTTCGAAGCAATCCGAATGAGACTCTAAAGCATTCCTAAGAGACTTTGAAGCATCCGAAACAGACTCCGAAGCATTCCAAAGAGACTCTGAAGCGAGTAGGAGGACACCAAATTAAGTTAGAGGAACTCCAAAGTGAGTTGGAGCATTTTAGGAAGACTACTGAAGTGAATTGGAAGATTCTGAAGTGAGTTGGAGCATTTTAGGAAGACTTTGAAGCATCCTTAAAACAACTATAACTTTTGCATATGAACTCGAATCAAGATGGTTTATTTTTAACTTGCATAATTTTTCGAGAGGAATCTAAATATGCAATCAGATTTTGGTTTGGGTATATTCTTGATGATTGTTTTCATTGTTTCCCAAACATATGCTTAAGGAGCCACTCATAGAACTATTGAACATTTCCAGAGCTAGTGAAAGAACCTCTGGAGCTAATGCAATGATGAAATAACAATATTTGGAGATGATATGAGAGATTTTGAAGATCTTCCAAGGCTGGTTATAGCTGGTGCTTAGTGCTCAAAATGCCTTATTCAACAATGATAACAAAGTATGGAATGCATATGCACAAATTGACATCTTTTCATAATAATAATTATAAATAGCTAACAAAAAGATAACAATGAATTCTAAATAAATAACCATGATATATACTCTCAATTTCATCCTAAATAAACCATAAGTTCAGAGATTACACTTAGAACCACTTTATATATGCAGAGAAAAATAATGTCAAATATTGTATAAAATGGGTTATTTCTTGGGCTCATCGGTTATCCATTGGGTCATAGAGTCACCACCCTAAACAACTAGCAAACCTATCATCAAAATCAAGAGAAAAACAACATGAACACAAAAAAAAAGAGGAAACACACAACAAAAATAGAAACCACGATACAAAATTCCTAAATCACCTAAGGTACATGCGAGGAACAACCCACTTTTATTGTAGCATTGATTCTTCTTTGAATGTTTACCCATGCACGGTAGCACCAAATTCCTTTTCTCTATGAACCCATTGAATGGATCAATGAAATATAACCCCTAGGGAAATTTTACATGATTATTTTTGTAAGTTAGGGTCCACTCGAATAGCTCATTGCCTTTGTTGCTCTGACATTTTATTTCCACTATCATTCATTGTCAAATTTAACCACGGTTTTGATTTTCCATTTTCCATTTTTCAGCTATTACAAGAATGCTTCTTCATCATATCAAGCTCATCATTTTGATAACAAGAATTGTAATTTTCAATGGACATTTGATCTTTGCTTGTCATCCTTTTCGTGATCATGATCTCCATGAGCTGATTTTTGGTAGATATTTTGAGATTTTCAACACTATGACAAGCTTCTTGGTGTTCCACTAAAAGTAGTTCTCTTTCACACATATATGGGTCATCTTTGATTTGTTTCTTACTATGGTGTGACTTGCACAATACTTCATTCTCTTGAAAGGAAAATGAGCACAAGGTTGGGCATGAAATATGGACATCATCATTTCCCCCATCTTGACCATCTTGAGCTTGGAAATTCATCTCCATGATGGAGATATCATCTTCTCGAGTAGATTTAAATTTAATAGACTTGAACATTTTCTTATTTATACATTCCTCATTGAGAAGGTCTTAATCTCCCAATGGGAAAGAGAAGGATTCATATTCACAATCATATTCATCAAACAAATATTCATGTCGGATCTTGAGAAGATGATTCAAAACTTGGGGCTCATATGTTGTGAAGTTATTTGATATTATTTTGTCTTCATGGTTTTAATGCTCATCACCTAACGATTTTCTTTGTAATTCAATATTTATATAACCTTCATCACCACCAAGTAGAGAACATACATCCATACTCGTGTAGGAAGTACACATTGTCTAATTCTGGATGCATCAAGTCATCATATTGTTTCTTAACCAGCTTCATCACACTTACATACTCATCCATCAACATGGGAAGCTCAACATCTTCCTCTGAAGTTATGAAAAAATTTCCATACCTTGAATCTTGAAATAGGATGTCCACCCTTGGGTCATTTGGTTTTTAAACCATGTATTTCATTTTCCTTATAAAAAGGAGCTTCTTCATCTTACCATTGACTGGTATGGTGGCATACGACCAATCCATCTATATATCTCCTCCAACATATCGACAAAAACAATGGATCAATAATTTACCATACAAAGTTGGCATTGTTGTCCAAAATAACCCCTCAGTGCTATTTTGGAAACTTATAAATTCATTTTGGGATTTAGGTATTTTTTTATTTTGAAATCCACAAAACACTAGAAGTTAGTGTTCCACGGAATCTAGGAAATTAGTATACCGTGGGTTATATTTACCCACAAAACAAAGGAGAAATGTAAAAGACTTAGGCGGGGTTTGGCTTAGGAAAGTTGCAAAACATTAGATCTTAGTGTTCCATGGAATGTGTGAACTCAGTGTTCCACGGGATATCCTAACCTATGGAATAAAGTAATTAGAGATTAGGAGTTAGGTGGATTTTTATGAAGTTAGTACTTTATGGGGGTTAATGTTAGAGGTTATTGCTTCACGGCTAGGGGTTATAGTGTTGGGAAGACATGAAAAATAGCGTTTTAAGGAGTTGGTTTTTTCCATGAAACAAAGGTTGGAGTCTCGCTCAAAAAAGCCATGATACAGGAGGAAATTCTTCCAAGAGATGTGAAGCAAGGAAAGTGAGTTAAACTTAACTTAAGGTTGGAATCCATGCAACAATGTTGGGGTTAGCACATTGGTTATACAGATATATTAATTAGATCTAAGCATAAAAGCAATCAATACATAAATAAACAAGAAGAAACAATACACAAGATTTAACGTGGTTCACCTAGTGTGGGATATGTCCACTAAGAAATAACCAATTTATTATCACAGAGGAAATATAATGAAGATTTGCAATCTTCCACACCTTCTTAGATGTCATGTACTTTTTTCTCTACAAATTTATCTTTTCTCTCAAAAGGAAACTTCTCTCTAATCTCAATTGAATTCTACCTTCTAAACCCTAGATTTATGCTTATATATACATCTAAAATCTTAGGGAACTTTAGCTATGTAATTACAACCATTAGATTCACTTTAAAATTAAAAATAGATCTAACTCCCACAACTTAATTATAATAGTCATGCACAAGAAACCGATTCCGGTTAGCCCTAACTAATATCGCCCTCCTTCACGGATGATATCCGGTCCATGGGTGACCAACGATGGTTCGTTAACTGACACCGATTACTGTATATTCCAGCAAGTCTATAAAAACCTGCCAATGAAGCAATTAAGCTCCACAACTCAACAATCTCCCACTTGGAGATAAATTGTTGCATTGTACCATACAACTCCATCCTCTGATCCTTTCCTTTGGCATATTTCTCCCTCTTCAAGTCTCAAACTCAAATACCAACAGAAGTGGAGTGTAGCTCCAACTTCTCCTTTCCAAAGGCTTCGTTAGCATATCTGCAGGATTTTCCTTTGTATGAATTTTCTCCAAATTCAACTTCCCATCCTCCAATACCTACCATATGAAGTGATATTTCAACTAAATGTGTTTCATTCTATAATGAAACACTGATTTATTTTCCAGATGAATTGCACTTTGATTATCACTGTATAATCTGCAATCCTCTTGCTCTTTTCCTAACTCTTCCATCACAACAGTCGACAACACCGTATGGGTATGTATCCACGTCTATACTTTAGAAAATAATATAAGGACACCTCATCTCGTTGGGTGTTATGAAAATGGTTGAAAACTGCAATGCCAAAAACCTACATAAAATATTTGTTTCTCATTTGAAAGATATTACTGGAATGACTGATTATGAAATTGCTACGAAGTTGGTATGCATTGGAGCAGATGGTGTATTTTTCATACAGGGTCATCGAACAAGGTTGTGTGTTAGATTACAAACAACAAAGGCACCATATATGCTACCAATTCCTCGTATGGCTCACGAATGAATTTAGCGTATAAAATGGTATGCAAACCACGAAAATGTTGCTAAATTAGAAGACCTTATAAGAGAACTTCATGCCTATATGTCAAGCAGCCCAAAGCGATTTCTTGAGTTCTAGAAATTTGCAATTGGAATTACAGATGGCAAAAAACTTCTGAAGGATGTCGAGACTAGATGGATCTCTTTGTATGAACCTGCATGCAGAGTTCGTGAGGAGTATCCTTCGTTGGTTGGTTTCATGTAAAAATATCATCATGAAGTTGATAGGGCGAGGGACTTGTTGTTCCGTTTAACTGATTTGGAGACATTGCTTACATTGGTTGGTATTCTTCCAATGTTAAAGGAGATCAATACACTGATGAAGCATGCATAGGGTAGATTAATCTATATTGTGGATTTTATACGAATGAGAAAAATGGTATGTCAAAGTCTTGATATATTGTACTGTTCCCAAGATAGTTTTTATGCACCTATTTTTGAGAATTGGAAAAATTTATTAGATCTTAAAAATACCAGCAAATTTTTGAGATTTAATATCCACGATCACCTATGCATCACTATTAATGGGAGGGAAATACCACTGCACATTTTTCAAAAACGTCTGGATATTACATGATCGGAATGAGAATATGTTCCCGTGACACGTAATCTCTTTGAGTCTGTTATAGTTGAAACAAGAATAAAGCTTAAAAAAAAATTAGAATCCTTGTCATCAGAAATTAGGGAACGTTTCTGCAAAGATAAAATTCTGGAAGCCATGGGTGTGATGAATCCTAATTTTTAGAATACTGAAGGTGGCCATGCAGACTTTGTCAGAAATCATTTCCATAAATCCATGGGTACAATAATGGAACAATTCACAAAGACTTCAGAGCTCAAGGGTATGGAAATCAAAGGTATACTAAATGTTGATTTATTAAAGTTTCAATCAACAAATTTTGCAACAACAATGAGGAACCAATATAAAATTTTAGACGAACCTTCTAAAAGTGGTGCTATTACAAGGTTGTGGCAAGGAATCTATCAAAGTTCTATCTTACAAGAAGATATCAGTGAATATTTTAGATTATATGAGTTATGCCAAACAATGATTTTGGGGTCTATGGAGGATGAAAGGGTTTTCAGTGCATTATCATTTATAAAATCAAAATTGAGAAACAGGTTGGATAAAAATCTAGAAAGTTGCATGAGGTGTTATGTTTCTCGATACTCCATCGAAACCTTTCCGTTCGACAGAGCAATTGCGCATTGGAATTCCCTTTGTGAAAGAAGAGGTGTGAATAATAAAGCTACAAGTACAATTGTTCCCAACGTTGAGAGTGGAATTGGTGCATCGTCACACTCTATAGAAGAGAACATCGAGTTTGAAGAAGCTATTGATAATGGATTGTTTCAACTTTAAATAGGTATCTTCTTCACCTTAATCTTATTGTTTGTCACTTTACATTTTTTTAACTCTTGTTATCATTAAAGATGTTACAGGTCTATATATTTAAATTTATTTAACTACAATCTTTTTATTTTTTTTGAAAACGTGGGTTGACATCCATCCGAGGAAGCTGGTACTTCTCGGGACTGACAATGTCAGGAAACTCACCCATCTATCTACTAATCCATTTCTCATGTTGAGTTTTCTTAAAACACAGATCTAGCACATTACCAGTGGTAGTGATGATTTCAACTTTAAATAGGTATCTTCTTCACCTTAATCTTATTGTTTGTTACTTTACATTTTTTCAGCTCTTGTTATCATTAAAGATGTTACAGGTCTATATATTTACATTTATTTAAATACAATCTTTTTATTTTTTTGAAAACGTGGGTTGACATCCATCCGAGGAAGTTGTTACTTCTTGGGACTGACAATGTTAGGAAACTCACCCATCTATCTACTAATCCATTTCTCGTGTTGAGTTTTTTTAAAACAAAGATCTAGCACATTACCAGTGATGATTTCAACTTTAAATAGGTATCTTCTTCACCTTAATCTTATTGTTTGTTACTTTACGTTTTTTTCAGCGCTTGTTATCATTAAAGATGTTACAGGTCTATATATTTACATTTATTTAAATAAAATCTTTTTATTTTTTTGAAAATGTGGGTTGACATCCATATGAGGTAGTCTGTTACTTCTCGAGACTAACAATGTCAGGAAACTCACCCATCTATCTACTAATCCATTTCTCGTGTTGAGTTTTTTTAAACAAAGATCTAGCACATTACCAGTGATGATTTCAACTTTAAATAGGTATCTTCTTCACCTTAATCTTATTGTTTGTTACTTTACATTTTTTTCAGCTCTTGACACTTGTTATCATTAAAGATGTTACAGGTATATATATTTACATTTATTTAAATACAATCTTTTTATTTTTTTGAAAATGTGGGTTGACATCCATCCGAGAAAGCCGGGTACTTCTGGATCGACAATGTCAGAAACTCACCCATCTATCTACTAATTCATTTCTCGTGTTGATTTTTCTTAAAACATAGATCTAGCACATTACCAATAATGATTTCACAACAATCTAATACACTAGAGGTAAGTTAAACCCTATCATATCATCTTTCTTTATTTCTTACAATTATGTTTAATTTATTTTTATATTTTCAAAATGCTTTGATATATTTTTTTAATCGTGGATAAAATGACATAATTGAATTTTACAGGAAGATATTATACAATATACAATATATAATTATACAATTTATAATATACATCCACATAAAATTCATCATCATCCATATATATCATATCATCACCATATCATTATCATAATCCTGAGTCCTGACACTACAATTATTATTAAAACAATTATTTATCTAATTTAAATTTATTAAAACAATTCCATTTTTTAAAAACAATTCATAATCATATCATTACAAGTATATCCGTTCTAATTTCATCTATATCCATTCTAATGTCATCTATATCCATTTTAACACATTCCATTTATTTATCATCTATATCCATTCTAATGACATCATGATCATATCATTACAAGTATAGAGAAGAAGAATTATCTTAAAACAAGTTTAAATGTCTAGAGAAGAAGAATTATCGTGCTTGAAGCTAAATCTACATCCACATTAAATTGATCATCATCCATATATATCATATCATTATCATCATTCATCATCATCTATCATCATTCCATGTTTTTAAAACAATTATCCATTATCATCATTCATCATCATCTATATCCATCTATATCATTCATCATCTACGTCCACATACAATTCATGATAATCCAAGTAAACAAGAAACATACATCATCATGATTCATCCCTATCTAATGCAATCACCATTAAGAGTAAACCAAAAAGCATAAACTCCATATACAATCTAAAAATTCTATCAAATCCATATGCAATCAAAATTAAATATTATATAGTATTTCAAATTTTAAAAGGCTATCAAATCCATATAATTAAATTCAAATACCATGACCACAACATTCAATGTTACAAATTTTCAAATATAGACTCAATATTTAAAGTTTCCACACTCAATAATAAAAGTTTCAACCCTCTTTTTCTATCCATTTCAACTCCCGTGCTCCTTTCCCCAATGGTTTCTTCCCCGTGGTTGTACGCCTTTCCCAATAGCAAAATAACCCCAGAACTTATAAGATCTTCCACAACACTATCCAAATTTTTTAAAATTCTTTCTTCTTGATTTGTCGCATCTCCATGCAACAAAAATTTGGATTCGCTATTGTGTTAGCTTTGAATAATATTTCAGTGGTCGAAGTCATGCTCTTTAACTATCCGCTTTAGTGTATTGTTTTGTTTGTTAACCAAAACAATATTTTCCTTCAAATTCTTAGCTACGGATAAACTATTCTTTGTTGTTTCCAAGTGAACTTGGAATACCTTTACTTGACTCTTCAAATTTTCATATTTCAACTACACAAAAAGAGTAATGTCAATTCAACATATTACTAAAAAATGAAAATTTCAAATTAACAAGAATGATTGTTTGAAAGTGATAGTACTTACAACCGCTCTATCTCTCTCGGCATTTGTAATTGCTACCAGATCCTTGTCCTTAGACCATTTGTTAAAATATGTCTGGTCCTCAAACTAATATTTTCCAATTTGTTTAATGTCTTATCCGAATGTCCTCTTTATAGTTGTTGTTATATGTGACAGTCCCACTTCTTACTTGGGTAAGTAAGGAATCCATATTCGCAAGTTGATTCTAGACTGCAACGTATAAACTATCTCTTTGCCAATAATTTTCAAAACGACTAATAATCTCATTGATAAGAACTTTAGCACTTCTCTCCCATTATATGAGTTGATTAATATGACGTAGAATAACCTCACTGACATGGGATTGACAATCATATCCAATTAAGTTCTCCAAAGGAAAAGGTAACAACTCTTCACTATTCAGTGTATCGATGAAGATGATCTTACTGGAGAAGTATGGGGGCTTTCGGCTAGATCAATTGCTACTTGTTTTTGCCTTTGGGTGGCCTAATCCTATTTGTGATAAAATTAATCAAGATTCAGATAAATAAATTTAAATTGAAATGCAATTCAATATTGTAAAGCACGTTGAAATTGAAGTATACATGTTAGTCTTGAATCATCTCATGGGTATTGAAAAAATCAGTTGGGTCATTGCTATCAATGCCCAAATAATCTTCATCTAAATTTATATTATTCAAAACCAATATGCCCATTGCACTGGGTAAGCCACCAAGTGAGAGCGTTGGAATTTGAAAGGAGGAGGCAATGTTTAATGTCCCGCTAGGGGCTGGAGCAATTGGCATGCGTTTACCAATGTTATTTTTCATTGTTCCTCTAGTTGGCATTTTAAAAATTATTGGTTGAGAGGGGGTCGGTGCCTCTGTTTGAATAGAAGGACTGCAATGTGCTGAAAAGTTCAAGAAAAAACATTAAAAACTAGAAAACAATCCAAAAAGGCAAAAACTACGAAATTAAACATAGTATTCAAAAGTTGTACCTTGTTGTTGAGGGGTAGTTTTTCACGGTGCTAAGGGTGGCCATGTAGGATTAGTATTTGGTGGTTGTTCAGAAGATACGAATGCATGCGACTGTATGGAGTGAGTTGGGGAAGAAGGTTGAGTTTCTGAAACACGAGTATGGTCCAAAGTCCCTGCAATGTCATCAACATTGAATGTTATGTCAATTCAATTGGTTAAAATTTAAATTGGAAAATAAAAATACAAATTTGGAATTTGTAAAAAATATATGAGAAGGTATTACTTCTCTGGCGTTTAACGAGTTCAAACTGTTGAGGGTTCGGAGAGGAGTGAGCTTCCATTTCAGATTGGGAGTCTCCCGAAGCCTCAGCGTGTTGTTGGCCTCTTCCTCTTGATAACGCCTTTTTTCATGGAAGGGCTTCAATAAATCTTCTCTGCAAACCGTAAATTGTTAATAATTGTGCAGTGTAATGTCAAAATTGAAATACAAACTAAATATTTTATACCTGTTGTTCTTCAAATGGAATTGACAACTTCATCAACTCCTTGTCAGTGCAAGTGGGAATTTGTTTGTCTTTTAAATTTAAAAGTGCCTCATAATAAAGGTCGAGTAGATAGTTTGTGGAATAAATGACAAGTTTTTCTGAAAGCTTTGAATTTGTTATGTCAGTTCTTTTTTTTTTTTTATAGATAGGTGCACCAATTGAATTTTTGTTTTGAGATAGTGGCAACTATGTATGCAATGGCCCAGTTTGGTATATCTATTTGGCGACCCAAAAACTATTCTAGATTGAAAAAATGAAATCACTGCAGCAAGAAAGTGGTGTGCAATTGCTTGCGTATCCACACCACGCCTGGATTTATTGACATGAGCTACAAATGCCAAACAGTGGGAATTAATATAAATTTATAACACCAAATTGTATCACAATAAAAATAGAATAAAAATGATGAATGAAAACGAATTATACTTACAATCAACATGGAAACCGAATGTTGATTCGAGATATTTCTTGTCTTCTTCCAGGAGTGTTGCCTTCGTTGTAACAATTGGTAAATTTCTGAACGGAAGGCTTGTAAACCGATGGATGTCATTTTCTTCGATACTAAATTGAAACATTCGGCCGTCATTCAGAGTCACATAAAAAAGCCATCCTCTGTATTGTAGGACAAGAGAAGGTAATTCAAAATATCCGAGATCTATTTCAAATGGGGCATGTCAACGAGCCCAGTAAACTCACACGCATCCATCAAATCTTTATATTCGGAAGACATCTTTAAAATAATATGGATGTGGGGGCACAAGGGATTCCTATAGATGATCTTGCCCATGGATTGGATTGGATTCTCTTCTTGATTTTTGTCCTGAGCTTGCGGTTGGGAAGCATTTGAAGTTGCCATTGTAGTTGTGCTTGCGTCTTTGATAATGAGGGATTCTGAAAAAAATCGAGAGCCGGAAAGTGTAAATGAGAAAATGACTGGTGGGAGGGTATTTATAGGCCAAATAAAGCATCAATGGCCTCTGTTGACGCGCGTCAATGGCCTCTATTGATGTGCGTCAGCCATTAACACGCGTTAACAGAGGCCATTGACACATGTTAACATAACCCATCGACACATGTCAAGAGAGCCCATTGACGTGCGTCAACAGGCCATTGACACGCATCAATAGAGGCCATTGACATGCGTCAATAGATACCATTGACACTCGTCAATGGCCTCTCGATGACGTTGTGTTGGCGACGTCGAGAAGGGGTTATTGACGTCATATTTTCATGTGTCAAAGGTGCATCGATGTCTGGAACTCTGATTTCTCCGGCTCAAAAACCTAGTGAAAATTCAGTTTTGGAATACTGTCAAATTCACCTTTCACTGGCCGGTTCAGGGATATTCGCCGTATTTTTCACCTACAATTTTCTAGAGGTGACTTAAAATGAACCCTACTTCCATGAAATTGTTTATCCATATCACCTCCTTACTAGCTTCTCGTAGCTACAACATACTCGGTCTCGAGTAGACATGGCCAAAACATTTTGTAATCTAGAAATCTAGCTAACTATCATGCCACCTACTATGAAAACATATCCAGTGGTGCTCCTCCTACCATCCAAATCACCAGCCATGTCTGAATCCACATAGCCACATAAAGAAGTATCGACCATCCGAACATAACTATGTGCCGGATGTCCCTCTCAAATACATAATAATCCATTGGTGCTTTCCAATGATCTTTACCTGGATTAGCCATAAATCTTCTCACAACTCCCATTGCTTGTGTAATGTCTGGTCTGGTACAAACCATAACATACATCAAGCTCCCAACTGCTGAAGCATACAAAACTTGTGCCATGTACTCAACCTCCTTGTGTGATGTAGGACACTAATATTTTCTCAATTTTAAGTGTCCAACCATAGGTGTACTTACAAGTTTTGAATTTTACAAATTAAACCTTTCCAACACCTTATTGATATAATGCTCCTGAGACAAATACAACTTCATGTTTTTCATGTCTTTGTGAATTTACATGCTAAGGATTTTCTTTGCAACTCCTAAATCCTTCATTGAAAATGTGTGAGCTAGCTTTTCTTTAAGCTCACCAATGTCCTCCATACTAGATCATGTAATAAGCATATCATCCACATACAATAAAAAAATAATATAGCTCCCATTTTCAAGCATTTTGAAATAAACACAATGGTAAGATTCACATCTCAAATAGTCATACTCTTGCATGAAACTATCAAACCTCATATACCCTTTCCTTGGATCTTACTTGAGCCCATATAATATTTTTTCAATTTGCACACAAGTTTCTCCTTACCCTTAACTTTATACCCAAGTGATTGATTCATATAAATCTCTTCCTCTAAATCACCATGAAGAAATGTCATCTTGACATCAACTTACTCTAAATGCAAATCCTCTAATACAACTAAAATCAATACAATATGAATATTTGTTTTCTATGTAAATCCTATTACTACAAGACTTTCCTTATATCTCTTATTTCCACCCTCTTCTTTGTTGATCCTGTAAACCCACTTGTTCTCGCAATCCTCTTTTAATCTGTTGGAAACTTAACCAAATTCCATGTCTGGTTCTTCTCTAAGGATTCCATCTCTTCATTCATGTCATGCTCCCACTACTTGTGGGATTTATCCTACATTTCTTCTTCAAAGATTTTTGGTTCACCACTATTAGTCAATAATAAATAAGATAAGGAAGGTGAAAATATTTCGGAGGTCTACTTACCCTTTATGACCTTCTCACTGAGATTTGGGGTATCGGAGGCTCAATCTGCTCATCATGTAGATTTGTATCTACTTATGACAATGAATGATGTCGATCACCTTCTACCGACGTTGGTTTGGTTAACTAACACTGGTACAGGGGACCAATGTCAGTCAAGGGTAAACCAATATTGTTTTTATGTAAACCTATAGGTGTTAATTTTGAATCCGAGAGTTCATTTTCATCCACAAAATTCTCCACTGGTTCACCTTTGGGTACCAAAACTTGATCCCTATATATTCTCTTTTCATTCCAATCAATGTCATGACTCCTAATTATCTTAGAACCTTTTAAATCCCAAAACCAAAATCTGAAATCACTAGAGCCATAACCAATGAAAGTACATCTTTTGGATTTAGCATCTAATTTATTTATATTTTCCTTATCAATATGCACAAAAGCTTCTGAGCTAAATAATCTAAGAAAAGAAAGATCTACCTCTTTTCCAATCCAATCTTCTTCTAGTATTCCACCATTCAATGCACTTGAAGGTCCACGATTAATCAAATAAACCATCATGTCTACTGCTTCCACCCAAAACTATAAGGGAAATCTAGCATGTATCCTTATGCTTCTAGCATGTTCCATGATTGTCTTGTTCATTCTCTCTGTAACACCATTCTCTTGTGGTGTTCTAGGAATTGTCCTTTCTCTGTGTATTCCATTTATTGAATAATAATCATTGAAAGCCTTATTACAATACTCACCACCATTGTCAAATCTAAGGCACTTTAACTTTAAATTTGATTCATTTTCAACAAGGTCTTTCCATCTTTTAAAATTTTCAAAAACATCATATTTACAATTAATACAATAAACCCATACCTTTCTTGTGACATCATCAATGAAAGTAACATAGTATTGGGATCCTCCATGAGAAGCTACCTAGGTTGGTCCCCACACATCTGAGTGTACAAGCTCCAATTTATGATTCTTCTTTGTTTCCCCAACTTTGAGAAATCTCACTCTCTTCTACTTTCCAAAAATAAAATGCTCATAGAAATCAAGATCTACACGTTTCAGATCTAATAACTTACCCTTTTCCTTTAAGATCTACATTCCCTTTTCACTCATATGGCCTAGTTGATTGTGCCACATGCTTGTATCTAAATCTGAAGTAGATAGAACAAAAAAGGAATTAGTAATACAGGTAGACAAATACAATGATCCTACCTTCTTTCCTCTTGCTACAACAAGATATCCCTTAGTAACTTTCCAAGATTCAGTTGTGAGTGTAACCATGCAACCAATTTCACACAATTGTCCTGCATAAATTAGATTTCTTTTAAGGCTTGGAACATGCCTCACATCTTTCAATATCCATGTATTTCCATTATGCAATTTAAGATGAACTTCACCTCTACCAGTAATATTGCATGGTTCATCATCTCCTAAATAAACATGCCCAAAATTACCCTAGACATAATTTTTGAAATAACCCTTATTAGGGGTTGCATGGAAAGAAGCTCCTGAATCTAAAACCCATGACTCAATTTTATTATCCAAGGAGAGAATTAGGGCATCTTGCATTACCTCTTTTGTAGCAACATTTGCCTCTTTACCTTTCTCTGGTACATTCTCTTTGTTTTCCTTGAACCAACAATCCTTCTTTGCATGACCTTTCTTTCCACAATTCTAACATATTATACCTCTACCTCTAGATTTAGATCTACCATTCTTAGACTTTGATTTCCCATTATTCTTTCTCTTGGATCTCTCCTTCTGCCTTCCCCTTCTTTATACATTCAAATAATTCCTAGATGATGATTCTCATGTACTTTTCCTGCGTATTTCTTCATTCAGATTATACTAACCACATCATCAAACTTTAAAACATTAGTAGCAGACGTTGAATTACTAGCAACCATTATCAAGTTATCCCAACTATATGAAAAAGAGTATAATAATAAAAGTGCTTTCACTTCATCCTCAAATAGAATACTAACTTATTTTAATTGATTTAAAATAGACCGGAAATCATTCAAATGACTTGATGCAGATCCATCTTTTTACATCTTTAAATTAAACAATTTTTTCATCAAATAAACTTTATTTGAAGCACTAGGTTTTTCATATAGATTTGTTGAAGATTTCATTAACTCTACCATAGATCTTGCTTGATAATGTTCAAAGTCGATATGTTGTAAAACTCAATCTTATAGATCCCAGAGCCTTTCTATCAAGAATTTTCCATTCTTCATTAGTCATCTTTGCAAGTCTTTCCTTTTCATCCAATGATAAGTATAAATCTTTCTGATATAGATGATCCTCCACTTGCATCTTCCATAATAGATAGTCACAGACCATCAAATTTATCTACTTTGAATTTGTCTTCTTCTCCCATTTCTTTGCTCCCACTCAATCAAAAATCCCTCTGTGAGTAAATTTGTCAACACACACAACCCTCAAACAAAGATGCTCTGATACCAATTGTTGGGGTTAGCACACTGGTTGTACAGATATATTAATCAGATCTAAGCATAAAAGTAATCAATACGGAAATAAACAAGAAGAAACAATACACAATATTTAACGTGGTTCACCTAGTGTGGGCTACATCCACCAAGAAACAACCAATTTATCATCACAAAGGAAATACAATGAAGATTTGCAATCTTCCACACCTTCTTGGATGTCCTGTACTTTCTTCTCTACAAATTTCTCTTTTTATCTCAAAAGGAAACTTCTCTCTATTCTCAATTGAATTCTACCTTCTAAACCCTAGCTTTATGCTTATATATGCATCTACAATATTAGGGCACTTTAGCTATGCAATTACAACCATTAGATTCAATTTACAACTAAAGATAGATCTAATTCACATAACATAATTATAATAGTCATGCACACGCAACCGATGTCGATTAACCCTAACTGATGTCGGTTCCTCCTTGCCTGAACAATACCAGTCCATGGGTGACTGATGGTGGTTCGTCAACCGACGTTGGCTATTGTGTATTCTAGCAAGTCTACAAAAGCATGTCAGTGAAGTTCTTAAGCTCCACAACTCAACAAACAAGAAGTCAATGTTATGCAAGTTTCCCATAGTATATGGAAGTCTTGGAAGGTCGAGCACCATTCAAAATTTTTGTAACAAATATATTTTCTGTGAAATAAATAAAATAACAATGAGGTCAGAGGGGTCTTAGAAAACCAAAACCAAAGTCGTGGAAAAATAAACAAGCAAAAACTATAATAAACAAACATGAATCATCTTGGAATCCGTGAAACAAAGAATTTTTGTATAGGTGGTCGAGTCTAGTTTTTGGTGATATCTTTTGTTCTAAAGCTCCATTTTTCCTCGAATTTGATTCAAAGGGAGGAAACTTTACAAGGAATAATCAAGAATTTTGAGAGATTGAAGTTGAGGATTTTGAGGATGTTTCACATAGATTTGAAGTAATAAAATGCCATTTTTAGTTGTAAGATGTTTTTTTCCTAAGGGATTAATCACCTTAGAAAGTGTCTTTGACCTTGATGATCGAGTTCAACGGATAGAAAATGACAATAATCTGTCAAGGAGGAAAGCTGTGAGTAGGTGGCCATTTCAAGAGATGAGTCATTAAGGTTTAGAAATGTAGGTAGAAATTTGAATAACAATCTCTTGTTGACCTTTGTAAAGAGTATGATGATGTGTTTTCTTGGAGTTATGAGGATCTTAAAGGTTTTGATCCAATCCTTGCACAACATACCATTGAATTGGATCCCAACACAAAACCTATCAGGCATAAACAAAGGCCTATAAATACCATAGTGGATGCTTTGATGAGAAAATAATTGACTAAGCTCATAGAGGAAAATATCATTTTCCCAATCAAGCATTCTTCTTGGGTAGAAAATTTGGTTCTAGTTAGGAAAAATATTAGAGAGATTAGATTATGTGTAGACTTTAGGGACTTGAATATAGAATCTCTAAAGGACCATTATCCTCTTCCATCATGTAATGGATCCTTCAAATGGTTTTGGGGAAGAGAGGTTCTCTCTTAAATGGATATTCATTTAGGTTACAACAAAGTCCTTGTGTAAGGATCAGATCAGTTCAAAATAGCCTTCACCACCAAGTGGGGTACTTATGCTTACAAGAAGATGCCTTTTGGCTTAACAAATGCTAGTGTAATCTTCCAAAGGGAAATGGATATGGCCTTTAAAGGACTTGTTGGTGATATGATCTTGGTATATTTGGATGACATATTTTTCTACTCAAAACACATAAGTGAATACTTGGATCATTTGAGGAAGGTATTTGATACTTCTGTAGCTATACCTCTTTCCTCTATGCTAGAGAAGAATGTTGTCTTTATCTTGTCAAATGAAGGCAAGAACAGTTTTGAAAATATCAAGAAATCCATTTCTCAGGCCCCCACTCTTATAAACCTTGATTATGATAAAGATTTTATTCTTTATGCATTTAGAGGAAGTGACAACGTTTTTTCCATCTTGGTTCAACAAAATAGTGATTCCTTAGAGCAACCTATTTTTTTTTCTGTCAAACACTCAAATATTATGAGTTTAGGTACAATTTTGTTGAGAATCGGGTCTTTTTGTCATCTATGCACTTTCAAAATTAAGACATGTGTTTTTAAATAATAATATTTAGTTGATGGTGTCTCACTTAAGCATGAAAGACTTCCTCTTAAATAGAGAT
Organism: Taxus wallichiana var. yunnanensis; assembly: GCA_018340775.1. Classification (NCBI taxonomy): domain Eukaryota; kingdom Viridiplantae; phylum Streptophyta; class Pinopsida; order Cupressales; family Taxaceae; genus Taxus; species Taxus wallichiana. The sequence goes on from CM031238.1 coordinate 347,550,530, forward strand.
GTGAATGAGAAAATAATTGGGTGGATCACCAAGGTCATGGAGTATGATGTTTATATCAAGGTTACCAAGCTTGTGGTGGTTAAAGGTTTATGTGAACAACTTGTTATAAATTTTGCAGTTGATAAGGATGTTTGCATGTTACAAAAAGACCACCCACATCCTCCCCATTTTTTTGATTGTCGGTGTTAAATATGATAACTTTCTTACAAACAATTGGCTACCCTTAGGGTTTGAACAAAACAAAAAGAAGATACTTCAAATTGTAATATATTCCCTATGTGCTCATAGATGGCATATTGTTTAAGAAGGATATCAATGGTGTTCTTTTGAGGTGTGTTGATGGCAATCGATAAAAAGGTTTAACAAAGTAGTTCCATGATGGAACTAATTTAAATTAAATTAAATTAAATCTATATTGTAGGGTAACTATTGTAATAATTGATGTACAAATGCTAAGATATAGTAATGACACAATGAAACAAGCATATGCAATGTAAAACCCTAAGAAAGAAGGAGAGATAAGAAAACTTTGTTGATTTCCAAGTGGACATGAAATGATATGAGCAAGTAAAAGTGTTAAAAACAAGTTGGAAACAATGTCATTATTGCTCACTTGTAAATGTTGAAACTTGGGAATGACACAAGATAGGGGTGCCCATGGGAGGGCAGAGGCACTGGGCAAAGGGCGGTGGTGACTAGATCTCGGGAGTTGGTGGCCGTGTAGATGCTCAAAACTGATTTATTCGTGTCGCAAGGTTTTTGATGTTAGATCATGTTTGTCGCTTGATATTTTCTACTTGATCACCGAGGGTACCTGTAACCTACAAAATAGAATGTCCACCTACACATGTCCACAAACCACATCAAAAATAATAAAAAGATGTAGAATGTGGAGACAGACTAACCTTGAAATTCACTTGAAGAGTGAACTTACTATCAATCGTTGCAATACATCTAATACTCCATGTAGTTCGCATGTGTGTGTAGAAATGATGCCCTAGGATGCCATTTTACAAGTTGCACTTGATAGCAGACTATATTTTCTCAATGATGCAAATGTGCGGGATGGAATAGAATAAAATTCCCCTTCCTATGTTGTGTATGCATAAGTATGCATCCCTTTTCCCTTGAATGGATGCTAGATGGATGCCTTTGAAGTGATTTTGTGCCTTTGGATGCAAAATTAGGTGATAATAGTAATTCTTAGTGCTTGGTCCTTATTTTTGAGAAGTAACTAAGTATATATATGATTCCCTTATTTAAATTTTGTAATTAACAATTGGAAGGTTGAACCATAAGTGAAAAAGATGCCTAGAAGATAAAAGAGACCCAAAAAGAGCGAGTGAAGGTAAGAAATGGTCAAAAGCACCCAGTATGGACAGAGCTCCTAGGCGTTAGTGTCCTAACTAGGTTTCAATGTCTGAGGCCATAAAGGATAAATCAGTCAAGTTTTGTCAGGGTTATAGGGTGTGTAAGACCAAAGAGAAAACAAGAAACAAAGAAAAGAGGCCAAAGATAGTTTTCAACCACTAGTTTTCTTGCTTAGGAATCATATATACATTAGTATGATTTTGTACCTAGAACAAAGTGCGTGATTTTGTGTCTTTAAGACCCACGGGAGGACATTTTTCTCCAAGAGCCACAACACTCAAGATCATGAAGGGTGGTTACTATTGGCCTAACATCTTCAAGGATTTCCATGCATGGATCATAAAGTATGATTTCTTTGTAGGAAAATAAAAACTTGCAACCCTTCCTCCACCCCATTTCAATTGAGAAACCATTTATGCAACGGGGGTTAGATTTTATAGGGTGATTAACCCACATTCAAGCTTGGGGCACAAATGGATATTGATTGCAACTGACTATTTTACTAAATGGGATGAAGCCATTGCTTTAAAGGAAGAAAATGAAGTTAATATCTTAGAATTTTATGAGGGAATTGTAACCAGATTTGGGGTCCCTTCCACAATCATATCAGATAATGCCTTGGCATTCTTGGGAACTAAAATAATTGGATGGGTTGTGAAAAATGGAATCCATTTAAGCACATCCTCAAACTATTATCCCTAAGGCAATGGGATTGCTGAATCAACAAACAAGAATATTCTAAGGATTATTAAGATAACCTTGGGATTAATCAAAGAACATGGCACACAAAACTAAAATCAGCCTTGTGGGTTGATAGGATCACTCCTAAGAGGTCAATTTGAAGTTTTTCATTCAAACTTGTTTATGAAAAAGAGGAAAGATTGTCAATATCCCTTGATTTTCCAACCTTGGAACTCATAAGAGAACTTGAAATGTTTGAGGAAGAGGCGATGGAGGTTAGGTATGCAGAGCTGATGGAGCTAGAAGAACTAAGAGACAAGGCCATGCATATAATGGAAAGGCAACAAGCCCAAGTGAAAAAAAAATTAACATGAAATCAATTAAAAGAACCTTTAAGGAAGGAGACCTTGTCCTGAAATGGGATAAGGATGGAGCTCAACTAAAAATGCACTTAGAATTTGACACCATGTGGAGTGGCCCTTATATGATCTCCAGTTGCAAATCAAATAATACTTTTTAATTATCAAGGTCGAATAGAGATGAACTACATGTCCTAGTTAATGGGATGTATCTCAAAGTTTTTTATTGAGGTAAGGTGTCACCTTATACATAGTTTGTGCTTCTTGCACATAAGTTCTTATGCACATTCTACATGTTTCCATTTAGAACATGTATGATTTTCGTTTTGTACATAGTTTTTGTGGGTCTCTTCTTATGGTTATGCACAGTGTAGTTCGGAGCAGGTTTCATGGTGGAAAAAGGTGTTTCATGGCATCCTTAAGGTACATTCATTCAAACCCCAAGATCATACACAAATCAAATTTCTCAATGCTCCTTCCTTGGTAAAAATTAGTGTTTTTGGGACAATTTGCAATTCATATTCATAACTCCCAAGAAATCAACTTCCAATATAATTTCAAACAGTTTCATGACATCTCTAATTCCATACGGATCAAGGGGTAAGAAATTCAATTTTTCAGATCAATTTTGTAAGTTTTTTAGGCTTGGCTCCATGCCCAATGGATTGCTCAAAAGGCCATTGATCTTCTATCTAACATGCAGATATCCCCATTGAGTTGTCATATTTTTGTCCAAAATAACCCCCAAGATATTTTGGCAACTTGAAAATTCATTTTGGGACTCGGCATTTTTTTATTTTTAAAGTTACGAAACACTAGCCGTGTTCTACGGAATCCAAGAAATTAGTTTTTGTGGGTTCTGCTAACCCACATAACAAAGGGAGTAACACAAAGGACTTAGGTGGGTTTTGGCTCAACAAATATGTAGAACATTAGATCTTAGTACTTTGTGGGTTCTCCTAACCCGTGGAATAAAGGAATTATAGCTCAAGACTTGGGACCATTTTTAATGAAGTTATTACTTCGTGATGGTTGATGTTAGAGGTTAGTGCTTGAAGTCGGGGATTACAATGTTGGGAGGACATGAAAAATGAGTTTCAAGGAATTGGTGTTTTCTGTGAAACAAAGGTTGGAATCTATAAAAAAAATTGTGATACACGGAGGACATTCAACCAAGAGTCGTGAAGCAAAAAAAGTGAGTTAAACTTAACTTAAGGTTGGAATCCACACAACACTAAGTCATTGTTTCGTGGGTTTCCCATAGTTTGCGAAGTATTGGAAGGTTGTGCAACATTCAAAATCCATGTAACAAATATATTTTCCATGAAACAAAGCAAATCATGGGGTCATGGGGATCTTACCAAACAAAAACCAAATCCATGGAACAACAAACAAGCAAAAATCACAAAACAAAGGCATGTCATCTTGGAATCCATGGAACAAAGGCTTTTTTCGTTGGTGGTCGGGTATGTTTTTGGTGATATCATTAGTTACTGAAGCTCCATTTTGCCTCAAATTTGATTCATCGAGAGCATCTTGGAGAGGCCTTTCAAAAGAAGGAAACTTTACAAGGAATGATTAAGTATTTTGGGAGATTGAATTTGAGGATTTTGGGGATGTTTCACGTCACTTTCAGAAGTCAAAAGATGCCATTTTTAGTTGTAAGATGCTTTTTTGATCCTCCCTCGCCTTGAGATCCTTTTGAATACTTCCAAAAGAGAATATTCTTCCCATGCCCAACCAAAATGATGAGGAATGGTGATATGTGTAATAGATTTGGACATTTGGAAACATCGCCCTCCACCATCCTCTTCATTTCATGGGCATCCATTTATTTACAATTTGTTTCTCATCCACATAAAATATCTAGAGTTTACTGGCAAGAAAAGGTAACAACAATGGCATGAACCGTCATGAAGCATGGAGGTTACCTGGTGGAGTAATTTTAGAAGGTTTTAGTAAGGTTTATCATGTTGAGCATCTCTCTAGCATCTTTTGATCCCCTCTCCTCTCCTCCCTTATATAAAATGTAATGTTTCTTCATAGAAATGAGCTTGTCTTGTTTTGGTAATTTTATTATGTCAAAACTTGACATAACCGTAAGAGTTCTGAGACCACGACATGATTTCCTTTGTAATGCACATTACCCTCCATTGATTATAGTAGTATATGCATACTTACAACAATAATATGATGTCAATTATGGCTTGAATCTGCCCCTTGTGTCACATTATTGTCTTCTTTCCTTATGTTATTTCATTTGTGATGTGTATCAACTATGTTTTGCATAATTTCATGTCATTTGTGTCAACTATATAATGTTATGGGTTGATTTAGTTGTAAATTTGGAAAGTGGAAAGCATCTACCCCTCTAACCTTGCATTGGATATGCTTACTTCTCTAAGAATTCAAGAGAGAGTGATCACCTTATCCCGAGGCATCACTTTTCCCTTTTCTTTCAACTTAGTTTCCTTTCATGCATTTCCTCCTCCCTTTTCATCTATAGTTTGGTTCTTAGCATTAGTTTAGGAGTAGAAGTAGTGTTAGTCGAGGAACAAGATGAAGTCGGAATTCTCCGAAGGTTGATCTCTCCCATGTGATTCCCACATTATGGAGATCATCCCATATTGTTCCAAAATGTTGAATCTATCATGATCCAGGATGAGGGTGTAATTCTTAGCTCTGATAGGCATTCTTGCCAAAAGTATTTTTATCGTGATTTTCTTATCAAGAAAATTTGTAAATGATACTTGAGAATATTTTACCGCCAACAAGATTTACTTATTTGGTTTCCATGGAGTAAAAATGGTCAACAACATGGATGAGAGTGAGACTAAGAGCCTTGTAAAATTTTGCAAGCATGACATTATCAGAGGCACTAGAGTCAATAATGCAGTTATTCAATTTATACCCATTGATCAGCAAGGCAAGATAGAAAGGTTATACTTTCCCATAAGTGGAGGATGTTGAGGTAAGAAGGTTATGAGGAGTGGTACTGAAAAGCAAGCGGTTCTTTGGTAATGGAATTTTTGGAACATGAATTTGAACTACTTCCTTTGATAAACTAGACAAGTTTATCAAATTGCTTAGGGTGGGTTCTCGGTATTCTGATTCAAAAATTTTAACTTTGGATTTTTAACATGGTCAATGATGTCAAAAGATGAAGAAGTGGAAGGCACATCAAGAACAATGACAAACTTGACATGAGTAGGATTTGAATTCTTAGAATCAACCGAAGTAGAAACTGATTTGACAAGAGGAGACAAAAGAGACTTAATCGAAGAGGTAAATGGAGTCTTGTTCGATGTACTCTTAGGATTTTTATTGATGACCACATGGACGTGGGAAATGATGACCCTTCTTTATTTTTTAATTTTTATAGATTCACCATTTGAGGATTCAAAAGCTTTACTTGGGAAGTGGAAAAATAGGCCTCGTTCTCTATTTGTGAGCGGGTGAACACTACACAATAATAATTGTTCATATCAGTCATGGGATATTCTAGATATTCATCAGATGAGTATTTAAAATACCTAATATTGGCATATCCATCTTTTTCTTCTCTTTCAAATTCTGATTCAACAATTTCTTCTCCTTCATCTTCATAGGTTTTGTATATTGTGTTAACCAGTGGAGCTTCTAAGGAAATACTTTAGGGTACTCCAACAATTTGATTCATGTTTTGATTTTTATATGAGGCATGTTGATAAATTTTATTCTTCAATGTAGTTAGATCATTGACCAATTTTTGTAGCAATGGATCAACACCTTCATCTTTAGAGCTCTAGATTTTACTCTTCGTTGAGTAGTTCTTGAACTTCCCTGACATGATGAAGTCATCTTCTACTTCAATTTCAAGTTCTTGAGCATTTTCCAAAGTGTTTTACTGATCTCTCCATAGTATGAATCCAAATTCACATAAATAAGCATTGTTGAATAACCTCTTTTGATTATCTATAATAGGACGAGCACTAATAGGAATTATGTTAATCAACTTGTTAAATTTTGCCACAAATTCTCTCATGGGATCTTGTGGTTCTTTCTTCATCTGAGATAATTGAGCAAGGATGGCATGGACATCTTACGCAGTCTTGAATATTTATTCAAACATAGTTTTCATGTCTTCTCAATCAATAATGGAGTGAGGTGACAAGTAGTAAAACCATTAAGTAGTAGCATCTTACAATGACTCTATGAATATTTGAATGAAAACATCTTCATGTCCCACTCCAAGAACACCACATGTTGTGATAAAAGCTATGATATGCTCATCTGGATGTTGCTTCCATCTCTGTAGAACTTGGAAAAATTATTTCTTGATCCTTTTGGTAATTTATGAGTGGAGGAGCCAAAGTTGCGGACAGACTGTGTTTCGACCCCAAGGTATATGTGCGGTATTTCTTCTTCTTCTTCTTATTCTTCTTCCAAAGGTGTTATAATTGGTTATTAAATGAAATCTTCAAGAGGAGAGATGATCAAATTCAAGGAAGAATTCTTACCCAACTTGTCTTACTACTTGGACAATAGGAAGTCTGAAATTAATTTGGTGTTGTTATTAAAATGTGAGATCAACAACGCTACTTACACGATCATCTCGGGTATACCTTTTACTCGGTTTTAATCATAGAATTGAAATAGGAATGTAACAAGAAAAATGTATATTTTTCAATGAGGTTATAAGAAGATCTTGAACATCCGGGTATGTATTTTTAGTGTTCTAATTTTATGGATTTTAGAATATATATATATATATATATATATATATATATATATATATATATTGCATTTTAAAGATCTTTATACGGTGCATAAGGGAAAAATCTTCCTAGTAGAGAGTCACTAATTTTTTAAGAAAAATAATTTATCATAGGACAAATTAGATATTTTTGTCAACACTCTAGGTTAGGACCCTCCTTGGGTATTAAGAGGCTCCCATTTATTGAATGCAAGGACTAAATAAAATCGTGGGTAGTTGTTAGGCTAGGGATCACACAAGAATACTCCATTAAATATGTGGTAAATTGCTTGTACAGGTGTATTGGGGAGGTATTTTCTTTGAAAAGAGGTAAAGAGGAGATGGGAAAATGGAGAGAGGAGGTTAATGTTACGAGTAGACATATATTTCACACACATTAGCCGATTAAGTCCACATTCAATAGTAAGAAGAACAATTACATAAGTAGAACGAATAAAAATCGAGACATAAAGCTATATGGATTAGTTAACGAAAGACACAAAGTTATTTCTTGGTTATATAAGATTACAATGCTTACAGAGTTGGGAAGTAGAAGGTGCACAAAAACATAGACAAGGAAATAAAATAATGTAGCTTATTGCTTGCAGTAGTAGGGAAAAAAATCCAACCCTTTGGAACAGAGAGGTCATCCTAATTTATAGATTTACAATGATGTCTCTTCACCTCCCCCATGTGACTTTTCATCTCACCACCACTTGTGACCTTTCATATTCCCTAGGAATGAAATTAAGTCATTTTTTAATTTTTGAAAAAGGAAATTTTACAATGTAAAATAAGGCCACTTAAGTGAATAAAATGAAAGATTCAAAAATTACATTCCCAATGAAGAAATAGAATGTTAGAGAGGGAAGGAGGAGGAGAGAAAAGTGATAATTTGAAGATGAGGAAGCTTTTGTCAATGAAGAGCTTGCTTGATGGATCTTGAGAGGATGCTCGAGAATGAAGTTCTTTACCTTTGACCTCTTGTTGAATTGAAACACTATGATTGTAATTTCCTTAGCCTACAACATGCGAACACACTCCAAAGCATTAACAAGTGTTCAAAAACACTACTACAATACTTTCACCATGTGGACCTAAGATGAATTCCTGATCTTGCAAACATGATGATCCCCTTCTTCCACTAATAGGATGAATTAAACCACCCAGTCTCTTGCAAAAGTGACCTGCCCAACCCTAAGTAGCCCACTAAGAATGTCTTCACATCTGTATCTATTTGGTATGTCATCCTTGTTTTCAAGTCTTCCAATTTCATACTTATTACATCACTGTCACTCTCATCAGGATACTCAATGTTTGAAGTTGAAATTGGCTCCAAACTTGAGTGTTTGAGCTCCATGGTGACAAAGGTTAGTGAGATGAAATGGAGATGAATGAGTATGCAAAGTTTGACCATAATCCCAACACTTGTTATTTTTATTAAGTTCAATTTCAAGATGTCTATTTTTATTAAGTATCTTAATTTAACACTTTTAAGTGTTCTTTATATGTAAGTGAAGGAAACTCGGAAATGAACTATTTTAGGACTTACTATATATAGATTGTGTAACCTAGTAAGACTTACTATTTTTAGAAGTGGATCTTCTAGGTATCGGAATGGAGAGAGAGTGGTCTCAAAAGTTTTGTTATTTCACTGGGATGTTTTGTGTATACACCTCATTTTCATACATATTACTAATAACTCTTTTTGCGAGATAAGGGTCATTGATGCATCTATTTCTCGAGTGGGTGCCTTAAGGGGCCTGCCGGGAATGGGGTATGACTATACACATGGTCATTATGGGATTAGAGATAGTACATAGAGATATGTACCACTATGTGGTCCTAGCCTTAGTTACCCTTTCCTTTGTCAATCCTTTTATGTTGCACACACTAGCACTCCCAACACTTGCTTGCATTTGACTTCATCATTGACTTTTTCACTTTCTTGCCCTTGATCCATGACACATTTTCACTCCACTTGACATTGGGTTCCCCTTGGTCAATGCGATTTCCCATGGGCGGTGGTGTCGATGTTAGGTTTTCCCTTGGTTGACGCCATCACTCACGGTGATGACATCAAGTATATATGCACACCACATCCAAAAAATTTAATAAAAGAAAGGAATGACATGAACAATCCATCTTCTTTGCTCTTTTGTGCCATCTTTACATCTTCTCGATATGGTCCTTGTTTATCTTGAACTTGATTTGGATTGGACACTCTTCTTGGTTGTTGGATTGCTTGCATGATTAGGTCATCTATAGTGAGTCTAGGACAGGAACAATGTTCCCCTTCTCCACCCATAGCGATTCTCTCTTGGCATATTATTTCTCTGGAGATATAGATGAATCAAAAACCACACCATAGGTAATTTCTCTAACCTTCTTTGTCATTTTACATAGATTAGTTCATCTCCTTTCCCATTGCTTTATGTTAGCCTAGAATTATATGCACATCGGTGTTAGTTAACATATATCTCTTTTATAATCAGCTCATTATATTTCCTCTACTTTTATTTCACTTGTATCGATTTTACATTCTTGTATTATATTTCTATCGCTCTACATCTCTCCCCCATTAACTAATATCCTAGAAGGGTACTCTCCTCTATCTTGATTGTCGGCCTTGGAAACCCTAGGTTGACCTAATGAAGGGATCATTTCCCTTTGGATATACAACCTTAACACTAATTTTATCCCCTTTAAATCATTCAAATATATGTCATTCCATGTGTGTAGTTTCTTCATTTCCTCACACACTTATAGAATGGAAGACTTAGGAGTGCAAGCCATTGAGACACATTTTTGGTCCGACATACACTCTACTCCAAATTTTAGATAATTCTCTCATTAAAATTAGTGGGAATGTGAAAATTCATAGAAGAGTGAAGAATACTAAGAGAAAACTAATTCCTCCATAAAAATACTCCACCTCATCATGCAAGTAATAACTCAAATGGAAGTTGATTTTATGAAGAACATTTTCTCCAAATTTCAGGTAATTTGGCTCATTGGATCACCAGGAAAATGAAAATTTCATTGACAATGGCATAGTATTGAGAGAATATTAGGTCCTCCATATCTCCAAAAATACTCCACCTCATCATTAAAGCAATGGCTCAAGGAAGTTGATTTTACGAAGAACATTTGCACCAATTTTTAGGCAATTTAACTCACCGAGTCACCGGGAAAATGCAAATACATTTTCAACTGTTTTGGGGAAAATGAAAAATTATTTATAAAATAGAGAATAAATCATACCATTATAGCCCCCAAATGATAGATCAAGTGAAAGGCATTTGTGAGGAGTTGTTAAAATTTCATGGAAAATAGACAAAGTGTTTGGGAGATATGGGTAACTTTCTATTTTTGGATATGGAGGTCTTTGGCATATTTTCAGTAGTATAACAATAGGGAAGAGAGCCCAAGAGGGGAAAATACACATTTAAAATCTAAAAAATGGCTAAGTGTTTAAATAAGAAGCCTTTCTACCTCATTTGTACACTTAAACTCACTTTTAACCCATTTAAGCTTAACCACCGGCGTCGAGACGGGGTTAAAGTGGAGATGCATCATAAAAAATAGGGGAAAGAGGGGAAAAGGGAAGAGAGGGGAACATATTTTTATTTGTACTAGATCTTTGACATGTGGTAGCATGTGGTGGCATGAGGATGATATGAGAGGGGTCAAAAACAAGCTCTTGGGAGCTTTAACAGGATCTTGCATATGACTAGGGATGACTCGAGAGAGGGGAGTATATTTTATCATCCCCTTATCTATTGGGACAAAATTTCTAAAAAATGTGCCATGGGTGCATGCATCATGATGAGGGGGTCTAATTTTGAGTTATGTTTTCCTAACAGCCCAAGTTTGCATGTTCTAACACTCCTAACACTTCAAGTTATGACTTTAAATTGATGAAACATATTGGCTTGATGGGGAACACTTTATTTTCACTATTTTCCCATTATTTCAAGGGAAAATGGACAACTGATGATAAAAAGTGTGCTCAAGCTTTTTTCTTTGTTGATTTCATCCTGCCAACTTGAAATTAGAACATCGAACGTGTTTTTTCTGCCCCAAGAGCATGACATGAAGTTTAAGGGCCAAACCTTTTCTGATTTTGACTCTAAATCACCTTTTAAGAACATTACAATAATTTTCAAGAACCAATTCTACCTGAACTTGAATTTTAGGCCCGGTCAACCTTTTAGGATGAAGGAGCTGCGGTAGTGACTCGGACTACCATGAAGAGTCGTGAGGTCAAAGATAAAAATTAATGCATCCATGATGTAATGGACTCCAAGATATTTTCATTGAATACTTTATGATCTCGTCACTCTTCCTGTAACTCCCATAATCTTCAAAACAATCTCACTTTCTCCATTGAAGCCTTCATTCACTATGCCCGCATGACTTAGTTTTTCTTGAATTGTTCCCAATTGTTGAGTTGTGGAGCTCAATTACTTCAAATTAGCATACAATATGAAACTTGCTGGAAAATACAATAACTAACATCGGTTATGGAGGGACCGAAATCAGTCACCTATGACCGGCATCGGTCAGGCAAGGAGGAACCGACATTGGGTAGGGCTAACCAGTGTCGGTTACCTGTGTGTGGGTGTTTTAAGTAACTCATGGGAATTAGATATGTTTTTAGTATTAAAGCAAATCTATTGATTTAATTACATGGCTAAGTACCCTAAGTTTGTATATGCCTATATAAGCATGAAAGCTAGGGTTTATAAGTAAGAATTAAGAACTTGCAAAATTTGATGATTATTGTGAATAATTGTGAGAGAGAGAATTATTTAGCCCAGATTTGGGTGAACCACATTAAATCGGTGTTGATTTATATATCTTATTTTGTATAATTATTTGGGTATAATATCTGTTTTCATTGCATGTATGTTTAGATCTGATATATTATCTCTGACAACCTTATGCTAACCCCAACCCCAACATCACTTGCCTCTGTATATTTTCCCTAAACTTCCATGGATAACTTTATTGCTCTCCCAAAAAAACTTGCAAATGGTTTGATCCTTTCCAATCAACTTCAAGGATCTCCTCATGATGCAATATGGCTACAAAAATCTAATTTAGTGCTTCAGTATTTTACCTCGGAACTTAGTCTCATCGTGAAATCAACTTGGAAAAATTCCCTCGAAAATGAAACACACTTGAAAACCATGTTAGTGCGTTATTCTAAGATAAAATAAGGGTGGCACAAACCTAGAAGGGTTGCGTGAACTGATGGGTTAGCTAGAGGAAAGGTTCATAATGACCGGAGAGGGGTTTTCAAATGGTGGGTGTGGTTATCATGACCAAAATTTTCAATTTTGCATGCTAGAAATTTAGCATGACAACAATACACGAGGTAACCCCTAGGATCCTTACCCTCTTCTAGATTCCATGATACATATTCTATAATCTTCATTTGACACGATGATCAATCGCAATCCTCATTTGACACGCTATCAATTACATCTCCCTTCGCTTGTGCACAAGGTATGCTCTTCCCATCTAATTTACGCCACCGAATATTCATTCACTAACATAAAGTGGGAGAAAATGTAGTCACAAAATCATACACTTTCTATTTACATCACGCCTCTAAGTATGTCATTATATGCATGATTCCTAAGTAAGAAAAATAGACATTAACAACACTTGTTTTACATTTATATTACATTTATATTACTTTATACCTTTTGATACTCTTTTTATTTTATTTTCTCGAATGACCACTTTACTTTTGGACATTGAACAACACATGACCCATCTTTGTATTTTTCGTTATATCCTCCAAGCATCTGGGATAATCTTCCCATTAGGGATGGGAGCGCCTAGCACTATTATCCCCTTTGGGTGCTTCTATCCTTTTCCCACCTTTTCTCAAGTTTGAAATGCCACGTCATTTTTATCTTTTATAAAGTATCTTTTATCACTTTGGGTGGACCTTTTGGTTATTAATGGAAAAATTCAAAAAGGGAACCATATATATACATGGCATATTATTATTATGGGTTGGACAACTTTGGGAGCTAATACTTACTATCTACTACTTAGTAAAGAGTAAAGTTTGAGGACAGCATTTGGGCTGCATTATTCACTACATAGGAGGGGTTGTTTCTAAATTCCATCTCACACATTCATCTTGGGGTAAATTAGTTGTATCATGTTATTTTGATGCGACTAACACAAGGGAAATCTAGCTTCAAGGGAAACAATTCAATCACACACACTAGAACTACATAGAATTTAAAATGTAGTGCAACACTCTTTGAAAATCACATTGGGGTGACCACCAAGGTCAGTCTGACTCAAGAATATGCATTATTTATTCCATCTAATGTTTGATTGAGCCTTGTGCGGATATCTAGGGTTTGTTTTGTAGGTTCAATTGTGATATAGGAACCCTACAATGAAGTGGATGCGACATAGAGTAAAAGGAAGAACAAAAGTATAGTGTTTTAAAATATCATAAGAAAAGTTGTTAGGAAACTAGCACCCAATTCGACACCAAAACTCGAGCAATTTTGTCCTCATTTGGGTGGTCATGTCTGAAGAGGTTCCAAATCCCAATTTCTCAAACAAATCAAACACAACTTAGAGACAACCTTCTCAACCTATTTCCCAACCTAGAATCATCTTAGATCTCCATATACAAGCTAAGTCATTCTTATCTCACTATTGTTTACACTTTCTTATTTCTTGCATGATAGATCTTATTTGTTATTGCTACATCTATTTGATCTTAATCCTCTCATTAACATTTAAATTTCTATAAACCATCAAATTATTGGGTGTATGGAACCTAACAAACCAATGTCAAAAAGAGAGAATAATAATGAGGATTTGGATCATCTAATGAAGGGAGAAAACCATGTATCAAATTCATTCAACAACTATGATATCTTCCCCTTTAGGTGTAAGAGGAGAGGAAGGACTACCTACAATGAACTTAAACACTTTGTTATCCTCCATAACCCAATGGACCACACTAGCTACGAGATAGATCTAAGACCAATTTTTAAAATTATGACACACCATATAAAAGATAATGAATTACCCCCATATTCTCCCCATGTGTTTCACACTAAGTAGAAACTTAGTAGAACTAAAATCTTCTGAAATTTAGCAGGAGAAAGGATACTTGTGCCCCCAATATCCCTAAAACTAAAACTAAAAATGAGTTTCATGGAGAAGAAGGAATGAAACCTTTCATACCCCATGAAATTGATCTGAATTGAGTCATCTGAATCTAAAATTGTGCCAAAACCATGTACATGTAGGTGAAAATATGAAGTTATTAAGAAAATTTTTGTAACTAGCCCAAGAGAAAAACTATAGAAATGGGTCAGAACATCTATACCACCACCGACTATACTATACGTTTTTTTTACCCCGTGTTTTCTTTTTCGAGTTTATATGTTTGATGTTTTTTCGAGCAATTTTGCTTGTGCTTGTTTGTGTCTGAGCCCAAAATTTTACATGTGTTTGTTGTAGGTGTAGAATATACCTGGATGAATGTCCCCTCTTTTGAGGCATGTGTGATAAATATTTTGAGTGTGCATCTCAAAATAATAGATGTGTAACCATGTATGATAAGTCTGATAATCTACGTAGAAAACACATGAAGGGTTGATGTGGTGGATACCAAGAAAAATGTGTATCTCGCAAAGAGGATTATGCATGGCAGAGACCATGGTGTGTAATCAAGAGCAACAATATAAACAAGAATATTAGTAGCAACAATGTTAACAAGAGAACCAATAATAATCAACAATAGTAATGCATATGTAAGTGAAACGATAACTATACAAATAGTGTGAAACAAAAAGTTTAACACCTGTAAATGTGGGACGCCCATGGTGTCACAAGATAATCAAGGCCCTTGGTCATGCAAACAATAGATAGAATGTCACACAAGAAAGGCATGTTACCAAAAAAATGGAACACCCACAATGTCACAAGACAAACAAAGCCCTTAGGCCACAATCAACATAGCAAACAAGTAACTATACACATAAATAGCAAGAATGTATAGAAAATAAGAGTATTGTAATGTGATGAAACAACATAACAAGTAATATAAAAGAGCATATGAAACCAAAGGTCATCTATACTACACAAGGCACGTGTGTTAGTCCTATTATTTCAAAAGATAGTAAATACATTTTATGTAATCAAGCATAGTGAGGAAGTGAAAAGGCATTATAATAAAATAATAACACCTATTTTGTGTGGAGGGATGCCCTAGTAGAAGTAATTAAGGAATGTTATCCAATTTCACCCCCCGTGGTTGAATTGATAACATACATCAGGATTCCCAAGTCCCAGGCTGAAAAAGAACGAGCTCTGAGAGAATGCGAGAAGTTGCAGAAAATAAGCCTGGGCCAGAAAAAATTGTGAAAATCGGCTAAGTCCTTGTCCTAGAAATATTTGGGACATGCGGGACACCAAGGCGCGGTTCGGCCGAAATGCCTCCAGCGGCCCGCGAAGCAAAGGGACATCTGGGACAAATGGACGTGAAATGCCCGAATCGGCCGAAAGAAAGAAAATTTGTCCAAGTCCTTCACCGAGAGCAAGCGGGACAAGAGTACGCGGAAGACCCGAACCGGCCGGTTCGGCCGAAACAGGAAACTTTCGCACTGGGACATCTGGGCCATGAGTGCGCGGAGGATGCGAACCGGCCGGTTCGGCCTGAAACGGAAAATTTTAGCACAAGGACAAGTGGGACAAAGGGACGCGCGGGACGCGGATAGCCGAAGGAGCCGAAAGCCAATCAGATAACGCCACGTGTCACTGGCAGAAAGGGGACGTGGAAGCCCATTTCGGGTGAACCGGAAGAATTTGTCCCAGACAGCACTGGGACATCCGGGACAAAAAGACGTGGTGGACGCGAAAATCCGGCAGGCCCGTGGACGAATCACAGCATGACACGTGTCGTCAAGGAAAAAGGTCCAAAAAGTCAAAGGGGCGAGTTTTCGAGCACTGATCCAAACCAATGAAATAGTGCCACGTGTCCAAGTTTAAGGGGCCCACAAGAAAAACCCATGAAAAGGTGGAGAGAGGGAATTGCTCAGTGAATCAGAGCCCGCCACGTGTCGTCCAGATGGCAGAGCGCGGGAAAAGAAATTTAAAAATCTGTTTTCACCTGTTTTGTGCCCTAAATCTTCAGATCATCATATCTTTCGATCCAGAGCTCGGATTTGCACGTTCTTGATATCAACGGAAAGCTGTTGAAATTCTCTACATGATTCTAGGATCAATCTTGCATTTTGGTGTTGTTTGGAGGGAGAAAATTAAGAAAATGTCTCTGACGCGTGGTGATAGACAGAAGTAATGCTTCAACAACCAACTTTAATGCAGCAGACAGCTCGCCGCTCCTGTTAGACAGCTCACCGTTTTGCCAAAAGCCACCGCTTCTACCATAATGAGATGATTTTAAATGTATCTAGAAGTGGTTGTGGTAGATTCGACTTTCCTCTCTCTTTCTTCTCTCATTCTTAGTATATATTGTAAAGAGGAGCTCCTTTAACAGGTCGACATTCTTGTTTTGCATCCTCCCTTCTTCCCTGCTTGCAGGAGAATTTGTGGAGCTTTTCAAACCTCCCATATGGATTGTAATGCCGTTTTTACCTCTTGCCCCGCAATGTATATCTTTATATCGACTCTTGAGCAATATATATATATATATGATTGATTCTATATATATATATATATATATATATATATATATATATTTTGATCTCTTATTTTGATTGATTCTTTCTTACATGTGTTATTTTGATCATAGTGTTTGTTATTGCATCTTTGTATTGCATGTGGTCATGTTAGATTTGCAAAACGAGTGTCTAACATTCCTTGGTGCATCACCTCTATAGTTTAGGTTTTATTCTATGTATTTTCTCACCTGTCTCTTGACAAGTTAGATTAGGTTTTAGTAAACCCTCTGCATTTTTGTGTGCATCTGAACAAAGGAATAGGAACCAGCCTTCTCTGGAGAATCCTTTCTCATCTTTACAAGTCCCACACTTGGAGAAAGGATTCCATGTTGTGCAATCACACTTGGATGCACGAACATCAACCTAGAAGCCCGATCCGCATCCGTGGGTACTGTGAGTCTACAACAACAGGGAACCTTGATAGCTCCCATAAGCCTATATCAATCTGTGTGTCTGCATCATACTCAATATGCCATGTGAACGCATGTCTATAAGGAAAAAATACTATCTATCAAACCAAAAAGATAAATAAAATGCATAACGTAAAGTGCAAATAATGTATGCTAGAGTAACATGTCCTAAGTTTTGTGTGCTAGAGTAATATGTCCTTGTGTTCCCCAAAACTTGTCTCCTCCTGAAAACATGTTGAAACGAGAACTATCGAAAAGGGTGGAACGGTCCAACATTCCAACCATTCCCCACATTACCACAGTCACTTATAGAAAGGAAATAGGGAGCATGGTAGTGTCATCGGCAAGTGGCAAAAGCGGGCACAAACATCATAAAGGGAATAGTTCCTCGGTTCCAATCATGCCCGATAACTTTGATTGATCTACAACACAAGGAAATATAATGCAATGGACTGTTTAAGGCCCACATGTAACAATTCTACCCTTCCACGAGTTCTCTTCCCACCCAATTTATCTAATCCTAAAGGAATTATTAAAGCGGTGATTAAAGGCCCGGATGGAATGTTCTCGTGTTCCTCTTGTTCACTACAAACTTGAATATGCTGACCTAGAGATGGTTTTGGACCATAACTTTTGATCCAAAGCTCCAAATTACAAAAAAATGTGGCGTTGGAATCGTCTAATCAATGGATCCATTTTTACATCAAGAAGTGAAGAAAAATATGGATTTTGGAGGTAAAAAAGGAAAAAACGTGATTTGAGGTGAAAATTTTAGTTTAAGCAACTCGATTACCCATAATTAATAGTGAATGGTGTCCATACCTCCTCCTACAAGAAAAGTGACATTAGGGAAAGAATAAATAAGGTTCCCATGTGAGTTTGTAGGTCATTTAAGGAATGTTGTTAGTGGTTGAAGAAAAAGTGGAAAATTTCCCTCCCATTCCCCCTTTTTTCTCTCTCCTTTTTTCTATATATTGGCAAAGTGCTTGCATTTGTAAGGGGGTCTCGATTTGTAAAGGCACCATGCCAAAATGGTTTCCCAAGAAAGTATGAGTTATAGGCCTCATTTTTGGACTTCGAAATGTGTATGTGCCTTCTTCCTTCAATATAATGGATTGTGCATCCTTCTATGGCAATGAAATTCATGTTTTGTGGCCATTTTCTACCTAATCTTGTGTTTTATTGTATTTCTTGTCTCTCCATCCACTGCAGGTATGTTGTGTATGTTTTTTTTCTTTACAGGATCTATTTTTGTTGTGTTTTACATGGAAATGGAAGGTAAGGTGTTGTTTTGATCTATGGCACTCATGTCTACCTTCTTCATCACCATTTTCTCCTATTTTCTCTCATATAGAGTGTTTTACCACCTTTTCTTAGTGTTATCGCCTCTTTTAGCTTATAATTTCTCTTTCCATACATCTCTTTCTAACCCTAGTCCCTTGGAATTTTTAGATTAGGATCATTTAGTTTTTTTTTAATTTGTAGGAGTAGTTTTAACATTTTCATAGGTAGAGGAACCAACCTTCTCTGGAGGTTGATCTTAGTTTGCAAAACCCACACTACAGAGATCATCCCATGTTGCCTCATAATTCTCAATCTTCCATGATCATATCTAGGGTGTAATTTTGAGCTCAAAACTTTTTGGCATGACCGGTGGGACATCTTTGAAGATCTTATTTTTAAGGGATTCTATTCCAACATCCTAGCCACCTTGGTTGCCTTGACTGCTCTAACAATGTTGGTATGCAGTGGGACCAAGTTTGGAGTGCTTTACAGCTTCATTTCACCAAGTTTGATGTATTCTTGGTGATATCTAACCTTTGGAGGTAGTTCTAAACACATTTGGTGACTCCATTGTTCAAGAAACCAATTCTCTGAGTCTACGAGACTATCCCCTTCATCTTTCCACTCATTTTCTTATATTCATTTCTCTCATGGATCTCCAAAGAGATCTTTCATTCTCTCATTTTAGTTCTTCCCCCCTTCATTTGTAGTAGTGGGATGATATCCCCAAAACAGCCCTAAAAACCTACCTCTTTTCCATGGAAATGGAGATCAATCTCCTATTGATCACATTCAAGATATAGCAAACCATTATGTCATTCACAATATTAGAGAAGAAAATTTTTTCCTTAGGCTTATTGTTTCATCATTCAGAGGTAAAACAAGATATTGGTACAACAGTTTGGCTCCACAATCCATTTCCACATGGGATCGGCTGGGAGAACAACTACATAACCAGTTTAAGGAGAATACAGATGTTATTTCACTAATGGAGCACCACGGAAAAATACAAAAAAGCTTTAATGTAGTTCATTTTAAATTTCAACATGAAATTATCGGGAAATGGTTTAGAATCCCTCAAGAATTTAGACCCTCACAAGGTATGGCATTCTTGTAATATTTGAGGTCCTTAGATGTTGATTTAGATGTATTGATCTAAACCTCATTTCTTCCATTCTTCTCTCACCATCTCAAATTCTCCTTCCCCTTTATGCAAATAAATGAAATCCATTGTCCCATTCCAAAAATAGGAAGATCCTTTACTTCCTAGTCCTTCTTTTGGTGCTCCATAAGTTTATCATGCCCTAAACATCCCTTATGTAATAGAAAATCCTCCCATCTCCACCCAAGACATTCTCACCCCCAAGATTTTTTTCATAGAACTTTGAGGAACTATGGTATTTCACATGTTGTCTTAATCCTTTATCTCGACACTCACTAAACTAAGTTATCCTACAATGTTTATCGAGGGGATTTTTCTATCATCTTGGAGAGGAGAAGCCTTTCTACAACATTCCCAACAATAGCTTCTTAAGAAAAATCATGCAGTTGTGAAGAGGAATTCAGATCAACAAAGAGGAAAACTTGTTTTGGAGGATCATTTGGATTCTTCAAATGATCAAATCATATTTTTTGAGCATCAACCATCTATGTTTAATAATACAACTAATCAACATTCCCTTGTTTATGTTTAATCTCCAATCAACTTCATCAAAGAAGATAACTGCATATTTGTTGAAGATTGGTATTATTCTGATTGGGAGGATGAGAAAGTTCAAAATATATAAAAAGAGGAGTTGAATGTAAAAATAAACCACTTAGATGTGAAGGATAATTAGATTGGAATTGAAGGGGAAGAGAAAGTGTTTTTAAACACTAATGACACCCAAGGCCTTGAGGAAGAATGTATGTGAAGTGTGAAAGATATTTCAATTCAATGTAATGATCCCTATTACTATACATATTTAGAAATTGTTGCACTTTTAAAGGGAAATCAGATTGGGGAAGAGAATGAAGATGAGGGAAACTCATGCCCTAAAGTGGAAATAAGGATGTTTTTCAAGAAAGAGACCAGATGTGTTATCCAAATCAGTTTTCATGAGTAGTTTGAGGGATATTTTGATCTTTCCAACTTCTTGTTAGAGGATGAAGACAAGGTTTTAATTGCTAAAATAGAAATCAGCAAAGAGGATGGTTTGTTTAAAGAAACAATACCAATATCATATCAACTTGCAAGTATTCATAATGAAGAGGAAAATGTCTTTACCAACTTTAGACTTAGAGCTAAGTGTGAAGAGGATGGGAAAACCATGCAAATCAACCAAACAATTCATAATATATTTTTCCAATCAAATACTTGGCTAGTTTGGAATCAAATTTTGAGTTGCCTCAAGTCATGCTCACTTTAGAGCATGAGGAATAACTTCAATGTACCAAAGATCAGCTCAAATGCCTCTTAAATCCAAATGCAAATCAAGATGAAGAGGTATATATCATTTTCTCAGCTAATAATTTGAAGAATAATGAAGTGCAAGAAATGTTAGCACTTCCACCATGTGTTTTGATTGCCTCGTTAATCACATAATCTCATTTTGTAAGGAAGGGAAACTATTTCTCCCAACCGATTGTTGGTTTTGTTTAGATCCCTTTATCTTTAGTTAGTGTTTAGTGATTTAGGTTTGTTTATTGAAAAACATGTGTCTATGTGCACTCTACATACTTCCCCTTTGAATATGTATGATTTTTCATGTTTGTACGAGTTTTTGTGGGCCTTTTGTTATTGTTGCACGATCTAGTTCCAAGCAGATTTTATGGTAGATTCAATTATTTGGGTCCAATTTCAAGACAATTTTCCACTCTCATTAAGGACCAAATGCTTCAGGCTCTTGAACCTTGGTAGAATCATATATGTGGGGTAACTCTGGTGTATCCATTCATCCCTAGAGTCAATTGAAAAAAATCAAGTTCTCTATGTTCCTTCTTTGGCAAGAAATTGGTGTTTTTCGGATAATTCACAAGGCATATCCATAAGTCTCAAGAAATCAGCTTCAAAAGCATTCCAAGTAATTTCCCATATCAATTTTAAGTCCATGTAGTGTTTCATGTTGATTCGGGGGTAAAAACTTTAAGTGTTTGATCGATTTTTCAAAGTTTTCCAGTTGACTCCATGCATAATGGATGCTTTAAGGCCACTAATCTTCCATCTAGCAATAAGATAACCTATTGAGTCACCAAATTGTTGTTCAAAATAACCCTCTAGGCTATTTTGACAAATTACAATTTCATTCTTGGACTTAGGCGGTGAAAAGTGGTCAAAAAAGGTATAAACTTAGTAGAGTTGATCAAATTTGTTAAATTGGGTCATTTGGGGAAGAATCGGCAAAATCAGCCCATGGAGGAATAGGAGGAATTATTCCCTTGTTCTCAATATTCCCCACAAACTCACCTCCTCTGCAAAACACGTTGAATTGGTCACTAATGAAACAAGTGGAACATTCAACGCGTTTGACTATTCCCCATATTTTTGTAATCACTAACGGTGAGGAAATAGGGAATAAGGTAGTGTCATCAACTGAAGCAAAGCAAGCGGGCACATGCATCATAGGGGGAACAGTTCCTTAGTTCTAATCCTACCCTTATAATCTGATCCATCCTTGGCATAGGGAAACATAACGTAATCAGCTATTTAAGTCTACGCCTTTAGAATAGTTCCACCCTTCCACAGGTTCTCTACCCACTAGATTTATTTGGCCCTAAAGGAATTATAGAAGCAATGATTAAAGGCCTAGATGGAACATTCCCTTGTTCCTCTTGTTCCCCACAAACCCACCTATGTTGACCTAGAGATATTTTTGGGCCATAACTTTTGATCCAAACCTCCAAATTTCACAAAACTAGTGGCGTTGGAATCATCACATTGAGGGCTCCATTTTGGCATCAAAAAGTGAAGAAAAGGATGGATTTTGGGTGGTGAAAAATAAAAAAACATGATTAGAGGTGAAAATTGTAGCTCAAGTAGCTCAACTACCTAAAATTAATGGTAAATGGTTCCCATACCTCCTCCTACAAGAAAATTCACTTGGGGGAATGGATAAGTAAGGTGCCCATGTGATTTTGTAGGTCATTTATAGCATCTTGTTGGTGGTTGAAGAAAAAGTGGTGAATTTCCCTCCCTTTCCTCCTTTTTCTCTCTCCCATTTTCTATATATTGGTAAAGTGCTTTCGTTTGTAAGGGGACCCTCTTAATCTATGAAGGCACCATGTAAAAATGGATTCCCAAGAAAGTATGAGTTGTATGCCTTAGATTTGGACTTCTACAATGTGTTTGTGCCTTCTTCCTTCAATGTAATGGACTGTGTATCCTTCTAAGGCAATAAAAATCATGTTTTGTGCCTGTTTTCTTCCCTAAGCTTATATTTTATTACATTTCTTATCTCTCCATCAATTGAATGTATGTTGTGTATGTTTTACCACTTTGCATGATCTATATTTTTAATGTTTTACATGGAAAATTAAAGGTTGAGTGTTGTTTTGTTTTTATTGGTGAAATAATTTTCACAAGGGAAAATTAGGGGTTTTCACCAATGCTGGGACTAGGTCCCTCTGCTTAGGAATGGGGCAGATCCATTTATTGAAAAAATGAAATATTTACACTACTCTAACCATCATGGATGGATTTTTGACCTAGGCGTCATACATGAGTACTCCACTAAACCCGTGGGAGGTGGAGGAAAGGTGTGTGTATGGAGAGAGGGGAGAAAGTGAGAAGAGGGTTTTACTCAATAAATAACAAGCTGAGTTTATTGACATAAAACCAAAATATTTCCAAGTTATCAATGAGAAGACACCATGTCAAGGAAGAAGAAAAAACACGTAAATCAAATTTCATTTGCATAATATTGCACAAGTAACCATGCTCATGGAGTAAAGTTGAGATGGAGAGGAAAACATAAGACAAGGAGATAGAAGAATTGTAGTTTCTTGCTTGTAGTAAGACAATGAGAGCTATCAACCAAGAAAAACTAACCCTTTGGAATGGAGAAGCCATTCCAATTTATAGCTTTACAATTTGTCTCTTCATCTACCCCCCACATGACCTTTCATAGTCCCACCACTTGTGACCTTTCACATTCCTCTAGGAAAGAAAAATAAGCCCCTTTCTTATTAATGAAAAGGGGACTTTTACAATGAAAAATTACAATGGTCACTTAAGTGAATAGGACAAAAGAGTGAAAAATTACATTCTCAATGAAGAAATGGAATGTAGAAAGAGAGAGGGAGGAGAGAGAAGTGGAAATCTGGAGATGGGAAAGCATCTTGTTGATGAAGGACCTGCTTCCAATGGATCTTGAGTGAATGCTCCATGAATGAAGTTCCCTACCTTTGACCTCCTGTTGAGTTGGAACACTACAAGGCATTGAATGGGTGTTTATAAACATTATCATGTCTCTCTAATCTTTCTTGCATTTGATGCACCTGGTGTGCACAATGAGACAACTTGCTCACATGGGGTGATCTTGGTGATCATGTCACCAAATGACCATGGTGACTGTGAGACACAATGAAGTATAAGACCAAATTCTTTGATTTGAGATGGGTGAAGGAGAGAGATTGAATGAATAATGCTTCCAAATTTTGATCCACCCATCTAATGAGATGAGAAACACTTTGAGACCAAATTTAGGGAACTAATAGGGCTTCCCTTCCCCTGAGCCATAATTCAACTGAAAGTGCATAATGTGAAATCATGAATTTGTCAAGTCACTATGAAGCTCTGCATTGTTTTAAACATATCCAGGTGCTCTTTCTTTAGCATGAGAGGCTCAACATCCTTGTTTATTAACCAACATCCTGACACTTACTATTTTTAGTAATCCTTATTTTTAGAAGTCCGTTTTAGTTACCAATTGCTTAATTTGGCACTTTTGAGTTTCCTTGATATTCAAAGGAAATGAAAACTCTGAAAATAAACTATTTGTAGCACTTACTATTTATAGAAATGAATCATATGAAGGATAATTATTTTTAGAAATGGTTTCTCCCATTGTCATAATGGAATGAAATTAGTCTCAAAAGTTTCCATTTTGTAATGTGAGGCTTTACTCCAAATTTCAAAGGATTTGATAACTGTGTTTTTATAGCTCATAGATATGAGTATTTTTGGCTTAAAATTTCTAATGCATTTGGAAAATGATGTATATAATCAATGGATAAATTTAAATACTCTTCTTAAAGGCATTTTTTCAAGGAATCTACAGTTAAAATTTCATGGCAAACGGACATGGGGTTTGGGAGATATGAGCAAAAGAAGGTTTTGGGCATGGGGTTGTCTAAGAAATTTTGGTAACATAACAACATACCAACAGAAATGAGGGAGATAAAATAACACAAATGAGGCTAAAAAATGGTTAAGTATGGAGTTAAATGACTTTCCCTCTTTCAAACTTGTTTTCCCTCCCATTTGCACATCTTAACCCAACTTAGACTCAAACTAGCTAACCTAGGTCTAGTGGAGGTTAGAGGTGTGGTTGCACCCTAAAAATAGGGGAAAGGAGACAAAGGGACATCACCCCCTCAAAAATGTGCCATGGGTGCTTGCTTCATGAGGATGGGGCCAAAATTTGTGAAACATGTGAGTTTATAACACCTCCCTAACACTCAAGTTGTCACTTTTAAGTGACGAAATGTTGCCTCCATAGGGGGCACTTTTTATGTCTCTCATTTCCCCTTAGAAGTTGAGATAAAGGTAAAATGGGATATCACACATTCAAATTGCTTCCAAGGGTCTATCTCTCATGAAAAAGGGGCCAAATCCAACTTAAGGTGAGTTTATAACCTTTTTCTAACACCTAAAGTTGTCTTTTAAGTGACGAAAACAAATCATCACCGGGGAGTGCACTTTTTGTCCCCTTGCATGTTGGGAAAAAGATAAAAAGGGACATAAGTCCTCCAAAACTCCGCCCAAGCTTCTTGGAATGTTGATGTCATCAATCTCAACATGAAAATAGACTAAGGAGTGGTTTTGGTCCAGGAGCAAGACATGGAGTTCGGAGGGCCAACTTTATATGATTTTGACTCCAAAGGACCCATTGAGTAAATTAATACAATTTTAAATACATAATTCAGATTTCAATATTCATTTTTAGTACATTTTCCACTTTCACACATGTGTGTGCACCAGTAAGTTGAGTTGTCACTGGGGTCCAAGATGAGTATGATAAAATCCAACATATGGACCATGAGAATGGTATAAAATCAAATTTTAAATTTTTAAGGCTCCTAACTCTTCCTTAGGTGTTTTAAACCATTTGAGAAAGTTTCACCTAGTAGAAAAACTCTTGTGTTTCACTAACAGATAGTTTTCTATATTTTTCTACTCCCATAATTCTAATTTGATTATTGCACGATGAAGTAGGATCTTTCACATTTCCAATTCCTGGGATATAAAATCTCAACACATAATGAGGCTCCTAAAACCCATTGAACAAGGTGACTAGCTCTTTTGAAACATGCATTTCCCAGTGCCTTGCCCAAAAGACCCGGTTTTGCTTAACTTGTTCTTGACCTCAATTATCTCCATAGAATATTCCTAAACTACCTCAAAAAAATCATTACTCTCCCATAAAAATCCCAAATTATTTTAATTTTCCCTGTAAGCTTCTGGAGGATGTTCACTAGTGACAAAAAGACCAAAAATAGTTATTTTCAAGTCGTCAGGGAACATTGTTCTTTCCTAGATCTCATTAGCTTCAAGAAACAAGATAAGTAAACTCATCTACATATGAAACACACATGAACATCATGTTAACACATTCCTTAAAACTATAATTATGGTGACATGTTTGAAATATTGGTCAAAGGAAAGGTTTACATCAATTGAGAAAGAGAATTTCAAGTGTGGGTTTAAATTTTGCATGCTAGACATTTAACATGACGATAG
Source organism: Taxus wallichiana var. yunnanensis (assembly GCA_018340775.1). Classification (NCBI taxonomy): domain Eukaryota; kingdom Viridiplantae; phylum Streptophyta; class Pinopsida; order Cupressales; family Taxaceae; genus Taxus; species Taxus wallichiana. Next base: position 347,577,046 of record CM031238.1, read on the forward strand.
ATTTGTAGCACTCATGTCTATCATCTTCATCACCATTTTCTCCTCATTTCCATAATGATTTCCCCTCTTGTCATTGTGTTATCACCTCTTTTAGCTTAGGATTTCCCTTTCCATACACCTCTTTCTAACCCTAATCCTTTGGAATGTTTAGATTAGGCTCGATTAGTTGTGTTCTCAACTATAGGAGTAGTTTTAGCATTAGGATAGGTAGAGGAATCAACCTTCTCTAGAGGTGACCTTAGTTTATAACACCCGCATTGTAGAGATCATCCCATGTTGCCTCGAATTCTTAATCTTTCATGATCATATCCAAGGTGTAATCTTGAGATCCAACGAAACCTATTCTCAAATAATAAGGAAGGGTGATCCGTAAATATGCCAAAAATATTATTAGGTGAAAGGGTAGCGAACATGAGAAGTTTGGATTAGGGATGTAATGAGAAAAACATTGGATGTAAAAATACATTATTTTTTTGATGTTGAGTAGTCATCGAGGTATTGAAAATTCATTAGGGTCTTTAAATTCAAAAATTTAACTTGACGAGACAAATGATGTATATATCTAAAGGTTTTTGAAGTTAAATGTGCAAATTTTGGGGCAATCCATTATTACTTGGTTATCCATTTGTATATGGGCTTAGATTTCCCCTATGTAGGAAGAACTTTAGTGTGAGAAACATCGCCAAATGCAATAGTAGAAGAATGCTCATCAAATGTAACACTTGCTGAAGGCTTATGCCATGGAGGAGGTGAAGTAGATCTATCTAAATGTCATGTCTCATAAGGTATAATGTCTTTTCTTCTAATAACTTAATTTTATGATCCAATGCATAACAATCATTGTCACGGTGTCCATTAATATGATGAAAATTGTAAAAGGGATGACCCTTTTCTCACTCAAACCGATGAGGAGGGTGATGATCATTGGGTGGTAACCGAATTAACCTCTTTTCTATTAGTGTTAACAAAATTTCATGAGGTCGATCAATAGATTTTTCAAAATATATAGGTTTCCTTTTTGGAGGGGTGGTGGCTTAACTTTTGGTTTAGGATTAGGATGGTAAAAAGTGTCACCATGATGCAATACTTTGACTGTGTGGTCATTGGGTATAGATTCTAGTTGTATGTCATAATCATGTGTAATAAGAGGGGTGAAAATATTTGTATCCAAATGTTGAGGATTTTGTGGTTGCCACATGTTTTTGTATAAATAACAAATACAAGAAAATCTCATTAAATAAGTCACATGTATCATAAAGTAATTTTTGAGGGATCGTGTGAGGCCTCTACAAAATATAAATTACATTTCTAAATCACTTGGATGATATATAAGTAAATGCATGTTGGCTTTGAAGCATAGAATATAATCAGCTACAGGCTTGGTCTCACCTTGATGTAAAGAAGATAGATGCTCATATGTAGCCCTAGGGCCTCTATTGCAACTAAAGTGTGTTATAAAAACATCTTCAAGGTCGACAAAATCACCTAAGGAGCCACTAGGAAGATGGGTAAACCAATAGAGAGCATCACTGTGAGACTCCAAGAGAAATATTTTAGGGTCTATCATTATCATATAAATTCATAAGTGTCTAATAATGCATAAGATGTCTATATGGATCCAAGTGCCATTGAACAATTGGAATGTGGGCATGAAAAAATTCCTAGGGAAAGGAGCTTGAAATATTTTTCATGGGATGAGATTACCATAGATGGTATTAGCATCAACAATAGCATAATATGTTTTTGCTTTCTAGAGTCAATGTATGAACCTTTCATTGTAAATCACCAACCGCATGCATAAGAGAAAGCACCTCTTGAGGGGGTATGACATAAACATTGAGAGGCTCATTCAAAGGTTGTACTTTTCCATTAATAGTAGCCATGGGAACATTGGTTGGTCTAGAATCCATAGTGGGAAATGTGTCATGTGAAACCAAATTGGGTAAAACTTGAGGCTCTAAGGGTTGAATCTCAGGAGGAGGTTCTAAAGGGATATTACCATTATCAACAGGAAAAAATTACTCACATTAGGATATATGTCAACAACATGTGTATTAGATGCAACCAAAGAAGAAGCAACATGTATATTTTTGCTAATATGATCATTATGCACACTTTCATTTATAACTAGACTGGAAGCAATAATAATAAAATCACACATTTGCTTTCATAGGATGAGTATAAACAAAATGTGTAGCATGTCAAACATGTACAATATGAAGAGAAGAAATTATATCATTATTACATCTAGAAGTGTTAGTACAAATAATATCATTCTTTTGGCATTCAGATAAAATACAAGAAGAATCATGTGTAAGAGAGGTAGACATGTTACAATCAAGCTCGCCATTTTTGCATTCAAGAGGAGTAGGAGAAACACAAGTATGTTCATTTAATTCATTTGTACTATGTATGTCATCATAATGGCTATCACTATGAATTGATTATATCTCATTAGTGGAAGCATAAGGACCATCATCAATCAATGTATAAATGGAAGGAATATCATCTGTATGTAAGATAGAGATACTTTCATCATCACTAGAATCTAAAGCATCTATGGCATCATCATCTACTAGTGGAGAAAATTGTGTTTGTTCATGATCACTACTCCAACCATCTACATGACCTATAAATCTAGTATCAACATCTTAGTGCTTAGTAGGAAGAGGAGGTAGATACTTTGTACTCTTTGTCATAGTAAAATGGCTTAAGGTAATGTTATCCATATTCCCCCGAAAAATATTGGATCAACCACGACTCGAGACCCACAAGCTCACATTCCAGGATGACAAACAAGGTTGCGAAAGGGACTTTACTGATGGACTAGTGGGGCTGCGAAGATCAAACGACCCCGTGTAAGAAGAAATTCAAGAAACGACTCTATCGAGTGAATATGTGCCTCAAATCCAACAAACAAATTACAGGTGGGCTCAAAAATGGAATAGCAGGGTCGGGGAAGGAGGCCGAGCGGTGTTAAAGGAACCAAAGACTCAAAGGAAAAGAAATGGTGAAGATTCAAAGTCTTCGGGCTCTAAAATAGTTCAGGACGGACCCCGAAATCAATCTGCATATGGAGGATATAGCGGAAGCTACCAAGTGTCCAAACCGTTCATCTCCAAAATTTAAAACCAAAGGGAAAGCTCAAACAAGCATGAAGCCTCCTTGCATCTAGAGCTCCAAAACTTGCCTTTGGTCATTGAAAAGTCTTTAACTCGCGAGAAGGTGCCAAGTGTCATTTCAATGCAATTCCAAAATGGGAGCCCAAGGCGGAGACTCAAACTTGTGCCATCCCTCCACATAGCCAATGGTCATAGAGGTAAAAAGGATAATGGGCCCAAAACGGCTAAGCAATGAATGCAGGTGGAAGGCGTCAGGTGTCTAAATAGCACATATTCAAAAGTGGGACCCTGAGTAGGTTGTCAAATGAGTGCGGGCCTTCCACATGTCCTAGAGCCCAAAAAGGTGAGGGCGACCATTGAAAATTCCAAAGGCCCACGGAGGTCTCCACGTGTTGTATCCACGCTACTCCAAAGGTAAAGTTTGGGGGCAGTTTCTAAACATGTGCAAAGCCTCCACGTGTCTTGGGTTGGATACAGTGCCTCCACCCATGGAAAAGACTCAGGAAGAATATAAAGGAAATAGGGAAACCTGTGGATGCCACCACGTGTCACATGGGTGCTATTCCAAGCGAAAGAAGTATTCAAATCTAAAATGATCACAAAGCTACCACGTCGAATAGACTGAGAAAAAATCATTTAAATATTATGCACCTGCGACCCAAAAATTCAAATGACCATATCTTTTAACTGAGAACTCAGATTCGAGCGGGAGAAGATTTTTTGGAAATCTCTCGATGGCCTCTATGCCTTGGAAACATAAAATATCATTTTTGTAGGTGTTGGTAGGTGAAAAATGGGAAAATATCTTCCAGGACATTAATACGGAGCTGATTTCTCCAACTATCGAGATCTGATTCGATTCGATTTGTCGTTCTTCTTTAATACACCTGGACAGACAGAGGGAACCAAAATCGCAGATTTGGGGTGGATTTGAAACGGGCATTGATTAATAGCGAGTTGAGTCTTGAGGCGGGATTAATGCATATCCCACGATAGTTGAAGCAATATTTGACTTTTCCCTCTTCTCTCTCTTATTCTTTCTATATATCATAACACTTCTCGTTTGAGAAAGTAGATTATTCTGGGTGTAGGAAAACTCAGTAAAAAAATTTCCCGACTCCATTTTGAGTAGAAAACCTTCTCCTATGCCTGATAAGCATTTTTTTGCCTCTAAGTAGAAATGTAATGGTTTGTGCACCCATATAGAACAATAAAACGTGTTTTTGGTGTTTCTTCAACCCTTTACATTATTTTGTTGTCTCTCCATGCCTCTCCCTTTCAAATATGTTTTTTGTGCATGTATTTCACATTTGCAGGTGCAGGGCGTTGTGTTTCATGGAGTTTTGATCATGGATTAGGATCTGGGTTTGTGTCACTTCTATCTGACCTTCCCATCTTCCTTTCTCCCTTGTTTCATCCTTCCTCAACAAAGCATCTCACCCCTTTCCTTCTCTGGTGTATCACCGCTTTAGTGTAGGATTTTCTTTCACCCTCTCTTTCTCTCTGGTTCCTTGGAATGGTTAGATTAGGATAGAATAGGTTCTTCCTGCACTAGAGTAGCTTGTGGCAAGTAGATTAGGAAGCAAGAACCGGCTTTCTTTGGAGGTCCATCTCAAGTTTTGCAAGTCCCACAGCTTGAGAGATGATCCAATGTTATGCAATCACACCGAATGCCCCATTTTAACCACTTCACATCTTTGGCCATTCGGGGGTGCTTGTGATTTTGCACTAACAATTTTGGCATGCCCAGTGGGACAAGAGGTCTTCACTTTATTTCATCAAGTTGATGTGTTCTTGGTGGGATTCATCCTTTTGAGGCACATGCAAGCACATCTTGCTTCTCCATCTGGTCAAAAACCATTCTCTGAGTTACAGACCTTTTCCATCCATTTCCACTCATTTTCATCCATTTTCTTCTTCCATATCTTTCATTTTCTCCCATTCCATGAGGTTGTGCAATCATGACTTCATTCCCTTCATGGAACTCACACTTATAGTAATGTAATCCACCTCCAATGCATTTTCCAACTCCTCCAAATCAGCATTATAATCAGATCCAGGACCATTATGCTTACCCATATGAGTAGGGTCAAAGTCAGTTTGGCCATGGAGCTTATCAAGAACAAGGGGACGCATACAATGGTGACAACTATGTGGAGAATATTGGTTTATTGGAGAAAATTCAAAAAATAGAGGCTGACATGGTTCAGTCAAGGGGCATAGCACAAATGAAGGCATTCAAGATTGGTTGCAAGGCACCTTGTCCATGGGAAGGCCCTTTTCCAAGACATTCAACCATCGGAGAAGCTAGAATTCATGGTTTAAATGGTGCCCCAACTTGTACAATGGATTGTTATGAGTTGGAGTCAAGACAACCTTGTCAATGGGTAAGTCCACCATCTCATAGCTTTTCTTTTTCTCTTTCTCAAGCAGCACCATCTCAACCCAAGCTCCAATTTCCAAGCTTCCCAGTTGTTGCCCCAAGTGTTGATTCCATTTCTCCATTCCCTAGTCTTCCACCCCATTTCAGTTCCTCTCCCCCTTTCCCTTCCAAATAGTCATCCCCTCCAAACAAACAAGAAGTTCCACCTCCCTCCCCACCACAAAATAATTGCAAAGCTGGTTGAACCCCAACCTATCACTCCTCTTGCTTTCCCAAGTCCATGTTGGGAAGAGACTCAAGAATCCAGTCAAGGAAAACAACAAGAAGGGGAGCCCAACAGAGAAGAAATGACAGAAAATCTAAAGAGTTGGGCTACCAAATTTGGGTTTATAAAGATCCCCTTGATGGTCAAGCCAATAGAGGAGGTCAAAGTTGAAGAGCCAGTGGTGGTTGAGGCTGAGTTTGCAATAGAGAAGGAACAAAAACAAGAAGAAGAAGATCAGCAGTCTAGCTACTCTGAATGCAGTGTCCCTAATGGAATTTTTTTGAAGAGGATGTTGAGCTGATCCAAGCTGCACAACTAGTTGAAGAGGAAGAACAACCAGCTCCAAGTCCCATTGAAGAGGAGCAACTAGGAGAGATCGAATCAGAGTTGAGGCCACTCAATGAAGAAGGCATCATTGAAGATTTTTTTCTTTCATTTCAAGGGCCTAATTTGATTGATGAACCCATGATGGAGGAGGACCATATAGTTTCAGAGGTTCCAAGTGTGGAGCAAGCTACAGGAGAACCTTCAGTTCTTCCTTCCACTTCATCCCCTTCAAGCTCTGATGTTGAAGAAGAGTTTGAGCTTTCAAACTTCATGTTTGAGGATGAAGGGAGCCATGGTGATCAAGTTGTAGATTAGGAGGACACCATGGAGGAGGTTGAGCACATGCAACAGGAAAACAATGAGGTAAATTATCTGTCTGACTTGGAGGATTGCTTTGATGGAGAAAATCCCATGGAGATCACATCATTTTCTCTTCCATCATCCATCTTCCAAGCACATGAGCCTGTTGCCATAAAGGAGGGCACTCAAAGACAACAACCTATGTGTCTCACAACATCCCTCTAGAACCAGGGTTGGAAGATCATGGTCTTCCATGTTCTTTACAAGAGAAGGAAGAGAAAAAGTAAGGAGATGTCATCATCTCTCTCTCACCATCCATCCAAGAAGGTCCACAAAAAGACTCCATTTTTGGAGTTAGAGTTTAGAACCATGGGCAGATTCAAAGGACCATACCTTGCCCAATTAGATATTTGGCTTCATTGGAGCCAAGGGAGAAGCCAAAACCATTCATGCCTACTTCAGGGCATGAGGATGAGCATCAAAGTACCAAGGGTCATCATCAACACCTCCAGGAGTCCAATGCCAATCAGCTTGAGGAGGTATTTTTGGTTAATGTAGATACCTTGATGATTTGGGTGGAGGACAAGCTTAAAGTCAATTTTTTTCATCTAGGCAACCATATTTAGTGTCAAATCATTTGCATGGCTGCCCCTTTTGAGAAAGGAAGCTATTTCTCCCTTCCTGTAGTGGGCTTTGTTTAAGCTTTTCTTTCTTTCTGGTTAGTATAGGAGTAGGAGTAGATTTTTTTTTCAGCAGAAAAAGTGCTTGTGCACACTCTACATGTCTCATTTGAGGCATGTATGATTTGATTCTTTGTACATAGCATTGTTGTCCTATTTTTTTTCTCCAAGGTTATGTCATTGTGAAGTTCAATGTGCCTCGGGTAAACATTGTAATAGTCCATTCTTAAGACAGAGACCAAGGCCAGGCTCTTCAGTATTCATGGTAGAAAGATCCATAGCTGTCTGTAGCAGTTGCTAGTCCCAAAAAATGAAACAAATGCAGAGCAACCAAAGGACATTTTTAAGTCATTCCATTCAGGGACAAATGAAAGCCCCAAGTCAATACAATTTTCTTATGAAACTTAAGAGTGCGAGGCACTTGACAGAGCTTAGGGACAAAGCGGAACATAGAAAGTGCAGGTAGTTGAGGAGTCCATTTTGAAGGAAGGGTTAGTACCAAGCCATTAATTGTGACTCCATGCCCAATGGATGCTTCAAGGCTACTGGTCTCTTCATCTAGCAGTAGATACCCCTGCGAGTAGCCAAAGCTGTTATCAATATTTCCCCCCGGGAAAAATATTGGATCAGCCACAACTCAAACCCACAATCTCACATTCCAGGATGATAATCAAGGTTGCAGAGGGACTTTACAATGGAGTGGCAGGGCCTGTGAAAGATCAAATGACCTTGTGCAAGAAGAAATTCAAGAAATGGCTCTATCGAGCAAATCATGCCTCAAATCCAACAAACAAATTACAAGCGGGCTCAAAATGGAATAGCAGGGTTGGGGAAGGAGGCCGAGTAGTTTCAAAGGAACCAGAGGCTCAAAGGAAAATAACGATGAAGATTCAAAGTCTTCGGGCTTTGAAATAGTTTAGGACAGACCCCAAAATCAACTAAGTATGGAGGATACAGTGGAAGCTACCAAGTTTCCAAACGGTGCACCTCCAAAATTTAAAACCAAAGGGGCAAGCTCAAACAAGCACCAAGCCTCCATGCATCTAGAGCTCCAAAAGTTGCACCAATCGTTGAAAAGTCTTTGACTCGGTGGAAGGTGCCAAGTGTCGGCTCAATGTAATTCCAAAATGGGAGCCCAAGGTGGAGACTCAAACTTGTGCTAGCCCTCCATGTAGCCAATGGTCAATAGAGGTCAAAGGAGAATGGGCCCAAAATGGCTAAGTAATGAATGCAGGTGGAAGGTGTCAGGTGTCCAAATAGTGCACATTCAAAAGCGGGACCCTGAGTAGGTTGTCAAATGAGCGTGGGCCTTCCACATGTCCCAGAGCCTGAAAAGGTGAGGGCAACCATTGAAAAGTCCAAAGGCCCATAGAGGTCTCCATGTGTCATATCCACACTACTCCAAAGGTAAATTCTAGGGGTAGTTTCTAAACATGCACAAAGCCTCCACATGTCTTGGGTCGGATACAGTGCCTCCGCCCATGAAAAGACTCAGGAAGAATACAAAGGAAATAGGGAAACTTGCGGATGCCACCACATGTCACATGGGCACTATTCCAAGAGCAAAGGAAGGAGTCAAATCTCAAATGAGCACAAAGCTACCACATGGACCCGATATAGACAGACTCATTTAAATATTACGTGCCCATGACCCAAAAATTCAAATGACCATATCTTTTGACTGAGAACTCATATTTGGGCGGGAGAAGATTTTTTTGAAATGTCTCGATGCCCTCTATGCCTTGGAAACATAAAATATCATTTTTTGCAGGTGTTGGTGGGTGAAAAATGGGAAAATGTCTTCTAGGCCATTAATCTGAGAACCCGATTTCTCCAACTACCAAATCTGATTCGATTCGATCTGTCGTTCTTCTTCATACACCTGACGAGAGAGGGGAGATAGAATCAATAGATTTGGGGCATATTTGAAAGGGGAATTGATTGATAGTGGTTGAGTCTTCAAGGAAGGATTCAATGCATATCCTGTGGTAGTTGAAACAGATTCAACTTTTCCCTCTTCTCTCTCTTATTCTTTCTATATATTGTAACACTTCTCGTTTGAGAAAGGAGATTATTTTGGGCATAGGGAAACTCTGTCAAATTTGTTTCCTGACTCCATTTTGAGTTGAAAACCTTCTCCTATGCCTGGCAAGCATTTTTGTGCCTCTAAGCAAAAACATAATGGTTTGTGCACCCATATAGAGAAATAAAACATGTTTTGTGGTGTTTCTTCAACCCTTTGCATTGTTTTGTTGTCTCTCCATGCCTCTCCCTTTCAAATCTATTTTATGTGCATGTATTTCACATTTGCAGGTGCAGGGCATTGTGTTTCATGGAGTTTTGATCATGGATTAGGATTTGGGTTTGTGTCACTTCTATTTGACCTTCCCATCTTCCTTTCTCCCATGTTTCATCCTTCCTCAATAGAGCATCTCACCCCTTTCCTTCTCTAGTGTATCACTGCTTTAGTGTAGGATTTTCTTTCACCCTCTCTTTCTCTCTGGTTCCTTGGAATGGTTAGATTAAGATATAATAGGTTCTTCCTGCAATAGAGTACCTTTTGGCAAGTAGATTAGGAAGCAAGAACCGACTTTCTCCGGAGGTCCATCTCAAGTTTTGTAAGTCCCACAACTTGAGAAATAATCCAATGTTATGCAATCACACCGAATGCCCCATTTTAACCACTTCACATATTTGGCCGTTCGGGGTGTTTTGATTTTGCACTAACATGTAACACCTATAGTAGGGGTAGGTATAAAGCAGGGAGGATGGTCTCTAAAGACCAGAGAATGGGATCTATATCAAAATTAAATATTATGTCATCTTGAGGGAGTATGAAAATGGAGTAACATTCCTTGTATCCTCATAGGTGGTATAAAGATGGTGAGAGGGATAGTAACCATCATGGTTCGCACAAAAAACCACCACACATGCACCCTAAGGTAGTACTAGGGTTTTTAAATCAGCAGGCCTAACCTATAGAAACTTGGCAAGATCTTAGATTAGGTGAAGGATTCGATCGAATGGGTTCACCAAAATGTTTAAACCTAAATTAAATTTCTAGTTTGATTTAATTAGGTGCATGCTTGTAGACACAAAATCATGTGCTTTGGGTATCTATCTAATCCCGATCACATACTACTATTCATATGATTCTAAGTAACAAAAGTACTAATTGATCTCTCTCTTTTGCCATCTTTAATTACTTTCGACTTTCTTCTTTTGGTCTTACACTCCTTGCCTAGTATGTCTTTTTATACTTTGATATTTCTCATTCGACACCAAGTGCCCAGGCCAGGACACCGGCACTAGGTGCCCTTGTCCCCTCTAGGTGCCCTTGAACTTTTGTACTTTGCTCACATATTTTGGGTCCTTTCTATCCTTTTGGGCATATTATTTTCTTGGTGGTCAGCCTTTTAGGGGTTAATTATGAAATTCAAGCAAGGGAATCATATAAATATAAAGTTATGTTATCATAATAAAGGAACAAGCACTAAGCATTAGTTATCACCGCCTAAGGTTGCATCCAAGACCATTCAAGAATCCATCTAGCTCCACACAAGAGGACAAGTGACGTTTCATTTCTACATGCACTTCATAGGAGGAAGTTCATTCTTTCATGCACACATCTATTTACATCTTCTACATCTAGCTACTTGCTCATTATCAAGTGTGACACGCACAAGAGCCACCTAGGAACGATTTCAACACACACACATAAAACTATATTGAGTCTGAGATGTAGTGTAGTGCTCGATCATAAGTTCACCTTGTTGACAGTAGAGGATAATCTCACCCCTCATGTTGCATATTTCTTTTATAGGATTTGATGTGGTTTGAGGGTTTTACAGGTGTTTTTTTCTTATTGCAAGTTTTAGGAGAATAACAAAAGTGCATCGACATACAGTGTGATCAAAGGTGATGAACAACAAACATCTTATGACGCTACAAAACTAAGTTTTGTAGCTTTTGAGCGATCACGAGCACCCATAACAGTCTTTGGTGCCCTTGACCCTCCATAGGCACCCTAATCCAGCACTTCGACACTCCCGCATTTTCTAGGTCTGATTGCGACACTTTGAGTTCTTGTTCCAATAGTTTTCTAGTTCAGCATACCTTGGGATTATTGTGAATCAGCTAAGTCTTTCTATCCCTTCATTTACAACTAGGGTTTCATACTTTCTAGCTTATTTTGCTTGGGTCAAATCTGTACTTAATTATTTATATTCAGTGTTGTTACATATTTAGAATTAGGAATTTATTTATTTCAATATTTTTTTAATCAATGTTATATAAGATTTTATTGTTAATCTAATAAAGATAATACAATATAAACACAAAATTGGATTTGCAACTCAGATTAGATAGAAAGAATTAACATACTATGATTAACCTAACAATGCATTTGAATGGAAAAACAAGATGGAAAGAGTCACTTATCTTTCTACTTAAAAACAAAGGACATTCAGATGTTCAAAGTGGATAAATAAACTACTCTGGCCTTGAAGATACTTCATCTTGTGATTCTAAAACCTAAAACTATATTGGTGTGGTATAATACAACGGGCGTATTTGTAATATACGCTCTTGAATTTTTATATAGTCTTGAACCCCCTTAGAATTGGAATTCATAACTTCTTTTTCCCTTTGGTAGCCTAGAAATATGAGTTTGTATCAAACCCTAGTTATCGCACATGCAACAAGGATCTCGAATTGATTGATCATCGTCTCAAACCCTAACCATTGATAAAATCCTTAAAACAAACATTATTTGGGTTTTGGGCACCCCTGTGCACCACTGACATCAACACTACTTTTAAGAGGCCTCAAATGACATGTCATTCTCTACCTAGCATGTGATATCTAGTTGTAGTGCAATCAAATTTAACATCCTTTCTTTGACAATGCTTAACTTAAGTTTTTGTGTAGCAAATCCACTTGAGTGAGTGACTTTGAATGCTTGAAAATGTGGGAAAAAATCCCCTAGACCTAGTTGGAAGCATCAAACTTGTAGTTTGTGTTACCCTAATGAATGTGCATAGGTATTTTTGGGATGTAAGGAGCTCTAGGTCTCTTTTCTCGTAGCTTTTATATTAAGATTCCATAAGAGTGCTTGGTACTTAAATGAGGTGAGATTCATTTGCTTATATACACTTTTGAAGGCGTTTTGAGTTTAAAAGGTAGATTGAGGGGAAGTAATTGAACCGGATAATAACGTGCAATTGAAATTTTGGGACCAAAGTATATCAAGGAATATTATATAATAGGGCCATGATATAATATTATGATATGACCATATTATATTTTTCTGCTCTAGTGAGGAATTTCAAATTATGTTTTTGGAAACCGACAAGTGGAGTTTCTACAGAGATTTTATGCATTCAATTCTTATAAATTAACGAAAAATAGGTGTGTATTATCAAGCAATCTATACAAGATACCTAGAGATGTATCGGGGAGACTGGGTAAAATGAACTTGTTTGAGCAAGAGAGAAATGTCAAGACTATCAATGTAAATTAGTAGAATTGCCAAATTTGAGTGTCTACAATACCAGCTAATGTTATAATATTGTGACATATGATGATATTTGGTTGGGGAATATATACACACTTTATTTTTCACATTACTAGCTTTTTCTCTTCATAAGAACCATTGATGCATTAAGATCTCTAGGTGATATCTTACGAGGCATTATCGGGATTTGGGTGGGTTAGTTATTGGTAGTACTTGTCAAAGAGATTTGATGTGTAGTAAATATTACCTTATATATCCTATCATATGTGAGAATGTGGTCCAAGATCGAGCATTGATAAACTACGAACAAACAAATAGACTAATGTTGTGTGAGAGAGAGAGAAATAAAACATGAGCCAAAAGATAGTTTGTAAATTTAATGCATGAGAAAAATAGTTCTATGAGAGGTTTGCACCTAGGAAGTGGGGAAGTGTAACCACCACCTACAAAATGTGGAGAAATATAACTCCCATCTATCTCATTGACACCTAAGCAAGCTAAATACATGTGTAGGAAAAACCATGCAATGGAATAAATACCATACAATGAAATAAAAAACCTATAGTAGTACCCCCTTGAGCATAGCTTAAATGGGTAGAATAAATGGGTCTGAAAGTGAGGCCTAGTGAGGTACCCAAGTAAAAATTAAATCCATCATAAAGTGGAGAAAAATTAGAAAACCCATAGGAAAAACTCCTTCTCAAAAGAGAAAAAGATAAGTATTTAGAAAATCTCCCTCAATAGGTAATACCCCTTAGAATAACATGAAAAATCCCCGAGAAATAGAGAGAGAAGAAGAAAATAAGAGAGGACTAGGTATCCCCCAGGAAGATGAGGCCTCATGAACTCCCAATAGATCCCATAGATGTAGAATCCTACTATCAGAAGAAGAATCGGTGAATACTAAATCCCAATCAAGAATTCCAGATGCTACACTGAAATATTGTGGATTAGAGGAAGAGGTAAAATGAACATGTGCAACATCATGGAAATCTGACTATGCTTTCTCATCATCTAATAGATCACCAACCATAGCATCTACATCATGCAATGTCTGTCAAGTCCAAATCAGACTAGAATTCAAAATGTCAAAAGGAAAAGGTCTAGAAGTCGGTGAGATAAGAAAAAGTGGACCTAAAGATGGAGAATCTAGAGGAGATTCATCAACCTATGATGCATGACCATGAGAGAAGACATGAAGGTCAAGATGTGTGTAATTATCCTCTGAAACATGAATAAGAGAGGAAGGAGGTGAGTCCTCATTGTTGATCTCATCATCTGGACTAAAATATAAATCCTCCTCATCAATACTCTCATTGTCTACAATGGAAGAAGAATCAACACAATTTTCCCGGGTGAATCCAAATCCTCAAAACTATCAAAGAATGTCTAGTGAGTACAATGTGATTGAAAGTGAATTGTTAGAAGTTGAAATTTAAGCGATCTCCTCATTTTTAGAGGACTCGTATTTAGGAGCAAAGTGTGAAGAGATATAAACTTAGGAACGGTGATTTTCTCTCCCTACTACCACCGTAGAATCACCGTGTATCTCCCGATAACCACATAATCTAAAGCAAACTCAACCTACTTTCCTAAATTGTGGTGTGTGATCTAATATACTGATAATACATTAGTTTATAATTAAGTTACATGAAAAAGATTCTAAAATGGCCCACCACCTATGTTAATAGATTGTATCCTCGATACCTCGGCAAAAGTGTGATCACCCATCAAAATAGTTGGCTTAGAATATGGATCTAAGGAAGTGAAGGAAAAATTTAATGAAGTCATGTGGTATGAATCATCTAAATCAAGAACCCATGTGGTAGGATATAATGCAACCGATACAAGTTCTTTTCCCTTAGCTTTCCCATTATTGTTTTCTTTTAACTTTGTAAACTCTTAAACTTTGTGTGTCTAAACTAGAGCCCTAATAGTATTATTTTCAAGAATGTGTGTCAGGTGATCAATATGTTTCTATTGACACTTATGTTCATCATATACATGTTTTCTAAAATAATCACATTTGAACCTATCTTTCTTGGGTTTGGATTTAGAAGACAAGGGATCGGTGGATGGGATAGATATGATATTATCTTTCTCCCTAGTCAAGGAGGAAGCATAATCATCTAAGGAAGAGATTCTCCATGTGGCTCCAATGGAACTCCTAGTGACATGGAAAGTAGAAAAAAAAATTCAATAGTCATGACTCAACTTGGAAACAATAAAAAGAATCAACTACTCATCATTTTTTCTATCCCACATTGTTTCAAATAAAATCTAAAAGATTTGAATTTTTGAAGAAATATTGTTGTTATCATGCTAAATGTCTAGCATGCAAAATTTAAATATTTGGTCATGACAACCAAACCCACACTTGAAATTCCCTTTCTCGGTCAATGTAAACCTTTCCTCCAACCAACATTTCAATGGTGTCACCCTCATTCTAGTCAAGAGGAATGTGATAACATTATTTTTAAGTGTGTTTCATGTGTATATAAGTGTACCTAGCTTGATTCTTGAAGTTATTGAGATCTATGAAAGAACAATGCTCTTGGAGGCTTCAAAAGGGCTTATTTTGGTCTTTTTGTCACAAGAGGATATCCCTAGGAAGCTAACTGCAAGGGAACAACCCATTGGGAGTTTGAATGTGAGATTATTGAGATGATACAATGTAGTTTATGAAGTTTCCATGGTGTCATGAGAGGTTAGGAAAATTTCAAGCAAAACCGGGTCTTTTTGGGCACGATGTTGGGGAATGCATGTTTTAAAGGAGCTAGCCACCTTGTTCAACAGATTTTGGAAGCCTCGGGATGTCCTATGAAGCCATATAATAGGCATTGGAAATTAATTACAACCTACTTCATGGTGCAATAATCAAGATATAATTTTGGGAGTATTAAAATGTGGAAACCTATCCATCCATTAGTGTAGCAAAAAAGTCTTTCTACAAGCTGAAAATTTCTCAAAAGGTTTCAAAAACCTCGGGAAGATTTAGAGGCCTAACCAAAGGTTAAAGAGGATTACATTGGATACTCCTCATGGTCTATGTGTTGAATTTATTCATGCTCATTCTAGACTCATGTGGCACCTCAACTTACTAGTGGACGCACGTAGGAGAAAGAGGAAAGTGGAATAAAAAGGAAATTTTCTAGATGAAACAGGTCTTGAAAATTGTGGGAATGGACTCCTTGGATCCTTTGGAGTCAAAATCATATAACTTTTTCCCTCCTAACTTCAAGTCTTTCTCCCGAACACATAAAACACTCCTTAGTCTATTTTCACATTGAGATTAATGACATCAGCACAACCAATCAGCTTTAAGCGGAGCTTTGGAGCATGGATGTTCCTTGTATATTTTTCCCTTGGTGAAAGGGGATATGGTGAACACCAAAATTCACTCCCCTATGGAGGATTTGGCTGCATCACTTAAAGTGACAACGTATGTGGTGAGAAGATGTTATAAACTTGCCTAACTTGATGTTTGACCACTTTTTCATAACATCTAAACCCATGGCATACTTTTTAAGGATTGGTGTCCCTTTATCCATTTTTTCCAATAGCTAAGGGGACATGGGTGATACAAAAATGTGTTTCCACTAGGAAACTTTTTGTCACTCAAAATGATGACTTGGGATGTTAGAAAAGTGTTAACAACTCATTATTTTCACAAAATCTAGCCCCCTCCTCATGAGAGCCTCACCCATGGTGCATTTTGGAGAGGTTGATGTCCACTTGTCTCTTTTTCTCCTATTTTTAGGGTGTAACCACACCTCTAACCTCCACCAAACCTGAGTTATCTAGTTTGAGTTTAAGGTGAGTTAAATGGAGCTAGTGAGAGAAAAATGAATTTGAAAGAGATATAACTTCATACTTAGCCATTATTTGTTTTTCATTTTGATTTTATCTCCTTACATTTTTTTGTAGTGTTGATATGCCACCAAAAATTCTTAAGACACCCTCCATTCTACAACCATTTTTGTTAATATCTTCCAAACTCGATGCCCATTTGCCATGAAACTTAAACAATAGGTTCCTCTCCAAAACGTGTTTAAGAAGACTGTAGTAACATTATTTTCATTGATGATATGTTTTTTTCTGTAGCCATTTTAAATTTTCAGCTAAGAATATACCTTTTCATATCTACAAAAACCCAACGATTGAAATCCTTTGAAATTTAGAGCAAAGCCTCACATTGCAAAATAGAAACTTTTGAGACCACTTTCATTCCATTCCGACACTTGGTGAAGACCCACTTCTAAAAATAGTAATCCTTCATAAGCCTTAATATCTATAAATATTAAGTGCTACAATAGTTTTTTCTCAAATTTTTTATTGCCCCTTACACATCGGGAAATTCAAACTAAATTAAGCAACTGGTAACTAAAATGGAATTCTCAAAATAAGGCTTACTAAAAATAGTAAGTCTTCAGATTGATCTAAAATTGGTCACACATGTTCATATCCTCCATGTTTCACTAGTTCCAGTCCTGGTACAGATCAGATACTCGGTTCTGAAGCCAATCCCTACATTTTCGAGATGCGGGAAACATAATGTGTCTCACAGAGAATCTGGAAAATTTGAGAGAATGGGTGTGGATTCAATCAAATAGAACTATAAATAGAAGGATTATTCTTAAGTATGTTATGTAAAGAAAATGGTCACCCATTTAAAAACACAAATCTAGTTCTAGCTTGTGCACCACATTGTGACCCAATTTCAAAAACATCTATGGTGAATGACAATCCAATTCTGAAAATCCTCATTCCGAATGGTATTTCTCAATGCTTGCAAATCCCCACCTGTAACAATATGGTGTTCACAAATTTCAAGTAGCTTGCCTCATAAAAATGGACATGGAAAATTTCCTACTTGTAAAGGATTGACAGTTAAATTGTGGCTCAGGTGGAAGGGAATCCCTCTTGCTTAGTAAATTTGGTCTTAAAGTGATTCTCACCTCATCATATTGTTTGATCAAAATTTGGACACATTATTCATTGGGTCTCTCTCTCCTTCACTTATCTTAGCTCAAAGGATTTGGTGTTGTACTCCATTGTGTCTTACATATCACCATGGTAATTCAGTGATAGGATCACTAAAATCACCTCATGCGAGAAAGTTGTCTCATTGTGCACACTAGGTACATTAAATGTGAGAAAGATCAAAGGGACATGATACCATTTTAGATATTAGAAGGTTGGTTCAAGTAGAAGAAGGATTTTATCAATGGTTTCGAGTAGTCTCGATCATGTGCTTCTCACTCCTCTCAGAGTACCTGATCAAGCTATGGAAGATGATCATTTAAAGGAGTCCCCAAAGAGGAGGTTTGTGAAAGTTGAGTGCACTAGGAGGCTTCATCAAGTTCAGGAAGTGGTCAAAAGATCAGAATACACTAGATTACATCTCTACATAGTACCCCGAGCTTCTTCATTCTTCTTTATTCTACATCTTTTCTCCTTTTTTCTCTCTCTCTCTCTACTTTCTAATTCTCCATTGTAAATTGTACTTTATGACTCTTTTGCCTATTCACTTAAGTGACAATTGTAATTTTTTATTGTAAAATTCCTCGATCATTAATAAAAAAGGGGCTTACTTTTCTTTCCTAAGGAATGTGAAAGGTCACAAGTGGTGGGACTATTAAATTTCATATGGGGGTAGATGAATAGATAGATCGATTGCAAAGCTATAAATTGGAATGAATTATCCATTCTAAAGAGTTAGTTTTTCTTGGTTGATAGCTCCCATTGTCTTAATACAAGAAAAAAACTACAATTCTTCTATCTCATTGTCTTATGTTTTCCTCTCCATCTCAAATTTACTCCATGAGCATGGTTACTTATGTAATATTATGTAAATAAACTTGGATTTACTTGTGTTTTGTTCCTTTTTCCTTGACATGGTGTCTTCTCATTGTTAACTTGGAAATATTATGGTTTTATGTCAATAAACTCAACTTTCTATTTATTGAGTAAAACCCCCTTCTCACTTTCTCCCCTCTCTTCATACACACACCTTTCCTCCACCTTTTACACACAAGTTTAGTGGAGTATTCATGTGTGATCCCTAGTTGAAATTCCACCCACGATGGTTATAGTAGTGTATATATTTCTTATTTTCAATAAATGGAGTTGCCCCATTCCTAAGTAGAGGGACCTAGTCCTCTAATATTCCCTTGTGATAAATTATTTTTCCTATAGTGTTTTCTACCAACCGTGGGGAAAATTTTGTTGTTTTGCACCTTATAACGATCCACAAAATCCTAAAAATCAAATATACCAAAAATCCATAAAAAAATTAAAAAAACATGAAACTTGATGCTTAAAAGTTATTATGTAAATATTGAAATAAATAGATGCCTAATTCTATATTATGTAATAACGGAAGGACATAAACAATTAAGTATTGATTTGATCCAAACAAATAAGTAATTTGAATTTAAAACCCTAATTGAAAACAAAAGGATAGAATACTTAGCTTATTCGCAATAATCCTGAAGGTATGTCGAGCTGGAAAATTATTGGAATAGGAACTCAGAGTGTCACAATCAGAACCAAAAATTTATAGGAGTGTTAGAAATATCAGGACCAGGGTGCCTATGAAGGGTTAGGGGCACCAGGGCACTGGAGACTTATTATGGGCGCATGTGACTGCTCAAAATATACTTCTTATGGGGTACTTCGTTGGACCTCATTGTTGTTCACTTGAAACCTATAATATAAAAGAAGCACTTGCAAAACCCCAAACCACATCAAATCCTAAAAAGAAAGATGCAAAATGGGAGGTCATATTGTCCTCAACTGTCAACAAAGTGAACTTTTGACTAAACGTTACACTACATCTCATACCCCATGTAGTTTTATGTGTGTGTGTGTAGAATTGTGCCCTAGGTGGCTCTTGTGTATGTTGCACTTGATAGTGAGCAATAACTAGATGTAAAATATGTAAATAGATGTGTGCATGAAAGAATGAACTTCCCCTCCTATGCGTGTATGAAAAAAATATCAGTCCCTTGTCCCTTGTGTGGAGTTAGATGGATGTTTGAATGCTCTTTCATGCAACCTTAGGTGGTGATAGCTAATGCTTAGTGCTTGGTCCTTTATTATGGTCACATAGATTTGTATTTATATGATTCCCTTTTTTGAATTTCGTAATTAACCACTAAAAGGCTGACCCAAAAGAAATAAAGATACCCAACAACTAGAAAGGACCCAAAAGAGGAGAGCAAGATACAAAGAGGTCGAGGCACCCATAGGGGATGGGGGCGCCTAACACTAGCGTCTTCACTAGGCGTTGGTGTACAAACTAAGAGAAACTAAAGTTTCAAAGGTCGACTGGGAAAGAAGGTGTGTAAGACCAAGAAGAAACTAGAAATAAATAAAAGAGGCTAAAGACAAAGGGTTAACTAGTAGTTTTCTTGCTTAGGAATCATATGAATAGTGGTATGTGATTAGGACCTAGAAATGTACCCAAAGTGCGTGATTTACCATTGAGCTATAACTAATACCCAAGGTAGGGGAAGTGTGCTTGGTAGAAACCAAGGCACAAGCAAATAAAATGGTTGGAAACAAGTGTTAGTGCAAACAAGATAAACACGCATGTAAAAAGTAATGTATAAGTTAGCAAGCAAGAAGATAATACGTAAGAAGACAATGTAGACCGTGAATAGTGGGTTAAAAATATGGTACATCACTCACGATGTTCTAAGACGATCAATGCCAAAGTGGCCAAAAGCAAACATTGTGCACAACCTGATACAAAGGGCAAAGCCCGAAAATAATGGCATACAAGAGAAAGTAATGGAAAATGGTGATAAGCAAAGAATCATACAACCATGGTAAAGAGATAGACCTACAAAGCAAATTTTGCACATAAATCACCTATTAGCATGTTAAAAGATAAAAAGTATGTCAAAGCATGTATAATATGACATAGTAATGTTCTAGTATGAATAGGAAATATTACAAAAGAAAATAATATCACTTGTGATGTGTATGAAAGTAGATACCCCCAAGAGTCGTTATAGGACTGGTAAGAGGTACAGTGCCAAGCATCCATGTTGTGTGTAATGATCTGTGTAAAGTCTACATTCACAACTAGAATGCAAGTTAACACACATGTGTATATCATAAAGATATGACATACAAAGTATGCATCTAACATAGTAAGAAAAGTGTAGATGTGAGTATAAGTAAGCAAAAGTAAGTGCAACTAATATATGCAGATGTTGTGAGTGTGAAAGAGAATGGAATGTAGTGTGAGTGTGATAAGAGAAACATGCCCCCGAGTGAATGTGAATGATGAGATGATATTAATTGATAAAAGACCCTTAGCAAAGAAAGAATGAACAAAGTAGAACAAGAGTGCGTCATCGAGAAATGGTTTGAATTATGTGTGCTAGAAAGATGTGGATCACAAAGCATAGAGCACAAAGAGAGTGAGTGAGTGTGATGAGGTTCATTTTAGATTGATACCCTCAACAATCAAGTATGAACAATGGAACTAGAGTGTGTCATCGGGTAATAATTGCAGCGTGTAAAAGTATATGCAAGAAAGATATGTCATGAGTGTATAGAGCATGCAGTGTGTATGATGTGTAATAGAAGATGTGAGAAAGAGATATGATGAATGCGTGGTGTGTGAAGTGTGTGGTGTGTGAGGTTCATGTATATAGTATGTCATGAACAATCAATTGTGAACCGAAACAGAGAGCACGTCATAGGGTAATGACGATACAAATGTATGAAGATGTGTAAGGTAGTGTGTAAAAGACTGTATGCAAAGTGTAGAGTATGTAAGACACTTGAGAATGCTAGAAGGGGGGGAGTAAGTACGATGTCCCCTAAGTAGGATATGATGAGAATGGTCAACTGACACCATCAAGAAAATCATCATTGTCTTGATCGAAGCCAAATGGAGATGTGTCAGAAACTTGGTAAGAAATAGTGTGTGGTGGATCATATAACGATCCATTATGGCGTAAATTTTACATGTGCATTATGTACTCTTCATTAGTGAAAGGTATTGGTGGACATCCATGTGTATACCAACGAGTGAGATTTTGTGAATAGCCGAGAGATGAATCATTATAGATAGAAACGTAGTCGAAAGGCATAGGGAATGTGATACTAGTATGATTAGGGTCCAAAGTGCCCCCAATGTAATCTAGCCAAGATTTCCCAAGTTTCAGTGGAGAATTGTGAAAAACACTTGCCATAACGACTGTTAGATAGAAGACACGAAGACCATAGGCAGCCATAATATGGACACATCCATGATAGAGATAGGGTGAATGAGGTGGCAATAAGATATCGTTGACCATAAAGTCAATCCCGATCGACCAAGCCATCATATGTGCAAATAGTATCAGAGCAAGTAAGATCTAATGGAATATGATGCCAATAAGAGTTATTCATGAAAAGTGTGCATGTGAAAGGAGGAAGCACAGATGAAGATAACCCATCCGAAGGTGCAACGACGTCCATAGTATGGATAGACCCTCGATAAAGTACCATAACATTAGTAGAAGGAGGGGGTGTTTTGAATTGATATTCACTAGGGCCGACATAAATGAAAGTATCATTAAAATATGAATCATCTACCTTAATAGGAGTAAAATTAAGATTGCATAATTTTTCATCAGTAATCTCAATGGTATTGACCTCATCATCAAAATCATCAGTGTTGGCATTTTCATGTTGGATAACAATATCAAGGATATTGGTAGGAGGTGCACCAGATGTAGGAGCGAGAGGAGCCTCAAGTGAAGTAGTAATGTTTATAGGAGTAGATGTTGTGGGTGAAATGATAGCAAAGAGTATGAGTGGAAATAGTTGGAGTGTTTGGAGCGCGGAAGAAGATTGTGAAGCGCTAGATTGACCGATATCATAGGTATCAATATTTCTATATGGAATAGGATGTGATGGAGGAATAGGCATAGCAGTAACAAGGTATATGCAACATAATTTGAATAGATTAGGGTCCCTAACAATGGTATGTTCATAGCCATCATGTAAGAATTTGACGCATTGATGAACAGTGGATGGGACTATCCAAGGTCTACCCAAAGAAAATATTAAATCAAGTGAGGTATTGATAACAAAGAATATTATAGGGATAACCTTAGCCCCAAATTGTATGGGTAATATGATAGTGCCCAAGAATGTGTGAGTAGTTGAATCATAGCCACAAATAAGAGTGGAATTCTTAGCAATTATATTATTTGTGATGCCAATTTGTTTTAAAAGGAATGAACACATAAATTAATGGCAAATCCATTATCAATGAGTACACACTTAATACAAATGGTGCCAATAATAGCAGTGATAAGTAAAGGCACACATGGATTGTCAATATCGATATAGTGATATGTCCTTGTCAATAAATGAAATAAAGCACGTGGAAGATTTTTGAGAGACTGAATGAGGTGTGTGAATGCCACCAAAGAATTATCACTTTCAATGTGAATAGAGTAAAGGGAGGCCTCTAATGTATGACAAAAATCAGGTGCATTATGTAATAAATCATAGAGAGATATTTTGGCTGGTGTATTCTTAAGTTTCTCAATGATATCATAGCCCTTAAGTCACAAGGATCCGTAGAACCGATAGCAAGGTGGGATAGAAACAAACAGAGCCATAAGAGGGTGAATACGGCGAGTAGTTACTACATTGATAGTAGGATCAGCCATAAGCATAATAAAGTGAGGAGGATGTTGAGTATGAACTTACATGAAATCAGCAGCAGTAGTAACCATGTCAAAAACCTTAGTTAGAGTGAAAGAAGGATAAGAAGATTGATCCATGACTCGATAAGATGAAGACATACTCAGAAGAAAGGGTTTGAATAGTTGGGTTCACCAAATGATTATGCAAATTTTGAAATAAATAGATGCCTAATTCTATATTATGTAATAATGCAATGATATAAACAGTTAAGTACATATTTGATGAGTAATTTGAATTTAAAACTCTAATTACAAACAAAAGGATAAATACTTAGTTGATTCACAATAATCACAAGGTATGCCAAGCTGAAAATTGTTTAAGCACGAACTCGAGTGTCACAATCGGACCCAATCAAGCTAATTAGGCAATCTTATATCTTCAACATGCAATATCAAGATCTGCGAGTCTAAGGAAAAGAATGCTCTCCTAACTTGAAGTGGTGTGATGGCTCGATCTAAGATAATAGCTGCTCGAGACTCCAATCAATGTCAAGCTCTACCAAGATTCTATTTGTTGGTTGTTGAACATGCAGAAAATGACCTGCGGGTGCACCTCGTATAGATTTCCAGACAAGGTCATGGAAGTAAGAATGAGAGACATGTGGTGGAGCCACAGGGATTTATGGGTAATTTTTGGTCTAGTCCAGAAAGTCTTAGCTTGATCGGTTGTTATGTTCAATAAGGAAAGTTGTGCAATAATGTTTGGTGGAAGTGGTGAAGATCTGAATACTAATGTATGTAAACTAGTGTCAATGTCTAACTGGTTAGTAGGCTTGTTGGGTTGTGGGACCTGAGGATCATAACCAAAGACTCATGGAGGTTGTGGCCCTTGTATGGTCATGCACATAATCAAACCCTATTTCCAGGAGCAGTCCAATAGTCGTAGGCTTGATTAGCAATGATGTTTAGCATATTTAGTTGTTCTATTTTCTCGCAAAAGTTACAAGTGTGCGTAAGAATTTCAAACGTAAACTTGGTATCAATGTTAGTTATCAATTCTGGCCCATTGGGTTGTGGGACCAAGGATCACAATTGTACGTCTTTTTCCTGTTGTGGACCGTTGATGGTCATACATAAATGAAATAAATGATTTTGATAAGCAAAACTAATTACTTGAAAGGAAATCTAATCTATGTTTTTGGAGTTTTCACAATATATCGGATCAAAGCAATAAAAGTAAACTAATCTATCAAAGGAAATCTTTTTGTTCTTTTCTAATTTTTAAGCAATGTGTTCTAATCTAATAAATAAACTAAAGACAAGTAATCAATTTGGATGTAGCTAGTTACTTGTGTGAATGTATGTGAATCTAATCTAAAACAAATAACCTAATCAATAAAAACCCTTCAAACCCTACCTCAGAGGTGAAGAACAAATCATGACCCTTAAAGGGGCTATTGTTCCCCACAACTTCCCAGTAATGTTAAAGAGGAAAAATTACTAATGATTTGATCTACTTGTGATTTCCTAATCTATTGAAATGAATGATTTTCTACTCTATTTGATATGTAATTGAAACTAGTGATTTGAAATTGACAATTTAACAAATAAAGCAAACAAACACACAATTCCAACCTAGACAAGCAAGAGCTTTGGAAAATCTGGTTGTATCTGTATCTTTCCCCTCAGTATGTTCCTTTCTTTCTCTGAGTGTTCATGTGAGTCCAAGGGATTGGGAATGCAAGAACAATAGTAGGAGGATGGTGCTTGAGCAATGATAGCTTGATGGCAGTCCGGATGCAATGCAAGTAGAAGAGAGATAACACAAGAGATCTGAGCTTGGCTATGCAATTCCTAGCAAGATTGTGGCAATAAAATACAATGCAAGATACACAAAAATTCTTAGGCCTTTTTCTTGAATACAAGCATGGAATATATAGGAATTGAGGATGGGATGTGCCTTCATGCACAAGGCAAGAAGAAGCAGTTCTAACTAATTAAATCTATTTAAAAATAGGAGGAAGGAGAACCAAGCAATCAAAGCTAATTTTAGACAATTTGGCTCACGGATGCATGCTAAAAGTGAAATTAAGTGAACCATCACATGTTAAAACACGCATGATAAAATCTGAAAAATTAGGGGACCTCTTCCTGCGGGTGGGTGGCGGTTTTCCACCTGTTTTTGGGTGGCGGTTTCAGAACCACCACCCAGGCAGGTGGCGGTCCTAGCACTAAAGGCCAAAACATGCACAAAAAGAGGTAGAAAGCTAGAAAAAGCATGGGAAGGCTAAGTAAAGACATCTAGGCAACAAATATACACTGTGAATGGGCTTTGGAGCTCAAACACCTTCTTGAAAGGACTTGAATCATCATTGGGGACTTTTGTAACCATTTTTCGACAATGTAGCACATGTAATTTTGGGTGCGTACATATTTCCCCCTCGAAGAAGCATCTTAGCCATGAAAAGGCATAAAATGTAGAGTCCGAGTATGGTGTTCCCAAAAAGGGAGTTAGAAGTTATACCTACACACCCGTGTGTCAAAATGTCACTCTCCCCAAACTCCCACTACTACAAAAAAAAATAAGACTCAAGTGTAGATAGATAAAACATTGAAAAATAAACACTAAATCAAAATGACAAGAGGACTTACCATTTGTGTGGGGATATAGAGATATACATGCATCAACTCCAGCCATGTGAAAACATACACTCAAAATGAGGTTAAAAATAATATATATATATATATCAAAAAACAAACTCACTTTTCAATTCATTTGTGCATTCTTGATTTGGTGAATTTGGAGCTCTAGATTCACGGTGACCATTTCCGATGAGAGTATAGCCAAAACGAAATGACCGTTGCGGAATAGTGATCATGCCTCCACATGTGGGAGATCAACTAGCATAGTCAAAGGTTGGTTATTTTCACTTTTGTCTTTTTATACCTAAAATGTAAAAAATTGAAAAGTTCACCTAGGGGGATTATTTTCAAAAAAATTGTCTTAAATGAGTCTCTAGGGGGCATGCCCATAGGGCATTCTTTTATTTTGTCAAAATGGCCTTTTTTTGCACTTTTGAGCATTTTTAGGGTTAAGGGCATGTTTGGAAAATCAGCTCAGGACCACCACCCAAAGCAGGGTGGCGGTCATGGTCACCACCACCCTTTTGGGACCACCACCACCGCCATGCCTTGGGTGGTGGTTACTAAAAATGACCAAAACATTCACTAACTTGATTTTTTTGGATTTTTCATGTTTTATCATGTTTTTGGTGAGCTTTTCTTCTTGTATATATTACTAACTTGCTCTTTTCTCATGTTTTGGTGAATGCGAAGGAGGAGGATACATCCATTGGAGTTGAGAGAGAGAGTGTGATTGGCTCCTAGGATTCTGGATCAGCTTGACTCAGGCCGAGAGGGACATTCTACGCAGAGGGGGTATCTGGAGGATTGCATGGGTACCCCATGTTGCCCTGCCAGTACATATATTGTGTGACTTTTTTCCTACTTGGGACGCAGATCGGAACACTTTCTAGGTTTCCAGGTGTTAGGGGTGAGTGGACCATTACTCTAGAGGATGTATACCACATCCTTGGGCTCCCGATTCTTGGGAGGAGACTGACTTTAGAGACAGTGGGATCCAGGGCCATGATGACACAGTGGGCCACATATATGGGAGATGTCATTGTCTCATCTGGTTCGAAGAAGGGGATGAAATTCGGTCCATTTCTACTGCTCCTATTCCGATCATTCGAGAGAGCCATTATGGGTATCTTGTCCTCACGATTGATCGGGGACAAGGGAGGTGACACTCTTCTCTACTTTGTTGGGCTCCCATTATCACATAGATTGAGGGACATGGCCATAGGTATGCATGGGGAGAAGACATCCTAGGGACTACCTACCATGACTTATACAGGGTAGTCGATTGTAGGGGCAGTCACTTGAGCCACCCCACTCTTGTCATGAGTTGGGTATATGAGCATATCACCCCTATGGAAGGGGAGTACAGTATTGGACCCAGGGGCCATCTCAGGTAGTGAGGTGGATAGCTATGTTAGTTCTTAGGACACCTCATCAATGGTGGCTTCTTTGACTACAGACATGGTTGTCACTCCCTACCAGGACATGACAGGGTTATGGGGACAGGAGGTGACCATGGTGGTAGCTTGTTCTACTACAGGCCAGTTAGTTGACAGGGCCAGAGAGTCGAGATTCATCCATTTGATTAGGTTCCTCAACAGTTTGGCCTACCATATGCTGACATACTTCCCCTAGTGGTATCGGTCTATAGGACCATTCAGGAGGCCCGAGGGGCCCTAGAGGAGATCCCGATGGAAAGGTTACTCTAGGTGTGCCTATTATAGTTAGGCATGTGGTTCATGCTCGATGGGAAGTTGGTGCCCCTCGAGTGCCTTTACTCCAGATTGTGGCCGCTCTACTCACAATCGGAGAGGAGGATGAGCCTATTAGTGTGACTCCGATTCTGAGGAGCATACAGGAGATGAGACCGAGGAGGAGTCAGTCGAGAGAGGAGAGGAGGAGGATGAGGGGGGATGCCAAGACTAGTGAGGCAGCCCATATGGTAGAGGAGGAGAGTGATCTGAGTGGCATGACACTCAGGAGATGTTGAGAGCCGCACACGAGGAGGCTAGTGTAAAGAGAGAGAGACTTGGTCTCAGAGGAGCCATTTCCTCTAGATGGGGAGGGGATGATGAGTCTATGATCGGACAAATTTGGCCTCTAGCTTTGGGAGGCCCCATGACCCAAAGAACATCGGCAAAAGCAGTAGTTGTGACCCTACCTAGATGCCCAGAGATCCGAGTATGTTTGACACTCTTCTCTCAACTTTGTTAATTTGAAACCTTAGTTTTGGTATTCTCTTTTGATTTGTGTTTTTTGTGTTTTCTAACTTATCTGTTTCTTCTCTTTTCCCTACTTGCAGTGACTACACAGGAGTGGAGAGATCTCATCCGATGGTGTGCATGGACACCCTATTGATCCCCTTAAGGAAGACCCGAGCCAAGATGACTGATGATGATTCAGTCAGGCCGCTAGCTAGCTTGGAGACACACTGATGTGTTTTCTCCTGTTTGGAGGATAGCGGAGGTGGTGACCTCCCTTCGTACCATGGTGGCCGGATATGAGGCCACCGAGCATTTGATGAGGTGGATCCATTCCCACAGTGAGACCATAACCAGCGGCCACCACCACGAGCATTCACACCATTTGGTTCATTCCCAACATCATCGCAGCCATAGTAGGAGCCTTGGACATGGTGTGCACCATCTGAGGGATCCCACAGGGATTGACAGGCCATTGGGCCATTTATTGCTTTGTTTCCATTTTTTCGGCACTATACAATTTTTTTGTATATTTCGGGCTCATTGTGAGTGTTTTGACCATGCGCCTTAGCACGTGATGATGGCATTGTATACAAACTTGACTCACTATGATATATATACAAACTTTTATTTTTGGTTCGGTAATCCATTGTATCTGAGTTGACTCTCTTTTGGTTTATTTCTCATGTGTACTCTAGATGTTTAGAATTTCCATTTTTCTATGCTTTTCAGAATGCATGCAATGGGTGTGAAATGATAACAAAATGATTTTTTTTTATTTATTTTATAATGCTGATATATGATAATGTGAACACAATGTGATGTTTGAACTTTAGTTTCTTTAAGAAATCTTTGATACTTCATATTGTCTTGGAAAAATGTGGTGATACAATGATATGATAAGTAAATGTACTTTCCCCACTCCCAACTCCACGCAACCAATAGGATGTGAGGGCTCAACACCAAGAGCCGAAAGGGCACAAGTTAAGAAATTTTATTGAATGGTAATGATGAGGGAAAGACAATGGTTTGACAGACCAAATTGAGACACTACAACCTCACCCTACTCAAGTTACCTCATAGCTTAGAATGTGATTTACTTTCCATTTTATCTAGACTTAGATCCGTAGATGGCTACTTGGTTGACAAAATCTGGTTTTGAGGTTTTAAACTCTTTTGGAATTTTGGACATCTAACTCACTTTGTTTTTGACTTATGATTTCACAACATTTGAATGAATTATTTGTAACTTTCAAGTTTATCAAAGAGACCCCTACACCTTGCCCCATGCTACTAGTAGGAAGCATGGGCTCATCACCATGGACAAGGAATAGGTGAGTAAGGGCATTTCTCTCCTTTCCCAACCCTACATCACCAGTAAGAGATGCAGCTCAACACCGAAGGTTGGTAGGGAAAAGAAATGTGTAAAATAAAAAAATTTTATGGATTTGCATTTGACTTACTCATCTAGGAAAAATGTTTAGTATGTTCTTATTTCCAAAGATATTTTTATGGGATAGATGTGACACCATGAAGCTTCTAGAACAGACTATAGGCAAAGACACCTAATCTAGAAAGAGACTATAAGCAGAACCAAGTATGCAGGCCTTGGTATGATCACGGTCAAAACTTTGTCTTATCCTGTTTGAACTGATGAAATGATTTGAAAACAATTGATGATACCATGAAAATTTGAAGAGACATGATTTGAATGTTTTGCCAATGTTTTTTTAGAAGTTTTTAGGAGTTCTTTATAAGAATAAATCCCTTGATCACAAATTTTACAGAATGAGCTGGAAAATGAAAGTGCAATGCAGATGCAGTAATGTACATATGAAAATGCTAATGGATCATGCGTAATACCTCTTTAGGTGAAGAGAGTTCACAGATTCATTAAACTCCTCACCCTCTAGTGTACACAGGTGAAATGCCCCATTTTTGTAGTCTTCTACTACTCGATATGGACCCAACCACCTAGGTCTGAATTTTCTTCCCTCACCGGTCTTTTTGTCTATCCGGATGTCAAGTCTTAAGACCAAATCTCCCTCATATATTTCATGCTCATAAACCTTCTTGTTGTATTTCCAAGCCATCCGGTCAGCATAAACATTGTGTGTTTTGTTCAACGTTGAGTCTAACCTCATCAAGACTTTCTAACTGAGAGAGTCATGCTTCTCGATAGCCTTCTTCTCCCAAGATTCCATGCAATGAAAATACGAGACTCGGTATTTCAACCTCGAGTGGTAAAACTTGCTTCCACACCAAATACCAAAGAAAAGGGGTTTCCCCTGTTGGTGTTCTAACTGACGTCCGATAGGCCCATAAGGCCGGGAAAAAATCTTTAAATGCCAATCTCATTTTGTTCTCCTTAATGGTCTTAAGGAGGATGGACTTTAATGTTTTATTCATAGCCTCATCCTATCCATTGGCCTTGAGGATAATAAAGAGAAGTCGTGTGATGACTTATCTTGAACTTTGCACACAATTCACGCACCTCATCATTTTTGAAAGACATGTGCCATTATCCGAGATAATGACTTGTGGGACCCCATACCTACAAATGATCTAGTTTAAGATGAACTTAGCGATCACAGACCCGGGTACAGTGGTAAGAGGCATGGCTTCTACCCACTTGGTAAAGTACTATGTGGCCATGATTATGAAGTTATGGCCATCTATTGATGAGGGAGAGAATTTCCCTATTAAATCCAGGCCCCACATGGAAAAGGGCCATGGGGTTGCGATTGGTTGCAAAGCTTGTGCCGGTATGTGGATCTCGTGGGAGAACTCTTGGCATTTGTGGCATCTACGCACAAAAATCTACTGCATCATGCTCTAGAGTGGGCAAAAAAATATCCCATCTGATGTATCTTTCAAGTAGTGGTGTGGCCACGAAGTGACCTCCACATACTCGCTATGTGATTCATAAAGAATATTTTTGGATTCTTCTACATCAACACATCTTAACAACATTTCATCAAGGCTCTACGATAGAGCACTTGCTCCAAAATAATGTACTTAGTGGAAATGACATGCGTAGCCACCTTCTTTGTTGTGATGTTTCCCCTTCTGGATATGTATGGTCCACTATAAAATTAATGATGTCAGTATACCATGGACACACAAAAATGGGGGCCTAGTCTCAATGAAGTATACACACTCATCGGGAAGTCTAGATCTACCAGATCACCTCCATCTAATGGATTATCAGCTAACCAATCCATAATGATTTTCCTTTGATGGATTTCTGATTAACAAATGTTAGCTCAAATTCACCCATCAGAGTTATGAAGCACCTCGACCTTCTTAGATAAGGATCCTTGTGTGAGGAATGTCCGCAAGTGATCTGACTTAACAATAACCCTTGTTTCTTGATTCAACATATAATGTCTTAAGCGCTTTTCATCACAAAGACTATGGCAAGGCATTCTTTCTCTACCTAGGTGTAACATGTCTCATAATCAAGCAACGTTTGACTAATAAAATAGATTGCATGCTCTCATTTATCATCATCTTCTTGAGCCAACATGCAGGCTAGCGAAAACATCCATAGCTCGTGAATACAAGATCAAAGGGTGATCTGATCTAGGTGGCATTAGTGTGGGAGGGGACAATAAGAATCATTTAACTACTCAAATGCCTCATTGCATTCATCTGTCCAATCAATGCTATAATCCTTTTTCAACAAATTGTTGATTGGGTGAATAACAAAGGTCAAGTCAGGGATAAATCTTTGGATTGCCTCGAGTTTTCCAAGAAAATATCTGATGCCAGACTCATCCATTGGTGGAATCATTTCCAATACAACTCATATTTTGGTTGGGTCTACATCAATTCCTCATGAAGATATGATGTACCCCAAAATCTTGCCTCTGTTACACCGAATACACACTTTTCTAGATTCAATGTGATGCGTCATATTCGATTAAGTGAGAAAGGATGATACGAAGCACCTCTGGGTGATCACAACACTTTTTAGCCTTAGCCAACAGGTCATCCATAGGATTCCACAATCTTATGTATAAGATCATGGAATATATAAGTCATCACTCGTTGGTACATAGCACCAGCATTCTTAAGCCCGAATGACATGACAACATAATAGTAGGTTCCCCAAGGAGTTATAAACATAGTTTTGGCTTGATCCTCTTTAGATATTTTGATCTGATTATACCCAGAGAATCCATCCATAAGAGACAACAACTCAAAACTAGTTGTTGCGTCAATGATAACATCGATGGATGGTAATGGGAAATCATCTTTGGGACAAGCCTTATTTATATCCCAAAAATCTATGCAGATGCGGATCTTTCCATTTTTCTTGAGAATGGGGACTATGTTAGATACCCATTGAGAGTAGTCAACTAGGCTTGATGAATCCCACCTGGAGGAGTTTCATCACTTCTTCCTTCACCATGAGGGCCACCTTTGGCTTCATGGGCCTTGAATTTTTCTTAATCGGCTTTGCATCTGTTTGGTGATGAGATTGTGCACTACAATGTGTGATGTAATCAATCCCCATCATTTCTTTGTAATTAAATGTGAATGATTTTTTATGCTCCTTGAGAATGTGGGTATGTATTTCAACCTCCTCGGAGTTAAAGAGGACCCTAGCTTCAAAATATTTGGTTCTTCCTCGGTCCCGATATTTATATCGATTGTTCCCTCGATTAAGGAGGTGTTGCCTTCCTCAAACTCAGGTGGGGCTGGAGGCAACTCTAAATCCCCCTCTTCTCCTACCTCAAAATTTTGAGTTCCCTCCCGAGGAGGATTCCATCATGGGATTTCCAAAATAGGAAGAAGAGTGTGGAATTAGAGAAATATTAACCTCATGATGTGTAAGATGTAATTCTGCTGAGAGCATTTAGATATTCTAGAGTTGCTTTGTCAATGTCAATGTGATCTGTAATGATAGACTCACTCTCAGTCTCTACGTATGTCAACATTGGAGTTATCGGTGTCTTACAAACCAAAGGTTCTACACAAACCAGACCATGAAGTTTGAATCTTCCAACTCACCACTTGGAGTAAAGTGAGAAGTGGATGTTGTGATCGAGTCTGCAGGAGATTTTGGTCTCATGGAATTGCTTCGATTGATATGAAGTCAAACCTCTTTGTTAAATTCAACACTGTTATTTTGTAAAGTTGTAAATGCTCAGCTCTAGTCTCATATACTTTGGATACTTGATTTGCAACCAGTTGTGAATCACCCAACACCCTAATATTAAGAGCACCCATTCTTTCAGCTACGATGAGACCAAGTAGAAGGGCTTCATATTCAGCCCCATTATTTGTGCACTCAAAGTTTAATTTGAAGGAAAAAGGTAGAATCCTTCCCTCATGAGAGGTAAGAATCACACCTTCCCCATGCCAAAATGACATTTGGCTCCATCAAAATGGAGAGTCCAATAGTTACTTGGAAAAATGGACATTGGATCATCTTTTGAATCTTTCTCCTTCACTTCAGTTACCTCAACCATACAAACCTCATTTGTTGGTAGAGAACCAAGTCCTAGGGTATGTCCCATGCCCATAGAATCAAAGGAAGGAGAATGGGTAAATATTTTTCCAATAGCTTGAAAATATTTGTCTTATAGTTCCTAACGATATTGTCTCTATGATGATGGTTTCATCTTTGACTATCGAAATGCCTTCGATCAAACCCGTGACTTCTAATTCCATTGTAGGAACCATATTTTCCTCTAGTACTTGAGCTTGTAGGTTTATTTAAATGATTTGTAGGAAGCTCAAACTCAGAGTGGACCCTTGGCCTCTTTTTCAAATTAGCTAGGTGTATGTCAAAGGGTTTTGGATCACCTGCGCCACAAAGACCTTCCCTAAATGCAGAACCTAACTTCCTGAAAAACAAAGTGGAGGGAATCACCTTCATGCGATGAATCCAAGGATGATGACAAGGATCATATTATAGTTGGTTTCCCGATCTATAATATAAAACTTGGTTAGTACCATCTTAGGTCCAAGGGTGACCACCAAAACACTATAGTTCCGATTGACGTTGCTTTGAGGTTGTCATAGCCCTCTCAACATATTTCATGTCGAAGAGAAATTGGTCTCTCCATACCCTAGCTTTTGAAGGAAAGAGAAGGGGACTATGTTGACTATTTCCCCATCATCAATCATCACACACTTTACATAGTTGTTGTAAATCCATACTTGTAAAAACAACATCGGATCACCTCTACGAACTATTTCAGCATCTGTGGGCATCTTGTTGATGTCGAATACAAATCCAACATCTCTTTTAGGATGCCCTGAGGATAGACATCAAATTCCACATGGTTTATTTGTGCTTTCTAGAGGAGGGGTGACATTAGCCAAATGACCAAGACCCAATGCTTCTAGTAGAGCGGCCCTATGAGTAGGGGAATTCTTTAACATATCCAAGAAGGAAATGTGTGAGAATGTCTTAGTTAAGTCATTGATCAAATCGTAAGCTCCTACTTGGCTTGCTTAGCATATCACGAATGTCATCTGATGTAGTCGGGTAGATCGGGATAGGCTGCGAAGAATAATCCTTAGTTCTAGTAGCAACGTTAATTTGAGGTTTAGTGTCCAACTCTACCAACCCCACAATTTTCATTTGTTGGTGACCATCCAAAGGAGGTGCCACTTGTGGGTTTGATGAAGTTGAGGCTTCACGATCATGGGTCCCTATTACAATACCTTTGTTTGAACCATTGGGATCTATTCTACCATCCTTTGGATGCATGGGGAGAGGATCATTAAAGATTCCAAGTGGTGTGTTTATGTGGAGATACCGGTCCCATGTAGGTGTTTTGAGTGGGAGTTGTTGGGTTTTCCAAAAACATGTCAACAAATAATTGTCTTTGATCCTCTGGAAAATGTTGTAAAAACTTGTTACAATCATGGCATGTTCTTGCATCATGCCCACGAACCCTATGGAAACCACAATATAAATCAGGATCATAATCTCAAGGCCTTTGGTTTGCACCTTGTTGTGGCCCAAAATTACGGTTATTGTTCAATGTTGATTGTTATTGTTAAAATTTGGGAACCCTTGCCCTTGGTTTTGAAATTGGTTTGGATACCCACTTGGGTATTGGTTAGGGCCTTGGGTCTGTGTTTGTCTTGATTGTTGAGGTTGTTGTTGTTGTTGTTGTTGATGGTTAAAATCTACAACATTGACTGAGGGTGAGAAGTTATTGTTTCTTTGATTGTTGTCATTGTTATTGTTGTTGTTTGAAGTGCTTATATTGGGAGCATTAACAATGTTAGGTTTCTTAGGTTGGTCCATCACTCCATCCATCATGACTCCATGATTCTTATTAAGGATTTTTGGTCCTTGATTGTTATTTGTGTTGTTGGAGTAACTAGGGTTATTTTGATTAGGGGTGACTAACCTTCCATTAGCTCCATAAGTCTTACGACCACTTTGTCAATGGTTGCTTGGTCAATTCAAGAGCACCCTCTAACACCTCTTCATAGCTCCTTAGTGGGAACTTTTGAACCTCTTCCTTTGTCTCCTTGTTGAGAGAGTGGAGGAACAAATCACAAAGCTCTGTTTGATCCATATTTGGAGCACTTGCAGAGGAGTAGAGAACTTTTCACCACCTTGAATGAAGTGGGTTGCAGACTCATTGTGCTCTTGCTTGATATGAAGGAATTCCTAATTCCTGTTCTCAAAAGTTTGTTCATATCAAAATATTTAATAAATTATGATACGAGTTGCTTGAAATGAGTGTATTGAAGCCTCTGGTATCCTATAGTACTAGTCAGAGCAATACCTTCTAGCATCTTAGGGAAAATTTCACAACGACTGCATCCCATGGGAGAAACTCTCGAATGGCCATTTACATAAGCCTTGATGTGGGCATTAGGATCACCCTCCCCTTTGAATTTTGAAAGATCAGGCAAGGGTCTCGGGAGCATGACTTTCGAATGGAGAAGTCTAGGGGCTCCTTAAGATATTCAGAATAGGTCCCCATTGCGTATGTTTCCACCATTGAAGATCCTTGTTGGGGAGGTGGAGGTTGCATCGGTTGCTTTGAAATGGGACAACATAGACATTTTTGGGGTATGGCATCCCCTGCGGTTGTCCATATGGACCTGGGTAGGTGTACATGTCCCCTACAGGAGATTTAGAATACATGTGTACATAGGGGGTTGATTACCTTGATATGGAATCGAAGGCACGAAGCCGGGAACGTTGCATTTCTAGGCTGGTATGGCATTTGAGAACACACTTCCAGGTGTGCCTGCCTATTGCAGAGATATCCATACGTGGCATGAGGGGGCATACCCAAGGTGCCCATCCCCATAAGTAGATCTCCAGGGTTTTGAGTACTCATATAAACTAGAGGATTATGTGTAGTAGGTATTTGTCCATAATTCTGTGGGTAGGGAGAAGTTTGTGCTTGCCCTGTATGAATTCTGAGTATTTTGGGAAAGCTCTAGCTCCTTGAATTTGTCTACCAAAGCCAAGATGACATCACCCATTGATGGGGTGGTGCTTTTCTTAGGTGATTTTTTTTGAACCCTCGGAGGTTGTTGAGGAGTATGGTATCCTGCTATGAATTGTTCACTATGTTGCCACCCCTCATTGGCGTATTTTTGGTTGGTGGAGGGGTAGCATTATTGTTTTGGAGCAAGAACATCACCTTGTCCTTAACCTATCAAAATATCTTGGTTCATGTTCTGAAGTGTTGTTCACTCCTAGCATATCATGCTAAATATTCCTCATCTAGATGTGGGAGTTGATCTGATTGCATGCTAATGGGCTACCAAAACAATACCCAAGGAGATGAACTTGCTTCACCAGTGAAATTCATGTTGTTTGAACTTGATTGTTCATGAGGATAGGTCTATGTGACTTGGTCAAGTTCCTCAATACATACAGAGGAACCAACATTGGTTCCCTGAAGCAGAGGGTTTTGAGCCGATGAGCGGTTGTCCACCACATTGAAAGTGAAGGTGATTGTTGTGGTATACTTGATTGGTAGTTGTACATGTCAAAACCCAGGGATGGGTTGACCATACTCATACTCATCGTATCCCGACATATTCGGGGGTATAAGAATACCCACAAAATAAAGGATGGATGAAGAAAGTGGAAACATTTAGAGACTAGCTCTTCACGTCGGGTTCACCAATTTATGATAGAAAAATCAACACGTGACCTTCTTCACACCCGACCTCTCGAGGTCATGCTGAGACAACCGGTGTAGAATGAATGTGAATGTGAGTGTGGTGATGGGGATCAAGCTAATTGGGAATCTTATATCTTCAACACACAATATCGGGATCTACGAGTCTAAGGAAAAAAGAATGCTCTCCTAACTTGAAGTGGTGTGATGGCTCGGTCTGAGATAATAGCTGCTCGGAGACTCCAATCAATGTCAAGCTCTACCAGATTTTGTTTTTGTTGGTTGTTGAACACACGAAAAATGACCTGTGGGTGCCTCGTATAGATTTCCAGACAAGGTCATGGAAGTAAGAATGAGAGGCGTGGTGGAGCCACAGGGATTTATGGGTGATTTTCTGGTCTAGTCCAAAAGTCTTAGCTTGATCGATTGCTATGTTCAGTAAGGAAAGTTGTGCAATAATGTCTAGTGGAAGTGGTGAAGATATGAATACTAATGTATGTAAAAACTAGTGTCAATGTCTAACTGATTAGTAGGCCCATTGGGTTGTGGGACCTGAGGATCACAACCAAAGACTCGTGGAGGTTGTGGCCCTTGTATGGTCATGCGTGTAATCAAACCCTATTTCTAGGAGTAGTCCAATAGTCATAGGCTTGATTAGTAGTGATGTTTAGCATATTGAGTTGTTCTATTTTCTCAAAAAAAGTTGTAGGTGTGCGTAAGACTGTCAAACGTAAACTGTATCAATGTCAATTATCAATTCTTTGGCCCATTGGGTTGTGGGACCAAGGGATCACAATGTATGTCTTTTCTCTGTTGTGGACCATTGATGGTCATACATAAATGAAATAAATGATTTTGATAAGAAAACTAATTATTGAAGGAAATATAATCTATGTTTTTGGAGTTTTCACAATATATCGGATCAAAGCAATAAAAGCAAACTAATCTATCAAAGGAAATATTTTTGATCTTTTCTAATTTTTAAGCAATGCATTCTAATCTAATAAATAAACTAAAGACAAGTAATCAGCCAGGATGTAGTTAGTTACTTGTGTGAATGTGTGAATCTAATCTAAAACAAATAACCTAATCCAATCAAAACCCTTCAAACCCTACCTCAGAGGTGAAGAACAAATCATGACCCTGAAAGGGCTATTGTTCCCCACAACTTCCCTGGTAATGTTAAAGAGGAAAATTACTAATGATTTGATCTACTTGTGATTTCCTAACTATATTGAAATGAATGATTTTCTACTCTATTTGATATGTAATTGAAACTAGTGATTTGAAATTGACAATTTAACAAATAAAGCAAACAAACACACAATTCCAACCTGACAAGCAAGAGCTTTGGAAAATCTAGTTGTATTTGTATTTGTCCCCTCAATATGTTCCTTTCTTTCTCTGAGTGTTCATATGAGTCCAAGGGATTGGGAATGCAAGAACAACAACAAGAGGATGGCTTGAGCAATGGTAGCTTGATGGCAATCTGGATGTAATGCAAGTAGAAGAGAGATAACACAAGAGATCTGAGCTTGGCTATGTAATTCCTAGCAAGATTGTGGCAGCAATACAATGCAAGATACACAAAAATTCTCAGGCCTTTTTCTTGAATACAAGCATGGAATATATAGGAATTGAGGATGGGATGTGCCTTCATGCACAAGGCAAGAAGAAGTAGTTCCAACTAATTAAATCTATTTAAAAATAGGAGGAAGGAGAACCAAACAATCAAAGCTAATTTTAGACAATTTGGCTCACGATGCATGCTAAAAGTGAAATTAAGTGAACCATCATGTTAAAACACACATGAAATCTAGAAAAAGTGGGTAGGACCACCCTGCCATGCGCGGCAGCATTTTCAGACCACCACCCTGCATGGGGTGTTTTTGGGATCGCCACCTTGTTTTGGTGGCGGTTTCAAAACCGCCAATTAGGCAGGGTGGTGGTCCTGGCACTAAAGGCCAAAACATGTGCAGAAAGAGGCAAAAGATGGAAAAAGCATGGGAAGGCTAAGTAAAGATGTATAGGCAACAAATATACACTACGAATGGGATTTGGAGCTCGAACACCTTCTTGAAAGGACCTAAATCATCATTGGGGACTTTTGTAACTCTTATGCATGTCAAACTTGATAGCAATCAATAACTAGATGTAAAATATGTAAATAGATGTGTGCATGAAAGAATGAACTTCCCCTCCTATGCATGTATGCAGAAATAATAGTCTATTGTCCCTTATGTGGAGCTAGATGGATGCTTAAATGCTCTTAGAATGCTCTTGAATGCAACCTTAGGTGGTGATAGCTAATGCTTAGTGTTTGGTCCTTTATTATGATCGCATAGCTTTGTATTTATATGATTCCCTTGTTTTGATTTCGTAATTAACCACTAAAAGGCTAACCCATAAGAGATAAAGATCCTCAAAAGGTATAAAGGACCTAAAATAGGTGAGCAAGATACAAAGAGGTCAAGAGCACCCATAGGGGATGGGGGCACTTGACACTTGCGTCCTAGTTGGGCGTTGGTGTCTAGACTCAAAGAAACTGAAGTGTGAAGATCAGACTAGGAAAGAAGGTGTGTAAGACCAAGAAGGAAACCAAAAATAAAGTAAAGAGGCTAAAGAATGTGGTTAATTAGTACTTTTCTCGCTTAGGAATCATATGAATAGTGGTATGTGATCAGGACCTAGAAATATACCCAAAGTGTGTGAATTAGTTCCTATAGAAAGCCATTATTTTTTTCAGTTGTATCCTTTCACATTCTTATTGCAGGTTTTCTCACAAGTTAGCTAAAAAGAGATACACTAGATTGGACAAATTGAGAGGTATTTTTGATCCAAAGTTGAATCTCTTCAAAGACAACAATATCATATTTGAGATAATCCATATTACTTCTCTCAAGCATCATCTCCATCTAGTACATTGAGTGATACAATAGGGAATCCAATTGAGACTCCTCCTAAATCTCCAATTGCACCACCACTAGTTATTCTTCCCCTGAAGAAGAAACAAAAGAATATGTTCAAGAAGAAATGGAAGAACCTCAACCACCTATTCCATGGGGAAGGAATACTGGTCCGCTTGCTCTTACACCACCTCTCCATGAATTGTTGAAGGGATCCCGTAAGAATTTTCCCAAATTCAAAGGTGATGGCACTCAACTTCCTAAAGAACATATTACAACTTTCATCACTACATGTGGAGTTCTTGGAGTTGAACATGAAGATGTTTTAGTAAGGTTGTTCATGGATTCACTTCAAGAGAAAGTAGTTGAATGGTTCTACCTCTTTCCCTCTCGATCCATCACAAATTGGAATGATATCAAAACCAGATTTAAAGCAAGATTTAAATTAGTTGAAGACTCTTAATATCTTGTTCAATTGGTCCAAATGAAGAAAGAATCAAATGAACACGTGAGATATTTGTGCCCAATTCAATAGATCATTAAAAAGAATACATGTAGAAGCTTCACCATTTGATGATAATAAAAAGATATTATTCATAAATGCATAATTTTTTGAGGTTAGATTTATCCTATGGAGAGCTCAACCTCAAACTCTTGAAAATGCCCAAGAATATGCCATCGAAGTAGAATATGATCTGATTTTATCTAGGA
This sequence comes from Taxus wallichiana var. yunnanensis, assembly GCA_018340775.1. Taxonomy (NCBI): domain Eukaryota; kingdom Viridiplantae; phylum Streptophyta; class Pinopsida; order Cupressales; family Taxaceae; genus Taxus; species Taxus wallichiana. The sequence goes on from CM031238.1 coordinate 347,617,888, forward strand.
AAGTGAAGAATCCAAATGGTAAGCAAAAGGGTCAAACCTCTAAAGAAGGTACCATTGATTTTTTCAAAAATTAGCTAATGATGTGATTTCATTGAAGAAAAAACTTACACAAGCCACCTTTCCGAGGGAAGTTATCCAAACCAAAATCAAAATTAGAATAAAAACATAATAGGTGGAGGAGAAAGAAGATTAGCTCTTGAAGCACCTCTCATTAATGCCACATGTGAAGCAAGGCCCGAAGAAGAGTATGATGAAGCTCAAATTGAATATGAAAATGATGAGGGAATTTTGGCCATTGATGAGATTGACTCTATTGAAACATTGGTTTTGTGAATATACCCCTTCTTTGGATGATGAAGATGATGAAACCATTATTGATATGAATAGTCATTCTTATGCGGTGTTCACATGTTCAAAGGCTCAAGAGAGGGATAATTCTTACAAATTCAAAGATCCTCAAGTGGAGACTCTATAAAAAAATAATAACAAAAGGAGGATCATTGTTGCCCTCTCCCATGTAATCAATGAAGAATAAGCTCAAAGTATCCATAATTTCCTCTACATCTTCCAATACGGGTAAGTCTACCTCTCCTTGTCAAAGTTCTCCCCCATTTCTACATTCAAATGTAATGATATGAATAAAAATAATATCAATTCCATTCCAAGAAGTAGTCAACCTCTTGCTACTACATCTACACCTTCACCCTCCTTTGAGTCTCATTTTGACATAATTGAACATGTTAAGAATTCCAAGGTCCAAATTTCTGAATTTGAGTATTTGAGAACTCATCCCAAAAAATTTGATAAACTTGTCCAATTTATCAAAGGAAGTAATTCAAATTCATGTCCCACAGACCTCGTTCTGCAAAAGAGTCACTTCCCACTCTTAGCAATGTTGCATCTCAAAACCTTCTTGCCTCCACATCTTCCTCTTCTAGAAAAATTAAACCCTTATACCTCTCCTTGATGGTTAATTGATACAAATTGAATAATCATATTGGTTGACTTTGTTTCCTTGGATAAAATCATGCCTACAAAATTTACACATGTTCTTGGTCTCACCCTTGTCCCCTATTTGTCAGTCACTATTATTCCATGGAGATCAAATAAGTACCTCTCATTGGTCAAGTTAACAATGCTCATGTAACACTTGTGGACTTTCCTGATAAGAAGGTCAATGTCAAAATACTAGTAGCAGACATTCCAACTGCATACGGGATGTTGTTGAGTCAAAGCTTCTATAGAGACATTGGTGGAGATATAAAGATGGATTGGTCATATGCCACCATACCAATCAAAGGTACTATGAAGAAGTTGCTTTCGATAAGAAAGATGAAATATATTGTTCAGGGAAAATGACCCGAGGGCAAACATTGTTTATCAAGATTCAAGAGGTTGTAACTATTTCATAACTTTAGAAGAAAATGTTGAACTTCTATCTTGATGGAAGAGTTCCCGAAGGTGATGGAACCAATCAAGGAACACAAGGATGATTTGGTAGATCGAACTGGAAGATGTGCCCTCCCCATTAAAAATGGATATTGTTTCTCTATTTGAAAATGATGAAGATCATGTATGCCTTGACTTACAAGAAGGCAACCCCCAAATGATAAGAAATGTGGATCATGAGAAAGAGGATGTTTAAATGAGTTTTAGCCATATGATTTCTGTTTTCCAATCATCTCCCCAAGACCTAATGTGAAGGTTTTTAAAATGAACATGTAAGGTGGGTATGGGGCAACTTTGAAGAAGGAATCTATGCAAGATATTTTAAAGGTTACGAAGGAACTGAAGACCCTCAACTCAGTCTTGAAATCCTGACCTATGCTATGACTATGCAAGATAAGTATGAGTCCAATTTTGATTCTTCATTTGATGCACAAATGTTCAATAATGAAATAAAACAAATGGAAGATCTCAATATCCCTCTTGAAACATTTGTTGATGAGTATGAATGTGAAGATGGGTCCTTCTCTTTCTCGTTTTTTGAAGAATATTGTATTCATGTTGAATGGAATAAAAAGGAAATGCTTGAATCTCCCATGGATGTATTCATTCATGAGGATAGTACCTCCATCACAAGAGAGTGATATCAAGGTCAATAATGAGTCGGTGTGTGGGAAAGATAAACATATGGAGTAGCTTTTGAACATAAATCAACAAGAGGTATATGATGATGTTGAAAATTTTAAAATATTTACCAAGAACAGTTCTACAAAAATAACGGTCATGAGGAACATGATAGGTAAGGAGAAATTGCTTTTCAGATAGCACAAGGCTAGTTGTGAACATGGTGATCCTGTTATGATCAAAAATCAATCTTGTGGTAGTGTTAAAATGAAGAATGTGAAATCACAAGAACAAGTGAATGCAATAATGGATTAGAAAACCTGAAATGGAATTTCGGGGTGAGTGAAAAGTTAGCTATTCATATTGACCTTCATTTACGAGAGGATTCATTTTGAATTTCTAAAGAGGAGACATGCAATATTCTTCTTTTCAGGTACCTAGAGATCTCCCATAACACGTCTTTTCTTAAGAATTTGAGAAAGGGGCATACTTCATCGAACCAATCAATGGGTTTGCATAACAAAGTCATTTTGTGCTACCCATACATGGGTAACATCTAGAGAAGAAACAATAATATAAGAATAAGAAAGTTATCCCCCACATGTACCATATAGATGATTTTGGTTGTATTTTCCTTTCAGTTGTGTTTTTCCCTGTTGTGTGGTGTGTGTTTCCCTTTCCATCGTGTGTTTGTTTTGGTTATTCTTGCTTGTGTGTTATGTGACTCTATTTTCCTAATGGATAAGGCATTGGTATGCTCCCCATGAGATAATTGAGGTTCATGTTTTCTTTGTTTTTCCTTTTTCCAATTCAAAACAATTCCCGAGTAAGAGCTAGTTGTTGTCATGCTAAATGTCTAGTTGTTGTCATGCTAAATGTCTAGTATGCAAAATTTAAAATTTTGGTCATGATAACCAAACCCACACTTGAAATTACCTTTCCCAATAAATGTAAACCTTTCCTCTTACCAACATTTCAACTGTGTCACCCTCATTCTAGTCGAGAGGAACATGCTAAAATTATTTTCAAGTGTGTTTCATGTGCAAAGAAGTGTACCTAGCTTGATTATTGAAGTTATTGAGATCTATGAAATAACAATGCTCCCGAGGCTTAAAAATGGATATTTTTTATCTTTTTGTCACAGGAGGACATCCCTCAAAAGCTAATTACAAGGGAATGACCCATCAGGAGGTTATACGGGAGATCATTGAGATGATCCAAGGTAGTTTAGAAATTTTATTTGGATCCATGAGAGGTAAGGAAACTTTCAAGGAAAACCGGGTCTTTTTGGGCAAGACACTGGGGAATGCATGTTTCAAAGGACCTAGTCACCTTGTTCAATAGGTTTCAAAAGCCTCAAAAGTTCCTAAGAAGCCAGATCATAGGCATTAGAAATCTGACAGAGCCTACTTCATGGTGTAATAATCAATATATAATTCTGGGAGTATAAAAATGTGGAAACATGTTCATCACTACAACACATTAGTCTTTCACAAGGTGGAACTTTCTCAAAAGGTTTTGAAACCTCATGAAGAGTTATGAGCCTAAAAAAGGTAAATTTTGATTACATTGGACCCTCCTCATGGTCCATGTGTTGGATTTTTTCATGCTCATTTTGGACTCTAGTGGCAACTCAACTTCTAGGCTCACACACTAAGTAGACAAAAATGGAAAGTGGACTAAAAAGGAAAATTTAAAGATGAATTAGGTCTTGAAAATTGTGGTAATGGATTTAGTGGGTCCTTTTGAGTTAAAATAATATAAATTTGGCCCTCTAAACTCCATGTCTTACTCTCAAACCCGAAAAACCACTCCTTATTATATTTTCATTTTGAGATTGATGACATCAATAAAACCAATCAACTTGAGCAAAGTTTTGGAGCATAGATGTTCCTTTTACCTTTGTCTTTTGGTTGAAGGGGACATGGGGGACACTAAAATTCACTCCCCTATGGAGGAGTTGGTTGCGTCACTTAAAGTGACAACTTAAGTGGTTAGAAGATGTTATAAACTCACCTAACTTGATGTTTGACCACTTTTTCATGACATCTAGACCAATGGTGTCCTTTTGGAGAATTGATTTCCCTTTTTAAATTTTTTCCAACAACTAAGGGGACATTGGGGACATAAAAATGTGCTCCCCTATGGAGGCAACTTTTCGTCACTCAAAATGATGACTTGGGGTGTTAGAAAAGTGTTATCAACTCACCATTTTCACAAAATAAGACCCCCTCCTCATGAGAGCCTCACCCATGGCACATTTTAGAGAGTTTGATATCCCTTATCCCTTTTTCTCCTATTTTTATGGTATAACCACACCTCTAACCTCCACCAGACCTAGGTTAGCTAGTTTGAGTTTAAGGTGAGTTAAATGGAGCTAGTGAGAGGGAAAATGAATTTGAAAGAGGTATAACTTCATACTTAGCCATTTTTTGTTTTCATTGTGATTTTCTTTCCCCCATTGTTTTATAGTGTTTTAATGCCGCCAAAATTTCTTCAGACATCCTCCATACCAAAACCCTTTTTTTCATATCTTTTAAACCCCATGCCCGTTTGCCATGAAACTTGGATTATAGGTTCCTCTCCAAATGAATTTAACAAAATTGTAACATTGTTTCCATTGATGCTCTATGTGTTTTGATATAGCCTTTTTGAAATTTTCATCCAATAATTTTCCTTTTAAAAATTTACAAAAACCCGATGATTGAAATCATTTGAAATTTGGAGCAAAGCCTCAGTGCGAAACAAAAACTTTTGAGACCAATTTTGTTCCATTTCAATGCGGGAAGACCCTCTTCTAAAAATAGTAAGCCCTATTAAGCCTCACTCTTTATAAATAGTAAGTATTACAAACAATCCATTCTCGAGTTTCCATTGCCACTTGCACATCGGGGAACAATTCATTTTTAGTAAAAGCACCAAATTAAGCAATTGGTAACTAAAACGGACTTAACAAAATAAGGCTTGAAAAAAATAGTAAGTGTTCAGATTGAGCTCAAATTGGTCACACATGTTCGTCTCCTTCCCATTTCACTAGTTCCAATCATGTTATAGTCCACAATTTACAAGCCAATCCCCACATTTTCGGATGTAGGAAACATGATGTGTCTCACAGTGAATCTAGTAAATTTGAGAGCATGGATGTGGATTGAGTCTCTTGGAACTGTAAATGGAAGGATTTTCTTAAGTATGTTATGTAGAGTAAATGGTCACCTATTTCAAAATACAAATCTATTTTTAGCTTGTGCACCACATTATGACCTAGTTTCAAAAACATATCTGGTGAATGACAATCCAACTCTGGTAATCTTCATTCTAAATGGTCTTTCTCAATGCTTACAAATCCCCACCTGTAACAATGTGGTGATCACCTCTCAGAGTTTGCCTCACAAGAATGGACATGGAAAATTTCATACTTGCAAAGGATCAACATTTAAATTGTGGCTTAGGTGGAAGGAAGCCCTCTTGGTTCTATAAATTTGGTCTCAGAGTGATTCTCACCTCATCAGATGGGTTGATCAAAAATTGGAAGCATTCTTCATTCAGTCTCTCTCCTTCACCCATTAGATCAGAGGATTTGGTCTTATACTCCATTGTGTCTCACAGGTCACTATGGTCATTCAATGATAGGATTGCCAAGATCACCCAGTGTAAGCAAGTTATCTCGTTATGCACACCGGTGCATCAAATGCAAGAAATATCAGAGGGACATTGTAGCGTTTCAAATATTGGAAGGTTAATTCAAGTAGAAGAAGGATTTTCTCATTGGTTTTAGTGGTCTATTGATCATGCGTTTCTCACTCCTCTCAGAGTACCTAATTAGGCTACGAGAAGTTGATCATTTAGAAGAGTCGTCAAAAGGAGGTTTGTGAAAGCCGCATGCACTAGGAGTTTTCATATAGTTCAAGAAGTGGTCAAAATATTAGGAGTTCACTAGAGTACATCTCTACAAAGTACCTTAGAGTTTCTTCATCCTTCTTTATTATGCATCTCTTCTCTCTCCAATCTCTACTTTCTAATTCTCCATTATAAATTATACTTTATGGCTCTTTCATCTTATTCACTTAAGTGGCCATTGTAATTTTTCATTGTAAAATTCCCCTTTTCATTAATAAGAAAGGGGCTTATTTTTATTTCTAGAGGAATGTGAAAGGTCACAAGTGGTGGGACTATGAAAGGTCATGTGGGGGTAGATAAAGAGACAGATTGTAAAGCTATAAATTGGAATGGCTTCTCCATTCCAAAGGGTTAGTTTTTCTTGGTTGATAGCTCTCATTGTCTTACTACAAGCAAGAAACTACAATTCTTCTATCTCCTTGTCTTATGTTTTCCTCTCCATCTCATTTTACTCCATGAGCATGGTTACTTGTGCAATATTATGTAAATAAACTTGGATTTACTTGTGTTTTTGTTCCTCTTTCCTTGACATGGTGTCTTCTCATTGTTAACTTGAAAATATTTTGGTTTTATTTCAATAAACTCAGCTTGTTATTTATTAAGTAAAACCCCTTCTCACTTTCTCCCTTCTCTCCATACACACACCTTTCCTCCACCTCCTTTTTACACACGGGTTTAGTGGAGTATTCCTGTGTGATCCCTGGTCAAAAGGCCACCCACGATGGTTAGAGTAGTGTATATATTTCCTATTATCAATAAATAGAGATGTCGCATTCCTAAGTAGAGGGACACTCTACTAGAGTGTTGGTAAAAAACCCTAATTTTCCCTTGTGACAAATTTATTTACCCACACTTGTATAGTGTCAAATCGGTTTTGAATGAAATTAATGAGCTCATTTTCAAACTCATGACCACTTATTGCATCTTACTTCTAAAATATTCCTTCCAATATGGTTCAAATGTCGTTGGGTGTACTAGTAAGTTCTATGTGAAATATTAATCAATAAATATAAGCAAACATAATAGATTGCATGCATCATCACATCGGCTAAACCACTTAACTTTAGTTGCATCTAATGTTGGTTTAGTTTCAAGGCCCATTGTGATCCTATGTAAACCCTTACTCCTCAATAAGATTTACATTTTGATTTTCCACTCATGATAGTTAAATGGTGTGAGAACCACATTTTGATCCATAATGCAAAAAAAAGGAATTATAAAAATCAAAATGCACAAGGTAGCCCCCTTAAATTATTGGCAATAAGCCCCAATGTTGGCACTTTATAATTTAGTGCGTTTACAATTATTCAAGGCCAAAAATGTTTAATAAAGTTTAAACAAGGAAATTAAAGTAACATTGATGCAAACAACTCAAAAATTACAAACTTTCCAAAAATGACACCTCAAAAGGAGTTTCCAACGGAGAGTTATGCCTCTTATAAAAATTTAATACTTCCAAAATTTAATACTTGCTCACGAGCCTTCACAAAAAAAGCATCCCTTCTCCTCTTACAATTTCCAACACTTGTTTGAGAGCCTTACAAAAAAATCACCTCTCGTGAGTTAAGCTCCCTTAGGTAGGGAGTGACCCTAAAACTCCATGTGACTAGGTCGCCCTCATAGATTTTCATGGCGCTTGACAGACCATCACCACACATAATTGCCTCTACAACTTCAACTAAACCACCACCACACACATTCGTCACCTCAACCTCCACAAACCAGTGTACAACAAACAAAACAAGAAGTAATAGTAGCCAAATAGTAGGTTCAACATCATGTAAACCAACACAAATACACAAACTAGACACGCCTAGTTGTCAAGTACACCATACAAGGTCTTCAAATACTAGGTACGTAATGAGAAACTAAAACATGTACACATGTATAATGAACCAATCATTAAGATCTATGGAACCAAACAATATTTCATTTGTTTTTCTAGAAAAAACCCAGGAAAATTAAACTTTGGCGCGGTATGGAATTTCACCAAATAACCCAGGGATGATTATAAAAAAACTCAAAAAAGAGCATATTCGACCTACTTCAAAACATACTTGGGTTTAATGTCAATTATAGGGTTTTGGCATAATCCAAATGTAATAACACAGTCCATTTCTTCGTAAAATACATGGAATGAAGACTAACATTGTAGTGCCCAACCATGTGGGACCTAAACACGTGACCAAAATACCAGGATAATTTTTTTAATTTCATTTACTTGATACAACTATGCGACACCATATATGGTCACAAGAGATTTCTCAACACCACATGCAACATTTACACCAACATGAAGAACATGCAAACAATATGACGACACCATATGCACATCAAAGCCACACTATTATGGATGAACAAGTACAAAACCAAGACCCAACATAGTATGAACATCACAAATGTACCCTTCCACAATACCACCTTTTCATGGTTATTACTTATTTATAATCATGTTTCATTATTCAACCTCAAGGGTTTGAAGAGCACTTAACATGAACACATATGTTTTCCTTTCTTTTCTAGACCACATTTCTTTAAGTTCATTTATCACTTAGCTTATACTAGTTCCATCCAATTTAGTTTGTTTTTCTTATTGTGAATACATTATATAACCCGATTGATTATTAGAAGTTTCTTAACATTTATACATTAAGTTTTGATTCCCAAAACTAAGAAATTATGCTTTCTAAAAAATTATTTTCAAGAGGGTCAAATCACATCTACCTTCACAACACAAGAAATATTTATTAAGCTGCAAATAATCTCCATGGTACTTATAATTCATATCTCGACATCACAAGGGTACATTCTAAAAATAAATGCAAGTTACAAACTCCCTTTACGAAAAGAGTCTTAGTGGTGTATAATTTCATATACCAATAATCTCTGTGATCCCAAACACTCTATTATATTTTCCCTTCTAATGGTGTTTAGTTTCTAGGAAAACCATAAGATTACATACTAGATATTTCAACTTGAATGTCCTGAAAGTGACATTATGCCTAACATTTAAGCATCTTCCACACTTTCGTACCCACAAGAAAACTCTCTACTAGGTTCCTAGGAGGAACACACAAATTCTTACGCTTCCCAAGACTCTAGGACTATGAAGAAAACTTAGATCTAAACATAACATCAAGGCTTACCAAAAGGACCCTCTTATCGCCTTATATTTACAATTCCCATAGGTGGTTTCACATATCTAGAAGCAAGCAAACATATTCCTACGGTAACAAGGATTTGAGATCTTATCTCCTCTTGTGAAGTTAAACTACTACAGTCCACAAATGTTGGGATGTATTTTGAGATGCACATGGGTCAAATGAGTCCCATGTTCAGAAAGGGATATCACCAAGTCAAAATATGTGTTCCCATAAGGAACAACTCATCCCTTCACGTAAAACAAGGAAAGGATTACTAATGGGTTAAAAGAAGGTGGTTTCCAACACTAAGACGCCTATTAGCAAAACAATCCTTTTGAGAACCATCTAGAGATCAAAACTTCACTTAAACCCAACAAGGTGAATGACACACAAATAACCCAATGCTCAAGGGTAACCTTCTCAAGGGTTGATAGATTGGGGTCAATTGGGTAACTGTTAAAATAATAACCTCCTAAAAGTGGTCAACCATAACCATTCTTAAATAAGGTAGTTTCATTACTTCTGAGTGTTCCAAGCATTTTAGTAACGCATGCGAAGAATACAATATCATTTCATTCACATAGAGCACAATTATAACATTTTCATTTTAGTTCTAGTTAAAATATACATCTACACCATTAGCAAGATATATACTTATAATCAAAAATCACCCCTAAAATAGAATGCTCATTTTCCCCAAGATACCAATACACTACGATATCTCACTCATCACAACATAATCCATAAATAACATTCATGATTATAAACATAGTGTTGATACATCTATTTAATATTACATGTATATTTCAATGATAATCCATATTACAAAAACACTGCGAATGCTACCATTAGCTTTTTTCCCACGTACCAATAACCACCACATGGTCAGCACAACCACTGGCATGGCATCTAACTACAATCAAGCATGATTTACGTTTTCACAGTTTTCCATTAATAATGTAATAACACTTAACAAACATTTTAGAGAGAGTAAGAACACAATGCCATTTCATTTTTTTTTCGCACTTAATATGTTTTCATACTATTATCAAAATGGTGTCCTACAATCATGTTTTTGTGTTTACAAGGTTTCTCAATCACTATTTTTCTTGGATGAGTTCATATGAAAGTTTTCAAAAACGTCAAGTTTAGACAAGTTGCTCAAAAATCAGCATTCAAAAACCATCTTTAAGACTCAAACACGCAAGGAACAAATTCATACATATTCCCTATATACGGGAAATACTCGGATTTGTCAATATCCCAAATTGGAAACTAGGATGAAAATGATGCTCATCTTTCTAGAGCTACCAATCATAAATGCACTCAAGCGGCCTTATCACCCAATGATAGTGGGAGGCCTACAAAACCTATCGGAAAACTATTTTACAGGATATTTTCTCTAAACTGAGGGTTTGTAGTAATTGTCTCATAGAAATATTAGAGGTATGTGGAATTCAAAATCCATTTCTACACCTAGGGTCAAAACCAAACTACATTTTTAACATTCAACAATTGTTTAAAGCTACGAACTAGCCCGTTAGGCTCGTAAACGCATTACAAAACAAGGTCAAACGAACATCTAAGGGAAAACCCAAGGTTCTATTTGACACTCTAAGTGACAAGGAACATGGACAAGGCTTGTTTTTCTCATTTTAGGGTTTACAGGATGTTTTACACCTCATTGAAAAAAAAATTATTTAGATTTTACAATCTTGTCAAGAAGGTATTTTTGACTAACATTCAAGTTTAAACCCACCAACCAAGTGGATTTTGTAATTGGTACTGATATCAATTTTTTGCAACCATCTTACAAGGTAAAAGAGTGTATTGTTTATGTAGTCACAAAATCATTCATTTGGGTACATTTCTAGGTCCTAAAAGCAAGCTAGCATTTACATGATTCCTAAGCAAGAAAACTAGTAATTGACAACTCCTTTTAGAATTTTACTGTCTTCTGCACTTTTGTTGGCTTCATACATCTTGTAATCTTGCCAACATTAGATTGTTTCATCTTTTAATGGCCTCGGACACTAGTTCCCATTTAGGACACTAGTGTCGGGCACTCCTATCCTCCCAGGGAGCTCTTGTCCCTCTTTATTCTTCTCTTATCCTTTTAGACCCATTTCACTTCTTAATTACTTTTTATCACTTTGGGTCGGCCTTTTAATTATCAATTATGAAATTTAAATAAGGGAATCATATAAATACATAGTTATGTTTTCAAAATGAGGTACCGAGCATTAAGCATTACATACTACCACCTAAGCTTGCATTCAAAGGCACAAGAGCATCAAAACATCCATCTAACACTCATACAAGGGACAAGGGTTGCATCACTTTTGCATACACAACATAGGAAGGGGAATTCTATTCTATTTCATCCCACACATTTTATACATCTTCTACATTCTAGATCTAGCTTACTATCATTTGTGTAACTTGCACAAGGGCATCTTAGGGCATCATTTCAACACACACAAGAAATACATAGAGTCTGATATGTAGTGCACCACATGGTCATAAGTTCATTCTTTGGGTGACCATCGGGGTTAGCCTGACTCCCCATTCTGCATTTTCCTTTTAGGTTTGATGTGGTTTATGGGTATGCACATGTGAATTTATTTCTTGCAAGTTACAGGTACAATCGTAGATCAAACAACGAATCTAGACTAACAAATAAGGACCAACAACAAAGCTTATTTGACACTAAAATACTCCAATCTAGAGCACCTATACAGGCACTAGCACCCATATCTAGACACTAGCGCCTGGGTGCTCTCAGTATAAAGCACAATTTCATATCTCGAACCTCCAGTGATCTTGTGCGAAACTCTCCTCAATCTATTCCAAAGTATTTCATCTACCCAAATCACTTCATGTTCACTCATAAATCAGCTAAGTCCTCCTATCTTCCATTCTTTCCTAGGGTTTCATATTGCACATGCTTTTTTGCTTGTGTCTTATCTGTATATTAGCATTTGTACATCATTAGGTATAGTAGTTACTCTGAAAAATAAGATTTAATTTCTATTTTTATTAAATCATTTGGTGAACCCCATCGCTCAAACCCTACCTTCTGAGAATGCATCAGATTTTATCTCCTTCTTCTGAATTCATGGATTAATCTTCTTATCCATCTTATGCTCCAACCAAGGTTTACGCTCAATTACCACCATTTTTTATTTCATGCAAGTCTATACTCAACACCCTCCCCACTTTATTACTCCAATTCTTGATCCAACTATCAATGTAGTCACTACTTGCCACACATGGCCACCTACAACTACACCCATTTCTATTCCTCCACCTATTACCTCTACAGTTCCTCCTACCACCTCCAAGGTTATGATATCATTGAACAACTTAAGAATACACCACCAAAATATCTCTTTATGATCTCTTACGCAGTGCACCCAATTATCATCACACATTAGAAGCTACGTTATGCTCCATCCATATTGAAAGTTATAATTAACATGTTGTCTTTACTCATCTCATTCAATCCCTCAAAAATATACCGCATGTTATATCTTTCAAATGAGGATATTCCACCTACTACCACTACCAATCTTCTTGTACCTTTTCTCATCATGGCTACTATTGTTGGTTCCATCTCTATCAAGCATATACCAATTGATAATGGCTCTGCTATAAATATATGTGATATTTCATTGCTCAAGCAATTATGAAATCCTGAAAGTTCAATCATTAAATCCTTTACTCTTGTTCGTGGCTATTATTCCACTACTTGTACATGCATCGACACCATCACCTTACCCCTACGAGTTGGACCTAAAACTCTTCCCATTGTATTCCATGTCCTTGATGCCTCATTTCAATTCAACTGCTTACTAGTCGGACCATGGATTCATGTTATGCACATTGTTCCTTCTACAGTTCATCAATGTGTTAAATTCTTGCATGATGGCTATGAGCATACTATTTCTATTGATCCTGACCCATTCAAGTTTTGTCACATAGATCTCATCACTGTCATGCTTATCCCTTCGTTGTATCCTATTCCATATCATAATGTCAGTACATACGATGTTGGTTAATCTAGTGCTCCCACTACTTCTCTCTCTACACTTCTCACTTCCATCCCTAAGCATACTTCTGATCTTATATCACCTACCTCATCTAGTTCTAGCGCTACCACTACTCCATCTATTACCACTACTCCTTACCCCACATTTAATTGTAATCCTCCTAATATCCTTGATACTAGTTTCCAACATGATATTGCCATCACTAATGATTCTAATGATGAGGTTGATGTCGTTGAGCTTACTGATGAAAACCTACACAATCTCAATTTTACTCCTCTTGAAATAGATGAATCCTACTTCCAAGACACTTTTGCTACTCTTGGTCCAGTGAATATCGGTTCAAAAAAAACTCCTCCTTTTAGAACAGTTATGATCCCTTTTCAAGCTTCTATACATATACTAGATCTCATGCCTTCTCCTCTGGTTACATCCACTCCACTTGTTGATCCATTTACATGTACCTTATTCATCCATGACTCTTATTGGCCTCATATTCCATTTGATCCCACTTTCCTTGACATTGTGTACACACCTAAAGGTTTGGCCCACTTAATATTCACATTCAATGATCTCCTTCCTCCATATCACTCACCTCACCTATATCATGGATATGTTCTCATTACTACGCCTATGGCCTCCATGTCTTCCACTTGTCAGTATTTTTTTGCATGTATACACCATTCCTCTCCACTTACCCTTGGGCAATATTGACTCAACTACATTGGAGGCACTCTTCATCCCAATTACACCGACATCTCATTTCAAATGCCTTTTGGCTATGTTTCTATATGTAATGATTCATTCCTTGGCTATACACAAAATCTTACTCGTTGGCATGCACGTGATTTTCCACAACCTCCTTTTACTAATGAAGAATACGCTATGGGTGTGTATAATTTACGCTGCACTGGCTCCCTCTATGATTATCCTCATATTATTTCCTACCATGTTTATAATCTAAATCCTATCGGTTACGACCTTGACACCGACAATCTACTTGATGATTTTACCTAATTCTGTGCAACCTCTCTCATACTTGGGGGCATCACACTTTCTCCCCCCTTTTGGCATTATCAGTTGTCTCTAGTACTGCACTATATGCTTCGTGCTTCATATCTCAATTTTCTAAGCTTTCTCGCCTCTTGGTACACATATTGTACCATCATTACCCTATGATGCACTCTTGTGCTACAATTCACACTTGACTGTTGAGGGAACACTACATCCTTAAACCTCGCATTATACACTTCACACTTTGTGTTTCATAACATATATTTTATAGCATCTACTCACACGCGACAAGCCATTTCCCGATGATGCACTCTTGTTTTATGGTTCATTCTTGACAGCTAAGAGAGCATTTATAAATGAACTTCATTTCATGCACATCTGATGTGGGCAACACAACTCCTTCCATTTTCACGTCTTGCATATCATACCATCACACTCATACAACATTTCATATCTTGGTTTCATTTACTCTTACTTGCTTATACTACTTATATGTTGCACTTTTCTTACTATGCTAGATAGATACTCAATATGTCATTATCTTTATCATATACACATGCATGTTCACTTGGTCTCTATAAGTGAATGAAAATCTCTTACATGTTGGGTTGTGGAGCTAGATTGCTTCACAATGAGCATGCATTACAAGTGGTTGGTTTACACAAGAATCGGCAAGTCGAGTTCTTTAACCGCCATCGATCAGAGATTAATCGTCCGTCGGCCGCAGACAATCATTTCGTCGATTCAAAATCAACCGCCATTGGTCGTGGAACCGCATCGAGTTTCTTGTGTGTGGAATTTTATATTTAACTCACGGGAATTAGATCTAACTTTAGTTATAAAGTGAATCTAAAGGTTGTAAATGCATAACTAAGTTGACCTAAGTTTGTATATGCTTATATAAGCATGAAAGATAGGGTTAGAAGGATGATGGCATGTAATTGATTATTATTACATGTGGAATCCTTGGTTGAGAGGATGAAGAAGAAGAAGAAGAAAAATATGGTTACATGAAGACAAAGCTTCCATGGAGAGAAGTTGGATAAAAGGAAATAACAGTACATATGAATGGTGAGAAGAGTGTAATGTCTTCTACTATATTTCCTTTGTATTGTTTAGTCTCATTGTAATGGCTTGCATAGTATGCAAAGCACATAGAGTTTCTTCTTGTAGATCCACATGTTGGTGAGATCTTGTATTGTAGATTCTTCTTGTTAGATCCACAGTTATTGTGAGATCTTGTATTGTTAGATCCACAAGTTGTTGTGAGATCTTGTATTCATAGATCCATGAGATCATGTTGTATTGTTGATCCATGTAGATCTAGATATTGTAGAGGAGGTTGTCTTCATGTTTGCACAGGTTGATGCAGTGATGGAGAGACAGACTTACTTCTTGGTGCACAATCATGATTGCACATTGGTAGACCCATGTGAGAGGTCTTGTTGCAGATCCACAGAGAGCTTGGTTACAGTTCAGAGATGTAGTAGTTCTTGGTTATGTGAGATTTATTGGTGGTGTTATGGAGGCATAGTTGTAGTGCACTCATGGAGATCTGTTTAGAGATCTAGCAAAGGAGATACTCTTAGAGAGATGCATTGTACTCTTATGGGAATAGTTGGTTTGTACTCTTGATTATTATATATATGAGATCTCTATCTTTGGTGGACATAGCCCATATTGGGTGAAACACGATACATATTGTGTTATGTGTGTGTACATTGTTTTGATTTAGATTTATCTAGTTTACATTTCCGCTACTATAGATTTTAGGGAATTGTTTCCATTTCCGCACTAATATATTCCCAACAACCGTATCAAGAAGCTTGGTTGAGCTTGGATTAGCTTTGTCATATGATGCCAAGTGGTATTAGTGATGGATTTAGTTTTCAGAGCAAGGGTTTATGCTTCAGTGTTTTGTTAAGTGGTATTACTTGATAGATGTATGTGAGCAGGATTTTGTTTTTCCTGATGTGTAAATCGTAGGGAGAGATTTAATCTGAAGTGGATAAATCTCAAGTGGGAGCTGGAAAAGTAAGGTTGTTGAAAAATGATAGTGACCATGGTCGGTTATATGGATATCGATATTGGCGGAGTAACTGTACAGTCGTTCTGAGTGTACTATGGTCGTTCTGGGGTGGCCAAGTGGTGGATTATTGAGCAACCTAGTTTAAATAGAAAATCATAGATCTGAGAATTTTGAGAAGATACAGTGAATGTATCTTGATTGCTAAGGTGTCCCTAGTTCTTGGAGTTGAAGCATGTTGGTTAGATTACAGATCTAGATTATAGAGTTAGATGCATGGACTTCATTAGAGAAGCTTAATATAATAGCACAAAATGAAGACAGGGCTTCCATCGAGAGCCGATTACTTCGGTTGAAGATGCGGTTGAGTATCTTGGTGTTGGTAAGGTGATGTGTTTTATCTTGATGTAGTTTTTTATTACATTTATAGCTATTAAGTTTTTTGTGCAAGGTTGGGTGCTTCTTGAAATGAATGGCTTAGCACAACTATCGGCTTTGGTCGAAGTAGGCACCTGGTTTGGTGACTTATGCCAATTTGTGGCATTGTGTTTGTTCTCCCAAAGACCAACATCGGTCGGGGAATCGACATCGGTCGCAGAGGGTAACCGTGTAGCGATCAGTGACAAAACTGTGGTCGATCTCTCGTGACAACAAGTTTGCACAGTGTTTCTTATAATAGAAGAGGGTATGAATGGTTCAGTGTCCTATTTTGGAGGGTCAAGTTTCTTACACAACGTGTACAAACAGAAACAATATAGATCACTTCAATGTTTGAATCAGAAAGAGGACGGAGTTGGCTCGGTTAGTCTAGTGAGACTTTGGGTCAGGTATCTCTATATGGTTCATGTTTTATTTCCTTCATTTGAAGCAACTGGTATTATGTTTGGATTGTGTGCACAAGTAAAATATGCACCATGGATATTTGGTGTGTTTGACTTTTATTTCCGGGATGTGTTGGAATCTTGAGGACAAGGGTATCTAGTCTAAGGATGAGATCCTCAATGGAAAGTCATGTTTAGACACACAGTTGTAGGTAACGAAAGATGTTGAGTACACAGGATGAAAAGAAGGTGATTCACCTACTTCACAAGAAGTCCAAACTTATGTGATGTAGAAGTATTCTTTGTTAAGAAGGGAATCAAGTTTATATTTCTTTCATTTGGTTTTATTTCTCACTGATATATATATATATATATATATATATATATATAGCTTTTGCGCTTGTTATCGAAGCATGCAGGGAGTTCGTGTTGAGTGGGAGCAAGCCATGGTTGTTGGCATTATAGGTTGGACACATATGCATGTGTGGAGTGAGAGGAGGATGTTACTATTCAAAGTAGCATGAGGCACAAGTGGTTTTGGAGGACATCACGAATTTTCAGGTATTTTTTATTTCATTACATGGTGATGTCACTTCTAGTTTTATTTTTGGTGCCTAGATATCCTTTGGGATGGCGGTTGATGGTTGATTCAGCTGGGTGAAGAAGAGAAAGCGGGTTTCAGTGTTTGAAGGGTTACTAAGGAAAATTTGTTTATCTGAGGTTGTGACAACAGTGTATATTTACCATTTATGGATGGTACCCTTTGTTTGCTTTCATCTTGGTTAGTGTGCAAAGTATGTTGATGACATGTTTGCTTTGGTATTTGCACTTGTTGTTAGTAACATGGTTTAGCATGGTTGTTTGTTGTTGACATTGATGAGCACATGATTCATATTTGGCTTTAGAGTTAGTCGGTGGTAGACTTGGAGCTTCTGGAGAGCCTAGTGATATGGATGAATGTACATGGTGAGTTTGTACATGTGGATAGATTTTGTTTTGTGAGTCTATGATGATGCAGATATTTGTTTTGCACATGGATTCCTATGAGCATGGTTGAGATGTGTATGAGCATGGTTTAGATGCCTTGAGCATGATTAGGGGATGTTTGTATTTCCTCTTGTTACTATGTTACTCCATGATATATATTCTATAGATGGTTGTCTTAGACATGCAAGTTGTTTATGCAGGGTTGGATTTAGATTGCAAGTGTTTAGATTCTTTGAGTTATGTAGGTGTTGTGGATGCATCCACTGGTTGCATGTAGTACTCATTTGGGTTGTCTAGACCCAGGATCTAGTTTTGTTTTTGCATATTCAAATATGACTTGTCCTTAGTCAATTTCATTGGTGGTAGCATGGAGACATGGATAGATGGTTGGAGAGCATGGTTGGATGGCTATGGTTACAATAGAATCTCAATACTTCAATTTGAGTAGGAGCTATTGCAGGTGTGTTAGTCATGATGGCTTGATTTCATGAGAGGCTTGGTGTTACGATTTAGTGGGAGTTTGATGTATGGATAACTCGTATATCACGGATCAATAGTAGCTTCGTGTAGGTATATGGTAAGTCATGGTTTTTTATCTTCTTAGTTTTAGAAGATGGTTTAATCTTCCTGATTACTTGAGAGAATTATTGAAGGAAAGAATAGTTGGTCTTCACGATATGTAGAGGATGGTGATGTACAGGTACATGTATAGAGGTTCAACAATTTATCTCCAAGTGGGAGATTGTTGGGTTGTGGAGCTAGATTTCTTCACAATGAGCATGCATTACAAGTGGCTAGTTTACACAAGAATTAGCGTCGGTGTCTAATCATCATCATCGGTAGATTAACCATCGTCAATCGCCAGATTAACCACCATTGATCAATGCCATAGATTAACAACCATCGGTCGAAGAATCGAGTTTCTATTCTATGCTTGAAGTTTATATTTAACTCATGAGAATTAGATCTAACTTTAGTTATAAAGTGAATCTAAAGGTTGTAAATGCATAGCTAAGTTGACCTAAGTTTATATATGCTTATATAAGCATGAAACCTAGGGTTAGAAGTATGATGGCATGTAATTTATTATTATTACATGTGGAAATCCTTGGTTGAGAGGATGAAGAAGAAGAAGAAGAAGAAAGATGGTTACATGAAGACAAAGCTTCCATGGAGAGAAGTTGGACAGAAGGAAATAGCATGTACATATGAATGGTGAGAAGAGTGTAATGTCTTCTATTGTATTTCCTTTATATTATTTAGTCTCGTTGTAATGGCATGAATAGTACGCAGAGCACATAGAGTTTCTTCTTGTAGATCCACATGTTGTTGTGAGATCTTGTATTGTTAGATCCACAGGTTGTTGTGAGATCTTGTATTGTTAGATCCATAGGTTGTTGTGAGATCTTGTATTCATAGATCCATGAGATCATGTTGTATTATTGATCCATATAGATCTAGCTATTGTAGAGGAGGTTTTCTTCATGTTTGCACAGGTTGATGCAGTGATGGAGAGACGAACTTACTTCTTGGTGCACAATCATGATTGCACATTGGTAGACCCATGTGAGAGGTCTTGTTGCAGATCCACAGAGAGCTTGGTTGTAGTTCAGAGATGCAGTAGTTCATGGCTATATGAGATCTACTAGTGATGTTATGGAGGCATGGTTGTAGTGCACTCATGGAGATCCGTTTAGAGATATGGCGGAGGAGATACTCTTGGAGAGATGCATTGTACTCTTGTGAGAAGAGTTGGTTTGTACTCTTGATTATTATATATATGAGATCTCTATCTTTGGTGGACATAGCCCACATTGGGTGAACCATAGTACATGTTGTGTTATGTGTGTGTACTTTGTTTTGATTTGGATTTATCTAGTTTACATTTCCGCTGTTGTAGATTTTGAGGAATTGTTTCCATTTCCATAGTATTATATTTCCAACACCATCATTACCCTATGACACGCTCTTATACTATGGTTCAAACTTTACTATTGATGGAACACTACATCCTTGAACCTTGCATTATTCACTTCACACTTTATGCTTCATAACATATATTTTCTAGCATCTACTCGTACATGACAAACCCATTTCCCGATGACGCACTCTTGTTCCATGGCTCATTCTTAACTATTGAGGGGGAATTTATAAATGAACTTCATTTCATGCACATCCCTTGTGGGCAACACAACTCCTTCGATTTTCACATCTTGCATATCATACAATTACACTCATACACCATTCTCAATCTTGATTGCATTTTCTCTTGCTTGCTTATAGTACTTATATGTTGCACTTTTTGGAGGAGGACACAAAAGAAGGAAATTTAACTTGCACATCAATAGCTCTAAGGGGACGGCTGGAGGATGATATTAATGACAAAGGTGTTGAGGCTGACGTGAATAAAGATAGCCATGATGGTAGTAGTGGGGGATCCCCAAAAAATTAACTTTTAGGTTTCGGACTGTTGGAAATTTTTGGTGAACTTCTGTTGTTTTGTTGTTTTGGAGACAGTTTCTCCTTCTCTTTGGTTTCCCCACCTTACTACTAAGTCTGGTTCTTAATTGTAAGAGTTAAACATGTCGAACTCCTTTCGGGACTTTTATGTTTCCTTCTTGTTTTTTGTTTTTTGTTCCTCCTTTTGTAATGGCCCCTGGGAGCCGATCCCTATTTTTTTACCGTATCTAATAAAAAATATGTTGCACTTTTCTTACTATGTTAGACAAATACTCAGTATGTCATTATCTTTATCATATACACATACATGTTCGCTTGGTCTCTGGAAGTGAATGTATATCGCTTACATATTTTCACACGATGTAATTATATTTGGCACTTTATCTTTTACCAGTCCCACCAAGGCTCCTAGGGGCATCTACTTTTACTACTCTCACATTCTACACATTACAGGTTCTATTGCTACATTATTCACTACTTCTCATTACAGTTACTTTACTTTTCATTGATATATACACACTTTGACATACTGTTTATCTTTCTAACATGTTAACGGGTGCTTTATGTGTAGCATTTACCTTGTAGGACTATACACAACCATGGTTATCTGCCATATTTTGCTTACTATTGTTTGCTATTATTGTATGTTAGTGTTTCCTATATGCCCTATGTCATGTGTGATCATTATATGCTTTTGGCTACTTATTTTTGATTGTCTTGCGACATTATGAGAAATGTCCCACGTATGAAACTTAATTTTCATGGTCCATATTATTTACACACTTGATTGTTACATTACACCGTATTTTTACATATTAGCTCTTTTACTACTAATACTTGTACTAGCCTCTTCGTTTTTGTATGTGCACCGGTTTTAACCATGCACATACCCTACCCCCGTAGGTATCCACTTGAGATCAACATTAAGGATTGTATTCTCCTACGCTTATCGTATGCACCCCAAACGAGGGGAGAATGCATTATGTGAACAAATCATCCCCACAATAGCTCAAAGCTACACTTCATATCAAGACAAAGATGCAAAACAACCCATGTATACAGTCACAAAATAGTTTAGAATCATACTTGGAATTCACACACAAGTACGGACAATAGTGCACAGCCACTTTTTTCCTCTCCCAGGCACTAATTTCTGGGAGTAGAAACATGAAATTTCTTAGTACAACACAATCTTTAGTACGATTCTCCAAAGAGTAGACACTTGCCTCCAAATACATAATGCATTATGTCACCTACAATCGATTCTGATACATAACAATATGGAATAACAAGGAACAACACCGGATGTACCATCTACAATGGTTCTTATTCAGAAGTAGTCATGGAAGGAGAGTAAAACTAGACCTCTCTCCCCAACACTCTTCTCCCGTGGCATGAGATTGCCCAAAGACTCGCACTTGACGTGAGATCTCCCAAAAAACTTGCTCTTGGCATGAGATCATCAAAAAAACTCACTCTTGGCGTAAGATCACCCCAAAAACTTGCCCTTCACAATGTTTCAGGACATCTTTCTATCATTTATACTCTTATACATCATGTGCACACTTTCCTTTTACATACTTTCACACTTTTACATACTTATACATGTTTTACTCATATTTTTCATATACAGGACTTTGACTACTCTTTCACTCTTCTTTTGCAGGTTCATCCTTAATACGCAACAAGAAGTAGCCTACATTAGCAAATACAAGCACAACAATAGGTACAAGCTATGCATATGCTTCACCCCTAGGGTCCACTTCCCTTTTCCTAGTCTCCATGCTTCACATTATGATCTCTTCACACTTCACTTTTCCACTCGGCACACTATTCGCTGCACTCTCTACAGGATCATAAGGTACACATCTTTTGACTACTTTATGTTATTGATCATTCTCTTAACATAAAGTAGGGAAAAATGTGGTCACAAAATCTATGCACTTTGGTACACTTTGGTACATTTCTAGGTCCTAAAAGCATGCTAGCATTTACATGATTCCTAAGCAAAAAAACTAGTAATTGACGATGACTCCCTTTAGCATTCTTTTCACTTTATTGGCTTCATACATCTTGTACTCTTGCTAGAATTGGGTGTTTCATCTTTTTATGGACTCGAAACTAGCACCTAGTTAGGACACTAGCGTCGGGTGCTCCTATCCTCTGGGCGCTCCTATCCCTCTTTATCCTTTTCTTATCCTTTTGGACCCCTTTTGCTTCTTAATTACTTTTTATCACTTTGGGTCAACCTTTCAATTGTCAATTACGAAATTCAAACAAGGGAATCATATAAATACATAGTTATGTTTTCAAAATGAGGGACCAAAAACTAAGCATTGCATACTACCACCTAAGCTTGCATCCAAAGGCACAAGAGTATCAAAAGCATCCATATAGCACTCATATAAGGGACAAGGGTTGCATACACAACATAGGAAGGGGAATCCTATTATATTTCATCCCACACATTCTATACATCTTCTACATTTTAGATCTAGCTCACTATCATTTGTGCATCTTGCACAAAGGCATCATAGGGAATCATTTCTACACACACATAAGAACTATATGGAGTTTGAGATGTGTAGTGCGAATGCTCGATTATAAGTTCACTCTTCGGTTGACCATCGTGGTGAGTCTAACTCCCCATTTTGCATTTTACTTTTTAGGTTTGATGTGGTTTGTGGGTATGTGCAGGTGAATTTCTTTCTTGAAGGTCATAAGTACGATTGTAAATCGACAAAAATCCAAAGCGACAAACAAGGATGAACAATGAAGCTTACCCAACATTGAAAGACTCAGATCTAGAGCACCTACACGACACACCATCGCTCGTATCTGAGACACAAGCACTGGTGCTCTTGTCCTTCCATGGAATCTCATGTCAAGCATAGTTCCAGATCTCATAGCCTCCAACAAGCCTATGCGACACTCTCCTTAGTCATTCTAGTATTTCATCTACCCATATCACTTCCTGTTCACTCAAAAATTAGCTAAGTCCTCACATCTTCCCTTCTTGCTAGGGTTTCATATTGCACGTGCTTTGTTGCTTGCGTCTTACTATATATTAGCATTTTTAGATCATTAGGTATAATAGTTACTCTGAAAAACAAGATTTAATTTCTCTTTTATTAAATTAGTTTATGGTTATTTATCTAGTTGTGTACAAAACAAAGGCAAAATTTACTAATAGATAACATGTCTCGTTTAATTCACCTAACCAATTGTTTTTCTTTATAATGAATTACAACTCCATTTAAATTAAGAAAACAAGAGACATTAAAATCATGCAAGAGAGGGTAAGATGACCACGCTTGCTCATATTTGGGGTTGGACGTTACACAAACCAATTTCATTTTCCGCTGGTTTCCAAGGCCTTTTCAGGACTCCATAATAGGCATGGTTTGCAACCAGTTCATGAGCTCTCTATAGTTCCAACACTTTGCAACCAAAAAGGTAGAAACATTAGTAGTAAAAACTCTTAAAACATGATTCCCATTACACCTTTAATGCTTCCAACACTTTTTAACAAATCCATTTTATTCAATGATAACAAAACCCCGAAAGGCTTTCTAAGCAAAATCCTATAATTTCTTAGCCACCTTTTTCAAAAACAAGATCACCCACTCATGTCCCTTTCACCAAGATTGAATACGGTATACACCCAGCTATAAAAAAAGTTACAGGAACCTTAATCCATTATCCCTCATTGAAGTCAAAAATCGACATGAGAGCTCTTATTTTCACACTCACTAAATTGGTGATGGTGGCAAGGGTGAATTGATTAGTTCTATCTACAATCACTTGAGGTTAGGATAAGGGGAAACAACAACATTGGACAAAACTCCCATTTGTACAACTTGGTAGATAGTCTAACACTATTCCAAGGCTCCCATTCCACATAGAGGCGGGCAAGATGTCGGCACCCTATGGTATTTAGCTTAACATCGCCAATTGTGTCTATGGGAAGTTCCCAATGCTTTTCTCCCTATACCATTGGGTGATTATATTGCGAACCAACCATGGCATTCTAAGGGGCCCATCTCATCGTGGCATTTTATCAAACAACCAACGTGTCTTGCAGCACGAAGCTCCGATTTTGGCATAGGCAAGGAATAAGTTGGGCGGTATGAATTTTGAATCCTTCTTTAGAATTGCCACCAAGCCTCTAAAATTATACCTCAAACCCATTTTGTTTAAAACCCTGTAATCATCACAACCCAGGTGACCCCATTTTTGGAAGCATTTCATCAATGATCAAACAATTCGCTGGAGGAAGAAGGGGTGTAATGTATGGATTTACACCTATAAATTTTGCATTTGATTTGAGGTTTCCAAAACACCCATTTTCTTATAACAAAACTATTTTGTGCTTAACTCGAAAATAATGTATTCTAAGAGTCGCATTTCTTTGTGGCATTCACAAACAATTCTCCATCCTTACATGTTCTTCCATGTCTACAAATTTATCTCGCTGGCACTTGTAATAACACATGTCAAATAATAATAAAATCCCTCCATCAACAACCTAGAACACGTCTATACCTGACAAACGCATTGCTAAAAGATTTCAAGGCCTTTTTAACAAAAGCAAATGCAAGCTCAGTAAATAAAATATTCCCTGAGGCATCATCCCTTTTACAAGTAATCAAACCCACGTTGTGCATAACTTTGTGATAGCATCCTACCAAACATTTCAGGTGCTCAGTTTTGATTCCCATGTTGGCATAGGATGGAAATATGGTGGCAAGGTTGAAGGACTCTAACCTCTACACTAAAGTGCAACAAAAATAAGACATACCAAGCCAAAAATTTACAATTAAAATTTCCCTCACACCAAGAAGCTCCAACTCGAATCATGGAAATGTAGCCACACATCCTTCACGTCAACAACTCACAAAACCCAAGAATAATTTTCTAAAAACCTTCTCATGGATGAAATCTCACAATACCCAAAATTTCAATAATTCTTTTCTTGGTAAAAGGTTTGCCAACACCCCAAGGATTGAAATAATTGGGAGAATTAAAAATATTTACTTATTTGATTATTTCCCATTTTATTTTTGTCATTTAATATTTATTTATTTATTTTTATTTTGAATGATTTAAATTATTTATTACTTAAAAATTACTTTAATCGTAGCCACAATAACTCCCAACTATTGCGTTTACCTTATCACGAAAATATATTTATTTGAGAAACATACGGATTACATTGATCGTTACTCATATTACAATTTACTTAGATCAACTTTAACACTATACAAAAAAACAAATAAATGTTTCAACTTCAAGATTTGCAATTGCTCTCGAGTTGAAAGGATTGTAAGAATAATGACGTCACCACACAAGCTAAAGGCATGAAGGCACTTCAAGGGTTCCAAAGGTTCGTCCATGAAAAGACAACTTCCAAATTTCCCTTATTATTTTATAATCGCAAATGCATAATTTATTTCATTGCCAATTTTATTTACAATCACTTTGTCGATGGTCGAATGACAACCCGACATAATCCCAACATTCAACAACCATCTTGCGGTCCTTGGGCAAGCATTCTAAATGCATTTAATTGACATCCGAGATAGGGTGATCATGATCCCCATGACACTCGGGGACTGGCGAAAGCACAAGCATGAAAGGGGCACTACATTCATACAAAACCACCTATTTCCTTCACTCTTTTATAATTCTTTAGATCATCCAAAGATGTAAGAAAAAGAGCATACTCATATATCAAAGGATATGCAATCACAAGCTTTAAAAACTCAAGATCGCAAGAAAATAAACACAACAAAACAATGGCATTCAATTACAAATTTAGTTTTGATACCATGTGAGAATATGGACCAAGATCACACACTATATAATACAAACACAAAGAGAGAATGATGTTATGAGAGAGAGGAACCAAACATGAGCCAAAAGATAGTTTGTATATTGAATGCATGAGAAAATAGATTTACAAGAGGTGTATATATATGAAGTGGGGAAGTGTAATCACCACCTAAAAATGTGGAAAAGTGTAACTCTCATTTATCCCACCAACACCTAAGCAAGCAAAATACATGTGTAGGAAGAAACATGCAATGGAATAAAGACCATACAATGAGATACAAAAGCTACACCAACATCCCAACCATATTTTTACAAACTTCTCACTACCCTCTTGCAATCACCCGCACATCCATTTACATCATCCTTGTATCTTCATTAATGAACTTTTTATGAACTCTAAAGTCTCTCTCCACTTATCGAGCCTTCCTTTTAGGATCCCATGATTTGAACATATTACCTAGAGTTGATGGCATTGACCATGGTCAATACCATCGGACGCTTATTCTTTATGGGTGACTGCATCAACCATGGTCGATGCCATTGGTTATAGAGAACTATTATAAATGTTCATGCTCCTTATTTATAAGTGCGACCATTTACTATGATCACATAATTCATCATTTGGTCTTCTTTCTCTCACCAAGTTGCTCTTAATGTCTCAAAGGTTTAAGAGTTAGTCTTGTTTGTCTTTAGAGGTCTATCTTTGGAGCATTGGGTCTAGGACACCTAAGAATATGGGCTATACCAATGAGGTTCACCAAGTCTTTAAAGTCCCCAATTGTGGTTTACTTATGTCTTATGGTCCCCCTACATCAACTCTTTCATAAGGTGTTGCTAACTTCGAGGGGAAGTTAATGCACCAACGATGTTTGTAAAAATGTAAGTATTCATAACTCTCCTTCTCCTTTATGTTATTTTTTATTTTATTGTTTGATTGATGTATCATGTGCATATCTACTAAGATAATAACAAATTATTATCTATCATAGCGTGTTTCATATCGACCCTTACCTTTATAATCCACCCTTTGGGAATTATAACCTATCAATGTTTATATAATCTATGTTTACAAACATAACTTATATATCTCTATGTTCTTTACAATTTATTGATCTACTTACAATCAGTTACTAGTAATATGTCATCCCTTATCCTGGACCTAGACTTTAGAACTCGTGCCTTTGATGGAGATTGGATTACCATCTTCAGATATGTGACTCTTACATCCATTGGTTAAGTATTCTTATGTGTTGGCCCTATAATGGTTTTGATTCTTATCGTAATCTATGCATAGACACTAAATCACACACTTTGGGTACATTTATGGTCCTACTCACATACCACTATCCATATGATTCCTAAGCAATAAAAGTAATAATTGACCATTGTCTTTGGCCTCTTTGATTTCTTTCTGGTTTCCTTCTTAGTCTTACACACCCTATTGCCCAATTTGACTTTCAATACTTCATCTTTTATGAGTCTGGACACCGGCGCCCAACCATGATGCCAGTGCTCAGGCACCCACATCCCCCTCTAGGTGCCCTAACCTCTTTGTATCTTGCTCGCATCTTTTGGGTCCTTTCTAGCCGTTGAAGATATTATTTTCTTATGTGAAGGCCTCTTAGTGATTAATTATGAAATTCAAACAAGGGAATCATATAAATATAAAACTATATGACCATAATGAGGGACTGAGCTCTAAGCATCTACTACTATCACCCAAGGTTACATCCAAAGGCATTTCAAGAGCATCAAAACATTCATCTAGCTATCATTCAAGGGACAAAGGATTGCATTCTTCTGCATACACTTCATAGGAGGGGAAGTTCATTTTTCCATGCACACATCTACTTACATTATCTGTATCTAGCTATTACTCGTTATCAAGTGCATCTTCCATAAAAGCCACCTAGGGCACACTTCTACACACACATAAGACTACATGGAGTCTGAAATGTAGTGCAACAATCGGATCGTAAGTTCACAAAGTCGGGTGACCACTCAAAGGTCATCCTGACTCCCCATTTTCATATTTTTTTTTAGGATTTGATGTGTTTTGGGGTTTTGTAGGTTCTCTTTCTCTTTGCAGGTTTCAGTAAATTTTGCAGGCATAGTGCAACACACAGATGATCAACAGTGAAGGGAAACGATATAGAATAAACATATAAGAAATCACTTTCCAACCATTTTCGTAGTCACGTGCGTCCCAAAAGTAATCTACAATGCTCAAGCGCTCTTGTCCGATCTAGGTGCTCCAATCCAGAAGATCCAACAATCAGCAGCAAATTTTTGGGCACAATGACGAATTTTTTTCATGTTTATCAATTTTCTAGTTTGGCACAATCCGAGATTAATTGCAAAATCAACTAAGTATTCTATCCCTTCTCTTGCACCTAGGGTTTCATATTTTTCTAGCTTATTGCTTAGGTCATATCTATACTTTATTTCTATATCATTGTTTTGTGACTCTGCAATTAGGGTTTAGCATCATAATTTCAATATTTGTTAAATCATTTGGTGAACCCGTCTCATTCGAACACTCTTAGGGTCCTCATACTTTCATTGCTCTCATTTTCCTAGGATCTTCTCATCATGGATATCTCCATTCATGATTTCTTGCTAGCCAATCTTGATTGTCGTGATAAAATTATTACTCTCTTGGCTAATACTCACATTCCTTCTACTACTCATCCAGACATTGTTTATCAAACATTTGTAGATGCATTTTCTCAAAGAACTTACTTTTCCATCTATTATAATGACAATCTTTTTGTTTATGAAAATGATCCTCCTCTTTATGTATGCATCCATAACTTGGGTGTTAAGTGAAATTTAGTCAACAATGGATATGAACTCAATCTTTGTCCTTTATCATTCATTCAAAATATAGGCCTTTCCATAACTAATCTTAACCCAACATCTATTTCTCTCTGGGCATATGATTCTACTACGCATCCATGTCTTGCACTATTGTTTTTCCTATCATGGTTGGCCCAAAAATAGTTCTTACAATATTCTTTGTTATGGATTTCCCGTTCATATAATTGCTTACTCAGCAAGTTACTCGGCAAGCCATGGATTCATAAAATGCAAGTAGTACCTTCTACAATCCACTGGTGCATCAAATTCTTATATGAGGGATTTGAATATTCAATTCCCACCAATAATATCCCATTCCAATATTGCAACCTAGATCCAACCATTACATTACTTGTTCCGAATTCTGCTATTATCCACCTTGTTGCTGATCCATGACCCACGAACTATTCAAACAACTTGCCTCCACTCGAGGGAACCATTTGTGCATTAGACGTTGTTCCATTTGCTCTAGTATCACCCCCTCCTTCTACTAATGTTATGGTGATTTATCGGGGGACTGTCCATACATCGATGGCATACCGCCTTCATTGTCTTCTTGTGAGCAACTTGCATCTGCACTTCCTCCATTCACATGCACTCTCTTCATGAATAATGCTTACTTGGCCGCACATTCCATTCGAACCCACTTGCTTTAACACTATCTGCACATATGATGGCTTGGTTCGGCTAGGATTCATGTTGGATGATCTAATCACACCATCACACTTGCTTCATTTATATCATGGGTATGTTTGCATTACGGTTATTTATGGCCTCCGAGTATTTCATCTATTAATATTTGTCACACGCATTCCTCGCCTCTCCACTTACTCTTGGACAATCATGGCTTGACTACATTGGTGGTACTTTAGATCCTGATCATATTGACATTTCATTCCCCATGCCCTTCGACCGCGTTTTTATTTGCAATCATTCATTTCTTGGTTATTCACAAAATCTTACCCGTTGATATGTGCATGGATGTCCATTACCACATTTCACCGACGAAGAATATGAAATGGCTATGTATAATCTGTGCCGCAATGGATCCTTGATTATTCTTCATCATCATACATTTGGGGGGCATCATTCTAACTATCCCCCATTCTAGCATTATAAGGCGTCTCACATTTCTACTATTCCACTTCATGCTTCACATCTAGTCTTTCACATGCATCTTACACATCTTAATACACTTGTATCATCATTACCCCATGACATACACTCTTGTGCTATGGTTCACACTTGACTGTTGAGGGCTCACTACATTCATGAACCTCACCTCATACACATGACACATTTCACACTTTGTGCATTCACGACACATCTTTCTAGTGTACATTCATCACAACACACTACCCGATGATGCACTCTTGTGCTATGGTTCACACTTGACTGTTGAGGGCTCACTACATTCATGAACCTCACATCATACACATGACACATTTCACACTTGACGCATTCACGACACATCTTTCTAGCGCACATTCACCGCGACACATTACCCGATGACACACTCTAGTTCCATGGTTCATACTCGACTATTAAGGGTCTAAATCTGAAATGAACCTCACCACACTCACTCACTCTCTATGCTCTACGCTTTATCAATCATATCTTTCTAGCACACAATTCAAACCATTTCCCGATGACACACTCTTATTCTATGGTTCATTCTTAACTGTTGAGGGGGCATTTATAAATGAAACTCATCTCATACATATTCATCCACATACGCTTAGGGGGCAAACCGCTGCTCTTATCACACTCACATTACATATCATTCCATCTCACTCACTCACATCATACTGCATATCTTGGTTGCACATTGTTCTTGCTTACTTATGATCGCATGTAAACTTTTCTTATTATGTTAGACAAATATTTCGTATGTCATTATATTTTCTATATACACATGCATGTTCACTTGCCTTCTAGTTGTGAATGTAAACTTTACACAAATCGTTACACACAACATGGATGCTTGGCATTGTACCTCTTACCAGTCCCGCAACGGCTCTTGGGGGCATCTATTTTCATACAGATTACATGTGCTATTATTTTATTTTATACTATTTCCTATTCACACTAGCACACTACTATAACATATCATACATGCTTGGACATACTTTTTATCCTACTAATATGCTAATGGGTGCTTCATGTGCAACATTTGTCTTGTAAGAACTATTTGCTACCATGGTTGTCTATTACTCTATACTTGTCATTGTTTGCCATTGTTTACGAGCTATACAATGTATCTTGTGTGCACATTGTATGCTTTTGGCCGCTTCGACCCTGATTGTCTTGTGACATTGTGAGCGATGTCCCATGTTTGAAACCCACTTTTCGCGGTTTACATTGCCTTCTTGCTTTGCTTTAGCTTACATTTTGTCTTCTATATGCATATTTTTCTTGTTTGCACTAACACATGTTTCTAGCCACTTTGTTTACATGTGCCTTGGTTTTTACCAAGCACATTCCTCCTCCCTATAAGGCATAAATTTTAGATCAACGTTCAGTCCTCTCCTTTTTGGTCCACATACTCTAAGTGATGTCACATGCACCCAAACTAGGATGACATACATTGGGCGAATAGTCACCCCATATAGTAGTTCACAGTTGTAGTACATCATTTTTCAATACAGACCAAAACAATATACAGTCTTAGAAATGACCCAAAATCTGACTTGGGTCTTCATCATAACATAGATGCCAGTGCCCAAATATAGACATGAGAGCACTGCACCCCGATCCTTCTTGGGTGCCTATGAACAAGGGGCGATTACAACATTTTTCTCAAATCAACACAATTTTCAGTAGTTTACATAAATGCGGCTTTCACGTAACAGGCACATCCTCTGCAAAGAATCAACATGCTTGTTATCTCCTTTTTCTATTTTGTGTTGGATCAAACTAGATTGAACTTGATTGAACTTGGACTAATTAGGATCACACCATTTTTAGTGGTTTATAAAAATGTTGGGAAGTAATCAAAGGATGGAGAATAACACTAGACCTCTCTCCCTACACTCTTCTACTGTGGCGTGAGATTTCCCAAAGAACTCGCACTTGGCATGAGATCACCCAAAAAACTCGCACTTGGTGTGAGATTGCCCAAAAAAATCATTCTTCTACAAAATTTTCAAGATCCTTTCCATCCTTTCACTCATCACGATCGTACACATGTTCATTTTTGCATCTTTACATAATTTTTACGCGTTTGGATCAATTTTTTCATATACACGGATTTGACTACTCTCTTGCTCTTCTCTTTTGCAAGTTCATCCTTTGGGAAGAAACAATCAAATCATTAAGCATTAAAAAACATTGAAAATAAGTACAACATGACATATACACATACACTTTCACCCCTAGGGTCGCTTTCTCTTCTCTAGCTCCCACGCTTCATTTTGTATTACTTCACACTTTTTCTTTTCTCCTCGGCACACTTTTCACCATTGATCTACACGGTTATCAAGTACCCATCTCTTATCTACTTTATGTTATCGAGCATTCACTTAACAACATAAAGTGGGGGCAAATGTAGACACTAAATCACACACTTTGGCTACATTTATAGGTCCTAATCACATCCCACTATTCATTTGATTCCTAAGTAAGAAAAATACTAATTAACCATTGTCTTTGACCTCTTTTCTTTCTTTCTAGTTTCTTTCTTGGTCTTACACACCCTATTGTCCACTTTGACTTTCGACCCTTCAACTTTTCTTAGTCTGACACCAACGCCCAACCAAGACACTAGTGCCCATGCACTCCCAACCTCTTTGTATCTTGCTCACATATTTTGGGTCCTTTCTAGTAGTTGGGCATCTTATTTTCTTATGGGTAGGCATTTTAGTGGTTAATTACGAAAATTCAAACAAGGGAATCATATAAATACAAAGCTACGTGACCATAATAAGGGACCAAACTCTAAACATCTACTACTATCACCTAAGGTTGCTTCCAAAGGCATTTCAAGAGCATCAAAGCATTCATCTAGCTATCATTTAAGGGACAAAGGACTACATCCTTCTGCATACACTTCATAAGAGGGGAAGTTAATTTTTCCATGCACACATCCGCTTACATTGTTACATCTATTGATTGCTCGCTACCAAGTGCATCTTCCACAAGAGCCACCTAGGGCACACTTCTACACACACATACAACTACATGGAGTCCGAAATGTAGTGTAACGATCGGATCATAAGTTCACATAATCAGTGACCACCTAGGGTTAGTAGAATCCCCATTTTCATATTTTTATTTTTAGAACTAGACGTGTTTTGGGGTTTTACAGTGTTCTTTCTCTTTCCAATTTTCGAGTGAATTCTCAAAGCATAGTGTGACACAGTGTGATCAATAATGAAGGATAACGACATAAAAGTGACAAATACGAAATCACTTTCGACCATTTTTCGCATCATGGTGCACTAAAACGATCTATAATAAATTGCACCCCCGACCCAGCAGATCCGATACCACACAATTTTTCTGGCACAACAACGACAATTTCCTCCTGTTTATCAATTTTCCATTCTAAACGACTCAGGATTAGTTGTGAAACCATATAAGTATTCTATCCCTTCTCTTGCACCTAGGGTTTCGTATTTTTCTAGCTTATTGCTTAGGTTAGATATGCACTTTATTGCTATATCATCATGTGTTTTGATTCGTAATTAATGTTTAGCATAATTTTGATATTTGTTAAATCACTATGTTATCAAGAAGATAAAACGTATATCTTATAGATCTTCTTGCCCACACACGATCATACTTGCGCATGATTGACTAAATGAGTTTACCCATCAACCATAAAAATGCTTTCACGAAATTAAAACACGAATGCAAACATTAACAATAATTCATGTGATTGATGCTTAGTGTTTGAAAAAATTAAATTTAAATTTTGTAACGAAACATGTGGAAACACACTAGGGTTTTGAGGAGTTGTAAAAAATAAAAACAACATAGGGTTTAGGATCAAACAAATGAAGAAAAGAGAAGTTAAGACTTTTAGATCCAAAAACATGTAATACGAGTAACCTTAAGAAATATTGGGAAAATTGGGATCTCACACAATATAAGGTAGATATAATCTGCAAGAGGTGTAAGATAACGCGGTTCATCAAAATTCAATATAAGTAAATGGATTACTACTAAATGCAACACAAATAACCCAATCAGTATTAATCGGACTAATAAATACATGCACAATACAATAATAATGTATACTTAATTCTTCCAATTCTAGCAATAGGGCATTTCAAAAGGGTATCGCCACTTCTCTCGAATAAATCAAGATCCCGAAAATAGTCATCTAAAGGTGAACTAGTAAATGCGAACCTAATAATGATAATGACGACACCCGTAAATTTGGACCCGATCCAAACAAAAGGTATAATATGTCGGGAAGCTTCTTGCAAATGTTTAAAAACATTTATGGTAGATGATAGACATGCTTCAAAATGAGGAGGTGACTATGCTCGTTTGTTCTCAAATATCGCTTTTCTTAAAATCACTCAATGGGAGATGTTAGCTTGAAATGATAATACTAGCTTATGAAACTATAATGTTTTAATGATTGCTTGATCTCTCTAAATGTCTAAGTACTCAATATAATAACAACAATATCTTGTATATTTATTAGTCATCAACGAACTACAACACTTGTGTATTTATTAAGTTGAATGACGTTTAGAATGACAACCAAGAGTCTAATGACACGAGTTGTTCACTTTTATTCTCGACATTAAATTTGATGCCCATTTGATCGCCATGTGTCAATTCACCATTAAATTTGAAGTCCATTTGATTTTCCATGGACATTTGGACTTTAAAATTGATGTCCAATTCGACCATCATTTATACATTTTTTTTCTTTTTCCTTAGAGGGGTCAATCAAAATATTGTAATATCTTGGCCATACGATG
Source organism: Taxus wallichiana var. yunnanensis (assembly GCA_018340775.1). Taxonomy (NCBI): domain Eukaryota; kingdom Viridiplantae; phylum Streptophyta; class Pinopsida; order Cupressales; family Taxaceae; genus Taxus; species Taxus wallichiana. The sequence goes on from CM031238.1 coordinate 347,652,988, forward strand.
GAGTTTGGAGCCCTTTTTGGTCTAGAAGCATCTTTTCAAGCCCAACACCATAATGTAACTAGAATGATGTCGATTTCCATAAATCAACGAAAAATTAATAAAGAAGGCAATATAATTATTAATCAATAATACATAAAACATTCAAAATAAAAACCTAGAGATTGATAATAATATTAAAGTCAATTTAAAACCTTATTGACAATTGGAAGAAGAAGAAGAAGATATTTTAACGTCCACGAGGCTACTAAAGACAACCTATGGGACAACAGAGCTTGCTAAAGATCTTTTTGGTATTTGATTAAACAAATATTGAAATAAAAAAATGACTAATTCTAAATATGTAACAAAGCTAAATAGAAATAATTAAGTACGATTTAACCCAAGTAAAATAAGTTAGAAAGTATGAAACCCTAGTTGTAAATGAAGGGATATAAAGACTTAGCTAATTCGCAATAATCCCAAAGGTATGCCAAACTGGAAAACTACTGGAATAGGAACTCGAGTGTCACAATCGGACCCAAAAAATACGAGATGTCGGAAGTGCCAAGACCATGACGCCTATTGAGGGTTAGAGGCGCAGAGACCTATTCTCAGGTGCTTGTGACTTCCCAATACCGCGAAACTCAATTTCGTAGGGTCACAAAATGTTTGTTGGTTGTCGCCTTTGATTTCTGTATGTTCTTTAGACTTCATTGTTATTCGCCCGAAACTGCCGAATCGAAAGAAGCACCTACAAAACCCTCTAACCACTTCAAATTTTAAAAAGAACGATGCAAAATGAGGGGTCGATTGTCAACAAAGTGAACACATGACCGAGCAAAGTGCACTACATCTCAGACCCAATGTAGTTCTATGTGTGTGTGTGTCGAAATTGTGCCTTAGGTGGCTCTTGTGCGTTTCATACTTGATAGCGAGCAATATCTAGATGTAAAATATGTAGATAGATATGTGTGTGAAAGAATGAACTCTCCCTCCTATGAAGTGTATGCAGAAATGACAATCCCTTGTCCCTTGTGTGGAGTTAGATGGATGCTTGAATGCTCTTTGAATGTAACCTTAGGTGGTGATAGCTAATGCTTAGTGCTTGGTCATTTATTATGATCACATAGCTTTGTATTTATATGATTCCCTTGTTTGAATTTCGTAATTAACCACTAAAAGGCTGACTAGTAAGAAGTAAAGATGCCCAAATGGATAGAAAGGACCCAAAATATGTGAGCAAAGTACAAAGAGGTCGGGGGCACTTAGAGGGGACGAGGGTGCCTGACGCTGGAGTCCTGGCTGGCACTGGTGTCTAGAATGAGACATGTCGAAGTATGAAAAGATAGACTGGGTGAGGAGTGTAAGACCAAAAAAGAAACATAAATCAAGCAAAGATGACTAAAGATAATGATCAATAAGTACTTTTCTCACTTAGGAATCATATGAATAGTGACACATGATCAGGACTAGAAATATGCCCAAAGTGTGTGATTTAGTGTCTACAATATTCGATTTCCTGTTGATGAGTTTGATAATCAACTCCCTATTTTTTCAACCATATTCTCGCTGAAAATATTTTAAAAGGATGTAGTAGCCATCGTGCTAGAAATTGGGCCCTAATGTCATTATAAGTATTACATTCCAACATGAAATGTTTCTCTAACTCCACTGCACTAGACGTGCAAAAGACACATATTCTCTCTTCCCATGCCTCTTTAGGTATTTTCCATCTTCCTGTTTCACATTGAAGAAAGCAAAGATATTCATAGCTCAATTGAGAACTAATTCACATCGTCTTCAGAGGCATTAGCCCCTATAAAAACCTTTTGTTGATGATCACATGTAGAGTTAAATTCCTCCAAATAATACCTCTTCTTTCTCCCTAATGGCTTTCCCCACATAACTTGGTGGAATTTATCTATAACAAAAGTTTTTATCTCTCGACTATTAGGACATGCATTTAAGTAAATGTTCCATTTTTAAAGCCATTTGTTGTTTTGATTTATCCATGACTTCTTTCTTTTCTCTAAAATCTCATTGAGGATAATCTTAGGCCATCTACTACCATCTATTTGTTCGATCCTTTTTAAATATGTTATGAGACGAACCATAACAATAACTTCTAGAGGTGCAACCTCGTTTCAACTAGAAGAATCTCATACGGGACCAAGATCTTTAATTTGAACTTGCTAGTAATCATGTTTTTTTGAATCCTCTCAAATTGTTTCCACCTTGAGTTTGAAATGCTACTAGCCCAAAGCTCACATCCATAAAACACCGCTGAAATGGATTTTACCGGCACAAGTGAGTAAAGGGAGTCCCTACCTCCTTTTTAAAGCAGGCGTGCCATTCCTTAATACGTGAACTAACCCCGTCAAGTGCGGTTGACGGTAAATAATATTTTTATGTTGGCTTCCAACGTCCGGCCAACAAATCCGATACTCTCTTCCAACTTAGGATTGGCTAAACTAGGTAAGTAAGCTTATTTCCTTTTCTTATTTTATTAACTTTCTGCTTCTACTCCACCTCCACCACCACCTCCGCCTCTCTCTCAGGACTAGATTTAGCAATAACAATACAAAACAATGAGTTTACAACGCAAAGCGGTGCGGTGTTGATGTTGGTGGTGGTGTGAGGGATGGGGCTGAAATCTTGAGAGGCAGGTTGTTGTGGCGCGAGGCGAAGGCCTAGGCTTACAGGATCTATCCTATCCTAGCCTCCTTTACTCTCCACACGTCCATCTCGATCTTCAATTAGATGGGATTGATTAGGAAGGGAGGGTAAGATTAAGAGGAAAACGGACAAGACAAGGATCTGGCGGAGGAAGGGAAGAGAAAAGAAGGGGATATAAGAGATGATGAGCGGAGGAGGGGCATCAGCATCAGCATCAACATCCTCATCTCCAGAGGGAGGAGGAGGAGTAACAGGGGATGAGGCGTCATTAACAACAACAACCCCTCCTCCTTGTCTGGAATGGAAATTCTCTCAAGTATTTGGGGAGCGTGCAGCTGGAGAAGACGTTCAAGAGGGTATGTATGCCTTAGCCATTCTCTATATTCCTGCCACTGCCCACCAATCGACTCAAAAATAACTGATTTGATCAAAGTGCTTCTGTCTATACCATCCTCTTCAGATCTCTAGAATACCTACTATCACTTTTTTTTTTTGGTTTTGCTTTGCAATGGCAGCGTAATTGATCAGTTTGCAGGAGCCCTCTGGGTAGATTTGCGTTACCGTTACCTCTTCTATGTTTTAAAGGGGTTAAATTTGACGTTGTAGTTTTTAATTTTTTATGACGGCCATCCTTTTAACACTGCCCTTCAAAAGCTAGGGTCGTTCAATGTTTAAAGACAGAAACATCAAAAGACTAAATATATATTTACTATAATATTGCATATATATATCTATAATCCTTCAATTTTTTTGACGGTCCTCCCAAAAATTTCCCCTTTCATCTGATACGGTCTTTGAAAAACTTCTACCGTATTTTGTGGCTGAAATTTAACCCCACTTTGGATGCCTTACATTTTTCCAATATATTTTCTTGCCGAAGAACAAAATTTATTAATCTTTTGTTGAACTGAAAGCTACTACTTTTCCAAAACAATCTCAAACTTGAATTCAACCCCCATTTGAGGAGAATAAAAGTGTTAGTGGAGTTGATAACCCAAATCAGTAGGAGAAAGAAGACTCTTCTTAAATAAAAAACTTGACCTGCAATCTCAGCATCTTTGGGTGATTGAGACAACTGTAACAATTTGTGGTTCTGTAGACTGTTAGCTCTCGTGGACATAATTAAAACTATTTCATTTCATTTACTGTGGTTGGGTTACACCTGCGTTATCACCAGTTAAGATGGCAAGAAAGTACACCTAATGTAACACAAATCAACACCCTTTTCCATTAGTGTGTGTTCGTACTTGTGGTCTATTTCAGCTTTTGATACAGATGCAGCATAAACCATCATGGCTCATTGTGTCAAGTCAATCGGAGGAAGGTGAATAGGTTCAGGCACTCTGATGCTGCAAATTCAATATAATAACCCATTGCCAAATGTATGTCATCTGAAAGAATATCTGGCGGTGCTGTTAGATGGTATCACATATGTGTATAACTTGTTTGCTTTCAAGAATTGCCAAAAGATGACAGTATCTTGTCAAATGCTGTGAAGTAACAGTGTATCTAATTGCCGTGAAATGTGACAACCTTATTCTGCAGGATTTTCATGGTTCCCTACACTATTCAAAGTAAGTTTATTAGAGACTGCACTTTACACATGATATTAAAGGGCATGAATTTGTATCAGATGACTTTTAACTATCTACATATGGATTTAGCCAGACTTAAATGGTAAGAGTTGAGCTCCAATTTTTTAATTTCACGATGGCTAAAACTGACTTTCCTGCAGTTTCATTTATTTTTTTACTTCTTAGGCATCACTAACATTATTTTTGAACTTATCCCTAACACATCCCTTTTAGCGCAAGGATGACATCCAAGGAACTAAACACATGTAACTTCTATTTACAAAAATTATCCCACATTGCTAATGTAGTTTATAGGATGGCACAAAAGCATTTATACATTACTTAAGTTGGCATGTTCTATTATTCAAGGATACTACAACTATGAATAAACTATTAATCAAGAGTCTTGATGATTGTACCTTTACTGTAACTGGATTACCTGTGAATGATCTAGCGTTCTTTGCAACAAGTTTTCTGCCTATTGTTACATACGATTCAAATATTAGGTGTGGAGTGTGTTGCACTAAGCATACACTGTCTGTGGCAGTCAGAAAATGTTCTGTTCCTTTTAAATGTCATCTCCCAAGTAGTTTTAACTATTACCTATTGAGGAGAAGTATAATGCTGGGAAATAATTGCCTGCTTTAATTTATTTAGGCAAAGCCTCCTTTTTTGAATAAGAAAGACAAGTCCACACAAATCAACTAAGAATGGTCACGTAAACATCCATCTGTACAAAATTAGGTTTTATATAGGCTTTTAATGTTTTTTAGTTCTGGTAAATTTGGCTATACATCCAAATATTACTGATGTTTGAATTTGTTTTGAAATGTTTACAAGTTGGTAGAGAATGGACTGTCATATGGGGGCTTATAAAGATCAGTTGAAGAGAGTTCAGAACTATATTATTCTATCAAATGAGTTATGGTTCTCTGAGTGAGATAATTTCTGGTTTCTTCTTAAATATATGAGCAAGGAGGATATCTTGCTTTTCTTCCCATTTACTAGGTACTGTTTTTAAAGTTTTTAACTTACAGAATGACAATTGTTATATTGGGTGGATAGTCAACACCTCTAAAGTTAAAATGATTGCAATCATCTTTTCTTTATGGTTATAATACAAGTAAAACTTCATTTTGCTTAACACGGGGAAATAGAGTATCTGTCAAATTATCGCGACTCACAATTTTTCCAACTTATTTTGTCAAAGGGGATGGATGTAGTTCAATTTGTAAGATGATAATTGCCACCCATTTGCATGGGAATTCATGTGTCCAACAATGATGACAGTGTGATTAAAATACACTTCTATACGAGAAATACATTAAGAAAGTTGAGCTTATGTATCTTGAATTAGTTCTACAATATACCACTATTGTAGAAAAACTGGGGTCATAACCTTTCAATTAATAAGTTGACAAAATTAGTTTATGGGTATAAGCCTATCCATTTGTAAAATATATAAGCTTGCAACAAAGGTGTTATACTCAAACCTTAGTTAAAGACTTTGATTGTACATTCGAAATTTGTAACTATATTGCTTATGGTTCAAACAACTCCAGTGATCTCTACAAAGTTAAGTGTCATAGTCTTGATTTTTGGCAAACTGTTCGACACTTTTCTAATATCTTCAGTTTTACCCTGAAGAGACAGGTCCTACTTTTGGTACTCCCAGCTGTTTCCTTAAGTCACACAAAGACAATGCCACAAGATTCCTGGCTTATATATTCCTCTCTTAGTTCACAATTTTCTCCCTCATTGGTCTTGGTATAGAATATGACCATTGCTGTCCCTAACTTGCGTATAGCCTTAGAACAAGATTTTTGGAAAAGTTGAGTGAAAGTTTTTTGAAATGACAATTTGGATCACATAGTGCGATCCATCATCGGATGAAAATATGGGTTAGGATTGTGGACTAGAGATCCTTATATAAATAACTCAAGTCAAGTATGCAATATCGATTGTGCCACCATAGGAGAAAATTAATAGATGAACTAGCCGTTGCAAATATTAATGGCAAAAAGACAGATGTGACTCGCAAATTAACTCTCAAATAAGAAGCCAACTAGCATAACTGTATCACTAAAATTTATCTTCCACAGCTTGATTTCACTAATGTTACGATACATAAGTTCTTTGGGTTGACCACTTTCTTTCTTGCCGATAGTAATAAGCAATCATTTCTTACTTTAGGCGTGGGATTTGACAGGCAACATACACGTCAACCAAATTTTGTGGCAGTTTGGTTTCCACATTGTGATTAGCCACATTTTTCTGTGCAACGACGATATATTTTTCCATAAATATATCTGCAATATCTGAGGTTCTAGTCTATTTTGTGATTTCTGCAATATCTGAGGTTCTATTCTATTTTGTGAGTTACAATATGGTTTTCTAACTAAAAGTTTCAGTTTCCTATAGAATAAACTGTAGGCATCATATATAAGAATAAAGGATTGATGAAAGTTTCGTAGCCTAATAATTGCCCAAAAAACTGTAGAATAAACTTATTAGGCTTGAGGGTGGTATGGAGGGATTCATATCCGTACTCATATCTGTTTATGTAAGTTGGTGCAGTCTGGCTTAAAGTATTTGTTCCATTCTCTTTTGATACATCGACATTAAGAGTTAGTAAAGATAGAAGGGGGGTTAGTACTCACAGAATATATATGTTCGCGAATTGTTAGGAGGCATTTTCTGATGGTGATATTGAACTGCATGGTTTACAAATAATAAGTACGATTGATTTGCATTAACGACCTACTAAATATAACTGGGCAGCCCTGAGCCAACCTCTGATTCTGCTAAGAGTTCATCCGATGGTGGCAGCATCCCATGGATCTCGAACTCTGATTAATGACTGCTATGATGATGTATTGATGAAAGAATCGCCTGTTAGGTTTGATGAAACATAGTCACATGGGCTAAGTGTATTTAATTAATTATAGTCACACAGGCTTAGTGTATTTAATTAATTATAGTCACATGGGCTAGTCTATACTATAAAATATTCAACACAGTCACTTGGCTTCCTTGTTTCATATCAGGTTTCCATTTTAGCCAAGAAACCACCTATTCTGCAGGACGTTTTCTCCATTAAAATACATGTAAATAATAAAAACTTTGAAATACATCTTTTCAGATGCCAATTTGCTGGCCTGCCTTTTGTTTGTCTAAACATTTAATCCATTTGACCTTGTAAATCCTCTCGCATATTCAGTTTGAACCTTTAATTGTATTTTGAAATTTGTAGTACCTGAGTAAATTTCGGTTGCAGATACCTGGTGCATTACTAATTGATGATTACCCACATGCCATTCTTTAGTAGATATTGGGTGGAGGCATCTTTGGTGCTCCTTATTGTTGTATTGCTTTATGTATTTTGCTGGACAATTTTGCTGGTTTGCCTTTATTTGTTTTCAGTAATTTTTGTAGGCAGATCTTTGTTAATTGATTGGTTATTATGCTTATTTTATGCAGTTGATATCATCTCAGCAATTGAGTTTGATAAGACGGGCGAGCATCTTGCTACCGGAGATCGTGGTGGTCGTGTTGTACTCTTTGAGAGGACGGATGGAAAAGATGTAAGTTTTTGACTGGAGTGTAGAACATGTGTGCTCATGCATATGTTTGATTTATTCTATACACACTCTGTATTTTTGTATAGAATCATTCATATTTATATTTTATTGTAACATAAAATTGAGAGATTGTTCCTAGAACATATGCATTTCTTCTCGTAAGTTATGATAGTCCTATTTTTGTATCAAGACAAATTTTTCTAGGCTGGCCAATGAATAATAGAATATGCTATTTAGAAATGTTTAACATTCTTTTGTTTGGAAATATTTTAGCTGCATTCTCGAAAAGATCTGGAAAGAATGGATTACCCTGTTACAAGACATCCTGAATTTCGTTACAAGACAGAATTTCAAAGCCACGAGCCTGAGGTATTTTTCCACAATATCGAAGCTCTCTTGTATGTTCAAGGCGAATTTCTATTTATTTTTTAGTTTTGTTCAGGATTGTGCATAGCATTTAGGATGTTTTCTGATCATTTTCTCTTGTGTTTTCAGTTTGACTATTTAAAAGTTTGGAAATAGAGGAGAAGATAAATAAGATAAGGTGGTGCACACCAGCTAATGGTGGTCTGTTCCTTCTTTCGACAAATGATAAAACTGTCAAGTTCTGGAAGGTAATGATGAGTTTGTTTTTAATTTATCCAGAAACTTTTAGCTGTGTATTTCAAGGAAAAATAAGTTTGTTTTTAATTTATCTGAAAGCTTTTTGCTTGTGTATTCCAAAGAAAAAGGATTTCAAATGGGTTGAAGTTGTATATAAATGGCCACGGCTGATTGATTTTGTATTTGATCCTAAGACGTTTTTACTACTAATACTTTTTGTTCTAGCTGAGTCTTTCGTTGATATTATTCCCCGTTTTACATTTTCTCTTTTGTCTTTGGGCCCCTCTGATTAATGCCATGGCATCTTATTTTATCTAGTTAAGATCCAGCTAGCAAGAGAATTTGGAGTTAGACAGGAATTTTCTGTAAAGGTCTTGGTTTAAAGGATAAACTATAGGCTTAGAGAGTTCACCCTGAAAAAGAAGTTTTAGGAGTGAGTAACAACGAACAAAAATTTACCTCTGAAGTATACTAACCAAACAGTGAGACAAAGCAAGCTACATGAAAAATTGCTATTACCAGAGACATCAAGCTTCTGCAATCCATAATGTTAGGGCAACAGATTTACGAGGAAAATTGTGATATTTTTTGATAATTGGTATTTGCAACCACATTTTGTGCCCATCATCAGGATGAATGTTAAGCTTGCCAAGACAGTCTCCTTATATAGATAACCCGAAAAGTACAAAGAGATTATCACGAGGCCATTATGGTCAGTGTAATAATTTAGACCTTGTGATCATCTCTTTATACTTTTGGATTATCTATATAAGGAGCCCTTTTGGCAATCTTATCATTCATCATGATGATGGCTATTACTACCGAAGTCCTGCTATATATTGCTTTGATATTAGGGCTTTTATGTTAATATGCCTTGTGGCTGTCTTCATGAGCACTGATGGTTTTAATGAGATCTGTTTTTTTCATCTCTTGTTTCTATTGTTTTTCCTCCTTAGAGAAAGTTATGTGGTTATTTGCATTATTTTTCGCATCTCTAGTCAGCCCTACTTGATAACGCTACCCTTTGTGTCATAAGTTATTTTCTGTGTAAGTATGGCACTATCTTTCTTAATTACCAGTGAGCAGATATCATCAGTCTAATTTGTAGGTTGTAATGTGGTTTTTTAGTTTGTAAATTTTGATTGCTAAGTGGTTGCTGGATGTTGTATTACACCCTTTCTATCAAGGAGATTTGGATAATTCATACTTTCTTTACTGTGTCTAAACGGAATCAGTCTACATGAGACGCTTGCAGGGTTGATATTCTGCAAAGCCTTTTTGAAAGATATTCTATAACGGGAGTGGCAGGCAATCCGTTTCTGAATTTTGTGAATTGTTCAAGATCAATACCCTGAATATGATGACCAATTGTCTGAATATGGGAATTAATGGGATAGAAATGAAAAATAAAACTTCTTGTTATTACATTTTGATATGACAATAAGAATTTATGCCACAATTTGCTTTGACAATAAGAAAATTTGAATGCCACATTTTGTTTTGACAATAAGAACTTCTAATGCCACACCACGCTTTGAGATTAAGAAATTTTAATGGCATCTTAATAAGGCTTCCTGTGTCGTCTTTTGTTTAAGTTTATCCTACTAGGGGCTAAGACATTGTATATAAGTTTCCTGGTTTGGCTTCTTGCTCTCTGGCACTTTCTTAGAAGAACATATTTGAACATTAGCGAGCATAAATTCTTGTTGATAAAATTGCTGTTGTATCCGTTATTGCTTGCTGCTGCCTGAAAGAATTCTATTAGGTTGCTTCTGTCTTTTCCATTCCATGTAATAATTTACAACAAACAAACTCTGTAATGGTGTATTTTGTTTGTTGTAACTTACTGTCATTTTTATTAACCCTTTATGTTGCAACAGGGATGGAATGTATCCCTTTGTAAAACAAGCCCCGATCATTTTGAAGAATCAAGATCTATGCCCAAAATTATAAATATGAAAATTAGTGCATCAGATAGGAAAATTCTGGAACAGCTATATTTATTCGTCACCAGTTGTAAAACAAGACCTGATCATGTTGAAGATCGGTGCCCTAAATTATAAATATGAAGATCAGTGGACCAGATAGGAAAATTTGGGAACTCCTTATTTTATCTTCTATTTGACAATACTGATTCTGTTAATATCTCTGTTATGGTCACCTATGTTTTTTTTGTTTAGGCTATCCATTGGATTGATGCTTTTGTTCTCTAAGTTTTTGTTTTCTTGCTAAGTATTGCTTGGAAGAGTTTCCTTTTGGTTGCCTTTGTCATGTGTGTTTCATTCTATATTCACAAGGTGATCTAACCTAAAGCAGCAAACTCTACTATCCTTATTGTTTTGAGAATACCTAATAAACATATAAAAAACTCATTGCACTTAATGGTTATGGCTGGGCTTGTTCAATTAATTATTGGAAGGATGAACACTTTTCCTATTGTAAATTTATTGTCTTACTATAGCTGCATGGCCTATGAACCAGGTTCAAGAAAAGAAGATAAAGAAATTATTGGATATAAATGTAGAATCATCAGGACATCGAGAAAATGGAAGCATGATCGCAGAGAGCTCTGTGATTAGCCCAAAGTCTCGTCCAATATGTTCCTCAAATGGGGGTCCATCAGAGCAGACTAGTAGTTATCCTTGCGATGACTTTGTGTTTCCTCCAGGGGGCATTTCTTCACTTCGCTTGCCTATGGTATGCATGATTTCAAGTTCAACCACTAAAATTTTAGCTAACATATGCAGCTTGGCATTTGAGTTGTTGAAAGTAGGGATTGAATCCTCAGCTTTTTGCCTTCATGACCTACCTTTTTTGTAAGAAGCAATAGCATGATCCACCTGACTAATTATCTTCAACATTTTGCAATTTGCAATTTTCTATAGTAACATGCTTAGAAAAGGTGCACACATACAGAGTCAGGAAAGAGCAAATATTATTAATAGATTGTGAAGATACACTGGTATATTTCTAAGATTTTTATGAGCATGGCAATCTGATTTTCATTTTTCATCTCATTAGGTAGCAAGCACTGAAACAAATCTAGTTGCAAGGTGTCGGAGGGTATATGCTCACGCCCATGATTATCATATAAATTCCATTTCAAATAACAGGTAATTTGAGGTCTGTGTTCATTCAAAATTTGCTGCTGATTGTTGATATAAATTTCACACCTTGTATAAGTTAAGAAGCCATCAACAACATGCATAATTTTTAACCACTTGCAGTTTATTTAACACAAGTGATATTATTAGAAAGTGTAATATTCTTACCCTTGTTTCTTGTTTTGCTTGAAATAAAAGCATCCCTTGTTTAGATTTAGGACCATCTAACACAGTTATACTTTTGAAATTATAAAATATGCTATAAGAAAGAATGAAGCATGCCAATGGTGGACGGATATCTATAATCCTAAGAATCATGACCTATCCAACCTACTTTCCAATATATAACCTCATAATAGAATACAACATAAGTAAGTTATATATTATAATATATTGTTCTAATATAAGGTTCTAATATAAAGTAGAAACTAGGTTCACTACATGCCCCCTTTCTCGAAGAGCGACAACCTCAAATCATCATTAAAAACTTTGGACTGGTGATGATAATCTTCTTTGTTGATTTAATTCCTTGAAGAACATGAAGAAGACACGCTATTAGATCTCAATAGTTTTTCATAATGACACATTGAATCAATCTAGATCAATCTTGATAGGCACCATATATGAATACAAATTTTGAGAGGAATATCTTCAAACTTTTATGTATGTACGTCTTCAATAACTTAGAATGTAATATTGTTTTGGGAAAGGATAAATTTTTTGTTCTATTTCATGATGAGCATGTCAATAAACTCATGTCATCAATGATAAATTTCTTGATTATGATGATGATACTGATCCAACTGGATTTTCAAAATATTGTTCTAGTGATACTGACAATCGAACTATCTCTAGAGGTTTGTGGTATCTCCAAGATCATCAATCCATTTATAGTAGATGCCACACCACTCCAACAGTTGTGCAATGCAGTCTGGGTAGATCGGACATGGTGCCATCCATGTGCACACCTAACTTTATGCGGTCTTCATCAATGGATTTGTCAGGGTCTCAGATGCTTACAAACTAAACCACCAAGGTTGACTCACAACATGGTGTCGTTGAGTGCCGACAATATTGGTGCCTTCGTTCTTAAAAGGGCGGAGTTGCACACAGTTGATGCCATTCAACCCAATCGTCAGAAGGTGAATAGTCAGACATGGAAGTGCAAAATTTTCAATTTTTAAATGGTTCTTTAGCTACCGTGGCCTTGAAACATATTGTATACACATCTAGATGGATGGTTGGCATAGAGGATGCTAGTGGAAGATAGACAACCATACCCTGCAAAATGCACAAATTAATAAAGTTTTATGTCCCTGTTACATTATCTTTCCTATGTGTCACTCTCTAAAAATTGTCTATTTCTGTATTTGCTTCCATACACATGTATTACACATCAATATTATGCAATCGAGAGTGTTGTCACCTAGCTATCACTTGGGATCTGGATCAAATATGGCTGAATACGATTGATTTATTGGTGGACCTTGACCCCTAGTTTAGTGTTACCTCTCCCAGTTGATGAACCGAACAACCATAGCTGGCCCTTGCTTTGGACCCTCAAACTTAAACTGAGAAGCAACACCTAACTCTTAAGATTGCTTATTAGGATAGAAAATATTGTATATGCTTTGAAAGCTCAAGCTCAATGATGACTTGATGCTCTAATGTTTTGATACTGGGATGTTTATAGGGCCTTCGGGTCTTTACATCCCGTTCCCATGAATGATGATATCTTCTAAAATATCCTATATATATCATGATGATTTACATTTTATCTAACATTCTCTACATTTTCATTGATATTTCATAATATTTATATATTTTCTTATGCCTCTAGGTTATTCCTACAAATATCCTTGTGTTTACATGCCACCCCACACGATCTTTACAAAAAGTGACATTTTCCATTGATGTTTCATAATAATTTAATAAATTTTCTTATGTCTCTTGGTTGTTCCTACAAATATCCTTGTGTTTACACGCCACCCACTCGATCTTTACAAAAGTGATGAATATCTTAACATGGGGCCGTACATTCCACACGATCTTTATATAAAGTGACAAATATCTATTGACATGGGACTGTATGTTCTACATGTGACTCATTTTCTGAAAGATTCTATGACTTGACCAATGACATTTGACTCCATTATGACATTTTGGACTTTAGTCATACTACTTTTGACACGGACAAATACTATCCATTTGAGACCAAATGATATCTATGATATTTAAATAAATATCTCAGAAGACGTGATTCTAGCCCATTCACCATAATAACAGTACTTTGACTCTTACAATGCCCATTTATGAAAAACATGTACTTTTTACTGTTGACCATCAATTTTATAATATTCCTTTAAACACTTCGACAGTGACTATGGAAAATTTATTAGCAACTTTTACAACATTCTATTGTGGGCGCTGTTATTCCTTGGCGTTTGGCAATTGCTTGTCGCACACTCTGTTGATAATTGTGCTCAATCCCAAATTGTACACATTTAATACTATAAGGAGAACATGGGAGGAAAATTTAAGTATTGACATTCCAAAGTTAAATTTGTTATAAGTTTAGAATCAATTCTAAACTATCAATTTTTGAGTCATCAAGTTAAGACCATATTAAACTTGGAAACACTGTGTTCTTTTTATGTATTCCACCAAACATATGCGTTTTGATTCAAGAAAAGAGTATAACTCTATGAGATGTTCTTATGCTCGGATAAGCTCAACAAGTTCAAGGGGAAAAGACTCCTCCTTGGCTGTGATTACCACTTGCTGTGGTCTACTATGTGAAATCCAGAAGGATTCGATATAAAACATTTTCTGCAAAAGAATGAATGATTCACGGGGTATGATTGTAAGAGTCATGCCCTATCCAACCTTTCTTTTAATATGTACCTTTTATAATAGGTTACAGTATTAAGTAATAATAATATCTAATCCATTTACCATAAAAATGACACTTAGATTTTACCACGATCATTTATGGAAATTTTTATTTTTTTTTACAGTTGATCACCACTTTCATAATATTTCTTTAAACTACGACCGTAATTTTGGAATAATTATTAGTTACTTTTGCAACATTCTATTGGGGTCGTCGTAATTCTTTAACTACTTGGACTGTAATAGTGGAATATTTATTACTTCATTTGGCAACATTCAATTGTTAGTCGTCGTTATTTTGGGGCAGGAGTTGATAGCTTGTTGCACACTCCATTTAAAATTATATTTTTAAGAAATTTTTCTCTCTGAACACTACGAGAACATATTTTGGGAGGAAATTGTAGTTTTGACTTCTCCGTGCCTTGCTTCTACTCTACCCTTGGTGTAGATTATTATGAATTGTGTTGAGCTGGAACTCACGATATATTCGTCTTGTTTTGATTCATCCACTTTCGTATTGGATTCCCATCCATCCCTTCAAGTTGGTAGAACCAATTATCATGTGCTGCTCGTATCTTGTAGGGTCCCATACACTTAGGAAAAGTTGGAATTGGAGACCCATCTATCTCTTCAAGTTGGTAGGACCCATTATCACACACTGCTTGTATTTTGTAGGGTCCCATCAACTTAGGAAGATGTTTACTATGCTTTCTCTTATGATTGTGAGAGTCATAAACCATGACCAGATCATTGACTTGGAGCGAAATATATTGGATCTTCTTTCCAAAGTACTCCTTTTGCTTAACCTTCTTCCTAGTGATGTTCTCGATCGCGATCTACCTCATTTCCTCAAGCTAGTTGGAAGGGTGAATAACTGGTTGTTGTCTTAGTTGCGGTTCAGTATGTCCATAAGACTACATGAATTCATTTGTCTCATGTGTATATCTGCAAGTCTGCATCCTTGGCTAGAATTTGACACAACACATGATTTTTCCTCTCAGCCTGCTCATATGTGCTTGGCTCGTGGTTGACTATCTTCCAATGCTTGACAGCAAACCTGTTCACTAAGTCCTCTACCACTTCATTTCTCTACCACTTCATTAAAGAAGTGGGTGCCTTCATTTGTCACAATTTCCAAGGGACATCAAAACCTGCTAAGGATACGTTCATATATCAACCTTGAGACTTGGTCAAGTACAAGGTACTTGTTTCTTCTAGGTGTAGGATGGAGTGTGCCAACAATATTTACTCCCCACTATTCGAAGGAACAAAAGGTAGAGTAGGGCATACTGGTGTCGACAAAGTCCTGCAGTTCCCATGTGATAGGAAAATGTCACAAGTCTTACAATAGTTGTAGAAATCTTTGAAAAGGGTTAGTCAGTGGTAACCTGTATCCAAAGTATTTTTTCTTGTTATGTGCCCCAATTAGTGTCCACCATGTGCCATCATGAAACTCTTCAATCAGTTCCTTACCTTTGTCTTGTCCTATGGCTCGTTGATACCTCTCATCAGATCCTACCCAAGACAAGACTTGCACAATTGAGTACAATTGATTTGCTTGGGAAGTCCTTTGGACCTTAGTTGTGGCATTGTCAAAAAACTTGAACTCACTAAGATATTATCCCATACTCACTAGGAATTGCATCATCGACAAGAAAACCTACATCAAGGAAATCTTCATAATCATAGGAAGAGCCCATACCATCATATGCCCAAGAAAGTGTATTTGCATTGACATGCTTCTTTCCTAGCTTGTACAATGATATCAGATTCATATTCTTGCAGCAATAAAATCAATTTTGCTATCCTACTAGATGGACTAGGCTTGTCTACAATATACTTCAATGTATGACGGTTCATTACAACAATAAACTTATTCCCGAACAAAAGGACAAACAATAGATCTTAAACAACCAATTGATTCTTCCCATCACGAGTAACCAAACAGTTAAACATTTGAGGATTTTTCTTTCAATCCACATAAATCTACATCAAAACATAGATATTATCCACAGATTGAGACTTGAGCCATAAAGGCATCCTCATTTTAAATAGCATGCATTATCCACAATCGGGACATATAGGCATGCTTATTTTGCGAAAAGAAGGCGTTCTTGCCCTTAGCCTAAGTATTGGCATTCCTATTGTCAAATATAACCCCGATCATCATTATTTGGCTATCAAGAAGTGTTAATGGATAAATTTGGGGTTGGTGCTTGTTGTGAAGATTGATGATTGGTCTTGGAGACATTTGAACTCTTGTTTGAATACATCTTATAAACTGCTTTCCTCACCTATACATTGGCTTGGTTCGTATGGCTGTTATTTGAACTGTATTTCAGTCTCTTCATGATAGTGTCAATGGTATCTTTTGGTTGCTGCTTCATTTCTATTGCATTGATTTTTTTTTGCAAAAAAATGGGTATGCAAGTTAATATCAGCAAGACCAAGATTATGATCTTTAGCAATAAAAGGAAAAGAAATCAGCAATAATTCTCCTTTAAGGGTAGTATTCTAGAAGAAGTAACCGACTACAAATACTTGGGGATTGACTTCAACAACAAACTTACTTGGGAGACTTGCAGAAAAAAGAGAACAATAGGAGGGTGGAGAGCTCTATATGCTTTACAAAACAAATGTAGAGAAGCAGAGTTATGGGATTGGAAAACTACTCAGACCCTTTTTGAATTGTTAGTTACTCCGGTTGTACTTTATGGGTGTGAAATATGGGCCAACAACATACCAGTATCAAAATGGAAACAAATTGAGAGAATTCAAAAACATATGATCACAAACAAGTTCAAGTTGAAAATTTCTGTCCCTTATGAGATTCTTTTAGCTGAAACAGTGCAGTTCCAATTGAAGCCATTGCTATGATTCAACTTCTAAGATACCTCAATAAAATTGAATAGATGACAACAAGCAGGTGGCCCAACATAGTCTTCAAAGAGCCATTATGCAGGAGAAAAAGGTCATGGGTGAATCAAAACATCAAGTGGATGAAAAAATGGAATATTGAATGGAATGCATGGCCCAAGGACAATAAAGAAATAAAAACATTTGTAATAGATAAGTTCCACAAAGCTATGTGGGAAAAAATGGGGAGAAAAAGAGATACTACCTCAAAGAATTTAACTACACTTGTGATCATCAACAAAAGGCCTACATAGGGGCCCTCATCCCTTGAGAGCTAAGATTCTCATAGCTCAACTAAGGACTAACTCTCATTGGCTTAGATGCGAAACAAGTAGATGGAAAAGGCCTAAAGAAAAATGGGAAGAGAGACTCTGCATCTTTTGCTCGGATGGGGTAGTGGAATCAGAAAAACACTTTATTATAGAATGCAATGCTTATAATGACATTCGTTCGAGATATGCAATCAATTTCACAACATTGTCATTACAGGATATGTTCAATGAAGAGTTGATAGCTAAAATGGGGGACTTCATCATCAAGACTAACAAAAGAAGATCAGAAATGATGAAAATAAAAGAAATTGGTTTTATTGTCTCATAGGCTATTTTTAGCCTCGTGGATGTTAAAAAGTTTTCATTTCATTTCATTTCATTGAGTATTATGAGACAACACATGTTGGTGGGAGGGCCATAATTGTGCAGTGGAGCACTTGCATGGAGCCATCTTTGTACTTGGGGTTTTTCTTTTGTTGGTACTTTGTGTATCATCTTGATGATAAGTTTGTTCATGGGGTGCTTTGCTTCTTGTTGGCATGTGGTTATGGCGGAGAGACACCGATAATGGTGGGAAGACCATCCTTGGATCAAGCATTGTATAGATCATCATAATCCTTTCAAAGACACCTTCTTGGTCGAAAGTTGTCATTAAAGCTGGATGTTATACAATGACACCTTTTCATGCCATAGCCCTTGATCAAATGTAAGAGAGGATGCTAGTGTTGACTAGTGATCCCATGGGTTATTAGTTTGTGGCACCATTGGAAAGTGTGTAAAGTTATTGTGTAAACTCTAGTCAAGTTTATCGGGGCTGTTAGAGTGAGTACACATTGTATAGGGTTCCCATGTTGTGTGAGTGAAAGGCTCAAGAGATAGTAAAAGTTAATGTTTCATGTATGTTACGAGTTAAAGCCCTTAGGGTGATTTAATTGTTGTTGTATCTAAAGGTATGAGTAAATATCCTAAATACACATCAAAATGAAAGAAGAATGGACTATAAAGAGTTAACATTAAATTTGGGTACTTTTTTCGCTATCAAATATGTATGTGCCTAGTCCTTATTGATGGTTTGATATGATTGTGATTAGAAATGGATATATATAAAATTTACTCACCGTTCATGGCATCAAGAGTCTAAGTTGTCCAAAGAGAGAGCAAGCTGTAATGGCCACTCTTAAAACCATTTTGAAGAGCAAGGAAAGAAAGATGATGAAGACTTATTCTAAGAATCCTTGCACCCATTGCAATATTGATGGGCACATGGATGCAACGTGTTAGAAAGTGCATCCCAAAATTCAATAGGAGATGCAGCCGAGATCGAGAGGCCAAAGTCCAAAGTTATTTGGATGTGAATGAAAATCCAAAGGTGCACCCAATGCAATAGGAAGAAGTAAAAGGGAAAGGCAAAGTTCTCCAAAGAGGGGGCAAGCTATGTGGATCCTTGCCATCAATTGCTTCTCTACCATTGCAAAAATTTTTATGGTTAGATTGCTCTACAAAAATGGGGTACGATTTCCACTTTGTTTCATGAGTTATATGCTTGTAGGTATTCCAAATCTATGAGGTGTTTCAAGAACCTAGGGTTCATCTCCAAAAGGAGGTGGAACATGAGAGTTTATCTTTGAATGGAAGAAACCAAAAGATAATCCAAGTAAAGCCAAGAAGAATACTTTCAAATTGCAACAAGACCACTTCCACAAATACACGTAAGGAGCGATAAATGCAAGGAAGTGACCAAAAGTAAGGTTGTGAAAGTTGTCAAAATGCACCCATAGGCATTCGTTGTAGCTTGAACGATTCACATGTGAACAATTTGCAAGAAAATCTTGATTTATGATGTACAAGGCAGTAAATGTATTGGCTGATTGCACATTCATATGGCAAGGTTGCCCACACTTCCACCAATTTGTCTGCATTTGTGACATGTTTTAGCTATTTCAACCACTACTTGGATGTTGAACATGACCATAAATATGCTACAAAGGAAGGTGCTAAAGAAGAGGCTAGTTCAGATGCAGCCAATTGGAATCATGAACAATGCAAGGATAGCTGAATATAAAAGCTTTCCTTTGGTGGCATTAAAGGGCACATTGTTAACAAAGTGGACAATATCTAGAGGAAAGGTTGGAATGGTTCCCCAGATGCCCGAACTGTCACAAAGAGTTGGGTGGGTACACATATAATACTCGAAATGTCGGATTTTGTTTCTTCTAATACAATGGATCCGAAACCTTTTTACCAATTTTATTTTTTATTCTCCTCACAATATCCCACCTACTCTTTATCTTGATTCTTTACCCTAGAGCATAAGCTATGTATAAGTTTTAAAAATATGATGATTAACTACTCCTTACTACCACCTATATATACCATTCCTATACTATGGCCAACACCAAGGCCGACCTACTAAACATATGAAAGCATAAATGAATGACATATGACAAGAAAAGAGATTATGTAAGCCACAAGTCGACACTACATATCCAATATAACCTATAGGACTAAGGGCGTAGCATGCCCCTCCCCTTCAAAGCAACATTGTCCCCAATGTTGGCCAGCCTTGGATGTTGCTGCAGAAATGCTTCATCTTCCCATGTTGCATCTTCACTATTCATATTCTTCCACTTGATCAGATACTCGAATAATGACTCTGGTCCTCGTCTTTTGGTGTGTGTTTGAAGGATCCCTTTAGGTTCTAATATGATCCTTCCTCCTCATCCAGTTCAAGAAGAACTGACTAGGTTGAAATGTGTTTCCCAATGACTTTCTTCAAGCAAGAAACATGGAAGACTGGATGTATTTTAGTTCCTTTGAGGGAGCTCCAGTTTATATGCCACACTACCAATTTTTGCAAAACTTGGTAAGGACCATAGTATTTAGGTGCAAGCTTATTATCCTTCTTCTTGTTTTAAGGACAACTGCTTATATGGCTACAACTATACAAAAAAACAAAGTCTCCCACTTCAAAGTGTCACTCACTACAGTGTTGATCAACCTGTTGCTTCATGCGGTTTTGTGCCATTGCCAAATTCTCTCTAAGGCTAGAGAGTACCTCGTGTTGGTGTTGAATGTGATCTTTGATTGCTCTCACCTTAGGTTTGACCTTCAAGCTAGAGATGAGTGATGGAGGATGGTACCCATAGTGCCAAAAATGGAGACATTTTGGATGAAGTATGAAATGAAGTATTATACCACCATTTTGCAAGTGGCAACCATTGCACCCAACGTTCTTGTTTATCCAAGTAAAACATCGAAGATACCCCTCCAAACATTTATTTACCACCTTAATTTGCCCATCTGATTGGGGATGATAAGATGAACTTTGGGCCAATTGGGTACCCAAACAAGAGAACAAATCAGTCCAAAATTACTCATAAATATCGGATCACGATCACTTACTATAATTTTGGGTGTGCATGCCATGGAGCTTTTGAATTGTGTCCATAAAAGAGATGACAATTGTACTAGTTGTGAAAGGATGAGACAAGACACAAAAATGAGCATACTTGGTAAGTCTATCCACTACGACCATGATTACACTTTTCCCTTCTAATTTAGGTAATCCTGTGATGAAATCCATAGATACCTCTTCCCATCTCTCTAGCTAGGAATAGACAAGGGTTGTAGGAGACCCGATGTCTTAATGGTCTCACCCTTATTACATTGGCACACCAAACATTCTACCACAAATTTTTGAACATCTCCTTTCAACCCCTCCCAAAAGAAATCTTGTTTAACTCTATGATAAGTTTTCAAGAACCCAAAATGGCCACCTAGTGGAGAAGAATGAAGCTTTGAAAGAACATGGTGTTTAAGTGTAGAGTTCTTACACAAATACAACTTGTCCTTGTACCACAATGTATCACCCTTCCATATAAATTTTTTTGGATATGGTTGGATCCTGCTGAGATTCTTGAATGAGAGTGTGGGTCTCTGCATCTTTCTTCCATTCTTCCCTTGCTTGATCTACCCAATCTACCTTTAGTATAGAGATGGCACATAACAATGCTTTTGTGGACTCATCCTCCTAGATAGTGCATCAACGACACATTTTCCTTCCCTTTCTTATAAATAATCTCAAAGTCATAACCCAACATCTTTGTGACCCATTTTTGTTGCTCTCTTCTAAAGATAGTCATTGCTCCAAGAAGTATTTCAAACTATCATGATCAATTTTTACCTTGAAGTGTCTACCCATCAAGTATGGTCTCCATTGTTTGATTGCATGCAAGATTTCCATCATTTCCTTCTCATAGGTGGGCTTCAAAAATTCTTTCCTTTTAGTTTCTTGCTCTCAAATGCTATGGGATGTCCTTCTTGCATGAGTATTGCCCCTATCCCATTTCTGAAGCATCACATTCAACTATGAAGGTCTTGGAGAAATTTGGGGTTGCCAACACGGGGTGGTGCACATCGCCTCCTTCAATTTTTCAAATGCCCTAGAAGCTTCCTCATTCCAATGAAAGGAGTCTTTCTTCAATAATGTTGTGAGTGGTGTTGTTATACTACCATAGTTCTTTACAAATCTGCGATAGTACCTATGAGCCCTAAGAAACCTCATAAATGCTTGAGGGTTTTGGGAACTTCCCATTCCACCATGGCCTTGATCTTGTGAGGGTCCACCTTAACACCTTCATGAGAGATGATATGGCCCAAGTATTCCACTTCTTGTACCCCAAAAGAACACTTTGAAGGCTTGGCATATAGTTGATGTTTCTCTAGGGCTTCCAAGACTATATTTACATGATGTAAATGTTCCTCCCATGATTTGTTGTAGATTAGGATATCATCAAAAAATACCAAGACAAACTTCCATAGGAATGGTCAAAATACAAATTCATCAAACTCTAAAATGTGGATGGTGCATTAGTAAGACCAAAAGGCATCACTAGAAATTCATAATGCCCTTGATGAGTTCTTGAAGGTTGTCTTATGAATATCCTCTTCTTTACTCTAATTTGGTGATACCCAGAACGAAGATCTAGTTTTGTAAAATAAACTGCACCATGCAACTCATCTAACAAATCATCAATGACAAGAATAGGAAACTTATCTTTGATAGTGTACTTGTTAAGTTCTCTGTAGTTTGGACACATGCACCACCTTCCATCCTTTCGACGCACCATCACCACTTGGAGCAAAATAAACACTCTGACTATGACAAATAATACCCATTTCCAACATTTCCTCAACCATCTTCTCAATCTCACTCTTTTGCACATATGGGTATCTATAAGGCTTGATGTTGGGGGTTGGCTTCTTGGAATTAACTGAATGGCATGATCATGATCTCTTTCAGAGGCAATCCTCTAGATCCTCAAAGACAACTGCATGTTTATCAATGACCTTCTGAAGATCAGATGTGCTACATAATTGGTGGTTGAACTTCCATGGAGAACAATCATGCTACAAATCCTTCAACCCCCTTTTTAAGAATCTTCTGCATTTGGTGAGAGCTAACCAATTGAGGAGTTTTTGCCTATGTAGTCCTCGAAGTTCAAATTGTCTTCCTTCATAATGAAAGCGCATGAACAACTCCTGGAAATTGAGCTCTATGGTGCCCAAAGTTGTAAGCCACTGAACACCTAAGACAATATCAACTCCACCCATGGGAATAATGAACATAGTGGATTCCATTTTGTAGTCACCCATCATAAGTCTGATTTTATGGCATTTCCCTAAACATTGGATTGTGCCACCATCTGCAATCATTACTTGAAATTCAAGTGTTGGGTAGATGAAACAATTTAGCCTTGTTGCCAACTTATTATTGATGAAATTATGTGTGCTCCCCAAATCAATCAATATTGTCACCTTTTGCTTCTTAAGGTAACCCACCACTTGAAGGGTTTGTGGAGTGCTAATACCAGATAGAGCATGGCATGAGATAGTCATGGTTAGGGCTCTTCAAAGTCTTCCTCTAGTTTTTCCACTTCATCACTTGATGTTTCCTCATCTTCTTCCTCCTCACCGGTCCCTTCAATGTAAAAACAATTTCTTCTCGACACATTTGTGACTTGGTCCATATTTGTTGTCACAATTAAAACATAACCCTTTGCTCGCTTTTTTCTTCAATTTGTTGAGGTGTCAGTCTAATTGGTTGAGGGTATGATGGTGTCAAGGTGCTACGGTCTCTGATGTTAGTGAAAGTCTTTTGTTGGAATTTTTTTCGGGAAAGAAAATTTTCCTCTACCCTACGTGCCATGATAATAGAATCAAAACCTTAAGTGGATTAAACATGCACACCTCATGCTCAATGTGGTCCTTAAGACCCCCAAGAAATAGGTCATTCAGATACCCTTCTGTAATATTCTCCACATGCAAGGATAGGTTTTGGAATTGATGAACATAATCCTTGATTGATCCTTGTTTTTGTAAATTTTGCTAATTGGCTGAAAGTAATTCTCTGACACACTAGAACTATAGTGCAATTGCAACTCTTCAGTGAAAATTGTCCATGTGACACTTGAGACCATTCTTTTGCCTTCTAAGCACATAACCAATGATACCAAACGAATTGGTCAGTTCGAGATATAAGGATGCCATGGTCACCTTTTGTGATGGGATCTGATGTAGATCAAAGAAATTCTCCATTTGGTTAATCCAATTGAGTGGATCCTTTCCATCAAACTTACGCATTTCCACTTTCAAATAATGCCACGCCACTGGTTAGAAGATCCACTAGTTTGTGTAAAGGATCCTCCTTGGTTGGTGTGATTTGGATATGTGTGTGCATTGTTGAGGAACCCATGTGATTGGAATGGGAATTCATGCTAGTATTCATGCTTGAAAGAGCAAGCATCATCTCCTTCCGCATTGATTCAAACCCCATCTTCATTTCACCCTTAAGGCTACCTTCCAGTAGAAGAAGCTCGTTGTTGAGGTCAACCTTACTCACCATATTATTAACCCTTTCCTAAAGTTGATTGACTACCTCGATACTCCAAAACCTGAAGATTCCAAATCCATATCTTCCTTATTTGGAGTCATTCTTGGAGTTGTTTGACCTTTCCCTTGGCCTCGAGTTGATCTACCGGTCATGATGTAGGGTTTGGGTCTCGGGATACAAGGATTAGGGTAAAAATTTAGGGTTTGGGGTTTCATAAATTTATTGGCCGAATAGAGGGAAACATAGAGAAAAAACCCTAGCTAATTTTGCCTTTCCAAAATATAAGAAAACTTTTGAAAAATTCAAAATTGCAAATCTAGGTAGAAATTTATGAAAAACCCTAAAACTGACTAATTTTGCAAAACAAGTCAAAAAATTGAAATTTGGAGAGGGTCTTACTTGAATTTCACACCCCAAAAAATTTCAAAAAAATTTTTCTATATTTCGAGATATAGCCAAACCTTCACAATTAGGGTTTTGACGTAGTTTTGGCCGAGATCAAGCTCTGATACCACTTGTAATGAAATTACTTAGATAGATTTGAATATCAACAACAATAGAACACCAAAATAAAATATAGATATGTGATCTCAATATGCAAGTAGAATGACTTAGCCACTTCGAGGGGGAACCTCCAAACCATACAATAAGACTCAAGTGCTCAATATGATGATTAAACACCAAGGCCAACCTACTAAACATATGAAAGCATAAATAAATGACATATGACAAAAAAAGAGAATATGTAAGCCACAAGTCAGCACTACATATCCATTATAACCCACGGGACTAAGGGTGTAGCATGAAGGTTGTTTTTGCATTCTATTGAATACAACCATGAAAGATATCAAACAAAACTTGGGGAACACGACTCCGCTTAGGCCTCTTTGGAGGCTTGCATTCTGCAACTTGTAGGCACTCACAACTAGCAAAAGCAGATCGGTGACCTTCTGATTCAAAGGATGGAGAACCTAGAATGTCCTTTCTGACATAACCAATAAGTGTATGTGGAGGATTTGAAGGTACCTAACTTTAACCATCCCCCATTCAAATACCAAACAAATCATGTGGCCAGTTCTGGGGCAGAAAATACGTAAGTTGAGAAGGTGTTGTCACCTGAGATTGCACCCTTTGCTGAGGTTGAGCTCAACACCTCAGTGAAACATGGAAAGACCTCCAAAGTGTGGGACAATGGCACCTTTTGAGGTTAGTCTCTAAAAAGGCTGGTTCCTTTTGTTCAAGTTTACTGCAACTAATCTAACCAACACTAAACTATTGCTATCTAATCCTATCCTAAGAATTCCAAGGGACCAAAGCTGAGAGAAGGAAGAAATGCTGAAATAAAGAGAGGTGATGCACCAAACTAAAATAGGGTTCGATTCTGGCTCCAAAGACACAAATATAACATTGCATGTAAAGTCTCAAAATAACGCACACAATAACTATGGGAGAAAGAAACAAAATAAGGCTGAAATCATGCAAGAGGATTGAGATATTCACATCAAACACTAACACATTTTGAGGAAAGAGATCACACTTGTATATACTATCAAGAACCTATCCTTTTACAACTTCATAGAGTAGAGGCACATGAAACTTCACAGACGCTTTACAGAGGTCCGCAAGCAAAAGCTTTGAGCTCAAAAGGGCAGAACTCTCGGACTTAAAAAAGACCCTTTCTATGTGCCATCATACTTAAAGAGAGAAGAGAAGAGAATCAGATTGCATTCAACAATGAATAAATTTAATCACTTTGCAAACTATCAAGGACCAATCGTGATTCAGTTTGCATGCCAGGGATGGGCCCCGACATTGCTCCAATTACACGCCATCAGATCGCTTGGGATGGAGGGTGACACCATTCAAGATTTAATGTTGGTTGTTGGGGTGGTTGGGTGTCTGATCTGGTTAGGCGTGACTTTAGTATATTCCGTGGCCTTTTGATGATCCGCTATCTTGCTCCTGTTTCTTGCGGCTTTGATTTGGATTTGTTAGATCCTAGATGATCCACAGACCACAGTTTCATTCTTGACCTCCACCTCAATCCGCAATTGTCTCTTGACTCCGCGACTTTGTTTTACCCTTTGCGGCATTATCGCTCTTCGTCCTGCGGTGTATGTTGCTTTGTGGAATTATTTCGCCTTTTCACGGCTTTTACCTTATATTGTGGATTCTTGGTTCCGCGGAGTTCCTTCGTACCACAGACTTCCAATTTACTTTTTTCCATGACCCTTCAATTTGAGTGGGCTTTTTTCCCATAGATTTCTCCTTTATTCCCTCCTTGCTTAACTTTCCTTTATTTCGTGGTGCCGCACAGCTCTATTGCTTTGTCTCGTGGCGTATGATTTCTCGAGGTTTCTCCCTTGTTGTGCAGACTTTCCAGCTTCAACAATACACTGTCTCTTCATTCTGCGGAACACCATGATACTCTCCATTCTGCGGCCTTTCTTCTTGAAGCTGCCTACGTCTATAACTTGAATGGAGTTGTTCAAATAGCATGGGTGCTAATCTGGACATCAACAGGAGCATTCAGTGCTAATCTGCAGACTGGTAGCAAGGCAGGCAAGTGCAAGCTGTGCAAACCAGGAGGAAATGATGAATCCAAGATAGAACTCCTGATAAAATGGTTGAGGAGGAAAACAGAAGCAACACTGACTACCCTGTTTTGTTATGAGTGGCAAGAGATGTGGTTTGTGAAAGGCATGTTGGAAAAAACCTTAGTTACCTAAGACTTTGGGAAGGCAAAATTTTCCAAAATTTGGGGAGGGTGAGGGGATGGCTGTTAAAATAATATATAAAATTATAAATATTAAAAATTTACAAATAAATTTTAAAATTCTATAGTCTATGACAGTCCAACTCCAACATCTGCATATGTGCCTGGAAACTTCTGTATTCATATATCACTCTCGATTCTTATCATGTCTTTGTAATAGATCTGTGCCTTATTGTTATTATCATCAACACAACCTTTCTCTTCACATAGGTTTTTGTAAGTTTGTTAAGTGATTGGGGCTTCCAAAGTGAATTTTAATTAGATTCATAATTTTATACATACAGACTTTTTTTTCAAATAGATATGAGTGGCTTCCAAAAACAATCTTTTACTACAAGAGTACAATAGATCCTCATCCTTCAAAAATTTATTTCATTTTCAAGTTTATTTGAGCCCAACACAATGGTGCTGCTAGATTGAGGCCATCCATGACCAGCCATCGGGAAATTTATTTCATTTTCAAGTTTAGTTGTGTGAAGTGTTTCAACAGGTGAACTATGTGACAAATTCAAGATAAGTGCCTTGAAACAACCCAAAAATCAGATTCACCATCTGAAATAACAATAGTAGCCTTAGTTTATTTTTTAATTTCAAAAAGTCAGTTTTTAAAGAGTGAAAAAAAAAAAAAAAGATGTCGGGGGCATCCAGACGTCCCTGGGACATCCTGTGGACATCCCCAAAAAAAGGGGGACGTTTCTGAAACGTGCCCTGATATACAGGGACATCCTGGAGATGTCCCCTAATATCTGCTGCACTGGAAATGTGGGGGATGTTTCCCCCTGTTCCACCGTCTCCAAAACGTCTGGACGTCCGAGGTGTCTGTTTTTCGGGAGGATGTGTCCCTACGTAACACTGGGAAAACTCAAATGTATCTATGACAGTTCACTTGTCTGGTATATTTTGATAAGAATGGTGGCAGCATACCCTACTAGACTTTATATTTTCAGTTTGTGTGTTGTTTTGTTGTAAGTGGTTTGTTAGCTAGTGTTGTTATTTTGATGACATTAAAACTGCAAAGTATTAGAAGGCAGGGCAATTTTGACTGATTGCATTATATGCTTATTTGTAACCTCTGCTGAAATGTTACAGATTAAGTTCTGATTTCCTCTCAGCCACAGGTGGTTGTTACAATTTGAATGTGATGGTTTTGTACATCCTTCTTACTTTTAACATATAAACCTCTATGTTTTGCAAAAAAAAAGGTCAGATGCAGTCAAGACTGCCAAACTCATTGAAAGGATCAGATTAACACATGAAAGAAAGCAGAAACAACTCTTGGAGACACAAGCCAAGGACAAGGTTGCCATCATCAACATGGGAAAGATTCAAGCACAACAAAGGGTGTAGTAGTGAATCTAGACAGGGTATGGTCTTCACTTGAGCAACTATAGGCTTTAAGGATAAAGCAAGCTCAAAGCCAATTGGTATGGTCCATTTTACATAAAGTAGCTGGTTGGGAACAACACACCCAAGGCATTGGAGATAAATCATTTTAAGCAGGAGTTCTTCCATCTTACTTAGTACACGGCCGTTTGAGGTATCAAAAGGTTCTCATTGGGGAGGTTTGATCAGAAATTGATCACCTACTGGTGTACAAGAAATTCTGATGTCATATCTCTCAGGTTAAGATGGAAACACGGACTCAAAGCTGTCAACTCATTGTTTCACTGTCTTTTGTTGTCTAACCCTGATATAACATTTTCGGACCATGAAAACTAATGTCCAAATTAATGGAAAGGATCATTGCATGTGCATAGAAGTATCATAATTGTTCCTACTCTGTTTGGTGCAGTTTTGACTATGAACAATGAAGAAGTGACAAGTAAAGGCGATAAACAACAAAGTTACCAATTAAGGTATCATATGATGTCAAAATGACCTGAAATTTGACAGGTGACATCCTTAAGGCTTACATGATGTCTCAAAATGTTCTGAGAAAAATATGGTAAAACCATTATGGAGAAGTGGGATAAAGTGTCTTTGTTTTCAGAGAACTTTTTTGCAGGAATCAGTTGTTCTGCTGCAGGGATGACCTGCAAAAATGTGGGGTTATGTTTAGGATGCTTTCCTAGACGTGGAAAAGTCTAAATGAAACATAAAATGAGTTTAGTAAGGTTAGACAATGCCCAGAAGTAGATAAAACTCTAGTATGGGTTTGAATTCAGGAAATGAATGCCAAGTTTACTAATAAAAACACTCAAACTTGTGAGCTAAGGGTTTTGTTGATGCGTAATCACAACACCCTTGATTGTTTGCAACTCGATAGATTGAAATTAGGTGCATAACATGGAGCTTTTCCCAAAGTGTGGGACTTGCAAATGGAGCTTTTCCTAAAGTCCAAAGTGGGACTTTCTAATATCGGAGACAATGAAAATTAAAACCTACTCTAAGGGAAGGTGATGCACCAAGAAGGATGTTGAACAACCTGCATAATAAACACAACACTACCGAACCTTGTAATGAAAACAACAATACACAATAACCTTGCATGTAATGAAAGATCAGAAAGTTGCAATATAACATAGAAGAGGGTTTGAAGCATCCACATATATGATTTTATTGCTCTCAAAGTTGATACAATACATCACATTTAGGGCCAAAGGCACAGATTTTGCATTACAATGTTCAATAGGGAGGTTTGAAATCTCCACAAATCTCTTACAGATAAGAAAGAAGGGAGGGGCATATACAAGTTTTCCAACCTTTTGAAATGAGCCCCTCCTTACAATATATAGGAAGAATGAGAGAAAGAGAAGAGAAGGAATTCAAAATCTTGCTTCAACCACCCAAAAATGCATTAAAATCACCTACAACAATGATGGATGCCACTGCAAAACCCATGCCTCCATGTACTTTGCCTTGTTGGAGAAGAAAGGAAGCCCATACCTCATCATTTTGGTAGGTGAGAAATCTGAAACACCTCTAAAATGGCGGACTGTATTTCTTCATTTTTAAATACTTAGTCTCACTAAAATTAAGAAAACCAATTGTAGTTGTGTAGAGGACATTGAGGGCTTTCCAAAAAGTCCGATTTTGTGCAAATCCGAGCTTCCAGTCAAAAGTTATGGCCATTTGAAGATGAGGGTGCCATATTGTAATAAATGCGAGTGGTTGGCTCTATTTTTTCGGACTCTGAACTTGCATCGCAACCTCAAATCCGAATTTCGATTTTCGGATTCGAACTTAGCATTTTGATTTTGGAGTTCGGGTTACTGTTCATCGCTCAAGAGTTCGTGAAACCTCAAACCCCAAAGTTCAAATTTGGACTTCGGGTTTCGGACTTTGAGTTTTGATTTTTGTGCACTGGGGCTTCAACGTTCTGAAATGCCGAAACCCCAAAGTCCAAATTCAGACTTTGGGTTTCACACCTTTGCGTTTTCGGGGGTTCAGGTTTCAAGGATTTCGGATTTTGGGGATTTCGGATTTCGGGATTTATTTATCTGCTCGACCCCATTGCCAACTCCGAACTCCCGAAAGCCCGAAGTCTGAATTTCAGACTTCGGGTTTCAACTTTTCTCCCTCCCGTGTGGCACTGTTCAACGTGATCTCTTAAGACTACGAAACTCTGAATTTGACCTACCTTTTATGCGTTGACCTCTGAATTTTAGAGCTTTGTGCTCCTTGTCTCCGGGTTTCACCATTTTTCACTTAGGCCTACCTCTGAACAACCACACCTCCGAAGTTCGAACTTAAGACTTCAGAGCTCCTTCATTTCCCGAACTCCTCTGCAATGTGCCCGGCTTGCCTAACTTGTTCGGCCAATCCCGAAGTGTGATCTCCTATGTCTGAATCGATCCCTCATTTTTTCTGTGCGGAGTCACGTTTGTCCAATTTTGCCTGAGGGACAAAATTGGATAACAGGTTCTTTTGGCAAGAATCAAGCAGCATATGCTGTAAAGTGCAAGTTTTTCAGAGCTAGATTATAGGAGTTCTTTGTTCGAGCCAAAGAGAGCTAATACCACTATAAACACTTGAGATCGATCATTTTAGTCTTGATATAAAACATATCTTTTGAGTTTTTATAGCCCATGTGTTCTTTACGTAAATTCAAATCGGGCATTTTACTCTAGGACACAATTGTTTTGTGACGTGTTTCCCTAACTTTCAATTCCATTACTCCACATTGATTGTACATACAATTTGAGCAATATACAATGTCTTTAAGCTGTTTTCAGGAGCATAGCATTGATTTCAGTGTTTTAGAAGAGATATGGTTTATTTATTATTTTCAAGTCATAGATTGACCAATAACAGATAAGGTGGAGGAAGCTTGGTGAATTGTGAAGATATCCAGGTTGTTGGGTAGGTAGCAAGGGGCAACTTGATTCTATAATTTGTAGGGAAGAAGGCATTACAAGAAAAGGCAGCTGTGTGACGGGCCATCTTATTTTTATGCTCAAATGATTATTTAAAGGTAACAATTAGTATTAATATTTGTGAAGGGTATTAATAGGTTCAACGGGTGCCCCAACAAAATTGAAAGGTATTTGAGGGTATCACATAATTTGAAAATGCTGTTGGATTCTATCAATACTTGTATGTTTTGTAAGCATTTATATCCTTCTTGGGTCATATTTATTCGACTTTTAGGGAACCTGCTGCAGAATACATAAACAGTTTCATCCTCTTGGGTGGATTCTACATCATTCATTCTTCAAGACATGCAAACTACATAATAAAGATTTTTCCCGTTAAATAAATAAATGAAGTATGGCCATGTCATGTTAAATGATGTAAACATTATCTGTATTTAGTTGAGATAGAATGTTTTATTTGTAAGCATTTATATCCTTCTTGGGTCACATTTATTCGACTTTTAGGGAACCTGATGCAGAATACATAAACAGTTTCATCCTCTTGGGCGGATTCTACATCATTCATTCTTCAAGATATATGCAAACTACATAATAAAGATTTTTCCCGGTAAATAAATAAATGAAGTATGGCCATGTCATATTAAATGATGTAAACGTTATCTGTATTTAGTTGAGATAGAATGTGTTATGGATTTGGCACAATGATGTTGTACATTATCATGTTACAGAATGTTTGATCTACTGGGAAAGCATCTAATTTGGTGCTTCACTGTGATCTTTGCACAATAAAATCAGTAGGGATGAATGGGGCAAGCAGTGCCTAATAGAATGTGAGCTATTTTTGCAGCACTTGTTTCTTTGCCCTTTTAGTTGACCAATTTTTAACATGAATTCTAATTCTCGTTTTGACTTCATTTTTCGTTTATAGTGACGGCGAAACTTTTATATCGGCAGACGACCTAAGGATAAACTTATGGAATTTGGAAATAAGTGATCAAAGCTTCAATATTGTTGATGTGAAGCCAGCCAACATGGAAGATCTTACTGGTAGCTGCTGCTTCCTTAATTACAATTTAGCAATATTGTATGGCTGTACAATAAGATTTTGATTTTGTTGCAATAAATGGTAGGTCTCACAATTGATTCAAATTAGTTCATATCTATTTCACTTTTGTAGGGATGAAGTGATTTGTTATTGAAAAGGTTCAACTTCAGGTTCAATGTTTCTTAAATTTGTTTTTCTCTCTGTGGCGATCTACCTAAGACAAAACAAAACTGTTTTTTTTTTTCTCTGAAATATCTGTATAATACAACACAATTAAAACAGATAATCAATTTAAAACTAGATCTTCAAGGGTTTGAACATAATTGAAACATGAGGTGAGGACATTGCTTCAAGTTTATTTATGGATATCTTGCTCTTAAGTCGGCCTTGACCTGATTTCTTTTACACAAGACCCTTAATTTTTTTGATAACCTCATCTCAGATCACTTTTACTAACTTATAGCTAAGTTGTGATAAAGACAAGTGTATTTTGTTGAAGCTCTTGAAGGTGGACATCCACCCTAATTGTTTTCTCTAGATTTCTGCACCTCTTAATTTACCAGTGTGATACTATTGTTCAAATTTTACAAGAGATCCTCATCTTCTCAAGATCAAATCTGATGTCATTACCCCATCATCTAATCCTTTTAAGATTTTATTCTACCAAACAACAAGTTAAGATCACATAATGGTTTACCCACAAACACATAGGTTTTTAATGACACTCTTTAAATCCTTGAATTCCAAAGTCAATAGGGTGGAGAGAGAGAGAGCTTAATTGTTCAATCATGGTCACAATACCACATTTTTGATCTCTTATAAGAAGGTTGAGAATCAGACCCTATAAATATGCAAGTATTCTTAATATGTCTTCCTCAAAACAGACGAAGCCTAGCCATAATGGCATGGTTTTAAGACATGTCACCATTGCATCAGAATGGCTACGACTTTCAATGTTTTTAGCGTCTACTAAAACAAGACTTCATATGTAACAATCCTTAATCACAAGCATCAGATTTTCTAAAGAATGCAACTCATGTTCTGACCGTGATCAAAAGCCATAAAGTTGAACACATTGATAAGTTATAGAACAACACTTTAATGACGAATACTAAATCCTCAATACTCAAATCTACTTCCCAGTTATTAATGTAGTTCTAGTTCTGAATTTACAGTATAGTATAAATATCTTAAATAAATGTACCTGAAAAATGCCAATAGGTATTAACCTGAATCCATCACTTTCTTTGCAAATTTCCTGTTGTATGGTGACAGATGGCCTCGATTTAGCTACACCACTACGTTGGGCTTGAAAATATCTTTTTGTGGAAAAAAACAAGCTGCAAACTCCACCACATGTCCAAGATATCACTGGACATCAAGAAAAACTGCCTTTTGATGATCAAATGGACAACAATTTTGAGGTTGTCAATTAATTAATTATCCATGGACATTACAGACCCTACCAACACCTCCCCGCCCCGGCTCACACATTGTAGAATGCCTATTGGCTTAACAAGATGTTAAATTCCCATTCCAGTACAAAATCAATTTTACCAAGCAACAGTAATCCATCCAAGTCCCTTGTTTTACATTGCATTTTAACATTTTAACATCAATGCTAACTGATTTGACGAGCAATGGAATACAGCAGGATACACTCAAGTTCCTATCTTATCAAGATTACAAGCCTCAAAGTGGCCTAAGGAACAGCAGTGAAGAAGATAGAATATTTCTTCCTTAAAGTCTTAATGCAGTGCATAGAAGAGAAACAGAGGTATCCATTCTTGTTAACCCTCCCTCATCTTAGTTTCAATAGAAGTTGTATCATTTATCAAATCTAAATCAATGACTGCCAAGGATGCTTTTCAGGTAAATAGTCAATCAAGCAGACATTACAAAAAAATATCTATGCAGTATCATGCTCTGTTTCTTTTGCTGCAACCCATAAAGAATCCAACTAAGAAAGTACATTCAAGATGCTAATAACTATTTACTTTCCCCAAGTCTAAGTTGAACTATTAACAATCACATGATGAAGATGAACCTTCAGTATAAATTAGCCATGACAGGCTTTTGCATAATGCAAACATCATCTCCTAAAGCAGGAATCTTTATACACGTTTCTAGATACACAAGTGGTATGAGTAGGCTCTAGGATTCATCACCAACAGTATCTCAATGTTTTCTCCTTCAAATGGTATTAGACAATTGCCAGAATGGCTTCAAGCTAGACTGCCAGAATGGCTTCAAGCTAGACTGCCAGAATACGGGTACAGGTTCGGTATGCCGAAACGGAAATTTTAAAAAAACCCCGGGTATGATTATGCTGCGGGGTACGTTATACAATATATTTTAAAAATAAAGAAATAAAAATATATAATTTAAAAAAAAATGCATACTTATTAAAATTTAGTACTCATAAAATCATATGGATTCATAATTGCATCATTCATGGAAAACAGATTTCAAATACTTTGTATTAATTCATGAAAGTTCAAAACATAATACATTCAACTTGCTTCACTTTATTTATTTTTTATTTTTCACTTTTTCACATAATACATTCAACAGATTTTTTTTTTTAACTTAAAAAAGTGCGTGGGTATGTATCCACAGTGTACCAGGAGGGTACCAGTACCAGTATCTGTACCAAGTACGCGTTTGGACCCGATACGGGCTGGTACAGGGCGTATCTGTGCAGTCTAGGCTTCAAGGACTAACCCATCTTCTTGAAGCTTCCACGATATTCTTAACAAAATCTAACAAAAGACAAGATCCAAATTTCTAACACAAATATGCCTAACAAGATTTCCAGAAGATCAAGTACTACCATTCTCTCTCTATACAGAAAAGCTACCGATTTCACAAGAGTACAAGTGTTTAGATAATCTTAATGTCGCAATCATCATTACAACAATGAACAACCTAACTAGTTTCAGTCTCCAAATGAGTTTGTATCTCAAACAATAAATGTTCACAAGGAAGGTATCTGTCTCAAACCCACAACAGGATTTTCAATACAAATTTTCATGATAATACAGTCAATTGTACATATAACTAGTACATCAGTTTAGCTTCTTTCACTCGAGCAACAGATGTCAAGATAAATTCCATGATCGAAGATCAAGATGTGTTGAAACCAAGTCTTTATGAACTGAAGAAATCTTTATGGAATGGTGGAAAACGAGCCCTCCATGGTGGCCCATTCCTCCTCATTCATCAGCCCATGCCTAAACATGTGATGCTATCATGGATGCCATGCCAAAGACTGAAAAATATAGAGCTAGGATACACAACTACTTCTACTCCTACGCATGCATCAACCAACCATATCAAACATTCACTCTTAAGACCAAAGGTAATCACTCAAGACAAGTTGATTGGTAAAGCAGAGGTGCTGCAGCAGAACCAAGCTCGACATGTGGGTAAACTCCTTTCAAGATACCTGTGTCTCAGGACATAAGCAAGCCGCAACAATTATTTATATACACATAAACCAACTCCCGACTTTGGATAATATTGTATCGACAAGTTTAAAGACATATTTAAGGAAGCAAGTCCTAGGGGGTACTGTCAGATTTCATGTGCCTTGTCATTCATAAAATTATGGGTCTCTTTTTGTTGATACCATCTCAAACCCACATGCAGCTATTATACCTCCACCAGTTCTTTAGCTAAAACTCTAAGGGTGAACAATGTTAAGGAAACGATCATTCGAACCAACCAGTGACATTCTCATTCAGTGACTAGTAGTTTACTCGAGGCTCTAATTTATATGTGTATACACAACAATAACATACCTTAAAATACTAACTTTATTTTCCAGCAAATTACATAATAATACTTTAAATAAATGGTAACTGGTCTTTCCAACAGAACAAATACATTATTACTTCTAAAATCCTTGCCAGGTTTGCATGACAACTTTTGCCATGGCAAATAAAACCAGCTTTAAGTACATATTCTTGAACTCATAAAAGCATTGATGCTACCAAACAATCCAACCTTTTTCTTTCCTTTTCAAAAGAACGCTCAAGATTGATAGCCGCTCTAAGAACAGTTGAGATATCTTGTCCTCTTTACCAAATCGCTGCAACAATCTCCAGCCTTCTCCTTTCTTTCTCTTCCTGACAGCCAATCTCTCAAAACCATCCCCTCTCCTTTATAACCCATGGCTTCAATGAATACCACTTACTCTTTCCTTATTTTCTCCTTAAATTTAATGTAAAACAAACTGTAACAATTGATACAGACATGCCGAGACTCGTAGTCAAGCAGCTCTCGTGGAAAATTACCGGCAGTTTCCTCTTCTTATTAACTTCAACTCTTCGTTTGTTCTCTCCATTGAGTTCTAATTCCCTTTATGGTATTTATTCCAATCTTTATCCAATTTTTGAAAATCATATTATTTGCAAAACATGGAATGCTACATATCCATGTCCATTTGCTAGGTCAAAGGCAATCATAATGTGCACAAACATTCAAGACCCCCTTTAAACAAAGCTATTATAACACAACACATCTACCTCTTTCACCCAAATAACATAGTACATAGACTAAGTCCATTGTAAGTCACTTATATCACAATATTAATTCATGAGACACAAATTGTCAATCAAAATAATAACAAGATATCTAATGTTAGGCCAAGCACTATGTCTATTGCAGAATGCAAGGTAGGGTCGAGGACTAATTCATGGATGGAACGAAGCATAGGCAGACATGCTAGTTCCAGGTTTGTCAAGTGTTTGGAATGTTTCCTGTGGTAGCGTCACTGGTGTAGGCATCAGCCTAGCTGGTCCAAGAGCATCCCTCACCTACACCTTTACCTGCAACCATAGAGATGTCAGTAGTGTCTGATGGAGGGAATAAAATAATAAACTCCTTTAAGATTCACAGTTGCATTAAATACAGCAAGGGATACTGCACCTTTTCCTCAGAAATTTAGAGGAGGAAGGGTACATTTTCAGACATAGTATGTGTAATCATGCATATAACATTTTATGTCTATCACACCTTTTATATATGCTGGCTCTGGGTTTCTAAAGCAGGATCCTTGAGTTATCTTTTGCTCTGCTAAATTTACATTTTTATCATGATGATCACTTTTAAATTTGGAGTTTTTTCTTAAAATTTAAAATGTTACTGTTTGTCTACAGAGGTGATAACATCAGCAGAATTTCATCCTAGTCACTGCAATATGTTAGCATACAGTAGCTCCAAGGGTACGGTGCGCCTGATTGACATGCGGCAATCAGCTTTGTGTGACAACCATGCAAAATTGTAAGACACCTGTAAAAGCATTTCAGTCCAAGCACTGTCTTAGGACTGTAAATTTTTCCAATATTACTTTGGCATGCACTCTAGAGGCTTAGGATTTTCGTTTTAAATGTAAATTTTGATTTAATTGAATTCCCCCATTTCTTACAGATTTGAGGAGCAGGAAGCACCTGGCTCAAGATCATTTTTTTTACAGAGATAATTGCTTCGATCTCTGATATTAAGTTTGGAAAGGATGGCCGATATATCCTATGTCGTGATTATATGACTCTCAAGGTCCATGTTTGCTCTATCTCTGTTTGATGGATGTGTTTTCTTTGCATTATGTTTCATAATAACATGCTTGACCAGGGAAAACTTTATATCCTGTATTTGCATAGACTGAGGTTGTGACAATATGATCATCTGACATTAATCTAGTTATTTAAGATTATCATTGCCACTGGATGAATGATGCTAGTCTGTTCGGAGATTATGGTTAACTTTTGTTAAAAGTGGGAAGTGGGTAGCTCCACTTTACAAATGTGTGGAGAGGATATATTTTTATTTCAATGATACCAGTTTCCTATATTTTGATAAGATGAGTACATCAGATCATGAGATCTATTTTGAAAAATTGACGTGATAAGGCAACATGCACATCATTAGTAACTTACTATAAACTATTTTCAGCAAAACTCTTGTAATCTTATCTCTAGTTTCAGCAAGGTGCTGTTTATTTTCTCTTCCTGGGATTTTACCATTTTCTCTTTAGTCTCTAATGATGCTTTATTTTAGTTAGATATATTTTCTATAGTGCAAAGTGCATCTGGCCTGATCTATGTACGTTACAAAGTAAGAAATAAATCAATTATATCAATGTCTAAAAATGGTCAAAGGGACTAAAAATACAGCAAATTATAGTAGCAAACAAATGACTCATCATCAAATTATAAGCTATTAGGTTTAAATTTGTGTTTAAACAGTAAACATGAAATCTTGGCAAATATTGGGGAGCCTTTAATCTTGAACAATACAAAACCGTATGTACAAACACATATATGTATGTAGATGCATACAAACATATATACTGGACTCCATTAGCATTCAACGAAACCAAAAATGACTTGTAACCTTGAAATTATACTTGAGCATAGACATCATCTATAATCCTAGGTAT
Organism: Taxus wallichiana var. yunnanensis; assembly: GCA_018340775.1. NCBI lineage: Eukaryota > Viridiplantae > Streptophyta > Pinopsida > Cupressales > Taxaceae > Taxus > Taxus wallichiana. The sequence goes on from CM031238.1 coordinate 347,692,056, forward strand.
GAATAATTTATTAATTTGTGTTGGTGATACGAAAGCTCATTAAACAATTAGTTGAGGATCACAATTCAACAGCTTCTACCATTAGTTGAATTGACTGATGACCTGAATAGCCAGTAAGGGATGAATAGAGAGCTGAGATTTACAAGATGTTTGAAAACTGCACACTGCTGAAAATGGTGAGATGCATACATGTATGTACACACCATTAGCATTCAACGAAACCGAAAATGACTTGTAACCTTGAAATTATACTTGAGCATAGACATCATCAGCACCCCTGGATATGAATAATTTGTGTTGGTGATATGAAAGCTCATTAAACAGTAAGTTGGGGATCACAATTCAACTCAATTTTCAATTTCTATCATGAGCTGAATGGCCATTAAATGATAAAGATAGAGCTGAAATTTACAAGATGTTTAAAAATCCCGCACTGCTGAAAATTTTGAGATGCCATGACATTGAGGAAATAACTCTAATGGCTTTATAGAATAAAGTAAAAAAAGGCTACATTAGCAGAAATAGAAAAGAAATACAGAAAGAACTGGCTGCTTTATCTGGTCAGCATGGCTTGGATTGGAGAAGTCTAAAAATGCAGTCCAACAAGCTAGAATACCCATTTGAAGGAGGAAACAAAGAAATATTATATGATCATTTATTTCCAATAAATATAGAATGGAGTAAACTTTGGTTCCTAGAAGAAAATGTGCAGTTAAATTGAATTTTATCCTCTTAAGAAAATTATAAATTTGATATTTTTCATAAAAATCAATGTTCCCATTCTATTACACATTTATTTTCTGACATGCCAAGATCTATAACTTCTAATGGTATCCCACTGTTTGCCATAATGCGTTTTCTGAATATCAGCAAGGTTTAACAACACAATGACCTTCAAATTCCCTCTTTATGATCCTTGTAAAATCTGTGCTATCACGGTTTCCAACAATTCCTAGCACATGGACTGCATTTTAGCAGATCCATGTTATCCTCCATTTCTGTTCATGTCATATACTTCCATTGTTATTAAATTTTTAGATTTTGCATTATGAAGTAGCATAATTATAGAGTTATAATTTGTCCAGTTTGATTTCTCATCTCCCTAGATGCTTAAGCCCTTCAATTTTTGATTTTTTAAGATTCTATATTTTACTTATAATGCCATTTATCTGTTTTGTCTGCCAACAAATTCCATGTAACTCTATTTTTAGTGTGTTTTTAAGGGTTTAATAGTGATTCATCTTTAAGCTGAATCCATCATCTGGTGGTTTGAGCTAACAGTATTTTTTTACATGGTTCCAAAACTTGCTGGCAGCATTTCCATACAATCTTTTGTTCTGCCTTAGATTAAGCATGATGAATCTCCTCTAGTTCATCCAATTTCTTTCCTTTCTGATCTGGTAAAACTATGTTTAATCTTATGTGATTTTTTAATCTCTTATATGTCATTCCCACTAATCAAGATGGGCTGGAAGAAAGATGTAATCATTCTCTTTGGTCTATGACAGCTTTATGGTGATGGTCATATGAAAATCTCTCTATTTTTGAGGGAAAGGGAAAAGCATTTGTGATTGGGGTAACAGAAGAATGCAGACAAGTAACTTTTACAATCTTTGAAAAGGCAGTAGTATCTCCCCCGAATCTCATGTTGATGTAGATAGAGCACCTGGAAATAAAAATGTTTGTTTGTCTCTACTTCCTGAGAGAAAATAGCAATAACAATTATATTAATGTCCAATTCTTCACGAATGACCAAAAGTAGATCAATCAAACATGAGAACACATCCAGTTACAAGGAATGTGCCGGGGTAAAAGGATTCTAGGATAAAAAACTAGTAGAAAGAAAGACCTGAAGGGCTGAAATTAAACCGGAGGTTGGTTGGGTGGTAAAATCCAAAGCAGTAAAGTTGTAATCCATCTGGTTCAGGTACCAGTACAAATAACCATGTAAGGGGAGCAAAACCCCCAAAGAGCTTAATTTCTAGGTCCTGTTCTTTCAAGGGATATGGTGATTTACACTGACCTGCACCTGGTGTGAAGACATTTCAAGCTGATTAGGTGGGAATCTAAGATAATGTGATTATGCTGTTTCAGATAAAATGGATGAATAATAATGCATCAGATGAGGATTCATACAATTTTTGGATTGCTCCAAGAGATTGGTATAATCTTTTGCTCCAAGAGACCTGATATAATCTATATGCTCCAAGAGACATAATGATAATATACAGTATTGTTTGTCGTTATAGCTGCCAAATTTCTTTAATGTAATGGGTACAATCTATATGGCAAAATTAGAAAAAGGTACACATCAGTCTTATCTTTTGAAGAGATGTTTAGAATCCAGATGAAGTACTGGTAAGAGGTTTGTGTGTGATTATATGCAAAATATTTAAACATAGTTGTGTGTTCTATCCACAGTGGTTGTTTCTATTTGATTGCGATTCCTCTCTTTTGTTTTCTTTATTTTTTGAGATTTGAGTTCTTCATGGTAATGGTGTCCTCGGTAAAATTTGTACAAAAATGTGAATGGTCTTAACTTGATTGCTTAACTGCCAAAACATCTGTTTGTGCTGCAGTTGTGTTGGAATCGGGCAGGCTATTGATATGTTTTAGTTTGACCATAGGAGAATAAAATAATACAAATTTTATAGTAAGTCTTTTCTCCCAGGTGGTCTCTCCAACATATATGATGTTTTAAAGTAGTAAGTTGCCAGTCTGTCTCAAAAACTATTAAAAAGGGGATCAAAGATGATTAGATCTTCCACTCCGGACTTGGGGAAATTTCACATATGGTAATGCCCGGGGCACTTTAATCGTCACTCAGCAGTTCAGGAAAACTTTTTTCGTAAAACAGCATCATTTTTGGTGCTATGCAACAAGGAGAGACGCAACTTGAGCACCTTTGAGGCCATGCTCATACATCAGTCTTGCAAGCCAGAGAACACCACATATTGAACTGTTTTTTAATCTTTTTGAAATATGTATTGTAAATTGTAATAGCTTTTGTTTTACAGCTGTATCTGTGACTTTACTATTGTAAAACGATGTGCAATACTATGTAAGAAGTCCTAATTAGCATATGTCTATGTCTGTAGCTTTGGGTTTCCAGGTCTTTAAGTGGTATTATAATCCTTTTGATGCTTGCTGGGCAGTTAAAATACTTATGTCCTTGACAGAAAGGTTTGTTCTGGATTCCTCAGCATCACAGCAAGGATCTGAACTTTACGTAATCAGTCCTATCTTAATATACTATATTTGACTGTTTTATCATGAAAAAGGATAATTATAATTTCTCAATACATGAATTGGGAATGTTTTTAGACGACTAGTGAAGCTTGGGACGATCTAATTGTTTACAGTAGGATGTCCAGATTTATTAAATTTGGCGAGATTACATTCATTAATGCTAAGCGCTATGTGATTATTCTAGAGCCGGACAAGGTTTAAAGTTTAAAATCTTAAATGTGTAAGGATTGGATTGTTTGATGGGAAAAGATGGAAAAATTGCTAGCCTCAAAATTATTGGCCTTGTTTTCACGATCATGCTTTTGGAGAATTTTGTAGTACTAAAACTTTAGTCCTTCAATATTAGTCAATAAAATACATTGCAGATAAAACTTTGAATAAAGGAAAAACCTTATCAAACAGTTTTTCTAGGATATAATTAGTGTATAACCATAAACTGTTGTATTCCCTCTTTGCTATGATTTGTGGAAGATGTATATATAAACGTGCAATATGTGGTGGAAGCAAACTGTAAGAGAAGAACTGATTCGTCTCAAGAATCCAAAGAGCTGCTGGACTAGTGTCTCATTTGAAAGTGATAGGTATCTTTGCTGCCTTGGCAGATATTGACAATACTTTTGATTACTTAACTAATAATATTGATGTAGCTGTACATTGTACACAGATCAATTGCTTTAAGGAATGGATATATGACAACAATATTTTCGATCAGAGAATCACCCCTGATATGTACAATGGTGTAAAACACATTCCTCGTAGCAACAATATTCTCACAGTACCTTCAAAATATGTATCAGAGGCATTTATCATATGGTGATGATAATGGATGTTCTGAACCATCATTTCGTCATTATTCATTCGCATTCGAAAGAAAGGGTTTACTGTGTTAATATTATGAATCATGGCAAGAACAAGCTCCATGAAAATACTAGCAGTTTTAGTTGTGCCCCATGGATCCTCATCAGTGATTACCTCCAAACAACTATCTGATCAGAATAGTCAACACTATCGGCTGACCTCTACATGATGCCTCAACATAATGGAGTATGAGGCTTATCTCATCTCAGTTATTTTCAACTTAAGCTGGTAATGGTTTTGATATTTATTATTTTGTTAAAGCTAAAATGGAAACAAAAGGAAGATGGTAGAAAGTATGGACTGTAATTACGCCAAAGGCATTTCCCCATTAAAATGGTGGGTGCTTGAATCTGACACTTGTCAGAACGTGGACGACTGTGATGCATTTGGTTGTTGATGCATGGCTGCGTCGCAGCCGTCTGAAATCACCATTATCCGAGAGTGAGACCCTAAGGCCAAAGCAAATTTTCATTCAGATATGCTTTTCTGCTGACTATGCCTATCCACTCAGGTTTTTAAGGCGCCTTTTGCTTACGTGAAGTAACTGCAAAGGAGGCGGGATGAATTTTTTCGGCCCCAACAGCACTCTCTACTTAACCTTGGGTTCTCTTTTATCTTAATTAACCATGGGTGAGACATACTGGACTTGGCAACCATGAATTTCACCCCATTCGTGGGACTGGGATGAGTTACTTGAGAAGTAGATCTTAGAAACTAAATTTTAATTATTATTTGGTATGCCAACTAAATAAAAAAATTAAATAAAATCTCCATTTAAGGTTATATATGATGTCCGTAAAGATGTACTTTAGTTTTTAAATTAAATTTTTTTGCCTACATCATTTAGAAAGAAGGGGTAAATTTGGTTATAGATTATCAAAACTTCATTCTATCACTACACTAATTAATGATCTTCGAGCTTTAAATTTGATGGTCATTTATGTGTTTTTCTTGTTTTAAGTCATAAAATACTGCAAAATTTTCAGATCAACGTCTCATCTAATTTTACAGATTTGAAGTACAAGCTTCATTTTTATATAAATTTATATACAAATTATATCGATATATAAATATATGTTAAAATTGATTAAAATAACATAAATTTACCTTCCATATATTTATACAATATTATTGTTGATTTGTTTGACATGCATAAGTGACCAATAAATTTGACGTTCGACTGATCTTAAACCACAATAATTAAACAATGGGGTTGGCTCACTCGGTCTTGGCCGCCACTTTAGGTGGTCTAGGTCGTGGGTTCAAATCCCGCGATTTACCTACAACGTGCGTTGAGGGCTTGGTGTGTGCTGCTCCAAGTGGGGCTGATCGATGGCACTTGCCTTGTGTTAGAGCTTCGCTATTCGAAGCTCCAGGTTGCTGGGTATTCGCTGATTCCCCAACAAAAAAAATGTATCTCGTATTTTTAAACAATTAATTTTTTTAGACTTTAATTATTATTTAATTAGAGATTTGAATACTATGTTAATTCAAATTAATAATTGTATTTATGTCAAATGCGTTTTCCATATTAGAATTGCAGGGGCCTAATTCTGAAACTTGTCAGAATGTAGACGGCCTCGATACATTTGATCGTTGATGCACAGCCGCATCGCAGTCGCCCGAAATCACCATTTTCTGAGACCCCTTTGAATTCATCTAAAGCTTGTGTATTTTGCATGTCACTGCCAGAACCCAACACACCTTACTGATACTTGATAGAAATTGTCATGTAAATGATGGTTGTTTCCTACCGTATTTTAATTCATGTGTTGGAATATGGGTGCATGTTTCAGACATAAACAAAGTAGTCATTTTTATTAAATAAGCTTGTTTGCAATCATTCCCGTTTTGTTACTTCTGATTTGAAGCCCCAAACGGTACAAATTACAATGGAAACAATGAAGAAGGGAAGCTCGGTCAATTTGAATAAGTGTGAAAAGGATCTAACCTTCGACCGAATATCTTGGTGCTTTTTCTTTTTCTTGATGTTGATGTTCATAAATAGTTATCTCATATGGACTTCCCAGTGGAAATGAAATTACATGAATTTTGGAAATTATGGATGAGTGTGAGGAGGGTTTACTCTGCCCGCTGGGAACTGCAGCACTGCCATTGACACACCCAGTCCTGTCAGAGCTGAAAACTCTGCCTTTGCTACCTTTATCACTTTTGCTGTTGTCTACCCTGTTAAATTATTTTTCCCAACCTGTTGGAAACCTTTGAACGTGAAGAAATTTCCATCCTAATTTGTGTTCTCGGAGCCAACCATAAAATCAGAGAGGGTATTAGGATCAACTGCCCTGGTCATTGTCGCAGTAATAGTGCGAGACAATGCATACCATCATGAGCTAGGCTCCATTAATTTTCTCTCTCTCTCTCTAATTGCTATTGTTAGAAGAAGAAATCAGAGTTGTTAATGCAAGTATGTAAAGAGAAAAAATTGGTGTGGAGGAGTGTTCTGGAAAATGTATTTATACTCATGCGCTGCTCTATTTTGGCAGGCATTTCTTTTGGCATTTTACTCGTTGGGTTCATCGCCGCTAGTGCCACCTCTGACCAATCGTACATGCAGGCCATCTGCTCCACGACGAACTTGTTGCCAACGACCAAATATACTCCACATATTGATTTATTTTGAATAAATTACAAGCTAATTAGCGTGTTCCGTTTTTGAACCTGCTGACCCTGCTAATATTTCTCAAAGGCTATTCTGTCATTCAGTAGTTCATAAATGCTCGAACACACGTTCTACATTGTATCCCTATATTTAAAATTGAAAAAATCACCACTGCTCGCTGCTGTCTCGAAGATCAACACCATGACAAATCACAAATAACACCTAAAACAAAATATTTTTATTAATTTTTTCCACCTTCCCTTTCAATTGAGTACCTATGTGTGTCACATGGCATTTTGGTTTTGGACAGAGGAAACATTTATACGGGCAAGGGAACATCAGAAACAAATCTCCTCACCTGCCTCAAAATTCAAGTCACTAGCTAACTGTGGTTATGGAATGTTAAACGCAAAGGCGCAGGCAACAATGTAGCTATTACAGACTTTGTTATTTTTGTGGCTGTTGGTAAATTCTGATTGGAACTGAATCTACTTTCCCGTGATAGTCGACACCATGAATAATATAGCGATGAATAATATGCACACATGGTTTTCCTTACATCTCTCGAGCAACACTAAAGATTCATTTTTGCTCGACATTTTTACATTTTTACTTTTGCAACATCTAGAGTGTTTGTTTAATTGGTTTCGTGTTGGAATTTAATGTCGATTTAATGTACCCTACGTTCTGTTGTCTATTTTTGCACCCCTTGCAAAAATAGAACAACTTGGATTGCCGTGGGCTTGGAGTAAAGGTCGTGAAGAGTTGGAGTATGCCGCGGCCAAGGGTGAAATGCTGCCAAAGTTTGAATAGGCCGCGAATGCAAAGTGGAAGGCTGCGGGTTGAAGAACAAAGACCATGGATGATGATTCAAAGCCGCACCAAACTAGTAGAGGCCACGGGTCAAAATAGAGCAGTTGATGAAACCGTGGAAGCATTTCAACATGCCGTGGTTGAAAAGCAAAAGCTGCGGCTAAGGAGATAAAGCCGCCGAAGTCAAAGAAGCCGCGAGACAAAGAACAAAGCCACGGATAAAAGAAAATCCAATAGGTCGTGGGGTGAAGGAAAGGAAGTCCGCGGATGTTGACATAAAGCCAGAGAACACAAGGAAGAACCGCGGAAGTCAAAAGCTACGCAAAACCTGAAAAGAGAAAGCCGCGTATCAAAGGAAAACGACAGTTTTCCGTGGGAGACTAAAATCGCCATATCTTTTGATCGGATGATCCGATTTTTACAAACCTTATATCGATGGAAAGCTCTCAGTGTCCTCTATGCAATGGAAATTGGATTTCTTAATTTTATCAAGGATAGATACGTGTAAAGGTGGAAGACTTCTCCAACATGCAAAGATATAGTTCCAAGTGACGCAACTACCAACATTTAATGCAGTATGGGCACCCATCTTTTCTCCAACAAGGAAATGGCGTGTGGCAGTGGATAATCAGAGGCACTGGATCTTTTAGGGCATTTATTGCTTGTTGTTGGTGGTTGGAAATTTGAGTTCAAGTTTCCCTCTCTTTCTCCTCTTCTTCTCTCCTTTTTCTATAAATGTAAGAGCTCTGCTCATAAAAAGGGATCCCTCTTTGTTGTAATGGCACCATGCCAAAATGGTGGTCGACTTCCCATGGGTTTCAGACCTTGAGCTTGGTCTCTGCAATGTATTTTCACCTTCTGCCATGAATGTAAACAATCAGTGCATCCCTTAAGCAATAAAATCGGATTTTGTGGCTATCTCTTTGCCCTGGTCTCGTATTTTATTTCTCCTTGCCTCTCTGTTTACATTTCTTAGCATGTTGTGTTTTCCTTACTTGCAGGATCCATTTCATGTGTTGTTTGTGCAAAGAAAGTTGGATCTACATGGTTCTTGTTTGTGGCACGTCTTTTCTACCCTCTCACCCGTGTTTTCTTTCCTTCTTTCTCCTTTGTGAGAGTGATCGACCCTCTTTCTAGCGCTATCGCCTTCCCTTAGCTTAGGATTTCCCTTATGCATCTCCTTCTCACCCGGCCCTTGGAATCATAGTGTTAGTGTTAGAAATAGGTAGAGGAAGCCGACCTTCTCCGGAGGTCTGTCTCAGTTCGCAGGTCCCACAACTGAGAGACAATCCCATGTTGCCTCAGAATTCTTGGTCATTCACGATCATATCTAGGGTGCAATTTTGAGCTCCAACGCTTCGATATATGTGACCTATTTTTTATTAGTAATATATAAAGTTTTTGAATTTTTATGCGGCCTTACATATGTATCAAAATATATTCTCAATATACCATGTTTTATCGGTTTTGAAGTATTTGACGTACGTTTTCCTTCTTAAATCCTTGAGCATCACTAAAGACTCATTTTTGCTCTAGCATTTTTACATTTTTTACGTTTGCAACAACTAGAGCATTTTTTGGATTGGTTGTGTAGGATTTAATGCCGAGTTAATGTCCTCTACATTCTGATATATTGACCTATATTTTAATAGTAATATTTAAATTTTTTGAATTTGCTGTGGTCCTTATGATGTGTTGAAATGTATTCTTAATAAACCATGTTTTATTGGTTTTGATGTATTTTCTATTTTCAACACTTACACTATAAAAACATTAATATGTATGATTTTTTGTTTTGTTTTATTAGTTGAACTCTTATGTTATTGAAACATATAATAATGTAATTTTAGCGATCCCAAAAAGTTACAAATCCCTTAAAAAGGCATGCTTTCTAATCGAGGGTGCAAAGATGGCTCCCATAGCTTCTTGTCTTCTTGCCGAGTATAAGAATCCAACCAAACATTCTTGTTATCAAAATTCTGGGCAAACAATACTTGTGTGAAATACGCCGACATACAATTTGAGGTCTCACATTGTTTTGTCAGCTCCATATATTTTCAAGTTCCTTATCAAAAATAGCCCCTCACAATTTGAGATCCTAATCAAAGTGTATGGTTTGGCTACACTTGATTTTGCATATCAAAAATTCTGAAGAAAAAAATTTGAGCAGGGAATTGGAGTTTGCTGATGATGATTGATGATGATGATGAGTAGTCACATTTTTTTACCGCTCCAACTCAGACATGTGATGAATGCTCCAACGTTTGCATTTTCATTTCAATTTGGTGATGGATATGCTGACATAACATCTCCCCCTCCCAAATTCACGACCCACACCACCACGACCAAACTAATAAATCTCAAACAATCTGTCAGTGGCATTTTAAGTTTGTAGGAAACATGCTTGACTAGGAGGAAGGCAAACAAAGCTGTGAGCTCCATTGAATTATAATCTTCAAACTGATCAACCAAATTATAATCTTTAAAGTTTAAACTGAAGCGTTCCCTATTTATAACATTGGATGAGCTAGAGCATTGAAGGAGGACCCAAGAGCACACATTAATTTCTCTTTGCTAATGCCTCAAACAGTAATTACACCGATAGGCGGAGTCTTGGTGGTTGTCTCTGATACTCATTGAGGAAATGGACAGTTGAGTTGGGGAAATGAACAGTCAAGGTTTTGTGCCGGTGTTCGTTGACATATGGCATCATCATGACCATTGATAAGGGAAACCCTAATTGCTACCTTAATCTCTAATGAGAAACCCTACTCCTAAATGTGCATGAAATTGACGATAGAAGGAACCCTAAACGCAGGGTAGAAAGTATGGATTATAATGTTAAGAGACTCAAAAACTGAGTAATTCTGAATTCATAAAGAAATAATCCTGCATTGGGATTTATCAATTCATGTGATGTAATTTACAAGTTCTTAATTATAGTTTGTTTGCAAACCAAGTGGCATGTCCGACTCGTTGAGAATTTTGTTCCACTATAATACTCTATGTAGATAACCTAGTTTCATATGTCGGATATTGCGAAACTAGGTATGTATAAGCAATTAGAAATCCCTATAATACCGCTATTTAAATACGTGGTAAATATGGATAAAACAGATACATTGGTTGTCTAGTCAAAAGATGGTGTATGCTCAGGATTTCATTAAATGATTGCAATTATGAGAAAAGTCAAGCAATGCTTTGGATTGAACGTCCTTCACTATTTAAACCTAGAACTCCATTGCATAGGAAAGTCATATTTTGAAGGGATATTGGTTGATGAAGGCTTATTGTAGTATTGGAATTACCTTAGAGGAGGACTTGGGTGAAGGATAAAATGGAGGAATTTGTCTTCTTGTCTTCTTACATGATCATAAATCCAGGGGTGGAAACAACTCATCAGGAATTGGAAACAGGTTACCAGGAATTCAAAGAAAGATGAAGCAGCCTGTCAGACACCATAGCATGCTAAAAACAGCCCCCAAACTTTTAAACTTCAAAGCATAATCAATAATTGACTATCAAATATCAAATCTATGGTATGAGATTGCAAAAGTTGGAATGGAGAGGTTCCTAGCTAAAGTATGAGACATCCCCAAACTTAATATCAAACTAAATGAATGCCTTTGAAAGGGTACACTCATAAGATTGGTAAACAAGCTACAACATTATCTTCACGAGGAGGAAAACAACAGGTATCAAAAATTCATTGTGGTTTTGCCATGTTGAGCCAACCTCCTGGATATAAGAAACAAGAGAGGAGGGCAATGTATTTAAAGCTTTAACAGAGGAATGTATACATTGTATGAAAGTATGTTGATGAAGGGCATTACAGAAAAATGCACCACTACAATCTGATTTAAATATGCATTTTCTAGGAGCTCATTGAAATTTCAGTTCATAGACAAATTAGTTGGTATAGGAGGATGCTACTCTCATTATTAATAAACTGCAGTTTGTGATATTGGCATTCTTTGTTTAAGTGAGTGAGATAGGTGTTTGGCAAGAAAACAAAGGAAAACAATGTATATGTTACCTGAAAAATAGATCAGGCAATTGAATTGCAAGGCGACATGAGATCATTTTGATTACATGGTATCTCTTGGGCAGCAATTTGTTTTGGAAATGGAGTTTACTGGTATCTTTCCTTTGTGCTGATAGCTACAAGGCTTACACTCAGGAGGCCTGTCACTTGGGAGTTGGCAAGAGTCAGCAAAAAAGAATGTTTGAAGTATACAGATTTTCAAAGAAAGGGAATGTTTTTCATCCAAAGAGAAAATATTCCATAAAGATCAAGTAGACATAATGCACATCAAATTAAGCAGTAAATACACAAGCACATGAAATATTGAGATTGAGCCATAAACTTACAAACAAGAATGCATAGAATATTTCATGTTAAAATTGTTGATATTTCATTCCATGAATAATTAACTTCACTGACCTCAAAATTTACAAATATATTTCAAATAATTATTAAATAGTCAATCGCATGGTATTCCTTTTATTTTTTTGGTTATTGGGGTAAGTGTCAGTGGGATGGACTTGGCCAGACTTGGGGACCTGAGGAGTAAGAGGAGTCATTTAACTATGATTGTACTCCAGAGTTGCTGGCCTTTGGAGGAGGTAGAATAGTGAGCAGATTATGACTTGAGAGATTAAAAGTCTGACAATTTCTTTGAAATCTCTTTCAGGAATAATACCAAATTCAATATTCAATAAGCTTAAGGATGATCATTCAACCACTATGGGGGAATTAATCTTTTCTAAAAAACAAACTGAATTACTTCATAAACAACTTAACTCTTATATATGCCAGAGTAATCATTTATTGGCAAACGGTTTGTTATAAAATTATTAATATGCATTGTGATTAAATCTCGACTTCATTGGTCCTTTCTTGGAGCTATCCAAAAATAAAATTAGTGGTGTAAAGTGGAAACTATTTCTGTTTTTGATTGTTATGATGCATCTTTTAGTTGCAAGGAATTTGTTTCAGGCAGAACAGGTATTTCACCTTCCCTCATTTTAATATGATATGCTCCTAAAATATCTTTTCTAAACCTTCTTATATTTGGTTGCAGCTCTGGGATATAAACATGGAATCTCGCCCAGTTGCAACATTCAAAGTCCACGAACATTTACGGCCCAAGGTCAGTGCTTTTGTCATTACGGTTTATAGTTTGTATCTGTCCACTTGACTGAAATTTATGGGCTTCAATATTTCCCCCAAGGTAGAGGGACATCGTTGATTGGTTGTTCTTCAGAGTTTGTGCCCATTTTCATGTTAGATGTTTACTTGGGTTCCTGGACAAACTAAATCTAAAGAAACTGATAGTTTAAAAATATGATGGTAAAAACCATAAATTCTCTCCATCTTAGTTTGGAGGCTATTTATATGAAGCAAAGTTGTGAAGGGATCTCCTAGGGAGGATGACATTTGCAAGTGCATATTTTCCATGACACATGTTTGAGTCATGCACCCTATGGCCCTTCCGCTAAAGCAGAAGACTGCATGATCCGCAACAAATTTACATCAGTTCTGCAAGGATAACCTAAAATCAGAACATAATATCACTGTACTGGCTTCCCCAGCTATTGGGCAGAGGGAGAGGAAATGGTTGTATAAATGATGTAAATAGTTACACAGAGTGGAGTAGAAAACATAAGCCACTGATCAATGAAGACGTGGTAAAAGAATATGTTTATATTCCAAAACTGAAAAGGGGATTGGTGTTGCTTTCTGCGATTCAGCTTTTTTCTCCAGCTGCACAGGTAACCCACCCTTCCTCTATAGTTAAAAATATTTTCTATTTAAAGATCATGCAGGTATGTGTAGTATACATACTTCAGCAAGAATAGCATCTTTTCTCTCCCAATACATTTTCTGGTGCTACAGAAGCGTCATTACATATGAAATAAATTTATAAGTTTTTAAATACAGACATGTGAGTATATGGAGCCTTATAACATGTCTAGTAGATGTATTTCAGCAATAATATCATCATATCTGACTCTCCTAAAACATAGTAAGGTACTACAGCAGGCTGAATTACATATTAAATAAATTTATAAATTCTTTAATACAGACATGAGTATATGCAGCTTCATGACACAAATTTAAGCATACTAGATCTATTATTATCAGAAGAAGAGCTATGATATTAAATTTTACCATTTCCTCCAGCTTGTATCTTTGGTTCCACTTTTGAAGCATTTTCTTCTATTTCTATGATCCCAGATGCCCGTCCTCTGTGCAAAACATTCCTCTCCTTGGGGAAATACAAGACAAACATTAACTGAAAAATGTTGCCACCAAGCAAATATGGGAGTACTTTTTCCTGTTCACATAATATGCCTATCCTATCTGTTAACATTTTTCACCATTTTATAGAGATCCACACACATACATATATACACACATACACAAATATTTGATGAATATAAAAACAGAAATTCACTCTTTTGTAGTCAATCCTCCTTGCCATTGTTTTAGATGACTGTAGATACATTTATGTTTTTTCATTTTGGCTCAGATTTTCTCTCAAAGATCTTTAGCAGTTTCTTTTCACCCATAGTTTAAATTTCTGTGCTAGTCATGATCGTCTGCATTTGTAAGGCTTTATTTTTTCTTCAACCTTGCCTTACATTTTATATGCAAGTAATTGGTTTTTTTCAATATACATCACATTTATTTTTGATCCATTTTTCATGCAACTGTCAAATCCACATCCCACAGTAGGTTATTCTCATGCCTTTGTTTGCAGTAACAATTGAAATTCTGGGTCTGCTCGGGTTGCTGTACACACATACTTTATAACACACATGTTGCGGTTAACATCGGTGCTTATCTGATATCTCAATGGAATTTTACTTGAGGCTTCCATACCAAGATGAATTAAGTAATATATGTCTAGGTTCAATACTAAATGTTGGGAGGAAAATATATTTCTGACTATTCTGTTTCATTTTTTTAATGTTATTGCAAGGTAGATTTTGTTGTTTCCTCTCTACTCATGGAGAGTATAGAGATTGCTCAACATCTCACCCAATTGATGTATTCGTGTTTTATTTTGTATGCAGTTATGTGATTTATATGAAAATGATTCGATATTTGACAAATTTGAGTGCTGTCTAAGTGGGGATGGACTTCGTGTGGCAACTGGTTCATACAGGTATATGTTTTCGTCATTTTTCTTGTAGAAATCTTTTGGCTTTTGTATTTTAATGATATTTGACTTCTGTAGGCTCTAGTATTATGATTTTACTCCTGAATATCTAATCTGATGACATGGGTTGATTTGCACAGGATTAAGTTTTTTTTTAGCATTTAGATAACTGCAACTTATTGAATCTTATACTCTGGTGACCAGGACAGAGTATTCTCGTGTGATACAATTAGTACAACCTCATGGTGCAGCTCTACACTACATAGAAAAAAATCTGGATAGAATAATAACTTGTAGTGGAAATAATGAATTTAGTGTATCATTTGAGAATTATGATACAATTAGTGCAACCTCATGATGCAGCTCTACACTATTTAGAAAACAATCTGGATAGAATAATAACTTATAGTGGAAATAATGAATTGTAGTGTATCATTTGAGAATATTAGCTTAATGGTTTGATAAATAGTTTCCTGATTCTTGGTACAGCGACCTGTTTCGAGTTTTTGGCTGTGTTCCTGGCAGTGATGAGGCAACCATGTTGGAAGCTAGCAAAAGTCCTAACAGGTACACCCAGTCCTTTGGGCATCATAGTTTATCTTAAATGTGGTTGTCTCGTTCCCTTAGTCTATGCGATACAAATATTGGTTTAATGTTTGCTGAAATTGAAAGGATGCAGATATCTGGTTTTTAGCTAACCGTGTCGCCACTGCACTCTGTTTTGTGTGCATTTTTGGTTATGTATCAGAAGACGGAATATGCAGGCCTCTTCAAAGCCTTCAAGATCTCTTACCAGTCTCACTCGTGTCCGTACAAGACGAGGTTGTTCAGTAAAAATCTTTCCACCATTGTTAAATCTTGGGCCATAAATTGCTTTGTAAACGTGCATCATAATTGTTGATAATTTAATGAAGTTATTGATAATATAAGTGTCCTGGCATCTTTGCAATCTGCATTCATATGTTCCTTGTTCTCTACATCTTTTTCGTCTTAGATGATGGTTGCATTAGTACTGAATATTGCTGCTGTTGTTGCGGTCATTTTCTATTATCTAATTGTTCTCCCTGATTACGTTACTCTATCAGGGAATGAGAGCCCAGGTAGTGAGATGAATGGAGGTGCGTATGACTTTAGTACCAAGCTGCTTCATTTGCCGTGGCATCCAACTGCAAATGTTATTGCCTGTGCTGCTTCAAATAGCTTGTACATGTACTATGCCTAAGGTTAAACAATCATTTGAAAGTTTTTAAAGAAAAAGGTAATTTTTTCCTTCTCCACTATTTGTGGAGCAGCTCCAGCAGAACTCCAGGGTCAATGCAACATGTTATGTGCAAGAACTTGTTACTTGAGCCACTGGACATAGCAGATAGATCATAGCTTGTTCATTTACTGGTTCCCAAGCTACAATGGTTGTCAGAGCCCTTTTGTCAGGAAGATCTTCTCTTCTCTTTCACAGCAAGAGGCATATATATCTGATAATCAGGTTGAATGTAGCTTCTTTCAGAATGGGTGCAACTTTATTTTTCTATAGTATTTCGTACATGAGCTAAGAATGTATCTTGACAAGTATCACAATGTATGTCACTGGTAGCTTGAGCAGATGATGTCCAAATTACCTTGCTGTACTGTCATTTGAGAGGAATAACCAGCTGGTCTACTGTACTGTCATATGAGAGGAATAACCAGCTGGTCTGACAACATTTGCAACCTCTGAGCCATAGCAGGCATACTAGTCGCCATGCTCATTGGTTTTGACGATAGGTTTTAAGTTTTCACTTGGGGTTTTTGAAGGATTGACAGGTCTCAATGGCACATTTCAAGCAGCTTTTCCAATTGTTGCAACTTTTCACTAAGATCCTTGCAGAATTATGTCATCCAATTTTTTTCATTGATTTTTAACAAAGCAATCAATTCATGTAACTAAAACACTGAACTTACTCCTCTATGAGAGGATTGCATTCCTAATTTTATGTTTTTTGCCATTTAATTAATTTAATGTTATTGATGTTCATATGTATCGCAGGCGAATTATCTATGAAATGTTTTTGTAGAAGGTTTGTGTTAGTCTGATACAGCTGCTCTAATCACAGCAATAGTTATAGCATCATTGAAAATGTCGCAACAAGCATCAATCAAATCAATAGTTGTATCTATAGCCAAAACTGATTCTCTTGAAAGTTTTGTTAATGTGTATTCTCGGATTGAGCAGGTTGCCTAACCTTTTCTTTCCAAGGTAAAATCATAAATCTGTCCTATTTTTAGTCGTCTGGGGTCTATGGACTGTCAAGCGTTCATAAAGGGAAAAGTTCAGTTGTACTATCCAAAATCAATGAAACTAACATATTCAGCTTAGATATTTGAATACTGTGTGCTTGCGTATTTTCTCAAAAACAATCCAAGTATTGTAGCTATGGACTTATTTTTTAAAATTTAGTTTGTCTTAGAAGTGGGGCATACTATGTTTTTATCTCGTGGCTTTAAAATATTTTAATTCAATGAGTTGTCATATATGGAGTTCCCCAAAATCCGCAACTTTTAATTTAAGATGGATCCAATGTGTATGTTTAATCTCTATCCTTTTGGGAGAAATAAGTATTTTACAATTGGACAATTATGTATTGGTATAATGCAATTTTCTGTTTCTCTTTTTCCACCCCACATACATACATACACACCCACACCCACACCCCGACACACACACCACACCCACACCCACACACACACACACATGCATGTATATGTAGATGTGTATGTGTATCTATGCAAAAAGAGAAACAAAGAATTGCATTAGAATAATACTTGTCCATTTTGAAAATATTTATATGTATGTGTATATATACATGTGTATATGCATGCATGTGTGTGTACCTTAACTTCACAAAAATTAGGTGAAAAAACTAACTCCAACTAATACTATACAAATCAAGTTGGGGTCCCATATAGGATTGAAAGATTTTGACACCTTAAGCGTAAATACATGAGAGCCTAATCACCTAATCACAATCAAGACCAAATTAGCATCCAATTACTTGAGACGAAGAAAGAGTGGACACCATGCAAATGCTGATAAAAAAATAACTTCGACAAACAACCACCAGTGCAAATGACTTTCCATTCCAACTATCAAGACCGATGGACTGAATATTGATGTAGGAGAAGTTACCTTCCTTAATATATCTCCCATCATTAATGGGATGAGCATGGTAAAAGTAGCCTCAAGGCTGTCATAATCACGAGACTCTCAAACAATGCACAAAATTATTAACCACATATTTTTGATCAAGTCTAATGGGTGCCAAATTTATTGGGGCCTTGTGTGACTTGAGGCTGTGACTCAAAGGAGGCAGTTGTGCTTTTAACTTTAGCCCAATCATTGATTAACTATTCCCTCTCATAGAGTGGGTAAAAATCTAATTAGGCATGCACACAAGGGGCTGCAAGAAAGTTAGATATGCACACTTGGGTATGGTAGGAGAATCACACATGCCACTTTTCACTGCCTCTCAAGTGGAGAATGGTATCTGTCCACTTAGGGAACACTTGCATAACCTTTGGAGAGCAATGCAATCAATCTTGAAGCATATCTCAAGGCAAGAACACAAAAAAACAGTTGACCCCGACTAAATTCCATGCAACCGCTACTCTTGCTCCTCGGATGGTTCATCATAATACTAATTTCTCCAATCTGGACATAAAGAGAGACATGAGACAAATAATCAAACTATCAAATTTAAGATCTCTCAACCAATCTTGTATTCTCTTCCAACCCCTAGCAACCACAGGGAGTACAAAAAAAAAAAAGATAAGTACAAACAAAAAGGGCAACTACTACTATCTCAACCAAGTATATGCACCTTCCGTACATCTCTGCTTATTATAATTCCCACTGCAATCACACACAACTTTCATCCTAGTTTCCAATCTAGGGAAATGAGAAAACAAAATAAAAGAAAATCGATTTCACTCATAAATTAATAAGTGCATGCTCCCACTTTTGCATTTTTAACAAGTTTAATCACGAGGAGCAAGAGTAAAGAGTCATCACACCCCTCAACCTTTGGCCTGAAAAGATACGACACTTAACTGCCATGGCACTAAACTTCTTAATTTTTATTCTTAGCAAGACGTAGAGAATGAGGGGAAGTAATAAAACATATTTTATCTTCCCCCATTTTTCATAATTCAATATTCTCATCATTCCAAATTCACTTTTT
The DNA here is from genome assembly GCA_018340775.1 of Taxus wallichiana var. yunnanensis. Lineage (NCBI taxonomy): Eukaryota > Viridiplantae > Streptophyta > Pinopsida > Cupressales > Taxaceae > Taxus > Taxus wallichiana. The sequence goes on from CM031238.1 coordinate 347,710,979, forward strand.
GATTTGTTTTCCTTCCAAAATCCCTTTCCATTCAAAGATGAAGATAAAAGGTGTAAAGAAATTTGCATCACAATTTAAATATATGAATTACACAATTTAAATATTGCACATATATTAGATAAGGATTAATTCTTTATTTAATTAATATGTTGCAATGGATAAATGTGACCATTTATTTAATTAATTTAAAGAGAATTAAGAGAATGCAACGAGGGATGAGAACTAATAAGAGCTCTTCACTTTTATTATTTAATTAAAATAAAAGTATTTTTTAAGATTTTAAAATATTTGGATATGCACCAATTTCAAATTATGTGTTGGGATGAGGTGTTGTGGTGAATTTCCCTTTAGCTTTCTTCTCATGTTATCTGGCTTCATTTTTGTATTCGAGTTAGATCTTACCTTTGCTCAGTATTTCATGGTATCAAACACTAAGTTTTGCATGTTTAATTTTCTTGTGCTACGATCATGTATAAGACATGATTTCAATATATTGGTGTATCATCCCTTTTGTGTTTCTTTTCTCTTTCATTTTCCCATAAAGTTAGACTAGCCATATTATAGAAGGAACCAACATACTCCAAAGTTTGTACTTGAGATAAGTGTCCCCACTTTAGTACATTCATTGTTATGCCTTAACTGTGGGTAGCTTTAGATCAAACATTTCATACATTAATAGTTTTTGTCATGCTCAAGTGGGCCTTGAATTAAAAGCCCAAGATTTTTCTTGTCTTTTTATCCACCATTTAAGATTTTGATGAGAATATAAGATCTACTTGCTTTTGAAGCATTCTATCAACATCTAGTTCTTTATATTATGACTTTGGAGGAGCATCACAAGATATCAACTCATTTGGAGCACCTATCATCCACACGGCAATTGTATTGGCTTCATATCCACATTCAATGGTAGAGAAAACCTTTGCCCACTTCTAAAAAAAAAGAGGTATTCTTGCTTCAAAGTTTTGTTTTCAGTTTCTCATAGTTTTGTGATGAAATCAAAACTATGGCACTTCCAAGAGTTCATCCTTTTGTTGCATGGGATTCTGGTGGTCCTCTTCATTTACAACATTGACATGAGATTTCGAGCATTGAAATCACTTTCAACATTCATAGGAGATGGTTCTACAAGCCTTATAGTCCACATTCGGGTGTGAAACATTTGTGTAGTGTATCACATCACAACAATATGTGGTCATTAGATTGTTGACATCATCACTCAATGGAAATGCACTTGACTGGTATAAAGGGTTGGATACACACTTAGTTTCATCATGGGATGAGTTGGGTAAGAAATTGAACAATTTTGTTTAAGGAGAATGCAAATGTATTCTCTCCTAGAACACCTGTACACTATCATAAGAACTACCACCAAGTATGTTTCATATTTCAATCTCAAGTTCAAGGAGACTTGGGACATAATACTTGGTCATTTCAAACCTTCTCCAGGGATGGCTTGTATTATTTGAAGTCTTTTGATTGTAGCATTTTTGGTACAATTCAATCTCTTGGAGGTGGTAGTCTTCCTCAAGGATATGATATATACATGTGTAAGTATATACATTACACACATGCACGCACACACACACACACACACACACACACGCGTGCACACACACACACACACACACACACACACACACACACACACACACACATGCACACGCACGCGACGCGCACGCGCACACACACACACACACACACACACACACACACACACACACACACACACACACACACACACACACACACACACCACACACCCAACCACCCACACACACTATTTAGGTAGATAAGAGTCTCATACAATTTGGTGTGATTGAGCCCATGTCGTTACCCCTTTATTTTCTAAGTAGTGTGATTATCCCTCAAACCTTCACGAGCTGATCTAAAGTCCATGCCAACCACTCGAAATTCAACTCACAACCCTTAGTGTTAATTCCAATACTACAAGCGAGATGAAAGGCTTAGTCGTTGATTTTTGTGACGAGTTTTCAGCCTTTAAAAGACAACTAGCCCTTCAAAACCATGCCCAACAACTTGCTGCCCAAAGTTTTCACTAGTAGATTATTGTTCAAAGCATCACAAAATCCTTACGAAGACCAATTTCCTCATGTCATACACAAGCAAAAGAGGTTGCATATGTCAATTCAGACTCCTCTCAAGCTTCAATAGGTGAAAAAATGATAGAGAATCCAACCTTTTATATAGGATATGATCAGTAAAAAAATGGTGTTTTCTCTCTTTTTGAAGAGCACAATAACATTGTGGAAGATAGGCATAACATGGAAAAGTTCATTGAAGAGGAAGAGATAATGTATGAAATTTTGGTTGCATTAGGCCATGAAGATGATTTCTTGTCTCCTTTTAAGGAACTTAGGTGGAAAAACATAGTTAACAATCAAATAGAGGCAAATTTGTAACGGATTGGATTGATTCAAATGAAGAAGAGGATTGTATGCTTGTTGATGTTAAAGAGCCTAAGTTGTAGAACTTGGATGATAAAGAGAAGAAACTAAATATAGAAAAACTAATTAAAGATAAAGACTACAATAACTTTTTGTTGGTAATTGGTAATGCTTATGATGAAAAACCTTGTCTCCACTTAAGGAGCTTGCATGGAAAATGATTATTGCAAAACCTTTGGAACCCAAAAAGGAAGCTTGATTAGTGAAGGTTTTGATGAAAGGAAAGATGTAGAAAGAAAGCATGTTGTTGGGGATTTATCCTCAACTCATTTTTCTTCTTTTCTTGATGACTCTAACCCCTCTAACAATGCTTTGAATGATTTTCATGTTTTTGAACAAGACTTTTCACTCTTTGTTGATGAAGATCAACAAGTGTATGAAAGCTCTATGATTTCATGCACAAATAAAGAAAGCAAGATTGTTGATGAAGATGATTATTCAAAGCACATGGTGTAGTTTATTGAACAAGAAGACATCACACACAATTTCCTAGTTGCACTTAAAGATGGAGATAAGCCTACACCTCTTTCAGAAAGATTAACATGGATTGAAGACTTCTAAGAGTTGTTGGAGTATCATAAAACATCTTTTCATGGTGAGAAAATATCAATTTCAAGAAATTAAGGTGATCAACAAGTTGAAACAAAGGCTAAAATCTATTTAGAGGCACATGTTTTTGGTAAGAATTTTGTGAGTTTTGGTTTTTAAAAGGAGCTTCCTATTTGGTATTTGGCTTCCTTCAAGCCAACAATGCATGATAAGCCCAATTTTAATCATGTTGAGTCATTTAGTCCATAAATGCATGCATACAATCATGATAAACAACAAGAATACACTTTTAATGAGAGAGCCATCAATAGAGGTTAATATCAACTTTGGTAAAGACCAAAGCTCAATAGAAATCAATACGATTGCCACTTTCAACAAGTTCATAAGACTAATTTTGATCAAAAATGGGAAAAAATATACTAAAGAAATCTAGTTTTACGAGAATGTACTGAAAGCCAAGATGTTTGAGTTCTTATTAATTTTCATAATGTATTTTATATCTCACGAGTTTCAAACCGAATGAATGGTAGAACTTGATGAGGTATGGTAGTTATTTTCTCATAATAGCTAATGGGTTTGTTTCAAAAGGTCTTAGTCATATGTAGTAGCATAGGGTTTTCGTTTCAATTGTTATATTAGTTTGTTTTCAACAAATAAGATGTTTTAGCATATATGATAGAGGTTTCAATCATCTTGTGCATGCATATGTGTTTTATCCAATTTGCGTTGGTTCAAACAATAATGTTTAGTGGAGGATTTTTGAGAAATTTTGATAGAGATTTTTAGTTTTAAAAGGACTTAATGTAGATAAAATGAGTTGAGATGTTTAATTCTTATTGAATTTGAGAACAATCACTATTTTGAGCTTGATTAGAGTCTTGAACACTTTTCAATGGGTTGGATGCATGGTTTCGATTAGATTCAAATTTGCAGAGGTTCAAAGGTTGTGTGAAGGTTTTCATGTTAATTGACTCTATGTCTAATTGACATAGGCTAGATTTAAAGGCTTCACACATGCATGTATGTTGCCCTTAGAGTCATTTATGCACTTTGGTAATACTATAATATTCCCAAATTCACTTGATTTTTTAACCTTTTGATTCTCAAATTAAAAGCCATAATTTAAATATGTGTGTTATACAATTTAAATGTTGCACACATATATTAGATAAGGATTAATTCTCTATTTAATAAATATGTTGTAATGAATAAATGTGACCGAAAAACCTTCCATGCAACCCAATGTTCCCCCTCCCATGCAACCCAACAAACCTAAAAGACTCGTGCAACCTCCTTCCCCCCCCCCCCTGACCAAAAGGATTCTCGGAGTGCTACTATAGGAAAAGACTTGGATGTAGTAGAAATCTTGCGACCATTAGTCGACTAGCCTTCCCTCACCGTGAGAGACATGCAAACCCAAAATTTATAGGCCAGGGGAGGAAGTGCCTCTTATTTTTAACATCTGGTGCTAAGGTGAAATAAACCCCTGCTATGGATATTGAGAAAAAGCTTGAAGAGATTAGTCAGAAACAAAAGGATATGGAAGCTACACTAGAGAATATTGTCACTAAACAAGTCAATCACCTCATCATGCAGAAGGCTTTTCTCGAGTTCTTGCATATTCAGGTAAAGCAAATTTGTGATGTTAGTGGAATCCCAGAGGATATCTGGAAAGGAGGAAAAACAACAAAGAAGATGTTTTCCTCTAGCAGCAAGGACCCAACGATGCAGACTGCTCTGAATATTTTCAAGTTCGGAGGATGTGAAAAATGTGTTTCAAAATCTCTTCGATAGAGGGCCGGGCTCCTCTCGTTTTTTGTGTCTTTTTGTTGTTTCCTGTTGGTTGTGTAGCTACTGCAAGGCTGTAGTTTAACTGTTCTTTGCTCCTTGCTAATAGTTTGTTCTTTTCCTATGTTTGTTTTTGTTATATCTGGTAGTTAGGCCTTTTTGTTGGGGTGTGGCCCCACCTATCAAAAAACCACGTTGTTACTCATGTTTATCTGGCCTTTGGGATTTTTGTAATCCGGTATGGTCCTTTCCAAAACCATTTACCACTAATACAAAAAAATTGTGACCATTTATTTAAAAAGAAATAGGAAAATATAACGAGTGAATGAGAATTAATAAGAGCCTTTTGATTTTATTAAGTAATTAAATTAAAAGTTTTTCCAAGCTTTTAATATATTTGGATATGCACCAATTTTAAATTTAAAAGCCTATTTAAAATTTGTAATATGAAAATAGTCACATAAACTTCAAAAACTATTTTCGGAATATTTGGGTATGGATAAAAGAATTAAAAGAACAATTAAAAGATTTCCTTGAATTAATTTTTGGTGGATTTAAAAGTTATTTTAGCTTTTACATTAAAATATTCCAAGGAACTTGAATGAAGAATTGAAAGAATATTTATTCGTAATGAGGCTAGATATTATTATTGGAAGAAAATTATAGAATTTTAAAGATGGTGTATGTTGCACTTTCCTAATTATTTTTCTTATTATCTTTTAAATGTGATATATAGAGTCTCCTATATTTTGATCATCGGTCCTTGAATTTGTTTTAATTCCTATATTTATTTCATAGATACCCTAGATTTTAAATTCATGTAAAAATTTCTAGTACCTTTGAATTAATAAATATGAGAATATAAGGCATATTTATAAGGTGTCTCATTACAAGTTGGTTGTAACTGGTTGTAACTACATCAACCATTTTGTAACTATTTCATTTATAATAAATAGACGGACACACAGTCTCAAATGTGTGCAATCCGCCTTCTCTTCATTTCTTCATTGTACACCTCTTCTAACAAAGTGGTATCGAAAGCAAGGGCAAGCGAGGAAAGAGAGTGGGTAGAAAATCCGCCACATTAGGGCACAAAATTTGAAGCATAAAGAGAAAAACAAACACATTTTCATTTTTCTAGGGCATCTTGGAGGCACAAATGTATTTTGAAGGACAATCGCTAATATAAGGAGAAAGGCGAATATTTTTTCATTTTTGTTTTTCAACAGAGATCTAGGGCACGCTTATTTTCGTGAGAGCATAAAACTGTGACGTGAGAGCAGAAAATTGCGACGTAAGAGCAAAAAAATGTGACGTGAATCTAGGGCTAAATGCCACGCAAATATACCTAGTCGCGGAAGAGCTTTTTCAGCCACAAATAGTCATATTTTAATAGCCACGAAAAATCGTGATTTTAGACATTTTTACAATCATGATTTGCGCTAATATGGTGCATTATTATAGTCACGAATTGCAAGGGCACAAACATTTTTCACAGACATAAGGCAAGAAAGACCAAAAGCAAAAAGACAATACCTGCGCTAGGGCATGAAACTATGCAACTGGTATTTTATTCTATTTTATTTATTCATTTCCGAAAATACACAGTTTTATATATATATATATATATATATATATATATATATATATATATATATATATATATTTATATATTTAAAAATGGAAATGCCCATAGAAAAATATTCGGTCTAAATTTTCATACAGAGTGAAAATAAAAATGCAACTTATGAATAAAAATTTGTGGGGCATTGTAAATGGGAAAGAGACAACACCTACCGATGCATCAAAATTGTTAGAATGAAAAGCGGAGGTGATAAAGCAAAAGCTATTATTGGCCTTGCTCTCTCGAATCTAAACTTCATCATGTAGACCTAGACAAATCATCAAAGGAAATTTGGGATACTCTAAATAAATTATTTGGAGCGAAAGCAGTCAATGCCAAATTTTCCCTAAAACTTCGATTATATAGGTTGAAAATGGATGACGAGAGTCTCATGTCAAGCCACATCAATAATCTAAGGTCCTTGATCGGAAAACTAGCAAAAGTGAAAGCCGAATTGAGGATGAGGATGCCAAAGCTATCCTATTAAATAGTTTGTCTTCAAAATACAACAATGTAGTTTTTACCCTCAGTCAAATTCAATCTCAATCTCTAGATGATATGATAACAACTCTTCTAGCTGAGGAAAAATGAACTACAGAGGATGCAAAAGGTCATTCCCAACAGGAAAGTGCATTCTATTCTAGAACCATAAAATATCATAGAAGATTAGATAAAGATAAGTCGAAGATTGAATGTCATTATTGTAAGAAAAGAGGTCACACAACATGGGATTGTCGTGTTCGAGCCAATGATGTGCTCAAGGGTAAAGTCATATCAAATATAGCCAATATAGCCATGGTTGAAGACCCACCGGATGCAGAAGGTAGTGAGGACAGTGACGAATATGCACTATAAAGATGCTCTAAACTTTGAAGGCAAGAAAGGATACAAGGTAGATGAAGCTCGGTATGGATGGTTGCTTAGATAGTTCGGGAGACTGTGGATCTTGGGAATTATACCCTCACAAGGGTCATGAGACAACTTGATGGAGCTTGTGGATGGCTTAGTATGGATGGTTGTCCAATAATTTGGGAGATCTGTGATTCGGGAGTTCGGGGAGGTGGAATCGGGAACTCGGGAATTCAACTCGGGAGCTACACCTTTATGAAGGTCATGAAGCAACTTGATGGAGCCCTACCTCATCATAGCATTGCTTTTAGAGTAAAAGTGTTTGCAGTTAGCGTAGTTCTATTTTTTTAGATTGTTTGTTTTTGCTTTATGTAGAATAAGCCTTAAGAGGGGGTATGTGAATATAAGGCATGTTTATAAGGTGTCTCATTACAAGTTGGTTGTAACCGGTTGTAACTACATCAAATGTTTTGTAACTATTTCATTTATATTAAATAGATAGACACAAAATCTCAAATGTGTGCAATCCGTCTTCTCTTCATTTCTTCATTGTATATGTCTTCTAACAATAAAGAACAACTGTGTATTCATTGTGATTGATAAAAGTGTAATGGTGAATTTCCTATCAACTTTCTTCCCATAGCTCCATTTTTGCATTCCACTTAGAGTATACATTTTCTTTGCTATCTCATCATGTCAATTAAACACTATTTTAGTTTTCTTGTCTTGTAATCAAGTAGAGGAAAGGATTAAAATATATTGGTGTATCACTCCTTTTGTGTTTCTTTTCTCTTTCATTTTCCCCAAATTTTAGACTAGCACTAGGATATAAGAAACTAGCTTACTCTAAATATTATACTTGACATAAGTGTTCCCCACTTTAGTATGTTCAATGTGCTCGAATTGATATAACTTTAGATCATACATTTTAGTGCATTAACAATCGGATCACAACAAAACATAGCACTAATCCTACATAATCTCACAATGCAAAGAAAAGGTAAGACAACCCTCTCCCACACGGTCCACATGGGGCATGAAAACTCAAAAAAATAGTAAACCCAAAACAAAAAACAAAAAGAACGTGGCCGAGAGAAACAAAAATTGTTCTTTCAACATGAACAATCACCCCCTTCTCTCATTTCACATTTTTATCACCCACTCTTTCAAGTTTAGGGGATTTCAAAAATTTCTAGTTCACATTAAAATTTAAGAAGGGTATATCAAGACAAGACATCATAATAGTCTCTCCCACACAATTCACTAACATTGAGATGGGTTTAAAGTCTACTACGTATCATGATAAAAACATGACAAATAATTATAAAGGTTTTGTTTTTAATATATTAGATCTAGTAGGACTTGTGATTTTTAACACTCTTCGAGGGTTGGAAAATTACCTTGGGCCGTGGGTCCTTCATTTATCGAAAAGACATCTCTTACTTAGAAAACAACATTTCCATCTCAATCTAAATTTTTAAAACTATAGTACTCGAAATTTGGTCTTGTAACACCTAGTAATAATTTTTAATACTTATCTTATTATTATCCCATTTAAAATTATTTTCTCCTAAACTTAAAGGCTTCCAAATAAATCCTATACTCTAAGTCTACTATGTCATGAATTGTCCTTCAAATTAGCATCTCGGGACTTAATGCACCTCATACAAAACACATCTTCAAATTCTCTACAATCCATATCATGTCTCATATTAGATTTCACCTTGATTATGGACGAGTTCATGGGCCCACGATAGGTTTAGATGATAAATTATGTCCCAAGGTCAACGAATCCATCTTTACACTCGGGCTAGTCATATTTTCAAATGCATAAGTTACCTTAGTCAGCTTGAAGTCAATTGAGTGAGAAATAATTCATACAAGTCATCTTTATAAACATGCACACCTTAACCTGGTAGGGGCATATAAGGATCCCATATCCAAGCACACATTAAGAAGGTATTTGAGCCAACATTAAAGCATATCTCTCTAGGAGCACATTATAACAAGCTAGGAAAATTTGAATACATCCATCCTTTTATGCCCAAGATCACATCATGCACTAAAAATCAAGCCGAGTGTCACTACCAAGTTTTAATGTCCAAATTAAGGCTTCATATTTATTTACACCTTTCTAACCTCCACCATACCACTTTATCCTAATACTTGAAGACTTACATGTGGCTTGATCCCACTTCAACGTATTTGTACATAGTGAAACACTCCTTATGCCAATGGGGAACATTGAGACGAGTTCAACACATATGATGAATAACACCGTTTTAGGATGATAGTTCTAAAGATTATAAAACCTTAATAATATAAGCCTTAATAGAGCGTAATGAATGTGAAGATGTGGGTGTAGAAGGTGGTGAGATGTGAGGAGGATCTGTTTCGAGGACATGGTGAACATGTGAGTATGATGGTATAAGAGGTGGAGGAGGAACCGAAACATGTGGTAAAGAAGGAGGATGACCGAGATGGATATCCTTGAGGCACTACGCTATGTGCATGCACTCATCAAATGCACATAGTGGATGGATTTTTAATTGATGTGAGATGTGGGGTATACAAGTTTTGGAAAAGAGGTCAATTAACTCATATTGTGGGAGGGGAAACGAGAGGCGGTGAATGAGTGCACACTAACACACAATGAAGCCACCAATAGAATTGTTATGGATTTGGTGAAGCATGTTAAAGTAAACTAGTGTAACTTTGGGATCGATATGGATGGAGAAGTGAGTTAAGAAGTTGTTTGCAAGTTGTGTGAAGGTGTAAATGTTATGTTGTGGAAGGCGGGAATACCAACCAAGTGCTTGACTAGAAAGTGAAAAGGGGAAGGTGTGAAGGAGTGCATTGTCATGTTGGATAAGGTGGCATGTTTACGGGAAGAGATGCAAGTGATGTTGAGGGTCCTTGGTGCCATCAAATTTATCAAATGTGAGCAATTTGAAATGCGGTGGATAGGGAAAACATGGTACCATGGGGTGATAGGATTATTGTAAATGGTGTGATATGTCGGTGTGGGTGGAAGTCCCCCCAATTAGTAGGATTCAAGCTTGGAAATATGGTTGACTTCCACCAAGTATTGGGACTCAACCTTGGTAATATGATTGATGAGGTGTTGGCGAGTAAGTCCGGATGTGAGTGAGCATGGGGGTGGATATATGCCATGTGGAATGACTAGGCAATTAGGTGAGAGATAATACAAGGTGAAGAGTGGTGATAATAAATAAGTTGCGAGAAGCCATAAGTGAACAAAGGATACTGAGAGACCCCCAGGGGTGTGGGATTGGGTACGAGGCGCGCCCCAAATTTATTTTGGACCTCTTTTTTTTGTTAATGTTTTTAGTTATTTTGTGTATTTTATGGGTTATTTATTTTGTGGAAGTCACATGCACGAATGAATATTCGGGGAGCTGGTCACCGTTGCGATCTAGGAGTGTGGTTAGGAGTGAGGAGGGAGGAGTGGTGGTGAGTTGGTCAAAGCAGAGCACCATCACATCTGTGATTGGATGGTGAGGTAGGGTATGAGGTGAAAGCATGGGGAAGAGGATGGTGTGGTGCACATGTGAAGGGTCACAGTGCAATGGGTGAAATGCGGTGGTATTTTGAGAGTGGAGAGGAAGGAGTACAAGGTAAGGATGAGGTGTGGAGGTGGGGTGGGGGTTGAGGTCCCAGGTCGTGGGTGAGATTGGGCTAGGTGTGTGAAGGTAAGGGGTAGGGATAGGGATTAAGGATTTGGAGATGGTAGGGGAAGGGAGGGGAATGTACGAGGTGTAGGGCATGGGGCCCGGTTGCAGAGTCAACCAGGCATGGTGGGTGATTTGAGAGGGGTGTATAATAGGAGAGACGAGAGGGTGTTGAGAGTTGAGGGTGCCTCGGTCGTGGCCATAAATAGGGTGGAAATATGAGTGGGGAAGGGAGGATGTGATGTGGGAGGGAGGATTGCGGACCGGTCACATTAGTGACCCCGAGAAGGAGGAAGGGTAAAGGAGAATCTGGAGAAGGTGAGTTGCGAAACGTGACTTATGGCGGGGGGAAAGGTGGGTGAGGATGTGAGAAGGTCGCTGGTGCAAACCACAAATGGAGTGGAGTGTGGAGGCCATTGGGTGAGGGGAGAAAGGAAGGGAGAGGAAGCAAGGGGGACGGAAGTAGGTCATGGGTGTAACCCATGGTGAGTAGGTCGAAAGCTAGTTGTAGGGAGACCAAAGGAAAGGGTGTTATGATCCTCATGTGTGGAATGCCTCGAGGTTTTGGTATAATAGTTCATTACATTTGGTATCGAGAGAAACCACCCGGAGTTCAAGTCCTAGCGTGGGTGGCTATAATTATCTAATTTTGTGCACATGGAAAAATTGGACAATGGGGTCCTATTTCGATCAAATCATGACATTGGTCCCAGGAAATCACTTTTGGTCATCACGGAGATAACACAATTAAAATAATTAATAAATTGATAAGTGAGCCCACCTATCCCAACTCGGGCTCAACTCAGTGCTAGCTCATGGAGGTACTTAGTTGCAACATGTCGAGCGAGTCGATGAGAGCTCGACGAAAGAAAGGTGAGTCGGGTTTGGATGATGGCTTAGTCAATGTAACCGACGAGTCGAAATTTTAGAGCTTGCTTGATTGAGCTCGTTGATGTTGATGCGAGGATGCTAATGTATCAAATCATGTTAAGAACTTGATCAAATGAGTGGGGAAAAATATCCGAAGCGATCTCATGCATGACTCAATGCATGGTAATAGATCGGTTAGGTGAGTTCTCTATTGTAAAAATTAAAAGGTGAAATCATGCCGCACTTGTATTTTGGACCGATTCAGGAGGGACAAGAAGATTTCAAACTCTGTCGTAATACCACAATTACCATAAAGAGAAACTTGTTTCCAAGCCAAGGGTATCTCATGATTGAGCTCAATAGAGTTACATGAGTTGATTGAAGAGGAAGCTCGGTTTGGGCTCATTGTGAGACGTATTGCAGTGATGTGTGTTTTAGGTCAGACTCGGAATTTCAAGTTTAGGGGAGAGTTTTGTTCTTTTTGCCAACACATTGACAAGGCAAACTAGAGATTCCATGATGGGTTTTAAGACTCACTTTGCCAAGAATGTGGGGACTTTGGGAAATATTAGCCATACAACCGTGTCGATGGATGGCTAGATGGTCTTTGGGTCTCGAGTTTCTTTATCATCAAATGCGGAGGTCCGGGTCGCTCGAGTCGGGAGGTTCGACTCTTTTTTCCTGTAGGAAGTCAGGATGTGGAGTAACCGGTTTGCCGAGTGAAGTGCCAATCCCAAACGATTCGGTAGAGAAATCGGGAAACATGGGAGGTCATCCTAGCACGACGTGTTGAGATATTCGAATGCCAAAACATAAGGTAGTTTGGTTGAAGCTTGGCGGTCGAGCAAGAAGAAGATAGGCTTCATACGGGATTTTCAAGCTCGTGTTGATCGTGTCAAAGCTCTGAGGAAAAACTTTCGGTAATGCATGAAAGGAGCTCAAAAATCACACACCAAATTAAGCTCATCGAGATAAATGGAAGGTTTACTAGTTGTATGGTGATGAGCTTGCAGGATGACATTGTAAGGAGAGGAGGTGAGGTCTCCAAGCCAAAGATAATAGCGAGTGGGGCGTGAAACACATGATTAACGATGGTCTCATGTCTAGTGTTTGAGGCACTTTGAAAGGGATGACTTGGTGAAGCCATGAACTTATTCGTAACCAAACTTAGGGATTCAAGTCGGTGAATGGAGGCATGTTTAACTCGCCTTGGAAAACTTAGTTAACAGAGATAGCCCAGTGCGGGAAAAGCTCATAGACGAGCCACACTGAATGAAGAGCTCATTTTGACGAGTTAGGGGTCACGAGATGAGGAATATGACAAAAAATGAATGAGAATTTTAGGAAAATGCATGAAAATATAGTTTGGTTTCATGTGGCGAGATCGGGCTTGAGTCATATGGATTGAGTGAGGAAGTGAGTTCAAGACCAGATCCAGTATGACATGGAATAATTTGTTAGGATCTAAACCTAGCATGTTACTGTAGAAACAAATTACAAGCTAGAGGAGCTTGAGAGGTTTCTCATGGAAGAAACGTGCATGAGGGCCAAGCCACTCACCTTGAAGGTGTTGATTCCAGATGTATGGATACACAATGAACTCGGCTTGGAGCTCGGCCCACTTGAATTTATAGGCAAATTGGTCATTGTTGTGGTAATGCAGAGGGCTATACTCGACGGTGAAGTCACTCGATGCATCAGGATAAAGGTTGAAGCTCGGTACTCTGGTGAAAATGGGATATCGGGAACCAGGTGAGCTCAAAGTTACAACACCGAGTCAAGCTCAGAGGGATAAAGAGCTCGAGAGGTTTAAGTGTGGAGTTCATAGACATGTTTCGGTACAATTATGCATTAAAAGCTGCCGAGATCGCAAACATGGATGAAGTGAGAGACAAATTCGCATTGAGTCCGGATCTAAGTCTAGGAATGATAGTTTTTAGCTTAACCATATTGAGTTGCATCAAGCTACTTAGTGCAACAATGCAAAGTCATGTTTTAGGTTAAAATGTTGGATTCACTCGACTCGACTAGTTGTTAAGCTCACCATGCTCAAGCTCACATGGTAAAAAGGTTGGGAAACTTTGCGGAAAATTTCCAAAGGAATTCCTATGAACACGAGCTCAAAAATGACTCAACATTGAGTTCAAGGATGGCGTGAACAAGCTCCTCATCGACGAGGTTATACATAGAGAGAACATGGTGATCGATATGTGAGAGATAGCTCAGTTATGAGTCACAGGAGTTTGACTTAGTGCAGGATGAGCTCGGTAAGAGGAAAAGATGCTGATTCGAGTTAATACAAGCTCAAAGCCAACCAATGCATATAGAACCCAACTTGATGTGTAAAGAGGAGCTTGATACGAAGGATAAAGAAGCTCGGTGGATGATGGTAATGAGCTCATGACGAGATCGATTGATATGGAAGGGAATGGCTTACGAGCTCGGTTGATATGATGCATGGGAAGAAACTCGGGATGAGCCGAGTTGTTTGGCGGTGAGCTTGCAAGTGAGTTTGTTGGTCGATGTTGGAAGGAGGAATCAATGATGAGATCAATGGTGAGCTCGTGAAGGGACAACTCAGCTCGAGGAAAGGGAAGAGGAGCTCGCGGTCATTCACCGAGAAAATACGAGGTTGAGGTAGAATAATTTGGCAATGGGCACGAAACGAGCCAAACTCGCAAGGAATGTAATGTGGAGCCCGAAAAATATGGACTTGACAACATAGGATTTGCAACATTGGGACAAATGGTCGAGTTGCTCGCTTGTGGAAGAGCTCATGTTGAGTCGATCGGGAGTAACAGAGTCGGCGGTTAGCTCGATTCAAAGTAAGTTTGTCATGGTGAAGGATAGGAAATCGTCACTCAACATTGATCTTTGGGACATTAGTGAAGCTTGGCACGGAACTCGAGAGTTGGATGAGATCTTGTTTTGGGTTTGATGTGGAAGAAGTAGAAAGATCTCGGCTGCGTGAATCAACTAGCTTGATGAGTCAATGGGTAATGGGGAGTGGAGGCCGAGAAGCTTGGTGTCAACGTACACATATACTTGGGAGTCAAGGTGAGTTCAAAGGAGCTCTTTGGATGATGCGGTGGTCGAAGCTTGATGTGGCCAAGTGTGGAGGATGGAGAGAAACTTGTCGACCAACTTCTGTGGGTTGGCGGGTGAGCCAACCACCGACTTGGTCCATTTTTGCAAATCAAGCCTCTTGAAGGCAAACCAATTCAAAAAGGCCCACCATAATTAACTAGATTAATATTTTTATTTAATTATTTTAATAATGATATTTATTATTATTATTAAAATATTTTACTTAAATATTATTTTAATTAATTAAGTAGATTAGGTCAACTGGGCATTAATGACACATGATGGAGGCTTCTCAAAGTGGTTCAACCAACTGTAATAAATACATCATGTGCCTTTAATTTTAGAAAGGAATTTATGTGCCTTTAATTTCGAAGGAATTTATGACTTTTTCTCTCATCTCTCACAACTTCTATAAATGTAATTTGGGAGCTCGGGTCGAGACGAGGAGTTTGACTATTATACATCTTAGGAAAGTGTGTGTTATTCAAGAATCCTCTTTCTTCTGCAAGTTGTTCTTGTATGTTGAGGGAAATTTCAAGCCTCCTTTCAAGACTGTAATGGAAACCATTGCCTCTTCTGAATGTATGATGCATTGTGCATGTTATTGAAGTAATAAAAGTGCATGTTTTGTGACTAATCTTGGTCCTTTCATCCTTCTATACTTCCTTGTGGCTTTCTCATGCTTGAAGGTAAACCGCATGCGAGTTCAAGTTTCTATTGTAGGTTCTTGGAGCTGTGTGCTTATCAAGTGGTGGATTAGTGCATGCGGTTGAGTTACGTGGTGCTTGTTCACCGTGCGATGGAAAAGTGACAAGCGAGCATGGGAATCTAAAAGTAACTCTTCCTTGCACCCGACCTCTCGAGGTCGTGCAAGACAGCCAATGGGGGATGGACTATGAGTGGGATGCAGACAAGCTAGTTAGGGAATCTTATGTCTTCGACGCGCACTAGTGGAATATGTGAATCTATGGCAAAGAAGGCCCTCCTAACCTGAACTGGCGTGATAGATCGGTCGGCGAGGATGACTGCTCGAAGGCTCTAATCAATATCGAGCTACGCGTAATCCGGTCCATAGGTTGTGGGATACGGGAAAATGACTTGGGATTGTTTCGTGTATATCTCCGAGATAGGGTCATAGGATGGATGATGGATATAGTGGACTCTACGGGTGATTCTCTCGGTCTAGTCCAAATCCTTAGCTTCGTTAGCTACTATATCCAACAAGGATAACTGTGTGATGATGATAGGTGGAAGTGGAGTGGATCTGAATACTAATGTGCGTAAGCGTCGTGCGTCGATGGACTTTGTGGACTCATTGGGTTGTGGGATTTGTGGATCACAACCGTAGATTCGTGGTTGTTGTGGACCTACTATGGTCATGTGCGGAATCAGTCCCTAATCCCTAGTATCTAATAGTCGTATGCCTTTTCGGCCTCTATGTTTAGAACTATAAGTTGTGCAATCTTCTCAGAGTACCTTACAGGTGTTCTGGCAACCTGAATTCTTAAGCTAGTGTCTATATTAGTGAGAATGTCTCCTGTGTCTAGTTGTGGGACCAAAGGGTCACAACCGAATGTTTTCTCTCTTTCAAACCCTTCTACAGTCATGTGGATGTTTATCTAGGGTAATCTATAGTTTGGCTGGTTTGACTAGAATGTGTGTGCTTGGTCGTCTTCTATGTTTAACCCTCTTAACTTGTGAGCTGATCTGTTGTAAGTCTGTTGTTGTTTGGAAGACTTGGATTCTAAGATTCTGATCTATATCAGCTATTGCTGTATAACAAGATTGGGTTGAGGCACGATTGGCTCGAATACGTATTCTCTGGGCTCTCTAGGTCCCAGTGATTGTCATGCAAAAAGGAAATGATATATAAGTCTAACTAATGACAAAATAAATTAACTACGTAAGATATATCTATGTATATTCCTAAATCTGATATTTTTGATAAACTATTGAACATAATTTAAAGAGCAATTATCTAATATATCTAGAAATTAACAACTAAACTAATAACAAAATTAAAACAAACAAAGCAGAGTATAGCTACTTGCCTGTGCAGTTGTAAATCTATTCTAAATAACCAGATAATTGATCTAATCTATTTGAAAGACTCTCGATCCTACCTCAGAAGTGAGGAGTGAATCATAGTTTCTCAGAAACTATCAATCCCCATAGCTTCCCCGGTAATATCGAAAGTGAGATTAACTGAAATGAAATGATTAACTACTCTATTTGATATGTTTTAACTAGAACTTTGAAAGCTTGAACCTGGATTTTGCAGAATAGTGGCGAATCCTGGTTGTGTGTGGCTTTGTCCCCTCAGTGTGATCTCCTCGTTCTTTCATGCTCACATGAATCTAGAAAAGCGTGTGATGTTAGCATCAACAGAAGTTGGTATTGAAATAACGGCAGCTTAGGATGCAGATTGAATACAATGCGAGTAGGAGAGGGATAGCACAAGAGAACAGAGCTTGGCTTATGCAATTCCTAGCGGGATTTATTGTGAGTCATACAACATAAAACATCCAGAACCTGAAACTATCCTACTTGACGAACAAGACCTGCAACTTTAATGGCTTCCTACTAGAAAATCAAACTATCCTATTCCAATGAATTGCATGAAATAGTAACTACACTAGCACAAGAAGATTATGTGGCTTCCTAACAGCTAAACAACACTAACCATGCATACAACAAATGAAACTATGAATCCTAAGAAAATTGAAAGGCTAAGCTATTGAAATGAGAAATTGAGAGGAAAATTTGAGGGGCCATTTGCTTGAGCACAAGCTAGCTATTTATAGAATCCCATTTACCCAAAGGTGAAAACCAATTTGATCTCTTAAACCATAAACAATGCAAAAACACTATTCTAGGGAACCAGAATCATAAATACAAGCAAAGGCGGTGAAAAAAGCTTGGTAAACATTGAAATTTTACATGAGTCGCGTTAAAAAGAACATTTTGGAAAACACGTGAAGGACCGCCACCACTGAGCGGGTGGTGATTATAGGACACCACCCTGCAGGTGGTGGCGGTTATAGACCGCGCCCTAAGCGGGGCGGTGGTTTGTCATCATCAAGACCAAAAAAGCAAAGGAAAGAGGGGAAGAAAAAAAAAACACGAGGGGGCTAAGCGGGGCATGCGGGATGTTAACGCATACTTGGAGAGCTTTTCTGGATCCCGAACACCTTGCGAGGAGACCTGTATCATCATTGGGGCACGTGTAACATTGTTTCGGTGGTGCGTACACCCTACAATTTTGGGTACGTACATATTGCCCCCTCGGAGAAGCATTTTAGCCATGAAGAGGCATAAAATGGTGGGTCTGAGTATGGCGGTCCCGAAATGGGAAGTAAGAAATTATACCTGATACGCCTGTGTGTCGAAATGATGCCCTCAAGATTCCCACTACTTAAAAAATGAAAAGAGGAATCAAGTGCAGATAGACAAAATAGATCGGAAAAAATAAATACTAAAATAATATGAAATGAGGACGTACCATTTGTGCGGGGATAAGAACTTACCTCCGTCGGCGCTCCAAACCTACGAAAAGGGGCATTCAAAACAAGTCAGGATGCTATATATGTAAAAGTGGGCCCATTTTCCTATTCATTTGCGCGTGTTGATTTGATTGATTTTGAGCTCTGGGACCCACGGTGATGGTTTTACGATGTGAGTATAGTCAAAATGTTCGGGACGAGATTGTGATCATGCCTCCACGAGTGGAACACCGACCCATGAGATCACAGGTTAGTTTTTCTCGATTTACCATTTTATCCCCAAAATGTTAAAATGGTGAAATCTTTGTCATGGGGGGATTATTTTTGAAAATGTCAGTTTTAATAGGGTCACTTAGGGGGGGCTAATGGGTAGGCTTTGTTTTGGTCAAAATAGTCTTTATTTTGTGTTTTTAGGCATTTTTAGGGCACGTGACCCATGCGTGGAAATTCGGGACACGACCGCCACCCTGAGCAGGGCGGCGGTTACACATGACCACCGCCCTGATCAGGGCGGCGGTTATAAGACCACCGCCTTTAAGGCGGTGATTATGGAACCACCACCCTGCTCAGGGCGGCGGTCCTTCACAGAATGCATAAACAACACTTATTTGAATTTGTTTTTGCATTTTCTAGCATTCTTATATGTTTTCATGATTTTTCTAATGTCATTTGAATACTAACTTACTCCTTTTTGTGTGTTTTTGGGTGTATGCAGGTGAAGGAGGAGTATATCCGATGGAGCCGAGAGAGAGAGTGTGATTGGCTTCCAACAGTATTGGATGCCCTTTCTCAGGATGAGCAGGACACTCTTCAGAGGGCCGGTATATTGCGCATATATCACGGGTCCCGCATGTTGCACCTTCTAGTCACATACTTTGTGACTTGTTTTCATATTGGGATGCTGATCGGAACACTTTCCGATTTCCAGGAGTCAAGGGTGAGTGGACCATTACTTTGGAGGATGTTTACCACATCTTGGGGGTCCCGATCATCGGGAGATGACTCACACTTGAGACAGCAGGTTCACGGGCTCAGATAGCACAGTGGGCTTCATATATGGGAGACACAATTATCTCCACTAGGTTCGAAGAAGGGGTGAGGGTCTGATCTATTCCTAGCCTACCTATCCCCTTGATTTTCCAGGCCATTATGGGGATCCTTTCCTCGAGATTGATCGGGGACAAGGGAGGAGACACTTTACTTTATTGTTGGTCCCCCATCATTGCACAGATTGAGGGACATGGCGGATTTATGCCTGGGGAGCCACATTCTTGGGACCACTTATCATGATTTGTTGGGTGGTTCATTTATAGGGGGTATCATTGAGCCCATCCGACCACTGTTATGAGCTGGGTCTTATGAGCGTTTCATCCCCTATGGGAGAGAGTGTGTGAGGTGGCGAGATCCGGAGGCCGTGAGGGCAGCCAGATGGACAGATATGTCGGTGCTCAGAGCACCTCACCAGCCAGTCACCTCCTTGACCACTGATGACATGGAGGCCACACCCTATCAGGCCATGGCAGGGTTATGGGGTGAGGAGGCTCTTACTTTGATCTCTTGCTCCACCACAGGGTCAGCTTGTGGATAGGATGGGGAGGTGGAGATACATCCTTTTGGTCGAGTGCCTCAGCAGTTTGGCCTTCCTTACGTGGGTATGCTTCCCCCAGTGGTGCCAGTATACAGATCGATCTGTCAGGGGAGGCTAGAGGAGGTCCTAGAGGCCGGGGTTGGACAGTTGTTACTCCTGGTGTCCCCATTGCAGCTAGGAGGGTAGTACGTGCTCGAGGGAGAGCCGGTGCTCCTCAGGCACCCTTACTTTAGATTGCCGCCGGTCCCGCCCACAGCAGTGATGACCCCATTGATATAGACTCTGAGTCCGAGGAGTTCACGGGGGAGAGACGGAGGAGGAGACCGAGGCTGAGGTCAGTGAGTCGGGTGGAGAGGAGGACAACGATCCTGAGTGGCATGACACTCAGGATATCTTACAGGTGAGAGGGTGGAGCAGAGTGCGGAGAGGGTGACCTAGCTTCAGAGGAGCCACTTTCTCAGGGCTTGGGCGGAGAGGATGAGTCCGTAGTAGGACGTTATGTGGCCCCAGCATAGGAGGAGCACACCAGTCAGTGGCGGCATCTGTGGCAGGTGCTTGACCCTAGAGATCCATCTTGGAGGCCCAAAGATCCGAGTGAGTTATCATCCTTCCTTTTAATGTTTGTTTTTAGCTATGATTGTCTTAGTTTCTATCTCTCCTTTTGTTTACTCTTGTTTTTATCTTTTGAGTATTTCTAATTTGTTTTCTCCTTTGCTTGCAGAGACTGCTGACGAGTGGCGAGACCTGATTCACTGGGTATGCACCGATACCCTGATGATCCCCATGGAGAAGACCCATGTGGAGCTATCCGTGGATGCAGGGGAGCCTCAACAGCAGGTAGGCATACCGACATTTTTTTCCCCTATCTGGCATGTGGCCAGGATGGTGTCTACCCTCCATCTCACCGAGTTGGCGGGGATACGATGACAGGATACAGCGCACCATGAGGAGTCACTCTCATGGCGAGGCCGCAGCTGCTCCTCGGGATCGTGAGCCCTCCATGCACTCAGAGCACCGGCGTAGCCGAGCCCTAGATGTGGGCATGCACCTTCGGAGGGATCTCATAGGGGTTGAGAAGCCACTTGGCTCTCTTAGATTATTTGTATGATGTATTTTGTATTTCTGGGCTCTTTGAGCATTTTGACCATGCTTAGCGCATGATGGCATTGTACAGGAAACTTGATTATATATATATATATATATATATTTTTGGATCAGACTCTTGGTATCTATGTTTTTATGATTCATTTCACATGTAAACTATAATGTTGTTTTTATATGCTTTTCAGAATGTATGCAGTGGAGAACAAATGATACAAGTGCTTTCTTTCTTTTTGTATTTCGTGATGTTGATATATGATAATGTAGACATAATGTGATTTTGAACTTTAGTTTCTATAAGCAATTGTTTGGTACTTCATATTTGTTTTGACAAAATGAGATGATAAACCGGTATGATGAGCAGATGAACTTGCCCCATTCCTAACTCCACGCAACTAGTAAGATGCGAGGGCTCATCACCGAGAGCTAGAAAGGGCACAAGCTATGAAATTTGTTGAATGATAGTGATGAGAGATAGACAAAGATTTGGTGGAACCAAATTAGGATGCTACAAACCTACTCTACTCAAGTGACTCCATAGTTTTAGAATGCTACTTGCTTTGTGGTTTATCTAGACTTAGATCCGTAGATGGCCACATGGTAGACAAAATCTGGTTTTTGGGGTTTTGAGCTCTCTTGGAATTTTGGACATCTGATTCATTTGTTTTTGACTCAAGATTTCAAAGGTTTATTTGAATTGTTTGCTTATGACCTTCAACATTTATTTGTCAAGAGGACCCCCTACACCTTGCCCCATGCTACTAGTAAGAAGCGTGGGCTTATCACCATGGACAAGGTATAGGTGAGTAAGGGCATTCCCATCCTTTCCCAACCCTACGTCACTAGTAAGAGATGCAAGCTCATCACCGAAGGTTGGTAGGGCAAGGAAATGTGTAAAATAAAATTTTCTGTTTGATCTATGTTTGACTTATATATTTGAGAAAAATGTCAGTATGTTCTTATTTCCAAAGAGATATGCATACGGGATAGATGTGACACTATGAAGCTTCTAGAATAGACCATAGGCAAGACACCTATCCTAGGAGAAACCAAAAGTGAGAACAAGCATGCAGACCTTGGTATGGTTACCATTAAGACTTTGTCATATCTAGCTTTGTATGGATGAAATGATTCTGAAATGGTGATGATGTTATGAAAATGAAGAAGTATGATTGGAATGCTAATGCCAATACCATCAGAAGTTTGTAATGAATTGCTTTGAGAATAAGTTCCTTGATCACAAAATTGTATGAAACAAGTGGACAAAATGAACCTAACTACATGAAGATGCAATGTAGATATAATTATACAAATAGTGTTGGTCGCTTATGCATAGAATCGTTTAAGGTGTAGGGAATTGACAGTTTCACCAAATTCCTCACCTTCTAGTGTACATAAGAGATATGCACCATTTCCATAGTCTTTTGTGACTCGGTATGGGCCCAACCATTTGGGCCAGAATTTCCTTCCTTCGCCGGTCTTTTTATCGATCCGGTTGTCTAGTCTTAGAACTAGATCTCCTTCATATATATCTCATTCATAGACCTTTTTATTATACTTTGCCGGCACATCCGGTCAACATAGACTCTATGCCATTGTTCAACATCTAACTTGGCCTCATCTAGGCTTTCTAGTTGAGAGAGACGTGCTTCTCTATAAGCTTCTTCATCCAAAATCCCTTGTAGTGAGATACGGAGAGACTAGGTATTTCAACCTCAAGTGGGAGAACTGCTTCTGCTCACGAATACCAATGAGAAAGGAGTTGCTCCTGTGGGTGTTCTTATTGAGGTTCGGTGGGCCCACAAGGCTAGGTATAACTTTAAATGCCAATCTCGTTTATTTTCTTTTACCATTTTAAGGAGAATAGCTTTTAATGTCTTGTTTGTTGCTTGCTTCCGTTGGCTTGAGGGTAATACAGGGAGGCCATATGATGGCTTATTTTAAATTTATTGCATAATTCACAACCTCGTCATTCTTAAAAGAAGTGCCATTATCTGAGATAATGATTTGTGGGACACCGTACCTGTAAATGATCTGGTTCAAAATGAACTTGGCGATCATGGCACCTGGTACAGTGGTAAGAGGCATAGCCTCTACCCATTTGGTAAAATACTCGGTGGCCATGATTATGAAGTTATGGCCATCTATAGATGAGGGAGAGAATTTCCCTATCAAATCTAGGCCCCATGTAGAAAAGGGCCATGGAGTTGCGATTGGTTGTAGAGCTTGTGCCGGCATGTGAATCTCATGGGAAAATTCTTGGCATTTATGACATTTGCGTACAAACTCTACTGCGTCATGCTCTAGAGTGGGCCAGAAATAGCCCATCCGATGTATTTTGTGAGTGGTGGCGTGACCACCAAGTGGCCTCCACATATTCCACTTGTGAGATTCGTGGAGAATCTTCTTGGATTCTTCTGTGTCAACACACCTTAGAAGCATTCCATCGAAAGCCTTACGATAGAGCACTTGTTCTATAATAACGTATTTAGCCACGATAATGCGTAACCACCTTCTTTGTTGCGGTGTAGCACCTTTTGGATATGCATGGCCCATGATATAATTAATAATATCAGTATACCATGGACATTCAGAGATGGGAGGTCTAGTTTCGACGTAGTATATGCATTCATCGGGAAAGTCCAGATCTACTAGATCACCTCCATCTAATGGGTTATCAGCTAACCAATCCACAATGATTTGTCCCTTAACGGACTTCTGATTTACAAATGTTAATTCAAATTCACCCATTAAGGTTATAAAGCATCCAACCTTTTTAGACAAGGACCCTTGCGTGAGGAAGGTTCGTAAATGGTCTGTTTTTACAATGACCCTTGTTTCTTGATTTAACATGTAATGTCTTAAGCATTTGGTTGCGAAGACTATGGCGAGGCATTCTCACTCTACTTGCGTATAACGTGTCTCATAATCAAGTAATGTTCGGCTAATAAAATAGATCACATGTTCTCTCTTGTCATCATCTTCTTGAGCCAGCATGTAGGCTAGCGAGACATTGGTAGCTCGTGAATATAAGATTAAAGGGTGGTCTGGCTTAGGAGGCATTAGCGTAGGTGGTGACAACAAGAAATGCTTAACTACTTTGAAAGCCTCATTGCAGTCTTTGGTCCAATCGATACTTGTACTCTTTCTTGAGTAGATTGTTGATTGGATGAATGAAAAAGCTTAAATCTGGGATGAATCTTCGGATTGCACCGAGTTTCCCAAGAAATGACCTGATTCCAGATTCATCCGATGGTGGGATCATTTCAAGAACAGCCTAGATTTTAGTTGGGTCTACATCGATCCCTCATGATGATATAATGTAACCTAGGAGCTTCCCTCCTGTCACACCAAATACACATTTTTCTAGGTTTAGTGTGACTCCATATTCTATTAAACATGAAAGAATGATGCGGAGCACTTCCGGGTGATCACAATGCTTCTTGGCTTTGGCCAACAAGTCATCTACATAGGATTCCATGATTTTGTGAATAAGATCATGAAATATATATGTCATTTCCCATTTGGTATGTAGTGCCAGCGTTCTTGAGACCGAATGGCATAACAACGTAGCAATAGGTTCCCCAAGGAGTTATAAATGTGGTTTTGGCTTGGTCTTGTTCGGATATTCTGATTTGATTGTATCCTGAGAATCCATCCATGAGAGACAAAAGCTCAAACCCAGGTTGTTGCATCAAATGATGACGTCAATGGATGGTAATGGGAAGTCATCCTTAGGGCATGCTTTGTTAATGTCTCGAAATCTATGCAAATGTGTATCTTCCCATTCTTTTTGAGAATGGGAACGATATTAGATATCCACTGAGAATAATCAACTGGCTTGATGAATCCTACTTGGAGGAGTTTCATTACTTCTTCTTTCACCATGAGAGCCACCTTGGGTTTCATTGGCCTCGATTTTTGTTTAACTGGCTTTGCATCTGATTTGGTGATGAGGTTGTGTACCGCGATGTGTGGTGCAACCCCTGTCATTTCTTTATAATTAAATGCAAAAGCCTTCTGATGTTCTTTGAGGATTTGAGTGTGTATTTCTATTTCTTTTGGAGTTAACGAAGATCCTAGTTTTAAGATCTTTGGTTCATCCTCCATTCCGATGTTAATATCAATCGTTTCTTCGATTAAAGAAGCGTTACCTTCTTCAAACTCAGGCGGGGCTGGAGGTAGTTCCAGATCTTCTCCATTCTCTACCATGTATATGCCGAGTTCCTTTTGTGGGGGAAGCTCTATCATGGGATTCCCAAGTAGGAAGATGAATGTGGGATTAAGGAAAAATCTACCACGTGATGGGTGAGATGTAACACTGCATAGGCATTTAAGTAATCAAGAGTAGCTCTATCACTATCAACGTGATCCATGCTAGTAGATTTGTTCTCAGCTATGTTCGTTAAAAGTGGGTTTGACACTTTCTTCACTAATGGTTCAGTGCGAAGGGATACTATGAAATGGGTGTCCTCCAACTCACTGCTTGGAGTGAAACGTGAAGCTGAGGTTGCTATCGAATCTGCGAGAAGATTTTGTTTTCATGGGATTGCTTCAATTGATATGAAGTCAAACTCTTTGCTCAAATCTAATACTTGTTGTTTTGTAGAGCTGTAAGTGTTCAACTCTGGTCTCATACACCTCAGAGACTTGGTTTGCTACTAATTGAGAATCTCCTAACACCCTGATGTCATTAACACCGAGCCTTTTAGCTAGGATGAGGCCAAGGAGGAGGGCTTCATATTCATGCCATTGTTTGTACATTCAAAGTTTAATTTAAAGGTGAATGGTAAGATCTTTCCTTCGGGTGAAGTAAAGATCACACCTACCCCAGCCCCATAATGACATCTAGCTCCATCGAAATGGAGAGTCCAATATTTAGTTGGGAAGATGGACGTTGGGACATTTGCTACGTCAACTTCTTCGGTTTTGGTTACTTCTACCATGCAGAGATCCTCTGCTGGAAGAGAACCAACACCTAGGGTATATCCCATGCCTACAGAATCAAATGGTAGGAAAATTGGTAGATCCTGTTCTAGCAATTCGACAATCTTCGCAGTAGTTCCTAATGATACTTGTTTTGACAATGTTAGCCTCATCCTTGAGGGCTGGGATATTCTTGACTAGGCTCATAGTTTCTAGTTCTGTTGTAGGTACCAACTTTTCTTCTGGTTTCACGTCGGTTGGTTTATTAAGTTGGTTTGTTGGGAGTTCAAACTCAGAGTGAATGCCCGACCTTCTCTTTAAGTCAGCTAGGTGTATATCGAATGGTTTTGGATCACCTTTGGCTATGAATACCTTTCCTAAGTGCAAGAATCTTACTTCTTGGAATAATGTAGAAGGGATTGCCTTCATACGGTGTATCCATGGTCGGCCGAGGATCATATTATAGTTGGTTTCCCGATCTATAATATAAAACTTAGTTAGGATTGTTTTGGGTCCTAAGGTGACTGGTAGTATTATAGTCCCAATTGACGTGGCTTTAAGGCTATCATAGCCTCTTAGTGTATTCCGAGTCATGGAACAATTTGTTTCTCCATACCCTAGCTTTTGAAGGAAAGAGAAGGGGACTATGTTAACTGCTGCCCCATCATCAACCATTGCGCATTTAACGTAATTGTTATAAACCCACACTTGCAAATGTAAGGTTGGATCACCTCTGCGTGCAATCTCAGCGTCTGTTGGCATTTTGTTTACTTCGAATATAAACTCGGTATCCCTATCCGGCTGCCGGAGGGTGGATATCAAAGTCTATATGGTTTACCTGTGTTTCGGGAGGTGGAGTGATGTTAATTAAATGACCTAAACCTAATGCTTCTAAAGAGCAGCCCTGTGGGCAGGAGAGTTCTTCAATAAATCCAAAAAGGAGATATGAGAGAAGGTCTTTGTTAGGTCATTAATTAAATCATAGGCGCCTACAGGTTTTACTAATATTTGTTGGATGTTATCTGCCTCTAGCGGGTAACTTGGATTTGGCTAAGAGGAATACTCTCGTGTCCTTGTTACAGCTTCTACGTGTAGTTTGGTGTCTAACTCCACTAAACCGACTATCTTGGGTCATGGTTAACTCCCTAATTGTGGTGCAACTGGTGGGTTTAGTGAAGTTGAGGCTTCATGATCATTGTTTCCTGCCATTACACTCTTATTCGTCCCATTTGGATTTAATTTGTTGTTATCTGTGATTTGGGAGTGGATCGTTGAAGATCTTGAGGGGTGCATTTTGAGGGGAAACTACCCCTGTAAAAGTATTTGGCGCTGGTGATGCGGGATCTGCCAAGAACATATCTATGAAAAGTTGTCTTTGTTCCTCTGGCAAGCGTTGCATGAACTTATTGTAATCATGGCAAGTCCTAGTGTCGTGGCCTCAATTTTGTGGAAACCACAATACGAGTTAGGATTGTAATTCCTAGGTTGTTGGTTTGGTGCATATTGTGGTCCAAAACTCTGATTAAACCATTGACCATTAGGATTTTGCATTTGTTGTCTTTGGTTTTGGTTTTGGTTCTGATATCCAGTTGAATTTTGACTTGGACCATGTGTCTGGATCCACCTTTTTTGTTGTTGTTGTGGATGATTAAAATCCACTATTGATTGTCGGGGTAAAGTTGTTGTTTCGTTGATTATTAATCGGTGGTGGAGTATTTACAACATTGGCCTTTTTAGCTTGGTCAGTTACTCCATCTGTGGTTATGCCATGATTTTTGTTAAGGATCTTAGGTCCTTGATTGACATTTGTGGTAGTAGGATAAGTCGTAGTATTCTGGTTGGGGGTGATTAGCCTCCCATTTGTTCCATACGTCTTGCGACCGCTATCTATTGCCACTTGATCTATTCGGAGAGTGCTCTCAAGTACTTCATCGTAAGTCCTTAGTGGGAACTTCTGGACTTCTTCCTTTACCTCTCTGCTGAGAGAATGAAGGAATAAATCACATAGTTCCATTTGGTCCATATTTGGAGCACTTGCCAAAGAATAAAGGACTATACGCCATCTTTGGATAAAGTGAGCAACATATTCATTGTGTTCTTGTTTAATGTGTAAGAACTCCCTAATTCTTGTTCTCAACAGTTTGTTCATGTCAAACACCTTGATGAACTCTGAAACGAGTTGTTTAAATGAATGTATGGAAGCTTCAGGTATTCTGTAATACCAATCGAGGGCAATGCCCTCTAACGTTTTGGGAAATATTTTAGCAACAACCCCATCCCAAGGGAGCAGTTCTCGAATAGCTATGTGGCGTAGGCCTTGATATGTGCATTCGGGTCTCCTTCCCCTTTGTATTTGGGAAAATCGGGAAGAGGTCTTGGAAGCATGATGCTTCGTATAGTGAAGTCTAAGGGTTCTTTCAAATATTCTTGAATAAGTCCCTATCGCATAGGTTTCGACCATCGATGGTGCCTGCTGAGGGGGTGGTGGAATGGGTTGTTGATATGGCATAGCATATGCATTTGCAGGGGTATAAGGAAATCCCTGTGGTTGAGAAAACATGCTAGGAGAGGAGAACACATCTCCCTGTGGTGATTTGGAATACATGTTTAAGTATGAAGGAGTATTGCCTAGGAATGGATTATTTTGTACTAGACCAGGAGGTAACATATTCACCACCTGGAATAGTGTTAGAAATGGCGGTTCTAGTTGGCATTTGTTGTGAATACTGAGGAGGCATGCCCAACGTGCCTATTCCTGTGAGGAGGTCTACTTGGCTAGGATGATGTGGAGGATTGGAATTTCCTTCCTGCATGAATTGAGAATTTTGACTTGCTTGAGCAAGCTCTAACCCTCTAACCTTTTCTACTAAAGTTGAGATGACTTCATCTGGTGAAGTTACAGTATTTTTCCTTAGTGGCATTTGTCATATATCCTGAGGTTGTATAGGCATGTGGTACCCCACTATGAATTGATCGTTGCCTTGCCATGTTTCCCAGGGGTATTTCCTATAGGTAGTGGCATGGAGGTGTTTTCTTGAAATGAGACCTCGGGTTGTGTTTGTAAACTTCCTATAGGTGGGTACATACTCTGAGAGTTGTTCATTCCTAGCATAATGCACTAAATGTTCATTATCTAAAAATGGATATGGATCCGATTGTCTACTAATTTGTGGTCTAAGCAATACCTGAGGAGACGAACCAGATTCTCCTATAAATGTCATGGCGTCCGAGCCTGAAGGCTCTGGGTGTTGCGTTTGAGTGAGCTGATCCAACTCCTCTATTTGGAAAGAAGAACTATATCTAGTCCTTGGGAGCGGAGTTTGTGTTGACAATTGGTTAGTTGAATAATTGTCACCCCATGCTGAGAGCGAGGGTGATGGTTGTCTATTCAGTTGATCGTAATATGCTTCAAGACCTAGGAGAGGTCTGCCATATGCGTCGAATCTCGACATATTTGGGGGTATATGAATACCCACAGAATAATGGGAAAGAGTGAAGGTGGATGGAAGAAAAAGAAACACTAAAAGGGGAAAGGCAAGAGTGAAACAACTATTCCATTCACGTCGGGTTCACCAATTTTTTGGTGAAGGTGATGAAAGGCTAATGAGGTGAAAAGATGAAAAGTATACTAATTTCACTCGGTTCACGTCGGGTTCACCAATTTTGTACGATGGATGGAAAAGTGACAAGAGCATGGGAATCTACAAGTAACTCTTCCTCACACCCAACCTCCCGAGGTCATGCTGAGACAGCCGGTGGGGATGGACTATGCGTGGGATGTAGAAAAGCTAGTTAGGCAATCTTATGTCTTCGACACACACTAATGGAATCTGCAAATCTAAGGCAAAGAAGGCCCTCCTAACCTGAATTGGCATGATAGATCGGTCGGCGAGGATGACTACTCGAAGGCTCCAATCAATATCAAGCTCTGGCGTAATCCGGTCTATAGGTTGTGGGATACGGGAAAATGACCTGGGATTGTTTCGTGTATATCTCCAGATAGGGTCATAGGATGGATGATGGATATAGTGGACTCTACGGGTGATTCTCTGGTCTAGTCCAAAATCCTTAGCTTCGTTAGCTGCTTATATCCAACAAGGATAACTGTGTGATGATGATAGGTGGAAGTGGAGTGGATCTGAATACTAATGTGTGTAAGCCAACGTCAATGTCGGATTGACTTGTGGACTCGTTGGGTTGTGGGATTTGTGGATCACAACCATAGATTCGTGGTTGTTGTGGACCTGCTATGGTCATGTGTGGAATCAGTCCCTAATCCCTAGTATCCAATAGTCGTATGCCTTTTTAGGCCTCTATGTTTAGAACTATAAGTTGTGCAATCTTCTCAGAGTACCTTACAGGTTGTTACGCAACTTGAATTCTTAAGCTAGTGTCTATATTAGTGAGAATGTCTCCTGTGTCTAGTTGTGGGACCAAAGGGTCACAATCAAATGTTTTCTCTCTTTCAAGCCCTTCTACAGTCATGTGGATTTTTATCTAGGGTAATCTATAGTTTGGCTGGTTTGACCAAATGTGTGTGCTTGGTCGTCTTCTATGTTTAACCCTCTTAACTGTGAGCTGATCTGTTGTAAGTCTGTTGTTGTTCGGAAGACTTGGATTCTAAGATTCTGATCTATATCAGCTATTGCTATAACAAGATTGGGTTGAGGCACGATTGGCTCGAATACGTATTCTCTGGGCTCTCTAGGTCCCGTGATTGTCATGTAAAAGGAAAAATGTAAATCTAACTAATGACAGAATAAATTAACTATGCAAGATATATCTATGTATATTCCTAAATTTTGATATTTTTGATAAACTATTGAATAAAATTTAAAGAGAAATTATTTAATATATATCTAGAAATTAACAACTAAACTAATAATGAAATTAAAACAAACAAAGCAGCCGAGTATAGCTACTTGCCTGTGCAGTTGTAAATCTATTCTAAATAACCAGATAACTGATCTAATCTATTTGAAAGACTCTCGATCCTACCTCAGAAGTGAGGAGTGAATCATAGTTTCTCAGAAACTATCAATCCCCATAGCTTCCCACAATATCGAAAGTGAGATTAACTGAAATGAAATGATTAACTACTCTATTTGATATGTTTTAACTAGAACTTTGAAAGCTTGAACCTGGATTTTGCAGAATAGTGGTGAATCTTGGTTGTGTGTGGCTTTGTCCCCTCAGTATGATCTCCTCATTCTTTCGTGCTCACGTGAATCCAGAAAAGCGTGTGATGTTAGCATCAACAGAAGTTGGTATCGAAATAATGGCAGCTTAGGATGCAGACTGAATACAATGCGAGTAGGAGAGGGATAGCGCAAGAGAACAGAGCTTGGCTTATGTAATTCCTAGCGGGATTTATTGCACGAGTCATACAACATAAAACATCCGAACCCTGAAACTATCCTGCTTGACGAACAAGACCTGCAACTTTAATGGCTTCCTACTGAAAAATCAAACTATCCTATTCCAATGAATTGCATGAAATAGTAACTACACTAGCACAAGAAGATTATGTGGCTTCCTAACAGCTAAACAACACTAACCATGCATACAACAAATGAAACTATGAATCCTAAGCAAAATTGAAAGGCTAAGCTATTGAAATGAGAAATTGAGAGGCAAATTTGAGGGGCCATTTGCTTGAGCACAAGCCAACTATTTATAGAATCCCATTTACCCAAAGGTGAAAACCAATTTGATCTCTTAAATGCGTGAAAAACACTATTCCAGGGAACCAGAATCATAAATACAAGCAAAGGCGGTGAAAAATGCTTTGGTAAACATTGAAATTTTACAAGAGTCACGTTAAAAGAGCATTCGGAAAATGCGTGAAGGGAGTGGTGGTTTGCCACCACGACTTGGCATTCACGAGATCACCACCCAGCAAAGGGTGGTGGTTTCGCATTGAAGACTGAAAAGCAAAGGAAAGGGGGGAAGGAAAAAGCAAAGCATGCGAGGGCTAAGAGGGGCATGCGGGATGTTAACGCATACTTGGAGAGATTTTTCGGATCCTGAACACCTTGCGAGGAGACTTGTATCATCATTGGGGCACGTTGAACGTTGTTCCAGCAGTGCAACACCCTACAATTTTGGGTACGTACATTCACCCTTTTCAAGTTCATCTTTCTTCTTTGAAGACCGATAGATTATTTTTTCTAATCTAGTTTAACAAAGGAATGCACGCTTCTTAGTCTGTGGTCTACCATTTACCCTCTCTAAGTTATAGAAGGTGAAGTTATCTTGTGGTGCACAATACCCTCTTTAAGTTAACCCTTATTGAGTCTATAAATACCCTATATTTGGTGCATCACCATCCCTAGTATATTTTTATTTCTTGTAAATCTATTTCCCTAAAAACCATGACAATGTTAGCATAGGACTAGATAACTATTTTATTACACTACGAGTAGTACAACACTTAGTTTAGGAAGAGGAAGCCAACCTTCTATGGAGGTTCACCTTGAGCTCAAGTCCCACACTTATGAGGTGATCTCATGTTTCCCAATCACACCGAACGTCCTATTCATATTTTGGCCTTTCGAGGGTGCAGTGATTTGGTGATAACAATTTTTGGCACACCCGGTGGGAAAAATTTGGTACTTCTCTTTTCACTTGCACAAGTCAAAGTACTTGGCGACTATATATCTCTAGATTCCAAATCTCAATGCGTTAACTTATGCGAAGAATTCAGACAAGAGCTTCTTTAAAACAAGGAAATTATTAGCATATCGAACTATCACTGTCTCCTCCAAGGAGAAGGAGAAGAGGCATCTCAACATCACCCGTTGCAACATTACTTCATTTCATTAAGTTGTTGTGCTCTTAGTGAAATTTCAGCCTTAAGAGGTATACCCAAGCACAACTGGTGACTCCATTGGTCAAAGTACCCCACTCTTTATGTTGTAGACTTTTAGTTTTACCCATTTCCATCTAGTTTTCTTCGACATATTTCCATTTTTCTCATTCATGAAGCGGTGCAATCATGTCTTCATTTCCACAGTGGGATTCCCACTTGCAATAGCGGTGATTCTTTCCATCTTCAGGCTATTATAATCCACCTCCAGACCAATTTCATGACAAATATTAGTTTCAGCATGCATGCCCACATGAGCAAGATGCAGATCATTTTGGTCACCCACCAGACTAGGGGATATTGAAGAACAATCACATGCATATTCTGAAATCTATCCTACACCTGAAGAAGACCACTTGTAGAAGAAGGTTCGAGAGTTGGAGCATAACATGGTGCAAATAAGGATCAATGACATGAAAAGGTAGCCCATATTGGATTTAACATTCCATACCCATAGATTGACCCTATACCAAGTGAGTTCAGTCCTCAACAAAAGATTCAATTCATAATCAATACGACTCAATTTGGAGAATGGATCAAGAAGAGGGATGTTCACGAATATAATGTTAGTCAATCCTATCAATGGGAGGTCCCTGCATTACCACCTTACATGTAGTTTCAACTTGAAGCACATGATCCTAACCTTCCAGTTGCTACCCATGTGGTGGAATTCGCTACTTCATCTTCTATTCCTCCATTCCATCATGAATATTCCATGCCTCATTCTTCTAAAGTTCCTTCTTTTCTATGAAGGCCATCAAGACAAGAAGTGAATCTCTTCCACTTCCTCAAATGGTGAGTAAATTAGTTGAATCCCAATTCGTCCCTCGTCTTGTAGTCCACAATCCATTTTGGGAGGAAAATCATCAAGAAATGAGTGAAAGGGAGGAGTATATGATCAAAGAGATTACAAAAGGAGAGCATGCAAAAAATCTAAAGAAATGGGCTACAAAACTCAACATCAAGAAACTTCATTCCTGACTAAACCTCTTATAGAAGTTGAGGCTCAAGAACAAGCGGAACAAACTAGTTTTGTACCAGAAACAAATCTAGAGTTGAACGAGGAAGACAAAAATCTACCTATTTAGAATGCAGTATTCATATTGGATCCATATCTTCAGAGGAGGTTGAATCACTGCAAGTGGAAAAACTAGTTGTAGAAAAGCAAGATCCAACTCCAAATCTGCCAGGAGAAGAGCATGTGCAAGTCGAAGAAGAAAAACTCTCAAGTGTACAAGATAGTTCTAGTGAATGCAATGATCCTAATTGCCATGCATGTCAAGAACTGGCAACACTTTTGGAAGGTGGTAACAGCTTTCCAAGGTCATCATTAGATGTTACAATCAGCCACAAGGAGTTTCATGAGACTAAGGTAGATTCAACAGTCATTAATGTAGATGTTTTCAAATCCTTCCCTTTCTTCATTCTTACAAAACTCTGATCTCCTAGATGAATTTGATCTTTCTAATTTCATGTTTGAGGATGAGGACAATTAGGACAAACAAAATTCCAATCTGGAGAATACCATGGTGGATGAAGTTAAATTTTTCCACAACCGAGAGAATGGAAAAACAAGCTATTTGTCAGATGTGGAGGAATTGAATCTTCCATGTGGCTTGATGAATGAAGGAAAAGAGGAGCACATGGGAAAGACTAAGTCAGATTCAAAATTTGATGGAGATGATGTCATTGAGAATTTCTTGCTCTCAATTGGGGAATCTAACGTAGTTGATGAACCAATGATGAAGGAAGGTTTTATGTTGAATGAGGAGATTGATAGTGAAGGTCAATCAAAGGAGGAGGATTTTTAGATGAGAAACACATTTTAAACATTTGCAGTGGTTCAACATTGGAAACTACAAACAATCCAAAGGAGTTACATGTTGTAGAAGAACTCCTTGTTGCCAAGGAGGAAAATGGGTATGAAGAGGACATCACTTCAACACCATTTATCTAGGAATGTTTGTAGGACTTCATTATCAAAGTTGAATCTTGGGGTAGCGGGAAAATTCAAAGGATGCGACCATGTCCCATTAGGTACCTGGCTTCATTGAAGCCAGAGGAGAAGCCAAAACTAGTCACATTCATTTCAGAATGTGAGGATGAGTTTCACAATTCCAAGGATCAGCTGCAATGCCTCTACAGGACAAATACAAAGCAACTAAAAGAGAGAATTATTTCTCTTTCTAGTTGATACCTCGGTGGACCAAGTGGAGAATTGGGCTTGTTTCATTTTTCACTCTCATTTTCATCCATGTCCATTATCAAATCATCTGCATGGAAATCCATTGTGAGGAAAGGAAGCTATTTTGTACAACCAGTTGTAGTTTTGTTTAACTTGCCTATGCCACCAGTTAGCATAGAGTAGGAATAGGGTTGTTTTCAATAGAATAAGTGCCTTACACACCCTACATGTTTCATTTGAAGTATGTATGGTTTTTTGTTTCAGTGTGTGTTGTTTTTTTGTTGCTCTTGAACAACGTATCGATGGTGGAAGGTTTTACAGAAGAAGGAAGGTTCAAAGTTTCAATAAGAGTTTCATGATATCCCTAATTCAACATCAACTTCATTTAAAATTTTGTAGTATTCCATAAATACCAAGCATTCAACGGATTCAATATACTTCATGCTTAACATTATATGGAGGTCTAATATTGTCAATGCTCAAGAAGACTCTGGGATGTATCACAGAAGATCAAATCACTTTTAGGATTCCAACATTGAATCCATGCCCAATGGATGACTTAAGGCTACTGGAATCATGCTTAGTAGGCAATCATCCCTAAGAGGTCGCCAAAAATGTTATCTAATTTTGCACACATGGAAAAATTGGACAATGGGGTCCTATTTCAATCAAATCATGACATTGGTCCCAGGAACTCACTTTCGGTCATCACGGAGATAACACGATTAAAATAATTAATAAATTGATAAGTGAGCTCACCTAGCCCAACTTGGGCTCAACTTAGTGCTAGCTCATGGAGGTACTCATTTGCAACATATCGAGTGAGTTGACGTGAGCTCAACAAAAGAAAGGTGAGTCAGGTTTAGACGATGGCTTAGTCAATGTAAACGACGAGTTGAAAGTTCGAGATCACTTGATTGAGAACATTAATGTTGATGCGAGGATGCTAGTGTATCGAATCATGTTAAAAAATTGGTCAATTGAGTGGGGAAAATGATCTGAAGTGATCTCATGCATGACTCGATGCATGGTAATAGCTTGGTTAGGTGAGTTATTTGTTGTAAAATTTTAAAGGTGAAATCATATCGTGCTCGTATTTTGGCCTGATTCAAGAGGGACAAGAAGAGTTCAAACTCAGTCATAACACCACAAGGACCATAAGAGAAACTTGTTTTCAAGCCAAGGGGTATCTCATGATTAATCTTAATAGAGTTACATGAGTTGATTGAAGAGAAGCTTAGTTTGGGCTCGTTATGAGACGTATTGCAACGACGTTTGTTTTAGGTCAGGCTTATACTTTCATGTTTAGGGGAGAGTTTTGTTCTTTTTGTCAACACATTGAAAAGGAAAATTGGAGATTCCACGATTGGTTTGAAGACTCACTTTTCCAAGAATGTGGGGACTTCGGGAAATATTAGCCATATAATTGAGTCGATGGATGGCTAGATGGTCTTCGGGTCTCAAGTTTCTTTATGCCAAACATAGAGGTCTGGGTCGCTCGAGCCGAAAGGTTCGAATATTTTTTCCCGCAAGAAGTCAGGACATGGAGTAAACTGCTTTCCAAGTCAAGTGCCATTCCCAAACAATTCGGTAGAGAAATCAGAGAATGTGGGAGGTTATCCTAACACGATGTGTTAAGATATTCAAATGCCAAAAATAAGGTAGTTCGGTTGAAGCTTGGCGGTCGAGTAGAAGAAGATAGGCTTCATACATGATTTTAAAGCTCATGTTGATCATGTCAAAGCTCGAAGGAAAAAATGTTACAGGTAATGCATGAAAGGAGCTCAAAACTCATACAGCCAAATTAAGCTCATTGAGCTAAATGGAAGGTTTCCTGGTTGTATGGTGACGAGCTTACAGGATGAAATTGCAAGGAGAGGAGATCAAGTCTCTGAGCTAAAGATAATACTGAGCTAGTGCGTGAAATGTAGGATTAACGATGGTCTCGTGTCTAGTGTTTGAGGCACTCTGAAAGGGATGACATGGTGAAGCCATGAACGTATCAGTAGCCAAACTTAGGGATTCAAGTTGGTGAATGGAGGCATGCTTAACTCACCTTGGAAAACTTAGTGGATAGATAGCCTAGTGTGGGAAAAGCTCATAGATGAGCCACATTGAATGAAGAGCTCATTTTGACTAGTTAGGGTCACGAGATGAGGAATATGACGAAAAATGAATGAAAATTTTAGGAAAATACATGAAAATCTAGTTTGGCTTCATGTGGCGAGATCGGGCTCGAGTCATATGGATTAAGTGAGGAAGTGAGTTCGAGACCAGATCTAGTATGGCATGGAATAGTTCATTAGGATCCAAACCTAGCATGTTATTGTAGAAATGAATTACAAGCTAGAGGAGCTTGAGAGGTTTCTCATGGAAGAAACGTGTATGAGGGAAAAACCACTCACTTTGAAGGTGTTGATTCCAGATGTAAAGATACACAACAAACTCGGCTTGGATCTCGGCCCACATAAGTTATAGGCAAATCAATCATAGTCGTGGTAATGCAGAGGGCTATACTCGATGGTGAAGTCACTCGATGCATCAGGATAAAGGTTGAAGCTCGGTACTCTGGTGAAAATGGGATATCGGGAACTAGGTGAGCTCAAAGTTACAATGCCGAGTCAAGCTCAGAGGGATAAAGAGCTCAAGAGGTTTAAGTGTGGAGTTCATAGATATGTTTCGGACAATTATGCATTAAAATTCCGATCGCCAGATCGCAAACATGGATGAAGTGAGAGATAAATTCACATTGGTCCAGGTTCAAGTTCAGGAATGATAATTTTTAGTTCAACCAGATTGAGTTACATCGAGCTACTCAGTGTAACACTGTAGAGTCATGTTTTAGGGAGAAATGTTGGATTCACTCAACTGAGCTAGTTGTTAAGCTCACCATGCTCAAGCTCACATGGTAAAAAGTTGGGAAACTTTGTGGGAAAAGTTCCAAAGGAAGTCCTATGAACACGAGCTCGAAAATGACTCAACATCGAGTTCAAGGATGGCGTGATCAAGCTCCTCACCGACGAGGTTATACATAGAGAGAACATGGTGAGCCGATATGTGGGAGATAGCTCGGTTATGAGCCACATGAGTTTGACTTAGTGTAAGATGAGCTCGGTAAGAGGAAAAGATGCTGAGTCGAGTTAAGCCGAGCTCTAAGCCAACTAATGCATATAGAACCCAACTTGATGTGTAAAGAGGAGCTTGATACGAAGGATAAAGAATCTCGGTGGATGATGGTAATGAGCTCATGACAAGATCGATTGATATGGAAGGTAATGACATACGAGCTCGAGTTGATATGATGCATGGGAAGAAGCTCGAGATGAGCCTAGTCGTTTGGCAGTGAGCTTGCAAGTGAGTTTCTCGGTCGACGTTGGAAGGATGAATCAAGGATGAGTTCAATGGTGAGCTCATGAAGGGATGACAACTCAACTTGAGGAAAGGGTGGAGGAGCTCGCGGCCATTCATCGAGAAAATATGATGTTAAGGTAGAACCATTTGGAATGGGCGCAAAAATGACCAAACTCATGAGGAATGTAATGTGGAGCCCAAAAAATATGGACTCAACATCGGAGGATTTACAACATTGGGACAAATGGTCGAGTTGCTCGCTTGTGGAAGATCTCGTGCTGAGTCAATCGGGAGTAGCAGAGTTGGTGGTTAGCTCAATTCAAAGTAATTTTGGTCATGGTGAAGGATAGGAACTCATCACTCAACATTGATGTTGGGACATTAGTGAAGCTTGGCATGGAACTCGGGAGTTGGATGAGAGCTCATTTTGGGTTCGACATGGAAGAATTAGAAGGATATTGGCTACGTGAATAAACTCTCTTGACGAGTCAATGGGTAACGGTGAGTGGAGATCGAGAGATCGGTGTCAACGTACACACATGTCTGGGAGTCGAGGTGAGTTCAAAGGAGCTCGTTGGATGATGTGGTGGTCAAAGAAGCTTGATATGGCCAAATGTGGAGAATGGAGAGAAACTCACCACCAAATCGGTGGGTTGGCAGGTGAGCCAACCACCGAGTTGGTCCATTTTTGCAAATCAAGCCTCTTCAAGGCAAACCAATTCAAAAGGGGCCCACCATATTTTATTAAATTAATATTTTTATTTAAATATTTTAATAATAATATTTATTATTATTATTTAAAATATTATTTTAATCAATTAATAAGATTAGGTCAACTGGGCATTAATGACACATGATGGAAGCTCTCAAGTGGTTCAACAACTGTAATAAATACATCATGTGCCTTCAATTTAGGAAGAGAATTTATGACTTTTTCTCTCCTCTCTCATAACTTCTTCTATAAATGTAAGTTGGGAGCTTAGGGGTTCCAATTAGACAGATAGATAGTTAGACATCTTAGGAAAGTTATAGTTTTCAAGAATCCTCTTACTTCTACGCATTTTTTCTTTATGTTGAGGGAACTTTCAAGCCTCCTTTCAAGACTGTAATGGAAACCATTGCATCTTATGAATGTATGATGCATTGTGCATGTTAATGAAGTAATAAAATGTGTGTTTTGTGACTAATCTTGGTCCTTTCATCCTTCTATACTTCTTTGTGCCTTTCTCATGCTTGCAGGTACACTGTGCAAGTTCAAGTTTCTATTGTAGGTTCTTGGAGCTCTGTGCTTATCAAGTGGTGGAGCATTACATGTAATTGAGTTGTGGTACTTGTTCACCCTTCTCAAGTTCATCCTTCTTTATTGGAAGATTGATAGATTATTTTTTCTAATCAAGTTTAACAAAGGGAATGCATGCTTCTTAGTCTGTGGTCTACCATTTACCCTCTCTAAGTTGTAGTAGGTGAAGTTATCTTGTGGTGCACAACACCCTCTTCAAGTTAACCCTTCTTGAGTCTAGAAATACCCTATATTTGGTGCATCACCATCCCTAGTATAGTTTCATTTCTTGCAAATATCTTTCCCTAAAACCCATAAAAATGTTAGCATAGGACT
The DNA here is from genome assembly GCA_018340775.1 of Taxus wallichiana var. yunnanensis. Classification (NCBI taxonomy): domain Eukaryota; kingdom Viridiplantae; phylum Streptophyta; class Pinopsida; order Cupressales; family Taxaceae; genus Taxus; species Taxus wallichiana. The sequence goes on from CM031238.1 coordinate 347,751,043, forward strand.
AGATAACTATTTTATTACACTAGGAGTAGTACAACACTTAGTTTAGGAAGAGGAAGCCAGAATTTCTCCCGGAGGTTCACCTCGAGCCCAAGTCCCACAACTTGAGAGGTGATCCCATGTTTCCCAATCACACCGAACATCCTATTCACATTCTAGCCATTCGGAGGGTGCAATGATTTGGCGACAACAGCTACGTCCACATTGCAATGTTCACTCGGGGCTCATATAGGGTAGGACGTGGTCTTGATATACGAGCACAAATCTAGCTCGAAGTCCGGGCTATGGAAGCGTGGTGGGATGTTATGATCCTCATGTGTGGATTTCACTAATGTCTCAAGGTTTTGGTTTAACGGTTCATTACAAAGGGGTGAAGTGGGAAGATAGGGAATGGGTTAGTCGCAGTACAAGTGGCCAAGATGATTTTTCTAGATGTGTATTAACTTAAAAGGGAGGTGGATAAGGAGTGATTTAAAAGACATGAGTATGATCGATAAAAAATGTGAGGAAGATAATATAGTCGGATGAGGCGGATATTGGAAGAATAGTTACATGAAGGTTACGGGGTGATTGCGAGAGAGGTTATAGGGTGGATGCACTTGCGACCGGGGTGAAGTGAGGATATGAAAAAGATGAGACTCGAGATACAATGTGATTTAAAATGAAGTGTTTTGATGAATATGATGATGTTTGTTTATCTTAAGGTATAAAATGGTATCAATTTGTTTGGATTCCTATAAAAGGTTCTCTCTCTAAATACCAATGACTATCGAAATGAACGTGGTACACTAGAAAATTTATAGTCGTCGGCTTTACTTTACCCCTTTGATTAATCAAGTTATATTTTAGTCTACTTGATCAATCAAACTGGGGTCATCACTAAGGATAACCTTGACACTAAACCTCACGGGTGTACTAGTCAAGTAGGTAGGTGTAGCTATTTCATTGGCCATTTATCTCAATGTTCCAACTACTTTGGGGTTCATGTGGTACTCCTCACAACGAGTTTCAAGGATTATGCCCAAGAACTTCCCACAGTTATGTGGACGAGTATTTAGCCTTATCTGGACCTGTAATAAAATGTGTAGTTCATTTCCAATTCATTCCTTTAAGAAAACAAATGTGTTTTTAAGTTTTTATAGAAACAAAGTTACAACACAATCGCAGTTGTGACTACTATGCAACCAAATTTTAAGATTTTTTTAGTCAGAAATTACAACCCAGTTGCAGTTTAACAAATGGGTTTCAAGAACCTATTTTTTTTGGTTTTTTATAAGACTTGCAAGAACTAGATGTTATAAAAAGGGTTTAAAAACCTAAAATAAACCCTAAAGAAAACAATATTAGATTCAAAAAATGAAAAGAGATACCCACAACCAAAATGGTCCCACCATGGTTGCCAAAATGTATGCCTAGATTTGGATCACTTGCAAGATGGATTAGTTAATATGAAAACTCCAAATCAATGCTACTAAAAAAATGGGCTTATGTTGCCATTGTGAAGAGAGAAACAATTGTGGTTTCTTTCATTGAATAAAGTGGGTAAAACTCTTTAGATTTGAATCTAAACCTACACACAAGCACACTTGGAAAATATTAGTTGTTTTTGGTGGTTGGGGACCTACCTCAGTAAGATCCCTAAGAATTTTAAGGAGATAATTTTTTTTTTAAATGAAAAAATAGAAAATTAAAATGACAAATATACCTGACTCAGATTGTAGGACAATCGCAATTACGATTCACCAAAAATCACATGGAGATCACAAGCCAATCGTAATTGCGATTCCCGCATGTGTTGGAATTTTGCTAAAACAATGTTACAACTGGTTGTATTGTTCCTTTGTGCTTCACTTTCACTTCTTCAAGACCTACAAAATCAATATATGTGAACAAGAGAGCAAGAAAACTCAAGTATAGCCTTAGTGCACCAAGAGCTAGGGGTTGGAATGAGGGGGTGAGGGTGCTTTTATAGATTTGGAGTGCATAGGGGAGTGAGACACACATGGGTGCAATGTGCATTAGGCATGCACATGGGTAGGTGTGATGGGAAAAAATTAAATGTGAGTGGGTGAGGGTTAGTAAATAGGTGGTGAGTTGTCTTTTATCCCCATTTTATGGGGTTTTATATTTTATTTGATTTTGTGGGGTTATTTGATTTTTTTGGGATTTTGGTGTTTTATAGTGTTTTTAGTATTTTTAATTAAGAGACCTTATGCACAAGGTGTGTTTTCTAGTGTCTACAAAATGATATTAAGAGCTCCACTTGCCATTTATTAATGCAACCATATTGTTTTGTTTCATTCATGAGCTCCACTCCTAAATGCTAACATAGAATGTTTGATAATCAACATCCAAAGCAAGGAAAATTATTAAAATGAATATGATTTCATGGGTGGTAAATGAATTGAAAAACACAAATATTTAAACAAAAAAATGTTTATTGAAGAAGGCATGGATTGAAAACAAAAACAAATAATCAAAACTAGTGTTATTTGGAAAATAAATTGTTGACGATTCTCTTGATCGATGGAGGAGATTAAAATGTCGTGTTATTTCTAAAATGCTGAGTGTTTTGTATGTCGAACATACCACCATATGAAAATGAAGAGGATATTACAAAAACACCAAGTTTGAAACTCAATGTTCATTGGAGAAATACTAGATAGAAAATAGAGTTGCATTCACTCCAATTTCAGTGACGCAACAACTTTCTTGATCAATGTAAGAGATTAAACACAATGATTTTTGGAAAATATAGTGTGTTTATGAAGTTGAAAAAATGTTAGGGAACCAAAGAGGAGATTGAAAAACACACCAAGTTTGAAACCATATGCTATAAGAGCAAAATGTATGCATTTGGTCTCAATATCTTGGCTCAGGATTCATTGCAAATAAGGTTTATGTAGTAGTTGAAAAACACTATGTGGTTTTCAACAATAATATAAAATTATTTCATGCATTGAGATATTGGCTTATACGTTATCATGTAACTATCATGATTTTTGCATTCTCGATACTTGCATAAGACAAGATGACAAAGCTAATTAGTACTACAATCATTTTTGAACCGAACAAAATTGAGAAATGCACATTATAACATTTATTTAAGGTGTGGATTGAAAACATATACAAAAACATAAAATCGATCCAAGAGATAAAAACATAACATTATTTCTAAAATACAAATTGTTTTGTAAGCAAAGCGAGATGACCACTAGGAAAGAAAAGAGGTTTTTGAAAAACACATTGCTGAACCTATTACACACGTAGCATCTTTCTTCATTAATGCAAGATATTAACCCAAACAGTCAACTTGCAATCTTTGTTTACTCGTCACTCCATTTACGTCAAAATGATGATGGTGCACATTTTCCTATGTTTTAAAGGACAAGATAGCAAAGCTCAACCAATTTTGGATGCCATGTGAATGTTTGCAAAAAAATTCCACAAAAAGTTTAAAAACTACACTAGTAGGGATCTATTTTTTCGTACAAAATATACAACATGAAAAATAGCCTTTTTAATACAAATAACATGGGAGAAACAGTGTCCTACCTCACGTGGCGAGGTAACTTGTTCCTCCCTCCTCCATCAAATGGAAATGGATTTCCAAACTGGTATGATGGCTTTCCAAATTGATGCCAACATTTATCACCTTCTCCCACTCTTGAAAGTGTATTTAAAAAAACAATGTCTAAGTGCATTAAATATGAGCAAAAGCTACTTACGAAAAATCGAGTGGCATCGTAAATGCTTTCTTATCACCAAAATTAGATTTCCACATATCATGTATTAACCTCGTAAACAACCCAAAGTATTCACGTAAATCAGTACAAATATTTGTGAGTGAATATTAATTATTTTAAAATGATTGCATAACACAATTTCTCACAACTAGAAGAAAATGAAAAAATTATGTATAAAATTTCCCGGATGTAAAAATAGTCACTTGACAAAGCATAACACAATATATTTATGATTATATTCTCACCGACCTTTGGTGACGTTGCAATTGCAAAAATACAATAAAAACCACATGACAAAGAAATGAATGCCTCAAAATAAGGAAAGTGACATTATAAATCACAATTCATGGAAACCATCATCAATAGTTTAGATTAATGATGAGAAAAATGACAAATCATGTCAACAATAAAAAGTATTTATGATTTTTTGTACACCATCACAAGAATAATGCTTAAATAGAGAATCATCTCATCCATTGTCTATTCATAATAAGATAATGCATGGTCTTATAAAATTTATTGCACTTCTTCGCATCCTTGTGAATTGAAGGTGGGGTTGACTTCAAGGGTGGGGTGATGGTGGATGACCGTGTCCTAGTGTGGTGAACCTCTGGGCTCTTCACTCCAAGGACCTCCACTGGATCATCATGAATAAAAATTTGTCATTTATGAGAACAAAACAATATTCAATAAATTTAGAAGCTAATGTTTTTGTGTGGAAGCCTCTACTTCTTCCTGGGAGTGGAATTTTTAGGTCCAAAATGTTCCATATTAAAAAAACTTTGACACACTCACTCAAAACGTTTGTAAACAAACCAGATAGGGGTGTGGAGTGTTAGGCATGAATGCATCAACAAAATTTACTTTTACTATATGTAGTGGGAGTGGAATGTCATGACACACTAATTTTCTCCCTATATTAGTGATAATACCAACCCCCACCACAATTTCTTTAGAGCATAGATGCACTTCATCCCCAACAACAAAATATTGCAATTGAACAATTCTTGGATTATGCTAACATCAAATTTTTAGTTAAATGATACTTAACATGAAAAATTATTACAATCTCATACCAAAGAAGAACTTTCCACATCCCCTATCTCATGTGCAACTATATCCCTAATAAGGTGAAGACCACACTTAGGATAGCAAGGAAATTTCTCTTCGAAATGGTGGCACCCTTTCTTCTAAAATTTTTCCCTCTTACGATTTAAATGGAAGAAAAAAAGTAAAAAATGATTAATAATTTAAAAGATCAACAAATTCTAAGCCATCAATATAAATTGCTTATCTTTTCCCTAGCTTCATCTTCCTTCGTTTTACCTTCATCACACATTCCTCTAATTTTTTTCAACAATTGGCTCAAGGGAATGTCATTTTCCTACATTGACATACAATTGTGAGGGCCAACATCCATGATTTTAACACCAACTTAACTATATACACCTAATATTACTTATCAAGTGGGATGATTGGAGTATCAACATCATCATGAGTCCCATCACCAACTATAGTTCCACCATGTGGGAGTTAATTATGATGTTATATGCATTCCACATGCATGAAATCAAATCAAACTAAAATAAAACAATATTGAAACGATTATATAACTTGTATCGTATTCTTGAATTCCCTTCGCTCCTTCAATTCCAATGCCCGTAAAAATTTATCGTTTATTTCCTATCTCTTTGCCACTATATCATAAGACCAAATTTCACATTCTACCTCTCTTTTCCTCTTCTACTGAGGTCTTCAAACCGGAATTTACCTTCCTTTTTGAAAATTTCTAGAAACTACATGCCTTCACTTCTGATTAACACACTTCTGAATAACATAGTCCACGTTGCTTTCCCTCTTCTTTCTATATGTCCTTATTCTTTCAGAGAATGAGGTGGCCGTTTTCCTACATTCTTGTTGCCCCACTTTTGTGGAAACACAAAAGCAATGTTGTAAATGATGGATCGATGCACACTAAGTTTCAAAACTCTTAGAACTTAACCCCACTATCCAATGCACAATCTCTATGCACACAATAATGCATGCGACCCCCAACCTTTTCTATGTTGTAATTTGCAGGTGGTTAAAACATTGTTCAAGCACCGTACAATTAATTGTCGTAAATCATTAGTATGAAAAATTATTACCACAAATTAAAAAACAAGGTCATCACTTGCATTCCTCACCTCATGTAAATTTTTTACATGATCATCACATGCAACAAATGATACATGATCATGATGATTATTTCCATCACTTCCTTGCTATGAAAGAGCACCTCGTTAAAAAATAACACAAAAAGGCATAAAACACCAAGAAAAACAACAATTAGTGCGAGTTAAAAACAAAGGTTGTTTCTTGAATTCTACACCTCATGTATATCTATTACATGACCATCACATAGATCATATGCTACTTTGGATCAGAATATCCTCCCCATTATTCCCCGCCTTTGAAGGAGATCCTCCCTAGGAAAAGATTACAAACAACATCATAAAACGTTATGAATAAAAACTTTTAACAACTTATCATGTGAACATGTTTGAAACCAACCGAGCTAATCGATGATGTTGTTACTCCATGTTAATAATTATCTACCTACTATGATGAGGCACCTTGGATGTCCTAACAAACCGTTGAGAGACAATGGAAAATAATTGTAATCATATATGTGGATAATAATATACACTATAAACTTAGATTACCATTTGGAGACTTACCCGCAAACCAAAGTGCAAGGAGGTTGTAGCAGTGTGTACAAATATTGAACATATGTTCCATTAGTTCAACATCATATATGAGTGTATCCTCCAGTTTTTATATCGACACATAGTGGCTGCACTTAAAAAAGAATCTAACATATAGTTACAAAATTTGCACGATAAATTTGCAATACATCTGAATCTCAGAATTTTAGTGTGCAAAACAAAATTTCAAAAATAAGATCGTTGTTATGCATATGAATAACAATAATAAATACAAAATTAGGTATAATACTTCATTTTAACTCACACATAAATAGATAAAAACAATGCCATCTCGCTATACAATTAAGGAAATTGATAAAATGTTTGGATAGGATACTAGTACATTTTATAGGTCCAATAACAATTCATACATACAAACATACACCATATGAAACCATGAAAATTATTTATATGCTTAAAAAAGGACCCGACATTAATCAAGAGGTAGATGCATGGTTGACATGTCATAACTATGTTGGCTAGATCACATATCCAATTGATCATCCCAAATACTACCACTACTTCCATTCTCATCATACCATGACAAGAAGGTGTACTCTGGCTCATACATCTTCCTCAATTTTTTATGTTCCATCCATAATTCATATTCAACCGATGTTTCTTCCACATAAAAATTTGATTCTTTCACAAATTGTCCATTTCCTTCCTCCTTAGATAGAGGATCTATGGGATGGTCATCCATTCTTTCATTTCGTTCATCATTGGGGGTGGTAACATTAGTTGTCACTACATTCTACTTGTTATTGTTAAAAGGAATGCCAGATGGGGTGCCAATTATTTTTTCTTTTGTATTTTCACCATTCTAGTCCTCCTATGATGAAACTTCTTCTGCTCAAGGGCTACCTCAACGGTCACAAAAACTTTACCCTTCCTACACTTGTTTCTTACATTGGAAGCACCTAAAATTTGGGGTAGAGAGTTCATCTTGATTGCAAGAAAAATTCCCATTTCAATTTTAGCCATATACGAAAAAACAAGGGCAAAACACCTACTTTTTAGTAAAATTAAATTATTGAAAAAATGTAAATTTTATTGTTGAAAAACACAATGTTTTTTTGTACAATGTTTATGTTCTTAACCCGCCCTTGCTAGGTCCTCATGGTTGTTCTTGATTAATGTTTTGACTTAAGTATTTTTTAATTATTAATAGAATCATTTTCAATTTTAAAAATACTAATGTCTCGTAACAAATTAAAACCCTACTTAGGGTTTAAGGTTTAAAAATTCTCTAATTTTTATTTTCTCATGCACTTTCTGTTGATACACAAAGAATATCAAGGCTGAAAAAACTCGTAGGGCCTTCTTAGGTAAGCACCAATTACATTTTGTTTTAGTTTCTTTGATTTTCTTCATTGCATCTATTAGAATGGATAAAAACGTAAGCAATAATAACTCAAATAAGCCTAAAGCCCCATCTCATGTGAAAAAATAAAGAATTGAAAAAGTAATATATATTGTCTTGAAATGGGTGAAATCTCAATGCAAGTATCGAAACCCTAACTTCTAGAACATGATGATTTCTATAAATGATCATAATCTTGAAAAACATTCCAAGAAAAGAAATAATAAATCTTTATAATATTCCAATACCTAATCCTATGTTTCCTCTTCCACCCCCTGGTTTTTGTAAATTGAATTTTGATGGGGCCTCCAAGGGGAACCCTAGACTTTTGGGGGTGGGTTTCTTCTTCGAAATGATTTAGGTAAGTTGTTTTGTGTAGGTTCCTTCCACTTGCCTAATGGAACTTGTAATCAAGTGAAGCACAAGCTCTCCTTTTTGGCATCAAACTAGCAGTGCAAAATGGCATCTCCCATCTCCTTATCGAAGGGGATTCAATGATCATTACTCAAGCCATCAAAAAAGGTAGAGCCCCAAATTGGACACTCGAATTTTACATTTCCAATGCAATTTTTTTGCTTTCCAAATTGGCTTCATGGGAAATTCATCACATTTACCAAGAAGGAAATCAAGCTACAGATTTCCTTTCCAATTTTGGTGTATCTCAAAGCCCCCTTTCCCTTTCAGCCAATGATTGCGGTGAGTGGTCTCTAGCTACCATTTTGGAGAATTATGCACTCTCTCACGTGGCAAGGTAAATGCCAACGAATTGTGCATCATTCGATTTAATGGCTCTTTTTTTTCCTCTTTCGCTTCATCCTACCTATCTATCTCTAGCTTCTGTAAAATTTGATCTCTCAATATGAAATTTGGACCATTTCCTAGTCTATTTTGAGGGCCAAAACACAAGAAATGGCTTTCTATGGGCCTATCACATAGACCCCAATTGAAAAATGTATTTTTGCTCAATCCCATCCAGGTTCGTAGGTCCATTGGGGCCATTATCAAGGATGATTATCTTCGAGCTTAGGATGCCCTCAAAGTCAATGCAGAAACCACTTCTCTGTTTGTGACCCACCTGCTACTGATTGGTGAAGACAAAGCTAAGGCAATTAATATCTCCCGTAATTTCATTCTTCCTCCACTTAGTCGGGATGGAAGAGGTGGTTTGGGGTTCTATTTTCCTTCTCGCTTCATGCTCGATGGGATAGATGTGAGCTTGAAATGGGTGGATAGAAGGCTGGTTCAAGAATTACAGAGGAGAAACAAGGTACTATGGAGGTTTGCTGTAGCAGTACATATGAAATGTAGATCCAAGGTGACAAAAGGTGCTTCCATCTCTTAGCTCGATTTGGAGGAGCTGGAGAGGCTCATAGGTTTGATTCCCCCATGTGTGACTCATCTTTGAGAGTGTGGTGTATTAACATACACTCTTCTCCTTCACTCTCTTAAGAACAAGCTCCTGTCCGTCAGTAATAGCTCTAGGGTTTTCCAAATTGCTCATGTGGAAGGGGAAATCTTATGCCCCAAGACTGAGATTGTTTATGTATCTCAAGCTAATGGCGAAAAATCCTATCAATATAGTTATTATATATAGTTTTTGGTTTTTTTTTGACCAGGTGAGATAATTCCACAATGTCATTTCTTATCACCCTGTTTTAGTTATAGATACAAGTTTTTTTGTATCATGGGGGTAGATTTTTATGGCTAGTTTTTTAACCACCATGTTGTTTTCAGATATTTAATAGATAGTGTAAAGGGAGGGGATCCAAGAACCCCGGTTCATAGCTCTAGTAAAAAAATTATCTTATCAAAAAAATCCTATGTTTCCTTTGAATAGAAGCGCGGAGATTAATTTGATTATAAATGATGGAGAAAAAAGGTTTCTAGGGTTTCTTCTGAGTTTGCTAAGGCTAAGGTTAAGGAGGAGGGTTTACCCATTTCAAATATCTTAAAATTTTCCAAGCTGAAGACTGATTATAAGCCATTTGAGGCTAAGAGGAAGCTTTGTGGGTCTTTTGATATGTTCACGACTTTCAATAAATTCATATAAACTATGTGGTTAAGTTATTGTTGAAAAACATACTATGTTTTTAATAGTAGCCTAAATACATTTTAAAGCTAAATGCATCCCTACACTTGCTCTATATTCTCTATTCAATACCATTAACATTCATTCTACTTCGTGTTTCATCCACATAGACTACCTGATTGGATTCAAATACAAAAAGAAAAGGTGGTTATGTTATTGTTGAAAAATATGGTGTGTTTTTCAATAGTAACCTAAGAATGGTTTTAAACTAGGTGCATATCTGCCTCTGCTTCTGATTTTGTATTCATATCTGCTCACATTGCTTCTGCTTTGAATTCCTTGACGACTATATTCTAGATAAAATGCACCATCTAAGTAGGATGGAACCTCCAAAATATCTATGCATGGAACATGCATACCCATCATCACAACGAAAGGATCCAACCCGAGGACTCAATGCCAACAATGATACGTCACATATAACCCATAAATGCCGGCATGTATGTTCATATTCGTTGACACTATAGGGTAGGCTATTTAATGATAATTTGAAACCTATTTAACCCAAAACAACTACGAGTTCATCCTTTCCTTTTTTCAAACATCTGTTTGAACTAGACGATGCTTGTTCTCTCACACAAGAGAGTGCACCTATCCCCCTCAAAAAAGTGTTGTAGACACATGTATGCCCATGGAAAACCCATCTCCGGCTAATCAAAAAGCATACTAACATGAGTATGAGAGCAACAAGCACAAACAAGTGGTTCAATTTAATCGAGGTTAGAAATGATCCATTCACTAGCTTAACTCCTCAATACAATGATGGTGCATTGATATGGTAAACATCAAAAGTTTATATTCTACATAGAAAAACATTTTTTGTAGAAAGTATGGATAGAAAAAGAGTTGTGTTCCCTTCAATTAAATTGGTAGAAGCTTTCTTGATCAATCTAGGAGATTAAATATTGTTATATGTATAATACAAAGTATTTTAAATATGATAAGACCTCTGAAAAATTGAACAAAATCACAAGAAACATGCCCTAAGAAGGATACTTAAATATAGAAAAATTGGACATGTCTAATCTCTATACAAAATACACGGATCCCCATCCAAAAAACATTTGAAACACATGTATGCCCATCCCAAACCCAATTAATAGTTGATGGCTTACAATACATTAAACAAAAATAATGTGGTTATGTTATTGTTGAAAAACATGATGTGTTTTTCAACAATAACCTAAGCACATTTTAAACCTATTTGCATTACTGCATTTGGTTGCTAATTAGTACTCAAATCCACTCACATTCGTTGTATTTAAACATCCAACTTAGGGCATATTTCTTGTGATTATGTCCATGACTTTCATAAAAAATTTTACTTCTATATTTGACAAAAAAATATTCCCTATACTTGCAGGGGCCAAGATGACCTACATCTTTCATTTCACATTTATTTTATTCCCATCATATAACTATAAAATAAAATTGTGCTTATGTTATTGATGCATAACAATCACTGACATTAACCTAAGCATGGTTAGAAGCTACAACATTTATTCATTTCCTAGCCATTCTGAATTCAAAACCACTCACATTGGTCACATTGGTTGTATTTAAGCATCTTGTAGAGGGCATGTTTCTTGTGGTTTTGTTCAAACATTCCATGAAATACTTAATTACTCATCTCAATTATAATGGGGAAAAATAGAAAGGGGAATGAAAAATGTAGGTCATCTTAGGCCATGCAAGTATAGGGATTTTTTTTTCATACAAATAATTTATTTGGGTGAAGAAATATAGGCTGGAAAAGTAAACAAAGCCCTTGCAAGTAAACACTTTGGGGATATGCCTTGAACAAACTCACATGAAACATGCCCTAAGAAGGAAACTTTGTATTCTAAATTACAGAGATGGTTTTACTTATTTCTAACAATTTTTCAAGCTACATGATTCTAAGTTGTTATTTAGGCGTGTTTCTGTGAATTTGTTCTAGAATTTTTTTAAATTGTCAACTTGCGGGGTCTTTGTTTATTCCAAAATGCTAGCAATGCACATTTTTCCTATGCTTGTAGAGGCCAAGATAGCAAAGCTTAACTAATTTTGGATGTCATGTGAATGTTTGCAAACAAATTCCATAAATATTTTAAAAAATCCACCAACAAGGATATGTTTTCTTCTTGAAAAATCTACAAACATATAAAAATAGCTATTTTAAAAATAGAAATAACATGGAAGAAACAAATCCCTACCATGTGATGCACATTGTAGGGTCTTTGTTTATCCCAAAATGCTAACAAAGGCACATTTTTCCTATGCTTGCAGAGGCCAAGATAGCAAAGCTCAACCAATTTTGGATGCCATGTGAAAGTTTGCAAACAAATTCCATAAATGTTTTAAAAAATCCACCAACAAGGATATGTTTTTTTCATGAAAAATCTACAAACATATAAAAATAGCTATTTTTAAAATAGAAATAACATGGAAGAAACAAATACCTACCGTGCAATGCACATGCACCTTAATATTTAGGTTTTCATATTTAATATACACTCTTCATTTTCTAGATATTTTCATGTGTTTAAGACCACCCTATCCGGTAGAAGATTCAAAGTGCAAATCTATTATTTTAGCTAATACATTTAAGCTAAATTTTTATGTAAAAGATACATACAATGACAATGCTAGAAGAAGGGGGTCGATATTGTTTAAGGCAACCATGGAAAGTTCAAGATAAATGCCATAAAATTACGTAACATGATAATAGTTAAGTGTTAGTTGGGAAATAAAGTAGCATGACCCATACACAAGCTTCCACATTAGTTTACATTCCATCTCATCCTCCACATGTCAACAATGGGTGTCATGTGACAAATTCCGGAGTCGAAAAAATTAAATTTGAAAAGAAAGTACTTATTCTAAAGTTGTTTTTCAAAGATTAAATTCTAAAGAAAAATAAAAGAAGCCCCCTTTAAAATAGGGTGGGGAGTTATGTACATGGAATCCCCTTTAAAATGGGGAGGAATAAAGAGTTAAATGAGTTCTTGAACTCTTTTTAAAAGGAGGGATTGAAATTTATAATTGTGAACTGTTATGGGTATATGTAATTAATTGTAAATATTTTGTTATGAAAGGGTGTGTTAGTTACCAAACCACCCTAGGAGAGAATTATTTAAACTACACACATATATTTTGGAGTTTGCTCAATAATTTTTATGTGGTTCGAGTGAAGGCAAGTGGTGGGCATTGGAGAGGGGCACTCTAGAGGGTGTCCTAACTGGGGTACGTAAGGTATAACCCAAGATGGTTCTGGATAGGGAAATAAGATATTTTAATTAATTAATTCCTCTAGATAATATGGCCATATCTCGAGGTGCTAGATATCGGTCACCACCTAGTAATTCATTGAGCAATACACAGTCCTTCCTACACCTCTATCCGTATGTATTCAATTTTATAACCTAGTGGATGGATCAAATAAATTCAATTTACCTAAGGTCTCTACAGGGGGACAACATTCTAGGAATAATAAAATAATAATATAACCCATAGAAAATATAGTTTTAGAAACTAAACTCTTGACAACTTAATTTAGCATTAAAAAAGGTGCAATTAACTAATAATTTGGATGAGGGAATTTACATTCATCCCAATATATTCAATAACCATATTCAAGTTAACTTGAGGTAGTAAATCATGTTAAAAAAATATTTTTCATTTAACTTGAATATAGATATAAACTTCTTCAAAATGATTGAATATATCAAATTAACTTTAAAAATCATAACATAAATTATTAAGGAGTAAAGGGAGGTGTCTAGTAAATAATAATCATTTTCACTATTTACAATATTATATTCATGTAAGTATGAAAAATAGGATTGTACAAATATAAGAAACAACATCATAAATATTTTCTATAAATAAAAGTTGTAGTTTATAAAATAAATAGTATTCAATATATTAAAAATAACTTACTCATAAAAAAATGGATTAACAACATTACCAATTATTGAAGTTTAACCTCAATATTGTGTTACACATATGTATATTGATTAACTAAAAATGGGAATATATGATAGTTAATCTAATCTAGAATGACATGTAAATGTAGTAAATAAACACAATAAATGACTATGGAAAATGACCCAAGAAACTATGAAAATGAAAATGCTAAACCTTAGAATACTAAGAGAGTTAGAATGAACTCAGTTGATTAGAGAAGCTCACCGGATCGTGTCGCAGAAATGACTAGAGGAACCGGAAGTAGGAACATGCAAAGGTCTTGAAAAGGATGGATCTAAGCTATCTAGTTGGATTGGAGCACCTGGAGAGGGACTAGGGCACCTATGAGCGCTTTGGTTTGCAGAATGGGCTCCTTGGTTTGTGTAAAGGTCCATAATTGAGTTTTACAAGCTTATGACAGTGATTCAAACCCTCGCTATGTGTCACATTAGATTCACTAGGACTGCGTGAGGTGTCACCGATAAACCCTAGATGTATAGAAGACCTGTAAAAGACCAAAGAGGAGTATAAAAACCTAAAAAAGAAGAATGCAAATGAATGGGTTGGACTGACCTCATCTTCCACAATAGTGGGCTTACTAATCGAGCACTCGTACCACATTTCACACTCAAATACATTTTTGTGTGTGTACATCATGTGGCCTAGGTACTCTTGTGCAAGTCACACTTTGTGAAGTAGTGAGAAATAACTAGATGTAGAAAATGTAATAGAATTTGTGCATGGAATATAATAGAATCCCTCCCCTTATGCTTGTGTGATATAGATGAACTAGCCTTGTCCTTGTGATGGAGCTAATGGATAGAAATGATCTCCAAATGGATGAAACTCTAGGTGGATGATAGTAGTGACTAGTGCCTTGTCTCGGGTTTTCTTGATGTAATTTTGTAATTAACCTTGATATGGCCAACTACCAAAAAGACAAAGATATTAAATGGTTAGAAAGAGCCCAAAAATTGCGAGAAAAATTCAAAAAGGATCGAGGCACTGATGGGACCAGGGCACCCAAGTACTAGCCTTGTCGGGTGCCCTAAATAAAGCTATAATGACGGAAGATGACAAAAAATGACTAGGCATGTGGGTGCAAGAAGTCAAAAATTATGAAAGGAAACAAAATAAGATGGCCAAAAGACAGGGGTTAATTAGTACTTTATTCACTCAAAAACCTTCCAAATAAGATTACGAGACCAAGACTAAATAATGTCTAAAGTGCATGCTTTTGTTTCTATATTTGCTCCCACTTTATGTTGGTGAGAGGAAATCTTGGTAACATAAAGTAGATAGAGATGTGTACCTAATAATCCATGTAGAGTGATGTAGAAATGTGCTAAAGGACTAGAAAAAGTGTGGAATGAAAAAAATATGATGGAGTGTGGAAACTATAGATGAAAATGCACAAAAAAGTGATGAGAGTGAACCTAAGGAGGAAATGTGTGTAGCTACTAATGTGTGTGATGTACCTGTATGGTTAGTATGGTGTGTGTCACCGTGAAGTGCTGTTGTTAATGTTGTTTTTGCCCCCATTTTACTATTTGTTTCTCATACTAATTTGGACCTGTAAGGAGAAAACGATCAAGTAGTAAAATATGTATGTATGTATGTGTAAAAACCACAATGTAAAGGATGCATGTAAAAGTATGTAAATGTAAAATATGAAAAATTTCAAATGTAAATGGAACATGTGCACTGATCCATGTCGAGAAAGAAAGTGTAGAAGGATATCCTATACTACGAGTTTTTGGGCGATCTCACGCCACCCTAGCCAAAGAAGTGTAGGGAGAAAGCTACATTATTCTCCTTCCTGTAACTACTTCCTTGAATGTGTGTGAAGATATCTCTTTACGTTCTAGTTTTTTGGGTGATCCGACTCCATTGGCTGAAGTAGCATAGGGAGCCACACCCACTGTAACCTCCTAGCCTATAATTTCTTCCCAGAATGCTAAGGAAACCATGTCCTATAAAAACCATTGTATACGGGGTTCGTAGACTTGTATGAACCGACTCGTTGTATGTAACCCGCAATGCCAAGGGTGAAAGTTGCACTAAACCGAACCGATGTAGAAGCACTGATTGTGTATCATGTAAAACCCTAAATGATGTCCCCTTCACTGGGGGTGTATGCGGCAAGCATTGATAGGAGAATGTGGCCCCAAAAGAAGACTAACCACATGCACTGTAAACCTCGCCTTGTAGGGGGAAGGGAATGCGCTTGGTAGAGACCTAGGCGCACACAAATAAGAAGGCTAGCTAAATATGAGTGTTAGTATGAACAAGCTTGCATATAGAAAATAATGTAGAAACTATGTAAACAATGTATAAGCTACGAAGCAAAGCAGTAATGTAAACATGCAAGAAGACAAATTCATTTGCACAAAGCGGGTTACAAACATGGGACATCACTCACGATGTCGCAAGACACATAAGGCCATCATGGCCGCATACAAACAACCAAGTGTGCACACCAAATAAAGGGCAATGCCCACAAATAAGAGCAAATAATAACAAATAATGTAACAAACAAATATGGAAGAAAATATCCTTGCATAACAAATGCTTCACATGAAACACTCGTTAGAATGTTAGAAAGATAACTACTATGTAAAAGTGTATATAACCAAGGAATATACAATGCTAAGTACAAAATAAAACAATAACACCTGTGAGAGACGAATGTGGATGCCCCTCATGACCAGTGTAGGAAGGGTAGAAGGAGAACATCCATGTCACGTGTAAGAGACTTATATCTGCAATCACAACTAGAAAAATACGTGAACACACATGTGTGGATGATATAGATAAATGACATACAATTAATCTAACTAGCATGTGTATTAAAGTGGTCATGAACAAACAAAAGTAAGAAAGAGTAAAAGTAACCATAATATGTAATATGCTTTGGATGGATGGAATGGAATGAAAAATGGAGTGATAGGAGCCATGTGGTCCTTGAGTGAATGTAAATGTATGCGGTGAGGCTCATTTAGTTTCCCCCTTAGTAATCAAGATTGAACCGTAAATGAGAGTGCATCATCCGGAAATGGTCAAAGTGTGCATGGTGTGTCTAATGCAGCGTTGCGATGAGTATATATGCGTAGTGATGATGATATGTGACACATAGAAGAGATGTGCATGAACCTTATAGCCTAAGTGTATATCACAAAAAAATGAATGTATGAGTGATGATTTATCCCTAAGCGTATATCACTACTAGATGGATAGAGAAAGTGACGATGTGGCCTATAACGTGTGTCACTACAAGATGAATGGTAAGGAGTGGTGATGTAGCCTAAAGCATATACCACTACAAGATGAAAGAGTAAGTGACGATTTAGCCTAAAACGTATGCCACTATCCTAGTAAGGTCACATGATGAAAAGGGGTGAATGATAACCACATGATGAATGTAAGGTCCGTTTGATTTGTAATCCCTCGACACTTGAGTATGGACTGAGGAACTAAAGTGTGTCATAGGGTAATGAGTGCAATGCATAAAAGAATATATAGTATATGTGATGAGTAGATGAATGTGTGATGTGTAGGATGTGTGATATGCAATGTATAAGATGCAATGCAAAAATGCATAGATAGACTAATAGTGTGAAGTGCATGATATGTGATGTGTATGATAAGTAGTATGTAATGCTAGATGCAAGTGTGACACATGTATGATGAGGAAAAGTATGATGTTTGATGTAAATATATGTAAATATTGGAATGGTATAAACTAAATGTAAAATTTATGACACAAGATTGAAATATCCCTTGTGGGATACCACTTAAAAATGCACAAAGTATTGAAAATTTGCATCCAAATAAAATACTGATTTTTGTAGATTTTTAATGACAGCCGGGGCAGCAAACTGAAGAAAATTAATATCTCCCAAAATACCCACTCAAATCACTTGAAATTTCTAGGAGAGCTTGATAATATTATAAATAACATAAGAAAACTATTTTTGTAATTTTGGAATAATATAATGCAGCCAAAAAATTACAGAAAGCCCTAAATAGGGGAAAACTTCAAGAATTCTTAACTTCTCCAATAAGTACTATAAAATTATGAAATTCTGGAAATAACATATAATAATATAGAGAATGAAGGCCCAACCTTTAGATCTGAAAATGGAAACCTAGAAATCCTCCAAATAAGGGCTGCAATCTTCAAAACAAGTAGCCCCCTTTGGAAGATGGTCAAAACCCCTTGGAAATCCTCTAGAAATGATGCCAAACCCTGTTCTTATCACTGCCGTAAATATGATCTGAAAACCATTTGATCTTCTCCACAAAATGTCTCCAAAACCCTCACAAACCTTCCTCTGAAACCTCTAATAATATCCCTATAAATCAGCCCTAAAAACAACTCCAAAATGACAAGTTAGGGTAGATCTCTCACTACCGAAAAATGCCCCGCTAGCTAGGGATGGATCTCTCACCACCGAAACTAGGGTTCTGTGGGATTTCACTCCACAAGCTGTAAATTTACAAGCGGTAGTTTCACATGAAGGAAAATAATTATGTATGCAAGAATCCCCTTTCCTTTTTCCTCCAACTCCTTATATAATTTTCCACAAGGAAAAGAGCCCCAAAAAGCCCAAGTAGTATTTTTCCTTAGGATGGGCCAATAAAATAAAAGTAACTTAAGTTACTTTTCCCTTTTAAGTCATTATGGCCCAAAAGTGACCCCTAACAAAATTAGAACATTAAGTGTCATGTGGCCTCTTCCTATTGAAAAAACATAATATCTAGTCCCTCCAAACACTTTACGCTCATGTCAACGAAGAATTATAACAAAACGGACTATATATTCATACCCAATAGCTCCCAAAGATCCGTAGCCCCTTGGGTATGACCAAGGCTTGGAATCGAATTGGCCCTTAGGCCTTTGGCATAGGAAAGGGGACATTACGAGAGATGTGATGTGTGGTGCCTAATGTGTAGTGTGTTGGGTTCATGTGTAGTAATCCCTCAACAATCAAGTGTGAACCGAAGTACAAGAGTGTGTCATCGGGTAATGACAATGCTAAAATGTGTGATGAGTATTCCTATGTGAGGAGGTTGATGTATGAGAATGCGAAGATGCTATATGCTAATATGGTTGTGGGGGAGGGTATGTGCGAAGATGCTATGCCCCCAAGTATAGAGGATGAAGAATGTAAATCATGTAATGTCATCTAGAATATCATCACTTTCAAGATCAAATTTGAATGGGTAAGCATTGGTGACTTGATAAGAAATAATGCCTGATTGATCACGTGATGAGACTTTGAGGCATAATTTGTACGTACCCATGGCATATTCTTCATCAGTAAATGGGGGAAGTGGACAACCGTGCACATACCAACGAGTGAGATTTTGTGTATAACCTATAAAATATCTATTGCAAATGAAGATATGTCTAAAAGGCATAGGGAAAGAGATGTCTATATGATCGGGATTGAGAGTGCCCCCAATATAATCAAGCCATGATTTCCCTAATGTAAGTGGTGAAGAATGAGGAGTGTGCGATAGATAGATAATAAGATGAAAGAAACATAACCCATAAGAAGTCAGTAATAGTGATGAAACCATAATAGAGATGAGAATCATGAGGAGGAGGATAAAGATCCTCAAAAACAAAACCTAGTCGAGCCAAACCGTCATGTGTGCATATAGTTCCATCATATGTAGGATCAAATGGAATATGTTCCCAATATGAGTCATTCATGAAGAGTGTGAAAGTGAATGGTGGGCATGCTAATGTAGGTGGTACATGTGAAAGTGTAGGTGATAGAGTGATGTCCATAGACTGGACATGCCCCTGATAAGGAATCATAGCAGTAGTAGTAGCAGGTGGCATAGAAGAAATTGTATCTATCACACAAATGGTATTGTCAAATGGTGGTAAGTGAGGTGGTTCTTCCTTAGGTTGGGGATCATCTATAATATCTATGTGTGGAAAAAAGATGAGTTATTATGAGCCCGGTCACAATCTTGTAATGGATCACAAATTACGAGAAACAATACTTAATGCTTTCATGTAAGAATTTTACACAATTATGTATAGTAGAGGTGATAGCTTGCATGGCATGAAGCCATGGCCTACCAAGTAGACAATTGTAGGAGACTGGGAAATCAACAACAAAAAAATTGTGTGGATAGTCTTGGGACCAACAATGATGGGTAATGTAATATGACCAAGACATGGATGAAAAGAAGCATCATAAGCATGCAGTGAAATACTAGATGGGTTAACGTCACGGGGAAAAGACCCAAAACTTCAAGGAATGACATAGGACACAAGTTAAGTTCAAACCCATTATCAATCAAAGTGTTCTTAACAACTACATTATGAATATGACATATGATATGCAAAGGCAAGTCATTATCAAAAGTGTGAACATCAGTGGGAAGGTTAGAATTGAATACTATGTGTGAAGAAAATGCATCGAAAATGCTTGATAAATCAAGTTTGGATGCATGTCAGCATAAATGCGAGTAGTAGTAAGAAAATGTTAGACTCTATGTAGTAAATAAGGATTTGCAAGAAAATAATCATTTATTGAGATACTCATGATGACCAAACCCTAGGATGACAAATAATGAATGAAGAACCTAGAAGCGTGAATGATCGAGTCGGGTTCACCAAAATGATTAACTAAAAATGGGAATATATGATAGTTAATCTAATCTAGAATGACATGTAAATGCAATAAATAAATGTAGTAAATGACTATGGAAAATGACCCAAACAACTATGAAAATGGAAATGCTAAACCCTAGAGTACTAAGAGAGTTAGAATGAACTTAGCTGATTAGAGAATCTCACTGGATCTGGTGTCTTTACATAAATGATTGAAAGAACATGAAGTAAGAACAATTGTGCAAAGGTCCCGAAAAGGATGGATCCAAGCTATCTAGATGGACTGGAGCACCTGGAGAGGGACTAGGGTGCATATGGGCACTCAGTGTCTGCAAAATGGGCATCTTGGTTTGTGTAAAAGGTATATAAACAAGTTTTACGTGCCTGACAGGTGGTCCAAAACCCTCACTATCCATCGAAAAATTCTCTCGCACTACGCCAAGTTTCGCTAATAATCCTAGATGTATAAAAGACCTAAAAAAGACCAAAGAGGAGTATCAAAACCATAAAAAGAAGAATGAAAATGAATGGGTCAAATTGACCTTAGCTGCCACAATAGTGGGCTTACTAATTGAGTGTTACACTACATTTCAGACCCAAATGTAGTTATGGTGTGAGTGTGTGTGTGCATCATGTGCCCTAGGTGCTCTTGTGCTAGTCACACTTTGTGAAGTAGTGAGCAATAAATAGATGTAGAAAATGTAATAGAATGTGTGCATGGAATAAAATAGAATCCCTCCCCTATGCTTGTATGATGAAAATGAACCAACCTTGTCCTTTTGATAAAACTAATGGATGCAAATCTAAGTGGATGATATTAGTGACTAGGGCATGGTCCGTCATTATGGTTTCATAAATTTATATTTATAGGGTTATCTTGATCTAATTTCATAATTAACCCCAAAATGGTTGACCACCAAAAAGATAAAGATCTTAAACGGATAGAAAGAGCCCAAAAAGTGGCAAGAAAGTTCAAAAAGGATCGGTGCGCCCCTGGTGGGACCAAGATGCCCATGGGTGCCCCGTACTAGCTTGGGTGCCCTAGTCAAAGCTAGAATGACAAAGATGATAAACACTAACTGGGCATGTGGGTGTAAGAGGCCTACAATGACAAAAGGAAACAAAATGAGATGGCCAAAAGATGTGGGTTAATAAGGGGTAAGTGCACAAAGATGGGGGGACAAAAAGGGGGTAAAAAGGGACACCTTTTTCCTAAAATCAGCAAAACCTAAACTTCATCGAATAATTCAGCATGCCTATGCTCAAAATTTGACAAAGTGATAAGAATAAGTATCATATATCTCGAATCTAGTTTCTAAACTACTATTTTTTTGAAAATGGTTGAGATTAAGAGGGTCAAATGTGGTGCGCACATAAAGTATGTCTATTTTTGTGTCAAAAAGATAAGAACCTATTGTGTGTGTGCCCCCATTTTTTTAGTTCTATATATTTTTTTCAAATCCCTTTAGTAGAAAGTTAACTAAAACCATGTACGAGGTCCCATTAATTTTTCATAATTTTTGGATGAATGTATAATTTTATTATTAATTTTCAAAGTGTACATATCCCGAAAGACAAATATTTGTGTGTTGACCCCCATAACTTTGAGAAAAAAAGTCATTTTTTAGTTTTTTTGAGTGCTTGTAGAATGGAGTTTAGAAAAAACCACTTTTTAAAAAATTTGGATGAAAAATAGTAAATTGTGCACCTAAATGTATGCATAAGTTTTTGCGAAAAACAATGCACTAGTAAAAGAAAATATGGATGAAATCCTTAAACTAATTGGATTTTAGAAATAATTATATCGTCATCAAGGTAAAACCAAGCTTGACATCATAGTAGAAATTATTTTTGAATATTATGTTTTAATGCATGAGATATTTGGGTGCACATGTGAAATTTTGTTTTTTTGTTAAACACGGTTTTAAACATGCAGAAACAGTCCAAACCTTTGGTTTGGTAATCCAAGGAAAATCCAAGCCTATGGATTGGGAATTTCAAACCCAAAAAGTGAAACACGAGTGTGTTATAAAACGCTCACGTTAAAATGTGCTCGCATTAAAACGCACTCGCGTTTCAAAGTGTTATGGGGTATATGTGTTTGTGGCATGCTTTTATGTACAAAAATAAATGTTTAGGGCTCAAGGCTCATGGTTTAGGGTTTATGGTTAAGGGTTTAGGGTTTAGGATTTAGGGTTTAGGGTTTAGGATTTAGGGTTTAGTGTTTAGGGTTTATGGCTTAAGGTTTAGGGTTTAGGGCTCTGGGTTTAAGGTTTATGATTTAGGGTTTAGGGTTTAGGGCACATGATTTAGGGTTTAGGGTTTAAGGTTAAGGGTTTAGGATTTAGGGTTTAAGGGTTAGGGTTTAGGGCTTAGGGTTTAACGATACCTTTCTAGGTGCAGCTCCCCTCTTGAGGATCATATTCATATTCAATGTATCGTCGTCGAAGAGGGAAGCTCCCCTGTCAAATTGGTTATTCAGTATGATGTGGAAGATGAGTAAAGAAAATGAAAGATGGAGAATTAGATTTCATTGGTAATTAGTACTAAGTATTAACAAGACTAATATGGCTTTCGACTACTCGACTAGGAGGCCATGACAATATTAGGACCATATTTCCTAGTCTCATGCCTAGAACCATCATTGAGTCTTCTTGTGAAAAATAAACATAGCGATAGGGGTATGACTAAGAACACAAAGGAGTTATCAATCGCCTAGTAAATATTTCTTGTTTAATTATGAATAGGAGTCAGCTGGCCTATGACTTAGTGACCTTTCATTCATTGATAATTCCTTCTATGATAAATCCATGGATGCTTTCAAAAAGATAGGGAGTCATCAAGCCTAATGAAGGCCGTGATGTGATGTGTCAAAACTATATATTCACAAGAACCTCTTCTTTTTGAAAGTCCTTGGTTTGTCTTAGTAATGATGTCTCCTCGTATCCAAGGATCAAGGATTATTGGGGTCTATGGTAGGATTTGACATTTAGGAATCATCGAGCATCTGAATCAAAATGTCATTTCATCTGGAGAAACATTCTCAAATGTTGGACTATTGCATCTTGGAAAATAAAATTGAACCTAATAAATCCTCTTAAATTGCCGATTGTAGGACGTGTTCCTAGTCTTGTAGCGGGTATCAACAAGAAAAAATAAAACAAATTTGACTAGAATTACTTACGAAATGCATTCCTTTGCTTCGAGCTTATCTTTATAAATGCAATATGGATTTCCAAGTTCTCCATATTTGCCAAATTTGGGGTGAATTGACATTTTGGACCTCTAAAGGCATGAAGAAAATGACGAGTTCATTTCCTCCAACCCTTAACTCGAGCCCTAAACCCTAAACCGTAAACCCTAAACCTTGAGCCCTAAATCTAAACCCTAAACCCTAAACCCTAAACACTAAAACCTAAACCCTAATTACCAAACTTTGAGCCCTAAACCCTAAACCTTGAACCTTGAACCTTGAGACCTATACCCTAAACACTCAACCTTAATCCCTAAGCCCTAAACCTTAAACCCTAAACCTTGAACCCTAAACCTGAGCCCTAAATCCATTTTGTAAACCCTAAACCCTGACCTTAAACCCTAAATTTTAAACCTTGAACACTAAAAATACTTGTTGGAAAGACTTCTAAAAAAAGATACTAATGAGAATGATTGAAATTGGTACAAAAATTTTGAAGGAGGGAAATTTCAGATATCCAAGAAAAATTTGGTACAACCCTTTTCTAAGTAACCCCTTCCTTGTGGGAAGCTTGCACAAAGAAATGTTACCCAATAGAGCTATCTTATTTTTCACATCGCATGGGAACTATTTCACTCACTATAATGTTCTATGTCTTACCCATTCTTATTAGTATTGACAGAGAGTATTCAACTAAAAAGGTTCATCTACTTTGTAGGCATAACATTCAAAGAGAGTCATCACAATTTGATGCCTTTCATCTATTGATATTTTGAAGGAGGGAAATGCCAGATATCCAAGATTAATTTGGTACAAAGAAATGTTACCCAATACAACTATCTCCTTTTTTCTATAGCTTGTGAAATATTTGGAGCTCCAAGAGTGTTATAAATAGCGCAATTATATGCAGAAGATCAAGAAACATTCAATAGTGCAAGTATATGTGGGGAGAAACATGTTTGGCAGAGATGTGTAATATATAAGGTTTGTCGATCCTTATAGTGTAGAAGATCAAGAGTAGTTTTCACTTTGTAATCACTATTGTAGACTGAAGATCAAGTGCAAAAGATCAATACCATTAGAGTGTTTGTTCCCTAAACACTTTGAACCCTAAATCCTAAACCCTAACCCTTGAGCCCTAAACCCTAAATCATGGACCCTAAACCTTGAACCCTAAAACCTAAACCTTAAACCCTAGGCTCTAAACCCTAAACCATAAACCCTAAACCCTAAACATTAATCCCTTAACCCTAAACCCTAAACCTAAACCTTAAACCCTAGGCTCTAAACCCTAAACCATAAACCCTAAACCCTAATTATTGAGCCCTTAACCCTAAACCATGAACACTAAACACTAAACACTAAACACTAAAACCTAAACCCTAAACCCTAAACCATGAACATTGATCCCTAAGTTCCCTAAACCATAAACCTTAAACCCTAAACCCTAAACCCTTAACCCTAAACACTCAACCCTTAACCGTGTAACATTACCAACAAAGGAGTTTGTACTTTGGTATTATGGTTGGATGAGGGTCGAATCTCAAGGATCATATTCATATTCGGTGTATTTCCATTGAAGAGGGAAACTCCCCTGTCAAATTGGTTATTCAGTATGACATGGAAGATGAGAAAAACAAATGAAATATGGAGAATTATATTTCATGGGTAATTAGTACTAAGTATCAACAAGACTAATATGGCTTCCGACTACTTGACTAGGAGGGCATGAAAATGTTAGGACCATATTTCCTAGTCTCGTGCCTAGAACCATCATTGAGGTCTTGTACAAAATAAGCATAACAACACACATGGGTTATCAATCGACTAATAAATATTTCTTGTTTAGTTTTGAGTGGGAGTCATCTGACCTATGAATTAGTGACCTTTCATTGATAATTCCTTCTATGATAAACCCATGGATGCTTTCAAAAGTGCCTTCAAAAAGATAGGGGTAGTCATCAATCCTAGTGAAGGGAGTGATGTGATTTCCAAACAACTTGAAATGCAAACAGATTTAGAGGTCATAACATGAATTTAAAAATATCTCTATCGTTATAAATGGAAGCCAAGTAATGGTGTCTCCCTATATCCAAAGATCGAGGACTATTGGGGTCTGTGGCAGGATTGGACATTCAAGAATCATCAAGTGTCTGAATTAGAATGTCGTTGCATCTAGAGAAAAATTATCAAACATTGGATTAATGCATCTTGGAAAATAAAATTGAACCTCATAAATCCTCTCAAATTGCCAATCTAGGTCCTAGTCTAGGTCATGTTCTGGTCTTGTTTCTATTTTGAGTTCTGTTCTGGTTGTGGTCATCAAATATGGAAGTTTCAGAAAGGAATCCACACTTGAATAATTATTCCCATTTAGATTGTTGGAAATGCTAATGGCAGTGGTAGTGCCTGTGGAATTTGGTTGGTGGAAGGTGGGGTTGTGCCCTTGTTGGTTTTTTCTCATGGCGTCATTGGTATCCTTTCTAGTATTATCGAGAGAAATCCCCATGCTTGTGTGATAAGTTTAAAAGCTCCCCGGCTTCTCGGAACTTGTTTTTATCAAGATGCAATAACAAGGCTAGTTTTAGTGGGTATTAATAGAAAAAGAAAATAGTTTTGATTAGAATTACTTACGAAATGCATTCCTTTGCTTTGAGATTATCTTTATAAATGCAATTCGGCTTTACAAGTTCTCCATATTTGCCAAATTTGGGTTGAATTGACATTATGGACCTCTAAAAGTGTGAAGAAAATGTTAGGAAATAAGAGATAAAATATGCGGAATAATCCCTTACGTAATCGCAATAGTTGAAACTAATATGCGAGAAAATATTACAGATCTCAAATAAAAGCGTAGAATAAATAACACAAAGACGAGAGAGACAAGATTTAACGTGGTTCACCAAATTTGGGCTACGTCCATCAAGAATCACTTGCCCGAATTTATTACAAGCCTCCACTCTCTCAATACAATACCCGGATCCATTTGGAGCTATGCTCAACAAAATCTACTGAGAATTCACACCCGAATTCAAAGCACATCTCGCAATACATTTGCTTATTTTTTTGTATCATATGCATAAGACCATATAAATAGACAATTACTTAAGTAGTTTGATACAAAACAATGGGTATCAAAACCATGGGCAAAAACTGTGGGTATCAAAACAATGGGTACCGAAAAACCATGGGCCCAAAAACAGCCCATAACGGTTACCCATTACCCATGGGTTAATAAACCACCCATAAAAATACTTGAGTGTAACACATAGAAGGTGTACCACACTCTAACATGAAAATAGGCTCCACAAACATAACAATCTCCCACTTGGAGACTGATTTCCACTGAGCAAGATTCTCAACCCTTCACTGTCATCCACGAAGGCCAACCAAATCTGAACATAGCTTTAGTTTATCCCTTGTGACCACCTTGGTCATCATGTCTGCAAGATTCTGACTGGTATGAATCTTCTCTAACTTCAACTTATCTTCCTCCAAAGCTGTCCTGATGAAGTGATATCTCAACTCTATATGCTTTGTCTTGGAGTGGAAAGTAGAGTTATTAGCTAGGTGTATAACACTCTGACTATCACTATGCAACTTACATTCCTCCTGCTTATGCCCCAACTCCTCAAGCAATTATTGTAACCAAATCATCTCTTTGCTTGCCTCTGTGGCAGAAACATACTCAGCCTCCATGGTTGACAAAGCCACCAGCTTCTGTAGTCATGAAATCCAGCTCACTGTTGTCCCACCTACAGTGAAAAGATAACATGTTGTGCTCCTCCTCTATCTACATCTCCAGCCATGTCTCGAATCTACATAACCACATAAAGTGGTGTCGATCCATCAGTAGCATAAAACTGTCCCCATGGTCCTCTCAAATACCAAAGGATCCACTTTCTTGCTTGCAATGCTCTTTACATGGATCACTCATAAATCTACTCACGGCTCCTACTGCATGGGCAATATCAGGCCTAGTGCATACCATAACATACATCAAACTACATACCGTGATGAGTAAGGTACCTTGGACATCTGGTTTCTTTTTTCTCTCTGTCTTGGGACACTGCTCCTTTGATAACTTAAAATGGCCTACCAAAGGAGTCCCAACCGGTTTAGCATCCTACATGTTAAACCTATCCAATACCTTCTTAATGTACTCTTCCTGAGATAAAGTCAGCTTCCGTTCCTTCCTATCCCAAGTTATCCTCATACCAAGGATTTGTCTGGCTGCCCCCAAATCCTTCATATCAAAGGATTCACTTAGCTGTTTCTTGAGTACTTTTATTTCCTGCATGTTTTTACCTACAACCAACATGTCATCAACATACAAACACAAGATAATATAACTTCCATCCTCAAATTTCTTTGTATACACGCAATGGTCAAAATGACATCTAATATAACCTTGCTCCATCATGAAGCTATCAAACTTCTTATACCATTGACGTGGAGCTTGTTTCAGGCCGTACAAGCTCTTCTTCGCCTTACACACCATCTCCTCTTTACCTTTGAATTCATATCCTTTTGGCTGCTGCATATATAGCTCCTCCTCCAAATCACCATGGAGAAATGCAGTCTTTACATCTAACTGTTCTAAGTGCAAGTATTCTGCTGCCACTATTCCAAGAACAGTTCTGATAGAAGTCATTTTTACTACATGAGAAAAAATCTCATCAAAATCTATACCTTGTTTCTGTGCAAACCCTTGACCACAAAATATTTTCTTTCCTCCTTTTTCATCTTTAAGTCTATACACCCAATTGTTCTAAAATGCTCTTTTACCTTCCAATAGCTTCACCAAATCCCAAGTCCTGGTTCTCCATGAGAGACTTATGCTCCTCATCCATGGCTTGCTACCACTTCTTCTTGACATCTACATACATTGCTTCATCAAAGCTCTCTGGCTCTCCACTATCGGTGAGTAATAAATAATAAAGAGAAGGAGAAAAACATTCGGGTTCTTTTCTTACCCTAGAAGAGCTCTTCACCGTAGGAGATTGGGGTTTTGTTGAGTAGGTTCTTGACCGATTCATTGGTCACCGTCCCATCTAGAAGATCCTCTACCACCGTGTATTATTTCTTGGATTCTTCCCTATTTTCCGCAACTATTGCTTATACATGACTTTCTCATTAAAGACCACATCCTTAGACCGAATGATTTTCTTGTCCTTAATGCTCCAACATTTAAATCCAAAGTTATCACCACCATAACCAATAAAAGTACATTTTTCTGATTTAGCCTCTAGCTTGGTCCTATCATCCTTGTCAATATGAACAAACACCTCACATCCAAAGACTCTAAGAAATGAGTAGTTGACTTTCTTATCGTACCAAGCCTTCTCGGGTATGCCTCCATCCAAGGCATTTGAGGGTGCTCTGTTTATCAAGTACATAGTCAGTGCTCGCCGCTTATGCCCAAAAATAAAGAGGCAGTCCTGCATGTATCCTCATGCTCCTAACACATTCCATTATTGTTTTGTTCATCCTTTCTGATACCCCATTATGTTGTGGGGTTCTTGGAACCATCTTTTGCCTACGGATTCCATTCTTAGAACAATAATCATCAAATTCATTGCTGCAATACTCCCCTCTATTATCTAACTTGAGACAGCTTTAACTTAAGACCCGTTTCATTCTCTACCAAGGCTTTCCATTTAACAAAAGTATCGAATACATCAGATTTGTTTCTAATACAATAAACCCAAATTTCCTTGCTGCATCATCAATAAAAGTAACATAATAACTTGAACCCTCAAGAGATAATACCTGAGCTACCCCCACACATCAGAATGTACTAGCTCTAACTTACTCTCTTTCTTCGTAGGTCCAACCTTGAGAAACCTTACTCACTTCACTGCTTTCCCATATATGCGGTTAATGTAAATCCAAACCTATTTCTGTATATCCAGGAAAATTCTTCTTTATGATGTCCATGCCCTTATGGCTCATATGACTGAGCCTATAGTGCCATAATGTTGTATCTACATCTGAAGCCACAAGATTACAATCATTAGTACTATTAGTGGATAAATACAAGGTTCCAACCTTCTTACCTCTTGCCACCACAAGAGTAGCCTTGGTAACCTTCCAAGAGTTAGCTGTAAATATCAAAGTACAACCATCACTTCCTAATTGCCCCGCCGATATCAAATTTCTCCTTAATGTAGGCACATGTCTGACATCCTTCAATAGCCATGTATTCCCATTCTGCATCTTAACTCTCGAATGAACCTTTTCCAACTATACTTTAAGGGCTCATCATCACCAAGAAAACATGCCCAAAATCCCTTTGAACATAATCAAAAAATAATGCCTATGTGGAGTAGCATGGAAAGAAGCCCCTGAATCTAAAACCCAAGATTCAACAATATTATGCAAAGAAAGAATCAAAGCATCCCGGCATACATTACCGATGCCAAATTTGCCTCCTTGTTTTCTTCCTATCCCAAAGCTCCCAGCAATCCTTCTTTACATGCCCAGACTTTCCACAGTTCCAACATACAATCTTGCTCTTGGATTTTGACCTTACCCGATCTTTCAATTTTCCACAGCTTCCTCTATTCTTCTGTCTCCCTCTAGTTTCCACTATCAAAGCATTCCTTGAAGTAGAAGATTCCCTGGAGCTTTTTCTTCACATTTCCTCACTTAGAATCACCCCTACAACATCCTCAAACTTCAACTTCGAGTTAGCTGGAACCGAGTTGCTTACCGCCATTACCAGGCTATTCCAACTTTTAGGTAAAGAGCACAAGAATTAATAAAGCCCTAACTTCTTCATCAAATTCTATTGTAACCGAAGCTAGCATATTTACAACCGTATTGAAATAATTTAAATGATATGCTACTGAACTACTCTCAGACATCTTCATATTAAACAACTTTTTTATTAAAAATATCTTCTTAGAGGAAGAGGGTTTTTCATACAACTTCCTAATGCATCCATTAGATCTTTTGTAGTCTTTTCCTTTGAAACATTAAATAATACCGAAGATGCAAGATACAAAGCAAGATCGTTCCCAAGTGCCTTCCGATCCAACAAATCCCATTCTCGCATCCGTCATACTTGAGGGTTTGTTCACCTTCTCGACATCGAGTATAAGATCCTTTTGATAAGGGTAATATTCCATTTCGCATCTTCCAAAGACTGAAATTCTACCCATTGAATTTATCAACCCTAGATCTTCCATCATCTCGCCATAGCTCCTACTCAAGATAAAATTTCCTGCGATTCAACACTTGAAAACCAAAACCAGGATCTCGATACCAATTGTTAGAAATAAGAGATAAAATATGTAAAATAATCCCTTATAAAATCGCAACAGAGAAACTAATATGCATAAAAATATTACGGATCTCAAATAAAAGTGTAGAATAAATAACACAACACGAGAGAGACAAGATTTAATGTGGTTCACCCAATTTGGGCTACATCCACCAAGAATCACTTGCTCGATTTTATTACAAGCCTCCACTCTCTCAATACAATACCCAGATCCATTCGGAGCTATGCTCAACAAACCCTATAAATTCACACTCCGAATTCAAAGCACATCTCGCAATACATTTTCTTGTTTTTTTTTGTATCATATGCATAAGACCATATAAATAGACAATTGCTTAAGTAGTTTGATACAAAATCATGGGTATCAAAACCATGGGTAAAAACCACGTGGGTATCAAAACAATGGGTACCGAAAACCCATGGGCCCAAAATAGCTTATAACGGTTACCCATTACCCAT
The DNA here is from genome assembly GCA_018340775.1 of Taxus wallichiana var. yunnanensis. NCBI lineage: Eukaryota > Viridiplantae > Streptophyta > Pinopsida > Cupressales > Taxaceae > Taxus > Taxus wallichiana. The sequence goes on from CM031238.1 coordinate 347,782,510, forward strand.
GGGTTAATAAACCACCCGTAAAAATACCGAGTGTAACACATAGAAGGTGTACCACACTCTAACATGAAAATAGGCTCCACAAACATAACAGAAAATGACTAGTTCATTTCCCCCAACCTTTCTTGAAGTGAATTTAAAAAAATGAAATTTGGAATTTGGAGGTGGCATGTGGTAGACACTAATTTTCCTACCATAGATTTACTTATTGATGATTAATTGTTATTAGTTGGATTTATTTTCCATTATTATGATAAGTGGGTTTTTGAGATTACCAAATCACCACAGTTTATTCATGAGAATACAATTATTATTGTGGCACAGTTGATGCAACTCCTTAAAGCCTCCCATAATTACGAATACCTCTCCTACAAAACCCCATACAAGTGGATATATGTTAACCAAACTTTTCATACCTCCTTGAGATTGAGAAGGGTGTTTAGGGATGATTTTATCTTGCTTGAAGAGTTTGTAGTGTAGACAAACCAAGAAGTGACCAATGAACCTTGCTCTTGTGCAATGTAAGGGAAATTTTGGTAAAGGAAAGTGAGAGGAGTCTTTGGATGAATGTTGAGCAACTAGATGAGTGAAATAGGTGGTTTAGTTGTCTGAGAACATGATGGAATCCTAAAACTCCTAAAAAATCAATAACCAATCAATAACACATCTAAAACTCCTACAAATATCAATAACCAATCCAAAAGGCCCCAAAACCTAAACAATGCCTATATTCTTTCACAAAATAGATATTGATTGTATAATTTAAACCCTAAAAGATTGAAGGTTGAATGCTAAAATCCTAAAAATACCTATGTACTAACCAAATTAGAATATGAAAAACTATCTTCTAAACTGTGATAGATGGAGTTGTGAGACTAGTTCCATAAGGTGCAGAGTGACCCTAACATCTTATATTTACTAAAATAAATTTAAAGTATAATTTTTTATTATTTGTTATACTTAAACATTCATTTTTGTACATAAAAGCATGCCTCAACCACATATACTACATAGCACACAGGAACGCGAGCACGCTATAACGCGCTCGCGTTTTATGTTTGGTAACAACTAAACCTAATAATTCAGAATGCGCTTGTGTTTTAACCAAACATGCTCACGTTTTGTTTAAAATCATATCGTGTTCGATTTTGGGTCCCCCATCTTTGTGCATAGGCCCTTAGTACTTTATTCACTAAAAACCTTCTAAATAGTAGTATGAAACCGAGACTAAATAATTTCTAAAGTGCATGATTTTGTGTCTACATATACATGTATTTAATGTTGGTAACAATTATAAGGATTAATTATTTGAGTCTATTTTTGTAGAGTCAAAATCAGAGTCCAAAACAATTTAAGAGTCAAATTTGTACTTTCGGAGATTCAACTCGTTGATGTAAATAACAAAAATTATTTAAGTACCCTATTTTTAGATGAAATTATCTAATTTTCTAACAATTTTAATTTTATTAGAATATCAAGTAAGGTAAATTGACTATTCCCTCCTAGGATTACAATTATTAATGTGAGATTTTACTTTATTTGTTATCTTATAGGATTTTTTTCATCACTAATTGTTGTGCAACAAGAATTCATGTTGAAGATGATGATGAGGGTAACTACATAGATAAATCATAGGTTAAGTGGTTGTTCCCATTAGTGAACTTGTTTGAGTCATCAAGATCCCAATAGAGATCAAATGTCACTAAGAGTAGAGGGGCCCCGCACCACTAGAATTATGTCATATAAACATTTAGCTTGGAAAATTTAGTGTGTGATAAATTAAAAGTATTATATTCCATGATAAAACATTCGGGTATGCCAATCATTTTTATATTGGAGACATCTAATATTGAATTGCGTACACTATTCTCCTTAACATATAAATCACACATAATCAATGGGAATCAATGAGTATGGATTTTATCATTGGTTTAACTTTTACTATGAATGATCATGATTTTTTTGTTGTAGTTAATATTTTAACTATAATGGATCATTTCCTTCCGAATAATTTTAATAAATATGATTCTAATATATCTCATATGTTTACAAAGGAAGTATTCCATTTGTATGGTATTCATAAAGATTTGGTAATTGATGAAGACCCTAGATTCATGTTTTCCTTCTCAAAATTCCTGTTTGGTGAGCTCATAAGCGCTAATTTTTAGCATTGCATATCACTCGAGAGATCGGTGGAAAAAAATCATATCTTGGAGGATATGTTGAGAATGTATGCTTTTGAAAAACTAGAAAACTAGGAGAACTGTTTGCATCTAATGGAATTTGTATATAATCAAGAGTACCATAACACTAATAAGATGTCACCTTTTAAATTTATTGTAGAAATTGTAACACCCCTATTTTATTTTCAAACCCATAACATTGAACCTAGTATGTAAATAAAAATTTAGAGGAAATAGAAGATGTTATCACTAAAGATAAACAAGACATGAAGACTCGCACAAAATAGGTATAAGAGTTGGGCTGATTCTAAACGGTCATATAGAGAATTTGAAATTGGTGATCAAGTTTTCCTTAGAGTTAAGCCTAAGCGTAGTTCACTAAAACTTGGTAAATATGCTAAGTTAGCTCCTCATTTTTGTGGTCCTTTTGAGGTATTAGAAAGAGTAGGAGAACTTGCTTACAAACTAGCTTTGCCTCTTGAATTATCTAGGATACATAATGTTTTTCATGTTAGTTTATTAAATATATATGTTTATAATTCTACTCATGTTATTGATTAGAAAAATATATCTATAGAACCTAATTGTGAATTTAAAATAGAATTAGAATTTATATTGGAAAAAAGAACTAGAAACTTAAGGAATAGATAAATAAATGAAGTAAAATTACATGGAATTTTTGTGATGTGGATAGTTTAACATGGGATAAAAAGAATATATCCGCAAACAATATCCATATTTATTTTGAATAATAGTTTTTGTGTTTATGTTTTAGAGAAAGATAAAGCTACCAAGGTCAACAACTGATTTAGGAGGAGAAATGTTATGTGAAAATTTCTCAAAGTAAAAAAATTGAATTTGAAAAGAAAGTACTTATTCTAAAGTTGTTTTTCAAGATTAAATTCTAAAGAAAATAAAATAAGTCCCCCTTTAAAATAGGGTGGAGAGTTGTGTATATGGAATCCTCTTTAAAATGGGGAGGAATAAAGAGTTAATTGAGTTCTCGAACCGCTTTTTAAAAGGAAGGATTAAATTTATAATTGTGAACCCGTTATGGGTATATGTAATTAATTGTAAATATTTTGTTATGAAAGGATGTGTTTGTTAATAAACCACCCATGGAGAGAATTATTTAAACCTAGGACGGGGGGAGGGGGCAAATTACACACAAATATTTTGGATTTTGCTCAATAATTTTTACTTGGTTCCAAGTGAAGGCAAGTGGTGGGCATTGGAGAGAGGCACTCTAGAGGGTGTCCTAACCGGGGTATGTAAGGTATAACCCAAGATGGTTCCTGGCTAGGGAACGCAAATATTTTAATTGATTAATTCCTCTAGATAATGTGGTCATAGCTTGAGGTGCTTTGGATCTCGGTCACCACCTAGGAATTCATTTAGTAGTATACAATCCTTCCTACCCTCTATCCAGATATGTATTCAATTTTATAACTCTTGTTTTATTTAATGAATTTATATTTCCACATATATGAAAGAAATTTTATATGTATATTTTGATTTTTTTGAATGTAATTAAAATTCATGTTTAATAAACAATTGGAAGTTTTATATAGAAAAGTATTTCATTATCATTAATTTATTAATTTGGGAAAAATCATGTCACAATGGGTGCACTATTTTAGGGAATATTTTAGCTTATTAAATATTGAATTCTATTTAAGACTAAACATTATAACTTAGGGTATTGAAAGACCACTCAATTAAGGATATTCTAATTGTATTTTGGGGATTTTCATCTAAAAAAGGGAAACATGGATGGAATTATAAAACAATGCACATGATTTTCATAAAATAATTATAAAACAATGTTAGGATCATATTTGATAACAACACATTTTAGATACATTGAGATGTAAAGGAGCTCATAAATATTTTGGAGTAATTATTTTTATTAATTGCTTAATTATGTGTTTCTAATAAACACAATTATAATAATTCCATAATCATCATCATCAATATCAACATCATTTGTACCATAGTGTGTTAAGAGTTAGCTTGTATGGTGTAGCTATAAATGTTATAACATGTAAGGAAGGAGTATCAATGTTATAATAAATACATTACGATAACCCCATTGTCATCATCAATATCATCATCATTTGTACCATAGTGTGTCAAGTATTAGCTTAAGTCATTCTATGTAATATTATTCTAAGGTGTAATCACAATGTTATAACATGTAAATAAGGAGCATCAACTACTTTTTCTTTATGAAAGGATTAAAAAGGACGGCTCCTCCATCCTTGTTTTATGGTATAAAGTTGTTAACTTTTATGTAAAATTGACAAGGAAATTTTGCGGAGTAACCATATCGAAATTTCCATTTTGGTCCCCCGTTGAGGTCCCTTAACATTCCGAATGGCATAAAATCCATCTCCAGAAAATCTAGTTTTTAGAACTTGGCCATTTTCAACCTTTTTGGGTTGGGCGCAGTTTTCATTCGCATTACATCAACCAAAACTACGCCCCTCTATTCCTTTGGCACATTCTAGGGAGTGTCAACACTCCAAATGTTGCACCTCTCATAGGTGCGCCAAGGAAGCGCCATCTTGTTATCACTCTCTAAAGTGCATTGTGGGCGCTAAAAACGTAGTGTCAACACTCTCAAAGCTGCGCCATTGCATAAATCCCGCCGTGTCGACATCCACTTAGGTGCACCATAGGAAAAATTTGGTGGCACATTTATTACACCTTTTTCTATATATAGGCGCATCTAACCTATCATTTTCACAATTGAAAAATGTGAAAAGTTATTCCTTTGTGCTTGTCAGCGTTCCTGTCCGCACACCTTTCTGCGTGTTGCCATTTGTCGCGTTCGTGGTCCCCACATCATCTCCTTTATCGTTATATATTCCTGGTAAGTGGCCCTTTCCCTTCTTGTGGATTTGTTGTGGTTTTTATGTTGGTTTAGGTGATTAGGATGGTTGATAATAAACAATGAACCTAAGAAGATAACACAATCCCAACCCATTTTACAAAACCCACCTGCAAGCCATTTTTCACTCTCCTTCCAGATCTGCTAATCTGGAAGGCTCTGCCTCAGAATGGACCCCTGCCCCTTTTCTCCTCTATCCCCTGCTTTGCCAAGGTTAACCCCTTGCTATCAAAATCTGAGCTGAGAGAGTAAAAACCACAAAATGAAGAGAATCAGCCTGCTATCTTCCATGGCGCAATTTTCATACATGTTGCGTTAAAGATATAGTCGCATCCCTTTGGCGACCATTTAATCATGCTACATCAAAAATAGCCGTGCCAAGGTGCTCGTGAATCGGCACATTGTGAACTCGTGTTATAGAAGCCCTTTCCCGCACCTTGTAAAAAATTACAAAAATCCTAAGGCGTAGGTGCGAGCGCACCTATAATAGCAACACTTCATGCTATGTAAACCCTTCCCACACCGCACAAAGCTTAACCCCTTGGCACACCTCACCTTGATGTTACATCTTTTGCATCTACGCCTTAGCACACCATAAAACTTTGTAACACCAATCATATCTAGCGCCCACTAAAAGACTTCCAATGGCGCAAGCGCACATCCCTTGACACCAACATCTGAATGTTGTGTGTAGCCTTTCCGCTCTTGCGTGCCCTTCTTGGCGCTGCTTTTTCCCATGCAACACTTTCCCAAAGTGCGCCTCACTTTTCTAAGTCCCTGCAGCCTTACAGAAAACCTGCACCTTGCACCCAGAGGCTCATAAATTGCTAACTTTTCATTCTGTAAGCTTTTATGGATGACTTAATGGCTAACATGGCCCTTCTGCGATGGACTTCCCTGATTCTTCTTGTAGATCAACAACTGAACTCAGATCCACACATGTCTTCATCGAGTAAGAAGCCAACTAAGTCCAAGGGTAAAACAAATTTAATAGAGCAAAAATGAAATATAAATACCAAAGGGTCGATGCTCGAATCTCTTACAGAGTGTGATCTTGATATCAAGATTCGAACTCGGGAACATTAGCATGGAGGACTTCGGGCTAGAACCAAGAAGGTCACAGGTAGCCCATGGATGGATAAATTGGTTGGCGTGGTTTGCACTTTGCTGCGGGGGCTCCCAGTGAGTGCAATCAACAATGAGTTTATGATGTTGGTGGGCCGTTGTTACAATAAGGACACAAGATGTGTCGAAAATGAGAAGGGTGAGGTGATAATCAACCTCATGGCCCGACATTTTGAGATCATGTTGGGTATCCCTCACCACCGAAATTTTGTAGCAGTGAGCCAGGAGGACTGCATGAAGACATGGACTGAAAATGAAGACAAATGTATGCAGTTAATGAATGAGGTGTACCTCAAGAATAAGAAGGTGACAAGTAGGTGGCCACAAGTCATTCATCGCAGTGAATTTTTAGAGGAGCTGAGTGACACAATCACCTTCCTGAGTAGGGTGTTTGGGCTCCCTGATGCCCATTACTTTCACAAGTGGATGCTCAGGTATTTGGAAATAATGAATAAAAATGTTCCCGATCAGTGTTTTGACTGGGAGAGATTATCAACAGCACAATCTCGGAGCAGCTTCAACAACTTTCAACAACTGGGAGGTTCTATATGAACTCCTATGTAGTATATGCTGCTGCCTTAGAGAGGGACTACCCAGCATTGAATCGGTGTGGGATATGGCCCTAGGTCAGGATATACGAGTACTATCTAGAGTTAAGATTGGAGAACAACATAGCCCAATTCAGTAAAATCAATGATGTCTTCTTCTATGGCGTCATCTGCCTCTTGAGGCCCAACATGACTTATGGTCGGATGACCAAAAGCGTGGTCACCACCATAAAGAAGTGGGGAGCATTATTCATGCAATTCCCCACTTTCACCTATCTCAGAGCCACTAACTTCTTGGGAGAGCCCACCAAATTTCCAAGGTATGCGGGACCCAAATTGATCTTGTTGGAGCTGTCTAGACAGCTCATCACATACCATGAGAAGTGTTTGAAAAGGAAGAAGGGTGGAAATCCATTCCCCCTCACAGTGGGTAGGTACACCTGCACTTCACAGAGAAAGCCCAGGAGATGTTTGTAGAGCTTGAATTACTCAATTTGAAGCATAATTTCTGGCAAGGCCAACCTTTGATCCTCATGATTGCCTTCCAAGGGAAAAGATCGATCTAATTCACATCCCTCAGATCAATGATATCTACATTGACTTATATCACGAAGTCAAGCTCACCGAAAGGATCACTCCCAACTGGTCCTGACAGAGATCATTCAATATGGTGTGGCTATTGTCCCAAAGGGTTTCCAAGCAATTGATCAAGAAGTTGATCAAGTTTATCTAGACACGGATGGGGACAATTGGCCATTTGCTGAAATTGATAGAAACAAGGCCCCTCAGACTATAGAGGAAATGGTTAAGGGCACTTTACAATGCACCGAGCATTAGTGCAAGAAAAATGGTATCATCTACCTTGGGGTAGACTTTACCATGTCTCCCTTGGGTAATGCACCCACCAGGCCAAAACATTTACCTGAGGGAAAAGGAAAAGATAAAGAAGGAGAGGCAAGCACTACTTAGGAGAAAGTTCTTGAGAGCCCTCCTTCCACCACTCGAGGAACAAGTTGTGGACTTAGTGTCCCCAAGAAGAGAAGAAGTGGCTAGTGCTCCAACGGACACATCCACTCAGGATGTTGTCACATCTACAACTGGCGAAGTATCAACCATTCCCTCTCTCGCTCCTCCTTCCCCTCCTCATGTCGCTCAACCAACTACTCCTTTGGTTGTGTCTTCTCCCCGTCTTCTACTGTTCCCCCTCCCTCTTCCTCCATCTTCTCTTCCCTCATGGATCTGTCCCCCAACATTTCTTCCCTCATCTCATAGATCCCTTCCGCCCCCACGGTTCCCTCTCTTGCAGTGACTCCTAACCCCGTGAGCGTTGGAGTGTTGGCTTCTTTCTCAATGCCGCCACCAAGTGTCTCGACACATTTCTCTGCATCCACTACAGTTGCTTCTTATTCCATCCTTGTTTCCTCCTCTTCCTCTGCTCCCACTCCCCTAAGTCCAGAATGGATCTCTAAACACCTGAGCCAACACAAGAGGAAAGTCTCTATTGCACCCATGGACTTCTCTGTTATTCCGGCTAAAAGGCCTAAGAAGCAAAAGGCTATAACTCGCTTCTCTCAAAGCGCTTCAGTGAAAGGGTTATGGAGATCGCGTACCTTGATCTCACAAAGAAGAAAGAAGATCTATCTCCTACAGATTTTACAGTGACTCAAGTCACAATGGGAACATCATTAGAGAGCCTGCAAGGAGAGGCCTTATCCGCAGTGGATGCCCTTTACAAGAAGCTTCAAGAAGCAAAGGAAGAGAAGAGAATATTAAAAGAGCAAAACAAGCATCTTCTCCAAGCCCTGCAAAAGATGGGCAATGCCCCTCCTATGACTGTCACCGACCCTCCCGAAGTTCTTAGTCAGGAGAAGATAAATGAGTACACCAAGATTGGTGAGCAAGGTACAGAAATGTCTGCCTGGAGAGAGCATATCCTCAAATATAGTGAGGAAGTGATTACAAAGTTCACATAGCTCTATCAAAATATAGATCAAGCTAATAAGGAACTCTAGGAAATAGTAGGACCTATCTCCGAAGAGTTGGACCATGCCAGGTTGCAACACGAGACATTCTAGAAGATGCTCACTGCCCAGTCGATGACTTGGTGAAATTTAGCGTCTTTGATCACCCGTGAGCACCCAACAAAGTCCTTGCTACTTTAGACTATCGGGTTGACCAAATGGAGTTTGTCTTGGAAAAGATAGAAAAAATCAAGGAGGAAGCCCTGGATGCCATGCATCAAATGGAGCAGATCGTCTTAAGAATGTCTCCAGGGTTGCTCGGTGTAGCGTACGCCTTGAGGAAGGCAGATGATACTATTCATCTTTTTAAGGGAATCGTGTCACAGGGTTTAGCGTCAGAGGCCACTTTTGATGTAGAATCTATCAACAACCTTCTAGCCTGCCGTGACTTTGTTGGATACCTGATGGAGGTAGGCAACAAATACTTCAAACTCCCTGAAAGACTCAGAGATGAATGAGAAACTTGCGAAGTCATCAGAGATCACACCAAGGGTCCCGCTCAGGATCAAATTCAAGTGATGATTAGTAAGTTCATGGAGTATTAAGCTCAATTTCACATTACCTCTCTTGAGCAGAAGCAAGACACTCCTTTCAAGCCAAGGGATGACGACGAATAGGCTCCTTCCTCCTGGGATAAATCCCATTTTTGTAAAAGTATTTAAAAGTATGTTGGCACAAATGATGACATCATCCATGTTGTACCATGGGATGTTGTCATCCACCAAATTGCCCCAAAGTCAACATTTGACTTTTAGATATTTTGTAAATAGTTGTTGACTCCTTTTTGTCTTCTTTCTCCTTCTCCTTCTATAAATACTTGGATACTTGTAGTATTCAAGTGTGAGAAAATTTGTATGAAAAATAGAAGTGAGGAGAGAAAGACTTTGAGCTTTCTTGTAATAGAACAAATATTAATACAAAAAATTGAGACTTTGTGCTGAATTCCTGTGTTATGTGTTATATCTTTCTTAAGTTAGATCTACATGCTTATTCTGTTGGATTCACCTATGCTTTTGTCATTTGTTTATCAGTATTGCTTTGTTTTTTTATGTGAGTAAGTTTGGCTCTATTTACTACCGGCCCAAAACATAAACCCTCTGACCTTTCTACTTTGGAATTCATTTCTTTTCTCCTTCGATCCATATTTCTCTATTCCTTTCTTCATTCCTTTTTATTCTTCGTCGGAACTAACTCTACTGGGATGAGATCCCAAAACCCCCTTGAAGGTAGAATATTGTAAGACTTGCACAGATTCCTGCTGGTAGAATAGCAATAAACTAGTTTCACACTGTTGGCTGTCTATCCATAGATCTTCCCACCTGACAAATTTTAGACCAACAAAAGTTTGACATTATATTTTGTTTTCTATGTTATTGGTCATATAGTAAGGATGTGATCAATAATATAGGAGGGTTTCTAGTCATATGACCATGAATGATGATTCTCTACCTAGAACCTTTGCTTTAAAGTACATGATAACTTTGTAGAATAAAATTTAATGGCTACTTTTTAAAGGATTTTAATATTTATTATTAGTAAGATAGCTATAAATATTACCTTGGAATGGATTAAAATAATGCAAAGACACATTATTTACCATAAATATTATTAATGAAAGTCTCGATAAAAGAAACATAAATCGTAATGTTTTCTATGTGTTTATTGTAGACCTCATTCATAACCTTATAGTTTCATCTAGCCCTTATTCTATCCAATTATTCAAGGGATAAAATGTCTTTCATCTATGACTATTTTATTATCAAGTGACCTTGTAGCATTATTTTTAGAGTTAACATACATGTTTGCACCAAATAATTCTAAAAGTAGTGCTTAATTCTTAAATGTGTTTATAAGAAACTAGGGTTGATGAAATTATCACATAACGCTCTTCACAAGAATATCCAAGAGAAAAACTAACATCTAAAAGTAAGATTAAAGGTATAGTTGGCAACACAAAAATAATGAAGTGAATAAAATTAAGTCACAAATAGCTATCCACTCTCTTTTTATTTTATACGATTAGAGTTATATTATTAATAAAAGAGATTTTCTCAATATTGTAAAACATATAAAATATTAATAAAAGAGTTTTCCCAATATTATAAAACATATAAAATATATCAATGTGTTATGTCCCCATTTTTGAGAGTTTATGATTAAAGTGGATTGAATGTGAAAGTATATCTAATGTTATAGCAAAAATGAGTCAGTTTATAAAATATAGAATTAAAGGGTTTAGTAGTTCGGAGAGGCAACTCATTACAATTGAAACTAAATATAGTAAAATTATAATTAAAAATTGAATAATTCTTAAGATGAAAATAAAAATTGAGTTATATAGTTTTTTTGACTAGCTCAGTAAAAATATTATTGAATGTATATTGTGTGACAACCGGGGACTCTCACCTTGTCAATATTGGAGACATTCAATAAGAGATCACATTGAATTCTTTTAGTAAATTAATAACTAATATATCATATTTATAAAATATTTTCTATGACCCAACATCGAGTTAATATTATATTGAAGTTAAATATTACATATAGTAGAATAAGAGATGATGAATGCATAGATGACAATGATCAAAATAAAATGTATATTTACGATTATTTCCTTTGTAATTGAGTAAAATTGGTATTTGAATAGATAAAATGAGGTTAACAAGATAGATAATATTATCTTGAAGTGTTGAATGAACCATAGAGTGTGCTATAAGATATTCATTAAAGTGAAATAATTTCTTATGTCTATGTTTTATGTATTTCATGATTAAACAATTATTTCAAGAAAATCTGGACATATTCCAGTGAATCTAGACTCCAGTATTTTCAAGTTTTGGTAGAAATATATCACCTTTTTTGTGTATAATGGATTCCATTTTTGTTACTACTGGATTCCATTATTACTATTATTGGATTCCATTAGTAGTACTATTGGATTCCAATATTGGCATTATTGGACTCAATGGAGTTCCAATATCGCTATTATTGGATTCCAATTTTGCCATTATTGGATTCCATTTTCATTATTATTGGATTCCAATTTCACTACTATTGGATTCCAATTTTGCTAATATTCGATTCCAATTTTAGTATTCAAATTTTTGGATTCCAATTTCACTATTTTTGGATTCCAATTTTATTATTTTAGGATTCCAATTTTTCCAATTTGATCTTTATGAATAATTATGTTGACTGAAGCTAATTAATGAATACTGAATCTATTTTTGCATATTGAGACTTGATTATATTAATGAAGAATTGAATTAATTTCATATTCATAAATTTGTAAAATCTTGTTGGGATTGCATAAGGCTAGCGACCACTAGGTTACATAAGGCTAGCAACGCTAAGTTACATAAGGCTAGTGGCCACTAAGTTACATAACTATAACAACCACTAAGTTACATAATCCTAGTAGTCGCTTTAAGAAGTTACATAAGCCTAGAGGCTGCTAAGTTACATAAGCCTAACAATGGCTAAGTTACATAAGCCTAGCAACCGCTAAGTTACATCTTGTTAACATTTATTTGATCAATATGTAAAATGGAAATCATTGTCCTATGAATACATTGGGTTAGGTAAGGAATTGTACATTTTAGGGGGATAACTTGGTTCACAACAGATTAATCGACTCCTTATTCATAGTTATATGGGACCTAGGACTAACTAAATACTTAAAATGAAAACTTATGCTTAGTGAAAGTGAGTGAAATAGAACAATTCCTTTTGTCGTGTATCCCTGATTGATGCAGCCTAATGGAGCTCAATGGTCACTAGGCATTTCTAAATAGAAGATAATACAAAAAACATGAACTACTTTTATACAAGATAATAAATTTGTAGAGCTTAGAGGTCACTAGGTTTTTCCATTCTATAAATCATAAAGAAAAATAGAGAGCTAAGAATTATGTTAAATACATTATTTTAAAACATGGATTTGATAATTTATTTCCATAGGAAATCAATTCCTTCAGAATAATTATAATAAGAATTACATAAGGATTGATCCCTCTCAAGGGTATCTAGTCTAGCCAATGTTAACTACAATGCATTAATTAGGGTTCTTGAAGTTATGCAAAATATGCCTTAATGGCTTCATGTCCCTGATTTTGTATTTTAATTTGATATCCTTTCCATATTTTACTTGGTGTCCATGCCTAGATGATGTTGTCTAGATCAATCTCTGATGTTTCCCTTGATTTTCACCACCATTGATTATTCTTTAAGCATTTTTGATACTTTTATTTTCCCGTGGTTTCCCACCAAATTACGCTTATCTTTTGAGCCTTTGAGTGAACATCTTGTATTGGAATTTATTCTACCCTGCCTATCTATATAGGTATGTTATCATCATCCGGTCTTACTAGTATCATTTATCCACCATTCACATCCACCACTATATTTAATTCATCTTGAGGTCTATCAAAAATAGACCCAACATATATATCCTTATTTGAAATGAAATTTTGACTATAGTAGTTATCCATGTCAAGATGTAGGGATCCCAATATTTGATCATACATTGTGCTATCCTGAATTATTTTTTAGAAAAAAACAATTTCTCCTCATCCTGCTACAATTGAAAAAGGGATTTTCTAGGGAACGCAAAACATTTTTCCAATATGTTATCTTCGGAAGCTAGAATGCTTCTCCACCATCTGTTGAACTCTTTTCCTAATGTGTAATGTATGCCTAAATGCCTCTTTATAGGTCCACCATCTCTTTTAGTTCTTTTAAGGGTGCTAATGGAGGATTCCTTTTAGGAAAGTAAGGCTTCCCACCCACTGTTTTCGAAATTTTAATTGGTTGAAACCATAAGGCATCCATGATTGATACTTTGTAATCCATCATGAAAATGTTGTTGACGACATGGAACTTAAACATCGTTGGTTTTACGATACAAAAAATCTTGTAGTTTCTATCTAGCGGTGTGGTTCCACAAAGGCCTTAAAGTCATAGACTTCATGAATAAGGTATGGAGTGAATGTGCTGGACCCCTCTTGGCATGTTCTATAAGTGTCCATTATTTTTGGCAAAGAGAATGTTTCCAACTTACACAATGATGCTGATAATCACTCGAATGTCCCACCGATATCATCATGCATATGACCATTAGAAGGAAGCTCACGTACAATGTGTTTAAAACCCTTCGACTGTCCATATGAATGCAAATAAAAAAATGTATGATTTTTTGTTGTCACTTGAAGCATGATATATTTACAAGTAGAGAACTAGTGGTTGTTTTCTAAATGAAATTATACATCCGCTTCAATATTAGTTATATGAACATGCTTAGTTTTCTATTTTTATTCATTGTATTTTTCATACACATCATTTTACAATAATGCATCATATAATGGGTGTGTGATGTCTCGTTACTATATAATAAATCACCATATTGATCAATAAGTGGTTCTTCTAGCTTCCTAATACATAGAGCCAAAGATGTTATTGCGAAGTTTGCTCCTTGCTCAATAAAAGGCGATAGTGGTGTTAAAAACCCCAATTTTGTGGCCATGTTTCAGCATACCAGTCAAGGTTATAGGGAGGTTAGTAACATTTTTTATTGAATTTGTTTTTCTACCTATCCTTGGTATGCTAGTTTTCATCTTGTCCATTTTGTGATGCACAATGCTCAAGAAGCTATTAGGATGTTCCTCTGATTGCATTATATGGGCATAGTAATTTGGACACCAAATTTGAATGTAATATTTATTCCATTTCTAGCATTTATCTACATGTGCGAGTGTTTCCATACATCGGTGGTTGTACGTTTGTTCATAAGCTCTGTGTAATCATCCAATTTGGAAAAGAAGTTGTTCTTGGTAATTGAAACATGGGAGAAATGTTCTTGCCATATTTTTCTGAGGTTTGATTGTGACATTGGAGGAAGGTTCAACAATGTAAGGCCCTCATTGCACTTTTTTAGGATGCAAACATAACTATAACATGCAAGAAGTTGTCTCATTGTTACTTTATTACCATATTGCCCCACTAAACGAGATATGTGTGGTGATATATCCGAATTTTTATCCACCATTTTGGATATAAAAGTAATAGTTGCGACACTTGGTATATGTTTTTGTTTTCTCGTGTTTCCATTTATTTCCCTCCTCTCGCCATTCATCTAAGATTGTTTATAACCATAATAGGTGCTTGTTTGGGATCCGATGAAATCTATACCATGCATTATGACATACATCCTTTCCAAATAATTTCAATTTATCTATAGTTTTCCTAGAATTTTGGCCTTCATCGAATCGCTAGTATTTGCGGTGAATGCATTAAGTACAAAGTTTTTGATGGCATTTTCATTCATACCTAGTGTTATATTCCAACTGTGAGTGAAAACACTAAGAGATAGATTAGAGAGACATCCTTCCTTGAAACAAGATTTATTCTCAACTTCGCACAATAATTGATCTCTTTTTTTTTCCTTTTTCCCTTGCCTTGGGTGTACTAGATAGAGTAGTATATACCTTTTTTCGCTTGTGGGAGTTGTAAGGTATTTTTATCAAATTTTCATTACTACGTAATTGGAGGAATCAAATGAAATTGGATATACCAGTTGAGGAAATGAATCTTCAAATGCACTCCACATTTTTACCGACTCTTCTTTTGAAATTTATTTTAGCCTTAATTCCATAACAGACCATCTAGATGGGCCAACTAGCTAGCAGACTATCGGATGATAGATCCTTGAGATATAGAGAAACCCTTGTAAATAGGCTTAATTATTTTATCAATATGCACCCCAAATGTATTGCAATCCAATTTTTTAAACTCGCACTATGTTTCCTTCACGGATATTTGTAATTTTCACTTCTACAAGAAAGATATTTGTAATTATTTTATCTTTCTGCTTCACAAGCTCTGTGTCTCTAAGTTCCATGACTTCCGCCTCTCCCCGTAAATCTGCGCATCCCTACCTTCACTACTCCTACTTCCATCCTGAACACCTCTTCCAAACCCAAGACTAAGAACCCTAAATTTCCTAGAAGTGACATCCCTCACTCTACCAGGGTTCTTAGAAGCACCAAAGAGCTAGAAGTTGTACATAATTTGCTACATATTAGTAATGTTGGCCTAGATACGGCCCTACAACAGGAGGGGAATAATATTCCTCATAGGTTGGATTCTCTAGAAAATGAGATGATGAAGTTAAAGAAGGACCTGCAACACATGGCCAAATAGAAGGGAAAAAGAAAGGTTGATGATGATATTGATAATGGGAATGATCAGATTGCAGACATCTACAAGAAATTAAACTCTTTAGACAACAAATTGGGGAGATTCAAAGACAGAATGATCATAACATGGCTATCTTCAATGCCATTAGTGACTTTTTGGAACAACATGTTTGCAACATTTCCATGCTTAGCAGGGTCCCTAAAACTATTTGGGGGACTAACAAGGAGAGAAGTCAGACCATATCGAAGTTGAATGCAAGTGACCCCACACACATCACCACTTTGGCGTTGTTCACTTCGCTACAAAAAATCAAATCCAGGATCGACAGAGCTTCCAAGAAATAATCTCCCTTGGGTGGAGGGCTTTGTTCTAGACGTTGCTATATTTTGATCTTTTCGCTATTTTTCTCGTTGTTGTTTTGATGTTTTGTTGCGCTTTTACTGCTCTATTTAGCTTTCTACTTGTAAATTTATTTTGGTTACTGTTGGACATAATGCTTTATCTAGATTTTGATCCTCTTTTGTTGTTCCTCTATAGCTTTATTTGGCTATTGAGCCCTTATTATAACAGGTATAGTCCCTTCAAAAGAATTTACCAATAATAAAAAACAAATTTGTGCTCTTTTGAATAAAAATTTATCAACTTTGTAACAATCCCTTTGAATAGTTGGTGTTTTGTATGGGGGTCGATTCTTGAAATTTATAATTTTCATTAACATGAAGTGTATTTATTATTTTAAGATACACCAAATTTTTGATGGCTAGGAAACTTCACTATTGGGTTGTAACCTTGGATAACAACCATTGCATATAGTTATACTCTTTTCCACAAAAACACCAAACCGTGTGGGTCCTAAAAATGCTCTCAAAATTACATATTCTTATTATACTAGGGATATAAACCCTTCAACCATGTCACTTTATTTCAGATCACACTTATGTTTTAGCATTGTGAAACCATGTATGTTATAAAATTTCATCCATGTCTTTAAGGGTTGTGAAACCATGACTTTTATTGTTAGAATTCAAACCTATTGAATCCTGATCATTGGTGTTGTCATTGATGTCAAGTGACATTGATGGAAAATGTGTGAGGGGAAAAGGAGGAGTGAAATGACATGCAAATAGGTGTCTATCAGTGGTGCTCAGTGATTCAATTTGGTTCCTAAAGGCTTTAGGTTGGCTTCGTGGGTGGATTCAAGTTGTTATAGGCTTAAAATAATGAGATGGTTGATCATTGAAGGAAGAGCGCAGATTGGTATGCTTGGATAAGAGGTTCTACAGGTCAGATATGATGATATTAACATGGGAAAGAGCTCTTATAGTGAGTTTTAGGTCATCTAGTGGAAGTCTCAGTTGAAACTGGCTCATTTAGGCCTGTTTCTAGAGCTTGATGAGGTGTGAAAGTTTGGTACAGGTCATGAAAAGACAATGTGAGTATGGTATGAGCCTAGGAATGTTGTCTAGGGAATGTGTGAGCAACAACAAGGCTTATTTTAACTCCTGGAGGAAAAATTCAAAAGTTCACCAAAGTTGGCCTTGAGGTAAATGAGATAGGTTTGAATAGTATAGGAATATTTATGAAAAATAAACTCATGGATAAAGTATAGGGGTGAATTGGGGTGCTTCATGGTAAATTTCATCAAGTTCTGAAAGAGATATGTGAAAGTTATGATTGTTTTTTAAAACTGGTTAATTGAGAAATGCATTTTGAAAACTTTGTATTTTTAGCACATTAGAAAAATATGGATCCTTCTTCAGATAAATCATAGAAGGAATTTTTATAGAAAACTAAAATCCTAAAGTGTTGAAAAATGTTTCAGGAAAATTGGATATGTATCAAAGAAGTTATGAGCATTCTACTAGTAGGTTTTCTCTCTCCTCAGGTTTGCTTATTGAAGTATTTGAGTTAAAATAAGTCATTATGGTATCTTGTAAAATTTTTAAGGGATTAAAATGATTTAATATTAATAAGTATTTATCCATGCCAAAGTGGTGATAAGTTTGGACTTTAATCTTATCCCTTCTAGTCTATTCTAACTCAGCCTTTGCAAGATCTAATTCATACAAATATGAGGACTAAATGATACACTCATAGTTCAATGTTAAAAGTTACTATTTGAAATAGAAAATGGTGTTAGTTCCTTTCTACAGATAAAATTGGAGTTTATGGATCACTTAGTAGGGTCTTGTGATGAGCCTTGAAGTTTGAACACTCCGCCTCCACATTGTCATCTGATTAGTTGTCAAGAAAACAAAATTCAAAGTATGCTTAGAATTCATTTTAACAATATTTCTTGTCCATCTAGTGCTAGTGCACAATGTGAAGTAGGAGTATGACTAAAAATTACTCTTCAAGATCATGGTCTATGAGACTTCTATAGAGTTTCACATATGAAGACCAAGTCAAATGGGAGAAGTTTGTGTTTGTGCATGATGACAGTCACGTTGTTGATTATTCTCCACTGTGCAATATGGAACTATCATGTAAAGGTGGTGAAAGGTTGTTCAATTTTGTACTAGAATGTTCAAAGGAGACCAATAATTCTTTATTGATCCTTCTTTTTAATCCAAGACTCCTCATATACCTTGAAGCACCATTTTGAACTTGACATGTAATTGTCTTGATAATGTTATAGACCACTGCACTACATTTTCTGATTTCTGGGAATTATTGGACATGTTTCAAGCCATTTAATTGATTAGAGAAGATGGATAATGGTCTTACAAAGCCAAACCAATTGGGATTTTCAACTTTCATTGAGAATTGATGGTGAAATCAATTTTTAATTGCATCGGGCCTTCACAATGATCTAAATCTTGGTTCTAGGGTTTGCAAGAGAAATTTGGTAGAATCTCAAAGTTAAGCCAACCAAAATTTCTAAAATTTTAAGGAAACCTCTGTAGGGATAGTACGGGCTTGTTACAAAAATAATGAATGAATTCTATGAAGGAATGATCTATATTTTAATGACAACGTATTGATAACTTCGTATAACTATGTGTAGAGTTAGAATTTCATTTTTTTAATGAAACTTCTTCAAAGTAAAGCATCCTACACTTCCCTGCAATCCTTCCAATAGCTTGTGAGTTGTTAAATCAACATTAAAATTCCTTTTAATTATTTTGAAATCTCAAAATTTCCTAACAATGATGGAATTGTTCAACAATGTGCTGGTCTAATGTCACAGTTGACAGTTTGAGTGAAATCTTCTTTAAGAAAGTGGTTCAATGACTTAATACGCTCCAATGGATATCAAACGAAATTTGGTACTTCAACACGCTTAAATGGCTTCAATGTTGTAAGTATTAACTCAAGGTATAATTGAAATGGTTAGTATTCCTAAGTGTGTATTACCTTGGTGAAGCCTTGAACTTAAAAGGCATATATCTTTATGTTATGAAAACTTGCTCAGTGTAAAGAAGAATTTGAAAAGACTTTGATCAGTTACACGCTTGAAACGAAACAATTCTTGGATCAATCCATATAGGACAAGAACTTAAATGCGAAGAGTCTAGAGGTTCATACAATGCAAAATAATCCAAAAAGGGGATGATACCAAAAGACACGAAGTTGAAAAGAGTGTCTCTAAAGTAAGGCAATTCGAGCAAGTGAAGAGAGTAAGTAATTAATAAAAATATATAGAGTGAATGGATATAAACCTGTAGTGTGATTTTCCCATAAACTGTGACAAGACTGTGAAAAAGGTGACTTAATGGAAAAAGTAAAGGGATTTGTAAAAAGATAAGATAAGAAAGTGACTTAATAGACAGAGTACAAGGACTTTAAGAGAGTTGGATACAGTAAGATGATATGAATAGTGCAAGTAGATATGACAGTGCAGTCTTGATTGAGACACAATTGAATTCCTGAGATAGTGAAGAGCTAACAAGGGCCAAGAAGGAGTTGAGAGGTCATCATAACTCTCTAGGTATACAAATTCAGTCAATATGAACTGTAATGGTGAAAAGAAGAAGTGAGATACAATGAGACTCATATTATAGAGATATATACTGTTAGAGAAGATGAGTGCATATGTGAACTAGAGGCATGTTTAGAGATGATAATATTGGTTGAAAAAATTGAATGCTTCATGAGATAGTGATGTAATAGGAAGATCCACAAGTTGAAAATGTTTTAACCTAAAACCTGAGAAGAATCAAATTGACCATCAAGATAAATTTGTTGCTTGAGATTGAATATAAGCAGAGTAAAAAATTTCTTGTGTAACTGAATAATGAAGGGCATGATATGTGTGTGTTGATATTTGTGAAATAGTATATTGCATTGATTGGGTGATCAGGAAAGAGGAAAACCTGACCAACCAGTGAATCTAAAGTGGCCTTGATTGACAGAGGATGATGTAAATTGGATGATGAGTGAAGACCTGACATGAAGATGCTAGTGAGCTTGTGCCCAAAAAACTAAGAATTTTATTTGGTGATCAGAGTCATATTTGAGAAGTAGAAGAGTGTGCTAGTTTAGTTGTCACTATCAGTTGTAGGAGACAAAAATATTTGTGTGACAAACCTTTGCTAAATAAGTCTAAGTAGCAGCTTAGCAAGTGGGGAGTTATAGATACCCTGTGAGTTGAAGCCCACTAAAGATTAGTTGTAGCTGGTTGAATTATAGGGGTTGAAGCCTCCTTGTGAGTTGAAGCTCACTAAAGGTCATTGTTTCTACTCAAATTTTAGAGTTACAGCTCTAGGTTGAGTTGAAGCTCAACCATGAAATCAATGTAGCTAATACAAAACAATTTTTTCCTAAGCCTAGTTATTGGTTTCAGTGAGTTTTTCCCGTTTGGGTTTCCCACATTAAAACTCATGTTTCTATGTACTCTCTTGTAAATTTATTGTGGATGGTTTTATGTCTTCATCATAGAAATTTGAGAAGGTAAATTTGAGAAGACACTATTCACCCCCCTCAGTGTCCAAGTTTCCAACAATTGGTATCAAGGCCTAGTCCTCTTGAATTGAGCCTAACAACTTAGAGGTGGTCTTGAAGACACAAGCATGAGTACATCAGAAAAAATGTTGAAAAAGAAGTATGAAATTGCTCAAGCACTTATAAAGGAGTTAAAGACAAAAATGGATCTTAAGGAAGAACTAAATGAGATGGCTTCATTTTTTGAGAAAGTGTCAAAGGCTTTGAGAGACAAATAAAATGCTTTCCTTAAATTTGAAGAAGAACTAAGGACTCTAAAGACTAATTTGAAACAAGTTACTAACCAACTTGATGGATTTCAAGGAAAACACAGACACTTTGGTGAAGTAGATCATGAGATATGTCAGGAAACTATTCAAGCCAAGAGTGAAGAATGTGAGAAATTAAATGTGAATCTAAAGACCCTAAGAGAGGAACTAGAATAAGCAAGGAAAAGGGAATTGAAGGTTGAATCAATCCATGTATCTTTTCAAGGATGTTCAAATACCAAGAAGAACAACAAATAACACAAGAAGACAACTAGGAAGCAAATGCAAAAAGACTATTAGGTAAGTTTCATGGAATTTTATTTTCATGCAATATTTTTGGGCATAGAGTTAGGGGCTATGAGTAGGTTTGAAAAAGAACACCCATGGAGAGCTTGTAGTAGTGAATATGAAAAGAATATAGTGTGTTTCAATTGCAAATAAAAGGACATATAGCCAAGTATTGTCTAGAAGATCTAGTAAGTCAAGATTGGGAAGACTCAAGAGGCAAGAATCGGTTGTTTTCTTCAATTGTCATGGGAAAGGAAATTTTTCTAGACATTGTTACAAGTCTACATACTCCTAATAAGAAAGGAAAAAATACATTTAAGGTGAAATTTAGTTCCAAGGATGAATTCAAGTCAGTCATGGTTGAAAGAGGCATTGGCAAGAAGAATGTAAAATACATCTACAAAGTCAAGAACACTAATTCCAACCCTGAAAAAGTAGAGAAGGACAAAGGACAAACATGGGTAGGTAATGAAGAGATAAGACAAGACATGAAAAAATTTAGGAGAAGCAAGCTTAAGCCAAGTATAAAAATGTGATGAAGTCCAAAAAGAAGTTTTACCTTTAGCTATGGTAGAACAAATATATGAAACACATCACACATGCTTATCAAGCTTAAATTCATAATAAGAAGATTTAGGTGATATGGTGGGAACACCAAGGAATGCACCCAAGAAGATTAAAAAGATTTGAAGACCATAAAGGATAAGACTGAGTCATCATGTTGTTTTGATGACTTCTTGTTGTTTTGACATGATCTAAGAGGCATGATATACCTTCTCTAAATTTTAGGAGGTATATATTCATGAAGGAAGCACTGTGAGTGAAAGTTTCTATCCATGATGTTCTTGATAAAACAAGTGTCAAAAGTTATGTTATTAAATTCATTCCAATGTCATGGCATATGAGTAGTGTGCACAAGTTGTTTGATTGCTTTGTATGTCCTCGATTGAAGATAAGTGTCTTAGATCTTGTGTAAGATATGTAGCCTTCATAAGTTTATATTTTGAGTTGTTAAATTTTCAAAGTGTGCTTTCAAGAGTTTTGGTCACGTCTAGATCTGTGAGAGTGTGTGCGCCTCAAGGAAGAGTATAAAATTACTGAATATAACCTTAGTACTTCATCGAGTCTGAGAAAGAATATCTAAGCAAAAAGAGTAGAATCCTTATGAACTTGTGTAGCTTATCAAACCCACTTTGTGAGTATGTCTTGTTAAGATGTGTCATGTGAGTTAGAAGGTGTGAAGGTGTAATTCTTAGTCACTCCTAGTCAAACATCTAATTGATTCCAACTTATCAAATCTGAGTAGCAACATTAAAATCGGTAAAGAACTTGGACAAGTAAATTGAAAAGTAAAGTTGGTCAAGCTTGCAATCCACTCTATCAAGATCAAATGCCTTGAATCACAAAATAAAATGATATTAGAAATATGCAACAAATAGAGTAAAGATAAAATGTCTGGTCTCTCAAGTTTCTAATGAAAAATAAGGATTCAAGAAGATCACTGATCTAGTTTGAAGACATTTAACTTGCTCAGAAAATGGTATAAGATCTACCATATTTCAATGAAGGATCTTGTGTCAAGGATGATTCTGGTACAAAAATGTATATACAAATCTCTTGAAATTCTAAGAAGAGGTTGAGCATGAAATCCTTGCATGAATGGAATATAAGGCTCTTTGCACAACTTGATGGAAATGAGCTAATGGATTTTAGAGCTTATGAAATACTCAAACAAAGGCTTGAAGAGCTCATCAAGGATTTAAATGTGAAGTTACATGGTTTTGTGTAATTATAGATGGGAGTCATTTTCATACTTGAAGGGGAAAGGAATCATTAGGTAGGTGGAGCAATATTAGTCAGTGTTTTGAATATTTTCCAACCCTTGCTCAAAGGAGAAAGCAGATACCTGCAAAAAAGAATGAACATACAACAAATATGAGTTAGTGATGGTGGAAGAGAGTTGAGTTGTCCTGAATAGGGTATGACAAGAATCCTTACAAGTGTGTATTGTTATAACCATTAATGTGTAATCAATATTCTATAATGAAGAAAAATGACTTCAGTAATTTCCTTGCAAGAGGTATAAGAATAAGCAAATTTTTGTATGCTCAGGTTGTATGTGGAAGAAAATTCCTTTATTAAAGGTTTGTGACAAGTGATGTAGGTAAATTAGGTGACTATGATCAAAATTCATGTGGGAATATTGAAATCTATGAGATTATTTTGAAATGTTGAAGGAAAGACCTGTAGTGTGTTAAAATATATTTCATATCCCTCGAAGGATCAAGATCTATATCACAATGTTACCTTTAATAAGTTATGAAGAGTTAGTATGCTCAGGGTTATGAAGTTATTATCATGCATTATAAGAGGTAAGCTACAAGTGTGAAGATGCCACAAGATACTATAAGGGTATGTCAAGAGTTAATATTGATACTTCCAGTATGAGAAAGGGTATAGTTGACTATTGTGCACTGATAAAAGGGTCACCCAAATTATGAAGAAGATAAAATGAATGGTGAAAAGCATCAAATATGCCATCAATTTAGTAGAAAGCATGACTGCATGCTACATATAGTATATGATGCTAAGAAGCTAAGTGAACTATCATATGTGGTTTTAGTCTAAAGGAAGTTAGTCATGCAAATATCAATGTAGAGGTTGAGTATTTGTTATGCTCCTAAGGGTTTGAGTTGTGAAGTGGTCTCATATCAGGATATGTGAGGTTTTAAGGTGTACAATTAGTATTCCCACTATCATTAAGCTCCGTGTCTTCTTTTGTTTCAGTATTTTTAACTATTTGTGAAGAATTGACATCAATGTGAGTACTTTTGAATATACTAAATGGTGGAAATATAGGGTAAGGTATGTATTGGCCTAATGTTGAAACATTTGTCTACAAATGAACCTCTAGAAGTCTTGACAAGGTATGCTATTCAATAGAGAATAGAATTTACTCAAATCTATGGTTTGTGGCAATGATGATGGTTGAGTTTTCTCATGTGATGGTTATGAAAGACTTGTCCAAAGAGATCATAGGCTAGCATAGGAACTCAAAAAAAAATGAAGGAAGAGTGCTTGTGTTAAGGGGTAGCTTGGTTTAGTCAAGCGCAGGTCAATTAAGGATGGTATAAGAGCTCAAAAAAGAGAAAACACAGTCTAGGGGAGCTTGTAGACAAGTAAGTTCATTTACTCATGCATATTTATCTTTAGTTGTCATTGTTTCATGTCAAGTGGCCAAGAACCCTTTTTCATAGATGTCAA
This sequence comes from Taxus wallichiana var. yunnanensis, assembly GCA_018340775.1. Taxonomy (NCBI): domain Eukaryota; kingdom Viridiplantae; phylum Streptophyta; class Pinopsida; order Cupressales; family Taxaceae; genus Taxus; species Taxus wallichiana. Next base: position 347,807,215 of record CM031238.1, read on the forward strand.
AGGGGAGAGAGAGTTGTCAGAAACTAGGAAGGGAGATATGAGCTACTAGTGTATGTTTTCCATCAAAGGTTTCTGAGTATGTTGCCATCAATGAAAAAGGGGATATGTTGAATCTTGGTCATTGGTGTTGTCATTGATGTCAAGTGGCATTAATGGAAAAGGAGTGAGTGGAAAAGGAGGAGTGAAATGACTTACGGGTGTAGGTGTTTATTAGTGGTGATCGGTGGTTCTTGGTTCCTAGAGGCTTCATGTTGGATTGAGCGTGGATTTAGGTTCCTACATGCTTAAAACAATGATGTGGTTGATCATTGAAAGCAGAAGTGTAGGTTGGTACATTCGGAAAATAGGTTCTATATATAAGATATGATGATATTATCATGGGTAAGAGTTATTATAGTGAGGTTTAGGTCATCTGGTGAATGTCTCGGTTGAAATTGATTCATTTAAGCATGTTTCTAGAGCCCGAGGAGGTGTGAAATTTTTGTACAAGTCATGAAAATATCATGTGAGAATGGTAGGTGTTAGTGTAGAATCACGGCACCCCAGATGGTGCAGGTGTGAAGTGGGGCATTCGGTGTGATTGCACAACATGGGACCATCTCTCAAGTTGTGGGACTTGTAAAACTTGAGATGGACCTCGGAGAAAGCCGGTTCTTGCTTCCTAATCTACTTACCACAAGCTACTCCGGTGAAAAAAGAACCTATTCAATCCTAATCTAACCATAGAGGAGAGAGAGAGAGAGAGAGAGAGAGAGAGAGAGAGCCTACACTAAGCGGTGATACACCAAAAAGGAAGTGGTTGAATCATAGATCCAACTGCTTGAAGTGGAGAGAGGTGAGCAGAGGAGAGGGTGGACAAAATGCACCATGGACCAGAGATAGATTTCACACGAAACACCACTTCAAAACCATTAAGAACATCTCCTAGAACCTACAAACAAACATCATAGTATGCACAATATACCCTACTGATGATGAGAGGTAAGAAGAGACAACAAAATAAGCCAAGGATGGACAGATGCATCATGAAACAAATTTTATTGCTCCAAAATGTTACACGGTACATCATCAGTGGGAAAGAGGCAAGAAAACACCATTACAGATCCATGGGAGGAGGCTTAGACTCCACATTCTACCCTAAGGAAGAAAGAGAGAGGGGGTAGAGGAGAAACAATGACCAACCCTTTGAATATGCCCCTTCATTACAATATATATAAGAAGAATGAGAGAGAGGAGGGAAGAATTTGAATCTTGCTTCAACCACCTTGAGATATGCATTGAATCCTACTTTGAAAGATCAACCACCATCAATCAATTCCCCTCTCAAATCCACCTACAATCTATTAATTCTGGTTCCCTAGCGGATCAAATTAAATCTAGTCTGGTAGTTGAAGAAATCAGATTATGCATTAATGGCCTAGAAGACATTTTCCCATTTTCACCTACTAAATCCTATTAAGAATGATATTTTATGTTTCCATGGCATAGAGGGTGTTGAGATGTTTCTAAAAAGTCTTCTCCCACCCAAATATGAGTTTCCAGTCAAAATATATGGCCATTTGAAGTTTCGGGTCATGAGCGCAATATTTAAAGAGTCTGTCCATACAGGTCCACGTGGTGGCCTCGCGCATCTTGGAGATTCAGCTCCTTCCTTATGCTCTTGAAATCATGCTAGACTAACATGTGGCGGCTTCCATGAGCTCCTTGGGCTCCTTTGTATTTTTCCAAAGTCTCCTTTCTTGGCGGGGCCAAAAGTTTAACCCTGGACACGTGGAGGCTTGGCGCTTGTTTGAAACCCACCCCAAAATTTACTTTTGAAAGTAGCACTACGTTGACACTTGGCTCCCTCCATTGGCCTACCTCTATTTTGAATAATGAACCCCTTGACTTTGTCCCCTTTTATTTTTAATTTGGACTACGTGGTGAGTCTGCGCACTCATTTGGGTCTCCACTCTTTGGATTTATCTTTGAAGTAGCGCCATTTGGACACTTGGCACCTTCCACTGATTCAAAGAATTTTCAATGGCTGGTAAAAATTTTGGGGTTACTTGGACACGTGGGGCTTGGTGCTTGTTTGAGTCTCCCTTTTGGATTTAACCTTTGGAGGTGCGCCACTTGGACACTTGGTAGCTTCCGACTAACACCTTTATACTTAGCCAATTTTGGGGCTCATTCTGAATCATTTACAGAGCCTAAAGACTTCGAGCCTTCGCCATTTATTTTCCTTTGAGCCTCTAGTTTCTTTGACACTTTTCTTCTCTTCCCCAAGCTTGATATTCCATTTTAGAGCCCACCTGTAACTTTGTTTGTTTGATTTGAAGCATGGGTTCATTCGACAGAGTCGTTTCTTGAATTTCTTCTTGCACGGGGTCATGTTTGATCAATTTTACCAGGGGAAAAATTGGGATAACAATTTGGTGACTCTCGGGACATCTTCTGCTAGATGAAGAGACCAGTGGCCTTGAAGCATCCATTGGGCATGGAGTCATGAATGATAGCTTGGTACTAATCTTTTCTGAAATGGACTCCCGATTTCTTGCACTTGTTGACCCTGAACCTGTCCCAGAAATAGATTTTCTCAAAAACATTTTTAGTTTCTCTACATTTGTTTTATTTTGAAATTAGCAACTGTTACAGGAAACTATGGGTCTTCTGCCATGGATACTAAAGGGCCTAGCCTTGGTAGCTCTGGAGAAATGTGAAACAAAACTCATGTACAAAGACAAAATCATACATGCCTCAAATGAGACATGCAGTGTGCACAAGCACTTCTTCTACTGAAAACAAAGTCTACTCCTACTCCTACACTAACCAGAGAGAAAGAAAATCTTAAACAAAGTCTCCTGCACAGGCAGGGAGAAATAGCTTCCTTTTCTAAAAAGGGGCAGCCATGTAAATGGTTTGTCACTAAATATGGCTGCCTGGATGAGTGAAAAACTGACAATAAGTCGGTCCTCCACCCAAATCATCAAGGTATCAACATCAATGGAAAATACCTCCTCAAGCTGATTTGCATTGGACTCTGGAGGCGTTGATGGTGACCCTTGGCACTTTGAGGCTCTTCCTCATGCTTAGAAGCAAGCATGACTGGTTGTGGCTTCTCCCTTGGCTCTAATGAAGCCAAGTATCTGATTGGGCATGGTCTGATCCCTTGAATCTGCCCACTCTAATATTTAACTCCAAAAATGGAGTCTTTTTGGACCTTCTTGGATGGATGGTGTGAGAGGGATGATGACATCCTCTTGCTCTTTCTCTTCCTTCTCTTGTGAAGAACATGGAAGACTCATATCTTCCAACCTTGGTCCTAGAGAGTTGTTATGAAGTGCAGGTTGTTGTCCTTGAATGTCCTCCTTCATGGCAGCAGGCTCATGTGCTTGGAAGGTGGATGATGGAGGATCAAATGATGTAATCTCCATGGGACTCTTCTCCATCAAAGATCCTCCAAGTCAGACAGATAATCTGTCTCCTTGTTGTCTGTTGCATGTGCTCTAACCTCCTCCATGGTGTCCTCCTGATCTGCAACTTGCTCACCATGGTTCCCTTCATCCTCCAACATGAAGTTTGAAAGTTCAAACTCCTCTTCAACATTAGATATTGAAGGGGATGAAGTGGGAGGAAAAATGAAGGTTCTTCATGTAGCCTGCCACACTTGGAGCCTCTGGAACTGTATGGTCCTCCTCCATCATGGGTTCATCAATCAAATCAAGCCCTTGAAATGAAAGAAAAAAATCTTCAATGATGCTTTCTTCATTGAGTGGCTTCAACACTGATTTGATCTCTCCCAGCTGCTCCTCTTCAATGGGGCTTGGAGCTGATTGTTCCTCCTCTTTAACTAGTTGTGCAGCTTGGATTAGATTAGCATTCTCTTCAGATAAAGTGCCATTAGGGACATTGTATTTAGGAAAATCAGATTGCTGATCTTCTTCTTCTTGTTTTTGTTCCTTCTCTACTACAAACTCAACCTCAACCACCACTGGCTTCTTCAACCTTGACCTCCTCTATTGGCTTGACCATCAAGGGGATCTTTGTAAACCCAAATCTGGCAACCCAACTCTTTAGATCTTCTATCATTTCTTCTCTGTTGGGTTCCTCCTCTCTTTGTTCTCCTTGACTAGTCTTTGGAATCTCTCCCCATATGGAATTGGGAAGGCAAGAGGAGTGGCAGGTTGGGGTTCAACCAACTTTGCAATTGTTTGTGGTGGGGAGGGAGGTGGAACTTCTTGTTTGTTTGGAGGGGATGACTTGTTTGGAAGGGAAAAGGGTAGAGGAACTGAGGTGGGATGGGAGATCAGGAGATGGAGAAAATAAATTAACACTTGGGGAAGCAGATGAGGGGCTTGACTCTTGATCATGCTGAAATGATAAAGTTTGAGAAAGAGAAAATGAAGGACAGGGAGCTGGTGATTGACTTACCCATTGACAAGGTTGTCTTGTGTCCATACTCATAAGCCTCAATATCCTTAATCCACATGTAAGTTGAGGGCAACATTTCAACCATGAAGTCAATCTTCTCTGAGGGTTGTAATGTCTTGGAAAAGGGCCTCCCCATGGACAAGGTGTCCTGAAACCAATCTTGAATGCCTTCATCTATGTTGTACCCCTAGAATGCACCATGCTAGCCTCCATTCTTTGAATCTTCTCCAACAAACCAACATTCTCCACATAGTTGTCACCATTATATGCATCCCTTGTTCTTGATAAGCTCCATGGCCAAACTAACTTTGACCCTGCTCATATGGGTAAGCATAATGGTCCTAGATCTAATTATAATGTTGATCTGGAGGAGTTGGGAAATGCATTGGAGGTGGACTTGCTTGTTGTGAATTCCATGAAGGGAATGAAGTCATGATTGCACAACTTCATGAAATGGAAGAAAAATGGGAGATATGGAAGAAAAGTGAATGAAGATGGGTGGAAATGGATGGAAAGGTTTGCAACTTCAGAGATGGGGTTGTTGACTAGATGGAGTCACCAGATGTGCTTGCATGTGCCTCAAAAGGCTGAACCTTAATAGGAACACACCAACCTGCTAAGATGAAGTGGTAAGGTGCTTTAACCTTCCCACTGGGCATGCCAAAACTGTTAGTGTAGAATCACAACACCCCCAAATGGCCTGGGTGTGAAGTGGGGCATTTGGTGTGATTGCACAACATGGGACCATCTCTCAAGTTGTGGGACTTGCAAAACTTGAGATGGACCTCCAGAGAAAGCCGGTTCTTGCTTCCTAATCTACCTGCCACAAGCTACTCCGTGCAGGCAAGAACCTATTCTATCCTAATATAACCATTCCAAGGGGACAAAGAGAGAGAGAGGGGAGAGTGAAAGAGCCTACACTAAGTGGTGATACACCAAAAAAGAAAGTGGTTGAATCACATATTTGACTACTGAAGTGGAGAGAGGTGAGAAGAGGAGAGGGTGGATAGAATGCACCATGGACCAGAGATAGATTTCACATGGAACACCACTTCAAACCCATTAAGCATAGCTCCTAGAACCTAAAAAAACATTAGAGTATGCACAATATACCCTGCAATGATGAGAGGTAAGAAGAGATAACAAAATAAGCCAAGGATGGATAGATGCATCACGAAACAGATTTTATTGCTCCAAAATGTTACACGGTACATCATCAGTGGGAAAGAGGCAAGAAAATGCCATTACAAAGCCATGGGAGGAGGCTTAGACTCTGCATTCTACCCTAAGGAAGAAAGAGAGGGGGGCGAGGAGAAACAACGACCAACCCTTTGAATATGCCCCTTCATTACAATATATAGGAAGAATGAGAGAGAGGAGGGAAGAATTTGAATCCTGCTTCAACCACCTTGAGATATGCATTGAATCCTACTTTGAAATATAAACCACCATCAATCAATGCCCCTCTCAAATCCACCTACAATCTGTCGATTCTGGTTCCCTAGCGGATCAAATTAAATCTAGTCTAGTAGTTGAAGAAATCAGATTCTACATTAATGGCCTAGAAGACATTTTCCATTTTTACCTACTAAATCCTATTAAGAATGATATTTTATGTTTCCATGGCATGTAGAGGGTGTCGAGATGTTTCCAAAAGTCTTCTCCCACCCAAATCTGAGTTTCCAGTCAAAATATATGGCCATTTGAAGTTTCATGGGTCACGGGAGCGCAATATTTAAAGAGTCTATCCATACAGGGTCCACGTGGCGGCCTCACACATCTTGGAGATTCGGATCCTTCCTTATGCTCTTGAAATTGTGCTGGAATGACACGTGGTGGATTCTGCATGAGCTCCTTGGGCTCCTTTGTATTTTTCCAAAGTCTCCTTGCTTGGTGGGGCCAAAAGTCTGACCTTGGACATGTGGAGGCTTGGCGCTTGTTTGGAAACCCGCCCCAAATTTTACTTTTGAAGTAGTGCTACATTGACACTTGGCTCCCTCCACTAGCCTACCTCTATTTTGACTATTCAACCCCTTGAATTTTCCCCTTTTTTTAATTTGGACTACGTGGCGAGCTCACGCTCATTTGGGTCTCCACTCTTTGGATTTATCTTTGAAGTAGTGTCGTTTGGACACTTGGCACCTTCTGTTGAGTCGAAGACTTTTCAATGGCCGGTGAAAATTTTGGGGTTCTAGACACATGGGGCTTACACATGGGGGCTTGGTGCTTGTTTGAGTCTCCCTTTTGGATTTAACCTTTGGAGGTGCGCCACTTGGACACTTGGCAGCTTCCGCTAACACCTTTATACTTAGCCAATTTTGGGGCTCGTTCTGAATCATTTACAGAGCTCAAGACTTCGAGCCTTCACTGTTTATTTTCCTTTGAGCCTCTAGTTTATTTGACACTATCTTCTCTTCCCCGACCATGCTATTCCATTTTAGAGCCCACATGCAACCTATTTGTTGGATTTAAAGCATGGGTTCCTTCGACGGATCCGTTTCTTGAATTTTTTCTTGCACGGGGTCATGTTTGTTCAATTTTTTTCGGGAGAAAAATTGGGATAATAATAGGATCCTAATATTTTTTCTAGGGAATGTGTGAAAAACAACAAGGCTTCGTTTAGCTCATGAAGGAAAAATTTAAAAGTTCACCAAAATTGGCCTTGAGGATTGACAGTGTAGGATGAGGTAAATGAGATAGGTTTGAATAGTAAAAGAATATTTATGAAAAATAAACTCATGTATCATGTAGAGGGGTGAGTTGTGGTGCTTCATGCAAAATTTCATCAATTTTGAAGAGGTATGTGAAAGTTATGCTAGTTTTCTAAAATCTCGTCAATTGAGAAATGCATTTTGAGCCCTTTGTCTTCTTAGCACCTAAGAAAAAATATGGAGCCTTCTTCGGATAAATCATAGAATTATTTTTGTAGAAAACTCAAATCCTTTATCATTGTAAAAGGTTTTAGGCAAAATGGATAAGTATCAAAGAAGTTATGAGCATTCTACTAGCACATTTTCTCTCTCTTAAGGTCTGTTTCTTGAAGTGTTTGAGTTGAAATGAGTCATTCTGATCTCTTGTTAAGTTTTGAAGTGGTTAAACTACTCAAATATTAATAATTATTTCTCCATGCTATAGTGGTGACAAGTGTGGACTTCAAGCTTATCTCTTCTAGTCTAGTCTAACTCGGTAGTTACTGAGAGCTTATTCATACAAGCATGAGGATTGAATGATACAATCATGGTTCAGTGTTCAAATTTTCTATTTGAGAGAGAAAATGGTGTTAGTTAATTTCTACAGATCAAATTGGAGTTTTTGGAGCACTCAGTAGGGTCCCGTGACGAGCCTTGAAGCTCGATCAATCTGCCTCCACATTATCATATGATAGTTGTCAAGAAAACAACATTCAAAGTATGTTTAGAATTCATTTTGCAAATATTTCTTATCCAGCTAGTGCTAGTGTATGATGTGAAGTAGGAGTATGAAGAAAAATTCCTCTTTAAGAGCATGATATAGGTTACTTCTATAGAGTTTCACATGTGAAGACCAAGTCAAATGGGAGAATTCAGTGTTTGTGCATGATGACAATCAGGTTGTTGATTGTTCTCCATAGTGCAATATGGAACTATCATTCAAAGGTGGTGAAATGTTGTTCAATGTTGTAGTAGAATGTTCAAAGGATACTAATAATTATTTATTTATCCTTCATTCTAATCCAAGGATCCTCATATACCCTGAAGCACCATTTTGAACTTGATATGTAATTGCCTTGACAATGTTTTAGACCATTGTATTGCATTTTTTTTATTTTTGGGAATGATTGGACATGTTTTAAGCCTGTTAATTAATTGGAGAAGATGGAGAATGGTATTACAAAGCCAAAACAATTAGAATTTTCAAAATTTATTGAGAATTGAGGGTGAAATAATTTTTTTAATTGCCTCAGACCTTCACAGTGATCTAAACCTTGGTTCTAGGGTTTGCAAGAGAAATTTGGTTGAATCTCAAAGTTAAGCCAACCAAAATTTCTAATTTTTTTTATGAAACCTATGTAGGGACAGGTAAAAGTTTTAAGAAAAAGAATGAATGAATTCCATTAAGAAATGATGTATATTTTAATGATAGTGTAATCGAGAACTTCGTATACCTATGTGCAAAGTTAGAATTTCGTTGTTTTAATGCAATTTCTTCAAGGTAAAACGTCCTAAACTTCCTTGCAATCCCTCCAACAGATTGTGAGTTGTTAAATCAACATTGAAATGCAGTTGAATTGTTTTGAAAGCTCAAAATTTCCTAACGCTTATGGAATTGTTCAATAGTGTGATGGTCTAATGTCACATTGACAATTTGAGTGAAATCTTCTTCAAGAAAGTGGTTTAATGACTTAATACACTCCAATGGATATCAAAGGAAGTTTGGAATAGTTTAACACGCTCTAATGGATTCAATGTTTTAAGTGTTACCTCTAGGTAGAGTTGAAATGGTTGGTATTCCTAACCGTGTATTACTTTGGTGAAGCCTTGAACTCAGAAGGCATATATCTTTGTCTTATGGAACCTTTCTTGGTGTAAAGAAGAATTTGAAAATACTTTGATTAGTTACATGCTTGCAAAGAAACTTGCTCGAACCATATAGGAAAATAACTTGAATGTGAAGTGTCTAAAGGTTCATACAGTGTAAATTAATCCAAAAGGGGATGACACCAAAATACATGAAGTTGAAAAGACTGTCTCTAAAGTAAGGTAATTCAAGCAAGTGAAGAGAGTAAGTAATTAATAAAAATATATATGAGTGAATGGATATAAACCTATAGTGTGATTTTCCCAAAAACTGTGACAAGACTGTGAAAAAGGTCACTTAATGGGCAGAGTATAGGGATTTGTAAAAATATAAGATAAGGAAAGTGACTTAATTGAAAAAGTATAGGGATTTGTAAAAAGATAAGATAAGGAAATTGAATTAATGGAAAAAGTACGAGGATTTGAAGAGATTTGGATATAATAAGATCATATGAATAGTGCATGTGGATATGACTATGTAGTCTTGACTGAGACATAGTTGAAGTCCTTAGATAATGAAGAGAGAACAAGGGGCAAGAAGGAGTTGAGAGGTCATCATAACTCTCTAGGTATACAAATGAGTTTAGTATGAAATGTAATGTGAAAAGAAAGTGAGATACAATAGGACTCATATTAAAGAGATATATATTGTTAGAGAAGATGAGTGTGCATATGTGAACTAGAAGAATGTTTGGAGATGGTAAAATTGGTTTAAAAAAATGAATGCTTGCTGAGATAGTGATGTAATAGGAAGATGCGAGAAGTTGAAGACGTTTAAACCTAGAACTTGAGAAGAATAAAATTAACCATCAAGACAAATTTTTGCTTAAGATTGAATATAAGTAGAGTAAAAACTTGCTTGTGTAACTAAATAATGGAGAGCATGATATGTGTGTGTTGAGCTTTGTGAAACAATACATTGAATTGATTAGGTGATTAGGAAAGAGGGAAACTTGACCAAACTGTGAATCTAAAGTGGCTCTGCTTGATAGAGGATGATGCAAATTGGATGATGAGTGAAGACTTGACATGAAGATGCTAGTGAACTTGTGCACAACAGACTAAGAATTTTATTTGGTTTATCAAATTCAGATTTGAGAAGAAGAAGAGTGTGAATTTAGTTGTCACTATCATCAATCTGTAGGAGACAACAATCTTTGTGTGACAAAAATTGCTGAATAAGTCTAAGTAGTAGCTTAACAGGTGGGGAGTTGCAACTTCCTTGTGAGTTAAAGATCACTAAAGATTAGTTATAGCTGGTTAAATTATAGGGGTTGAAGCCTCCTTATGAGTTGAAGCTCACTAAAGGTCAGTTGTTGCTGAACCAAATTTTGGAGTTGCATCTCTAGGTTGAGTTGAAGCTCAACCATGAAATCAATGTAACTAATACAAGACAATTTTTTTCCTAAGCCTAGTTCTTGGTTTCAGTGGTTTTTTTCCTAGTTTGGGTTTCCCACATTAAAAATTGTATTTATGTGTACTCTCTTGTAAATTTTTTGTGGATGGTTTTATGTGTTCATCATAGCAAATTTGAGAAGACACTGATTCACCCCCTCTTAGTTTCCAAGTTTCCAACAAAAATGTCTTCCTCATCAAATGTATCCCCGATTCACTTGCTCATGATGTTTTGTATGTCATCAACTCCCACATGCAAAACTTATGAAATCACATGCTTACGAATTTCCTTCCTTTCCATTGGGATAAAGTATCCCTTGTTTTCAATATGTACCAGGGTTTCACAATCATCAATTGTTTAAGACAATCTCACTCTATCATTGAATACAATGCTTATATTGACATCAAATAATCTAGTCACCATGTCTCTTCAATGGAGTGTAGTTTTGGATGGATACACTAGTCCCTCTAAAATCTTCATACATTTGGAGAGTAAATCTACACACACTCCTTCAAAATAGAGTTCATTATCAAATGTATCCAAAAATAAAAAGAGAAAATTAGTAGCGTGAACACTTAAATCTTGAACCTAAGGAGAATTTGGCAATGAGAAATAACAATAACAATTATAAGGTTAAATCAAACACTTGAAATGATAGTGAAAAACAAAAATAAACATCTTATATAAACATCTTTGAAACCACCTTCAATCTAAATATTGAACCTATGGAAAATTTGGATATCATGCAAGACATTAAATAAGTGATTGTCATCATTTATGCCACATATCAATTTTATCACTATCATACATATAAGACTATTTTTTCCTACCTTATTCAAAAATGAAACCTTAACATTGAAAATCCTATCCAAATTATGCTCTAAGGTAGATGTCATCTATTTTAGAACCTAACATCCTTGACAACAACACTTGGAAACTATTACCTCATTTTACCTCTCTATATAAGGATTTATGTTAAGATGACTAGTGGAAATATTCCTTACTATTTTATTTTGGAAGTACTTCATGTGTTCTAATAGGGCTTTATTTTACCCAGAGCCTAGTAGTAATGGATTATGCCATGTGGCCACATACAATAAAATTCAAGATTATTCCTTTATAATAAATATATATCTAAATACATCTAATATCACTAACATTCAAACCTTCATCTCTCTCACCCTCCACTTCACCTTGCCATGTATGTGTTCTGTTATATAAAGGCTATGTGTATTTGGTTATTAGTCCATGTTAGACTAAAACCAAAACTTTCATAACACTTCTCCACTACAAAAATTTCATTAATTTTTTATTTATAAATTCCATTTACTCACCATTAATATCCATTCAATTATTTTTTTAAACTCATACAATGTCAGGGTTGTGTGGTTATTAATAGTTTTAAATTTGACCTTAATATTTGGGGGAAATTTGCATTACATACTAAATAAAGCTACTATAGATTTTGATGTACTCATTAATGATACCTCAAAAAACCATTTCTATTCCCATCCTAAATTTTCCTCCTACATTATATATTATGAAGGTAATTATTTTGTCACTTGGTAGTGAAGGTGATCTTGAATTAGTACTCCTATTTGACCATATAAGATAATGTTATGAATTAGTTGTTAGTGCTAACATTTACGAGCCTATATATTTGTATGGGTAATTTAACATATATGTAGTGTATGGGTTAAATATTAATATGTATATGTAATATATGTGCTTTTTCTAAATAATTTACTTATTAGAATGGTATTGAGTGGTTTAGTTTGTTAAAACAACTCAATCATAACAGTTTGAGTGGTCGAGAGGAGATAATTAATCTCTTATATTTTCTTGGAGTAAACTATTGCTTAAATATCTCCCATACAATGAAGAAATGTAATGAAGTTGGATTAATTTTTTAGTGTGTAACTCTATACCAAAATTATAATTTGGTATCATAGGAAGCTTCTATGGAAGGGTAGGTTGATCAAGGGAAATATTAATGTGTATTGAATTGCTAAAAATATGAAAGATCCCGTATTAGTGTAGGTTAAAGTTATTTATTTGTATAATTTGAGTTTATTTTGGTAAGAGATATATTGCAGGCACAACTATAGTCAAAACATTGAATAATTTCTATTGTCAATGTATAGTTGGAAAGTGAAAATAAGTAAATATTCATTTGCACATACATGAAAAAGATGTCAGATCTAAAAGTGTGACTTACGTTAGATCCATTTGATAAGTACATAGCCAAATAAGATCGGTCATTCATTACAAAAAAATTTATGGAGGTTGATCATTAATGTCTATATGTGTCGAGCTTGTGTATTAGACTCTTAGATCCCGCTACTATTTGTATAATTTTATCCATATAACACATATTGCATGGATTTCAAATTTCTCACACTCCCACTCGTGCTTTTAAATTATCTCATATTCACACTCATGCAAGAAATGGCTAGACTGGAAGGTCAAAATGTGAGCACTCACACTTTGATGTGAGTTCACTCGCATTCGAAGGAAGATCATTCACATTTCTAATGTGAGTAAAATTTAATGTTATAAAAATTATAAAAAATTATGAAAAAATCGATGTTATAAAAATATTAATCGTACTAAATAAAGTTCAATGGGAAAGTTCAATGTTATAAAAATTATAAAACTAGTACTAAAAATTCATTCATTAAAAATTATATTATAAAATTCTTACATTAATTCTTATGGGTGTTTTCCCAGGACCAATGCTAATTAATATAGTAATTTACTCCACACTAATTAGCCATTAAATCAAACACTATCTAAATCAATGTAACACCATTTGAAATACTTGTGCCATTTAAATTACGTGCACCATTTAATATGTATCAAAAATATGCCAAAAAAGTCGGGGTTGGATGTGTCGATGGATTCACTATAGATTTACATTTAATTTTTTTTTATAGTATATCTTTTTCTCTTCCTCTTTATAAGTAATTTAAAAATATGGAAGGGCATTTGGTTCGAGCACAGGATTTTTTCCTTTGATTCAAAAATTAGGTTCTCCCATCATTTTAAAATTATGGTCATTTTCTAAAGCCTTTTCAAATTGATTGTTCAATGTTATCCACCAAATTAGTTTTGAATTTTAATCAAAGAGGTTTTGACATCGTTGATACACTAGAAATTTTTATTCAAACTACTTTTCCCTCAATAAATTTCAAAATAAGTGCAATGAATAGGATATATCAGATTAGGGAAATTTTGCTTGCAAGAAATGCACAAAAATTTATGGGTGGGTTTTTTTTTTTTGCAGAGGACGCTCTCCCAGTGCATATGAGTAGATTATTTGTGAAACTAAGAATTTTGGAATGTTATTATGGTCTTTCTATGTTTGGAAAATGGATTTCTTTTTATCAAATTAGAGCTTTTGTAGATTTAAAATAAAGAGACTTAATTTCGTTTAGGATGACTAAAATAAGTTTTGAATTTTGAAGCAAGTTGTTATTCAAGAAATTTTTCAGATTACATTATTAGGGATCAAAGTGGTATTTCATGTAGATTAAAAATAAATTTCATAAAACTAATAATTATAGCTTTGATCCACCTAACTCATATGCAAGAAACATTTCAAAAGGTTTAGGTGATTAATTACGATCATAAAATAAGAGTTCTAAAATAAGGAATGTGTTCTCCCCTTCATCTAAAAACCATAAAAATTGGTAATTTAGGGATTTGGTTCAAATTAGGGAATTTGAAATTGATTGTTTCACCATATTAGGAAAGTACACACAAGAAACTAAGTAATGAAAATATGAAAACATATGATTGTGAAAATTTTGGAGTTAATGATGGTTTCTTTTTATCAAATAAGTGATTTCATAAGAGACTTAATTTCGTAGGATCACTAAAATAAGGAATAGCAGAAAGGATTACATTATCAAAGTGTTAGTGATTAAATTAAAATTTAAAATAATAATTATAGCCTAATCTAGACGCTTATAAAGAATGAAAATAAACAAGAGAAATATGGAAAGTCACACAAAAGCCTATGAAAATTGTAAACCTGATCTGTAAAGATTTGGAGCCTTGACTAGGGCACATAATGAGAAATGGATGGGGCACCTAGCCTATAAAGTTGTGATCTGGAAGATTTGCTTTAGGGCACATAGAGAAGGATGGGGCACCTAGGTCTATGCTTTCAAGGTGCCATGGTCTATCTGAAAGGTCCAAAAGCCAATTTCACAAGGTCAAAAGATGATGCAAAACCCTCACTTCTTGTTGAATGTATGTCACACTTGGATCACTGAGGTCACCGTAAACTTGCAATGAATAAATTACCCGAAAACCCTTAAAAAATAATCAAAAATATAAAAAATAAAGATGCAAATGAATGGGTCGGACTCCACTCAGTCACCACAATGGTGGACTTATAATTGAGCATTGCATTACATCTCAAACCCAATGTAGTTCTGTGTGTGTATATGTGGAATTGTGCCCTAGGTGGCTCTTGTGCGTGTCACACTTGAAGTAGCTAGCAAGTAGATAGATGTAGAATGTAAATAATGTGTGAATGTAATAGAATAAACTCTTATCCCATGAAGTGTGATGCATATGATCTAGCCTTTGTCCCTTGTGATGGAGATAGATGGATGCAAATAGAGCTATAGATGCCTTTGATGGATGTAACCTTAGGTGGAGATAGTAATACTTAGTGCTCGGTCCCTTATTATGATCACATAGATTTATATTTATATGATTCCCTTGCTTGAATTTTGTAATTTACCCTGAAATGGCCGACTACCAAAAAGAAAAGATGCTAAAATGGATAGAAAAGACCCAAAAAGTGTGCATAAATTACAAAGAGGACTGTGGCACTCAAAGGTGACGAGGGTGCCCGACACTCGACGTCCATGTGCCTCGAGTCCAAAAAGGGTAAAACTAAAGTATAAATGGATAGATCTGGCCAAGAATGGTGCAAGACCGAAAGTAGAACATAAAGCAACAAAAGATGACCAAATACATGGGTTAGTTATTACTTTTTCATACTTAGGAACCATATGAATAATAGTATGTGATCGAGAATAGATAATTACCCAAAGTGCGTGATTTTGTGTCTATAATTAGTAAATGAGACTAAGTAAAGGGAAATTAATCTCATATATGTAAATTCAGGAATAATCTAGAGACAAGAGGAGCTCATTTAAATATAGTGAAGAGAATAAAAGAGTAATTTTGTAAGTATTCCATTCTTATTTGATGAAAGGTGAGAGGGTTGTTATCCCACAATCAATATCTCGAGGTAAGGGATTTCAATACTTGAGTGAAGAATGAATTAATTATATATTATACATGTGTTATCCATGAAAGTGCATATCCTAATCTTATGATATAATGAATTCATCGAAACAAAGGGGATACTTCTGAGGGGATACTACTAATGTAAATGATATGTTTCACATTCCTTCCTTTAGGAGTTCAAAAGTATGGTTACCTTTTACAATTGTCATGGTTTTCTAATTTGTGTAACTACCTTCATGTTAGATAAGAAAAGAAGGTATTGTAATGAAAAGAAGAGAAGGTGAATATAGTTAGATACTAAATAGAAGATCCATAAGGGTTCAGAAGATTTGTAGGAGGGATCATGGAAACTCATACTATGAAGATCCTTAAATGAATGAATGAATGAAATGCTTAGTAATGTTTCATTATGAAGAAATAAATGGTTGTGTTATTGTATCCTTAAGATTGTGGGTGTTTTACTAAAATAAAGTAATGATAAACCTGATAGTAATATAAGAGGATGACAAGGTCATTTTTTTCTTAATGAGGTTGTAGGAAACTTAAGGAAAATTTCCTTAGTAAATATGATATTAAGATCCCGGAGAAGACGATTAGCCACATGTCAACTATACATATCCCGATTAATAAAGTGGGATGGGGAAGAACAAGATCAAGAGCGAGGAATGGAAACAATGAATCGGTGAAATGTGAAGGATGGTTTGAACTTAGGTAGGGAGTTGCTCCAAGATTTGACAAAAAAGTCGGGATGGAGGGGTGGTTGCAGGGGATGAACGGTGGTGGCAAGTAGGGCCTTGGGATGCTTACATCATGGAAGAACCACCCACCGCCACGAGCCATAGGGTAGAGATGTCGGTGGTCAAGGAATTCCTAGCCCTAAGCCATAATGAAAGGTTTGAATATATAAAAATCATGCAAGATGAAGGTATGATCGCTAACCATCATGACATTTCTTTCAATTTTTTGGGTTATACCTTTTCTTTCTCAACCAAGAGAAAAATTGTGGGTGAGATCGGGGTTCAAACACAACCCGCTTTTGTTGAGGATCATCACCAGCCAAAATTTAGGGATGGAAAAGGGCATACGATCGTGGGCTAGATCATCCTTTAAAGATGTAATACAAATAAATCTCTCCAAACCATTTCCCTAACCATCATATATTGTTGACTTGGCACGAGGAGTCACCTACGCTGATTTTGGAAACCCACAAGATTCTAAATCATATTAAATCTCCGAGCTAACTCAATTTTATTGGTATATTTAATGGTTTTTGGCCATTCTCATCCAAACTTACTTCCCGGATATCGAGAGAATTGGTCTAGTGATTGTGAGGTCTCCTTCTGTTCCAAGGGTTTATTCATAGTCCAGTTCAAGAAGCATGCTGATTATCAAAAATGTCTTTCAGATGGTCCATTGTTTTGGGGTATCATGTGCTTATTCCTTTCACCATGTTTTCTAGAATTCTACCCTAGCACCTTCACCATCACCAAGATGCCAATTTGGATTTGTCTCGATTCTCCCATTACATTTTTGGTCTACTCAAGGATATTGGAAATGCACTGGGAAAATTCCTCAAAGTGGATACATTAAGGGAAGCAATGGGAATGCGTACTTTCACCAAAATTTGTGCAAAGATAGACTTGAGTAAAGGAATCCCAAACAAAATCCTTTAACAATTGGCAACCTCCAATATACAAATCTTGGATTACGAGAATATTGCCTTTAGATGTCGTATTTGTAAATCTACAGGTCATTTACATGCCAATTGTCTACAAGGAAGGAAGAATCAACGAAGAAAGAGCAACCTAGCTATGAACACGATGAGTAAAGAGGTTTCAGAAGGTTTTTCCCTATGTGTTTCTCTCCACCACCACCCAAAATGAGTATAAAACTCCTATTTCCAAGACTCCCCCGAATGAAGATGACAAAAAGACTACAAAAGGGGTTATCAAGCGTGGTCATGAATAAGATAAATATGACTCTGATCATGAATTCTTCCAGATTCTCCTAACAACCTCATGATGGTTGTTTCCTCCAATCAAAACCCATGGTAAGAAGTTAAAAAAGAGAGGTAAAAAGGGCTGATATGATAACATGTCTGATTACTACTCTTCTAACGAAGAGTGGTAAGTGGCGGGGTTATATCTCATTCTCCATCATTCGTTTGGATTTGTTGTTATTTTATTTAGAGTGTCTTTAAGGTTAGGATTGAATATCTTTCTTTGTATGGGAAGGGATCTAAGAATTCTCCAGTTCATAGCTCCACCAAAAGTTTTTATTATAAAAAGAGCCTAGAGAAGACCATTACCATGCATGCAGAACGAGGTAAGTGAACTAAGACAAGTAATTGTTTGCTTGTTTTCATTACGATGTTGAAGCATAAGGAAATTGTTGGAAATACACTTATAAGAAAACATATATGTGATGGCCATGAAAAAATACAAAGGGTTATGTCTGTGTAGGTTTATATTAGCAATATAATGAATCCAAGAAGTATAAACCTTGCAATGTAAGAGCTCAACTTGTACTTGGATAAACATGATTTGATTGAAATCCTATCATTAAGTAGAGAGTTCTGAAAAGACACATGTAGCACCTACTGAGAATAAAATTACAGATTTGTGGGTATTTTAGTTAAATAAAGAAATGATATATTGACACTAACAATTATAAGATGACAAGGTTGATTTTGCTTAATCATACTTTAATAAATGTGATGAAAGTTTCTTTACTAAATATCTTGATAAGTTTCATTTTACCATGGTTTTAGGTAAGGTCATTATACCATGTTTCATATGGATAAAATGATACAAAGAGTGGCAGGATCAAAGAGGTTTTCTCTCTTGACAATTTCTCTAGTTTTAAAATTGTAATGGTCAAATAAGAGTCACAATTCATGATCACATTCACTACCAAGTGAGAGACTTATGTGTACAAAATAAATCCCTCACAATATCAAATACAAGAGAAAAAAGTAAGATCAAAATTGAGACTATGTGCACACACACACACACACACACACACACACACACACACACACACACACACACACACACACACACACACACACACACACACACACACACACACAGGCCCCTTAAGGAAGCATAAAGCACAACACTTTACTACGCAGTGTAATAATAGCTACCAACGAATGAAGCCTAGTGAATGCTAAGTTTTAAATATTTTGTTGAGGATTAGCTTAACAACCACTTTGTACCTCAAATATCCTACATTGATTTGTTATTTGGTTTGTAAATCTAACCAAATATTCATAGTAAGAGGAATACTTGTCTTGTTGTAAACATAAGTATGTCTTTTGGCTTAGTACATGTTTCTCTTGATAAGTATCGTTTTTAAGCCTAATCATCATATGTCCGAGTCGATATTTTCTGTTGATGTTTACCCAACTAAGTAGATCCCTCCATGGCCTTTTAGTTTCATTTATCAATGGTTATATATGTAGTGCCATAGGATGTACTTATGCTTACAGAAATCATAAGCCTTCTAATTTGTATTTGATATCCTCTCCAGGTTATTACCTAGAGATCACTAAGATAATAATTTCTTACTTTGATTTGTTAAAGACATGTAATAATGTATAATTCCAAATGTCTGCAACACACATATTTCACATCAGCTTTTATATTTGAAAATGCCTAGTGACCACTAACCTCCTTTACTATGATTTATTAGTCGAACGCTATATTCAAATCACCTAGAAAATGCTAATCTATTCCTTACAATAAGTATTAATGAATAACAAGGAATTACATTATAAAAAAATGTAATAACAAGGAATTACGTAAGGCTTGACCCATTAAGAGTGCATGTTGTACAACACCTTGCTTAGTGCAGTAATAGTTGTCCAAAAATGATGCTTAACAAACACTAAGCTCTAAATATTTTATTAAGGAAAATCTTAACAACCGCTAGGATCAAAATATCTTACATTGATTTGTTAATATAACCCAATTACATGCTTTGGATTAGTATATGTTTTCATTGGTGATTGTCGTCGTGATGGCCAATAATATCTCTATGTAGATGAGGAAAGAAGGTTATGGTTTACAATGTTCATAGGGTACTCATACGCATCTTATAGAAGGGGCATCCCACATACCTCAACCACATTTCATAAGGCATGTCCCATCTTCATGGTGTTGTATGAGTACCCTATGAAATTTTTTAATAGTTAACATTTTTTCCCGACTAACGAGAGACCTCCATGGCATTTGCGACTACATTTATCCATAGACATGGATATGGTGTCATTGAATTCAAAATGTCCACAACACACTTTGGTGACATTTTTAATTCAAAATGCCAAGCGTTTTCTAAGCTCCATTACTCAAATTTGTTATTCCAACACTATATTCAAATGGCTAGAACACTATATTCAAATGGCTAGACCCACTAATCCATTCCATAAAATAAGTATTAATGAATAGTAGGGACTATTTTATGCAATCCATTTAAATGTAGAGAGTTATGAAAAGACACATGTAACACCTACAAACTAAAATTACTTCTTTGTGGATGTTTTAGTTAAATAAAGTAATGATATCTTGACACTAACAATTATAGGATGACAAGGTTAATTTTTCTTAATCAAACTTTAATAAATGTGATGAAAGTTTATTTACTAAATATATTGATAAGTTTCATTATACCATGGTTTTATGTAAGGTCATTATACCATGTTTCATATGGATAAAATGATACAAAGAGTAGTAGGATCAAAGAGGTTTTCTTTTCTTGACAATTTCTCTAGTTTTAAAATTGTAATGGTCAAATAAGAGTCACAATTCAAGATCACCTTCACTACCAAGTGAGAGACATATGCATACAAAATAAATCCCTCACAATATCAAATACATGAGAAACATTAAGATCGAAATGGAGAATGTATACATATATTAATAAAAATATGTATATAATTACATACATAAATACATATATACATACATACATAAGGATTGATCCCGTCGAGGGTATGTAGCGTAACACTTGGCTCCACCAGGATAGTCCAGCCAACATGATACAATTACGATAAATGAAAGAGAGGTAAGGAGATATTAACAACAAACTAAAGATACCTACGTAAGGCTTGAACCCATAAGAAATTATGTATTGTAACACTTTACTCAAAGGTCAATAATTGGCATCCAACAAATGAAGTGTAGTAACCCCTAAGCTTTAAATTTTTTTAGGCTTAGCGTAGTGACTATTGAGCCTCAAATATCTTACATTGACTTTTCAATCTAACCAAATATTCAGAGTAAGAGGCATAAGAGTCTTGTTATAAACATAAGTACGTCCTTTGGCTCAAAGATCTATTTCTTTTGATAAGTATTGTCTTGAAGGCTAATCATCATATGTCTAAGTAGAGAGTTTTTGTTGAGGTTTACCCAACTAATCAAAACCCTCCATGGCCTTTCAAATTCATTTCTCCACAGATATTTATGTAGTTATGTAGGTTGTACTTACGCTTACGGAAAGCAT
The DNA here is from genome assembly GCA_018340775.1 of Taxus wallichiana var. yunnanensis. Taxonomy (NCBI): domain Eukaryota; kingdom Viridiplantae; phylum Streptophyta; class Pinopsida; order Cupressales; family Taxaceae; genus Taxus; species Taxus wallichiana. The sequence goes on from CM031238.1 coordinate 347,828,356, forward strand.
AAGCCTTCCAATTTGTATTTAATATCCTCTCTAGGAATTACCTAGTGATTTCTAAGATCAAATTTCGTACTTTGATTTGTTAAAGACATATAATCCCGTAGAATTCCAAATGTTTGCAACACACATATTTCACATCGGATTATATATATGAAAATTCCTAGAGATTTCTAACCTCCTTTACTATGATTTGTTATTCGAATACTATATTCAAATTACCTATCGGCCGCTAATCAATTCCTTACAATAAGTATTAATGAATAGTAGGGAATTTTCTTAAACCATAATGTAATAATCTTGACAACAAACTAATGAGAAATACATAAGGCTTGACCCATTAAGAGTGCATGTAGTGCATCACTTAACTCGGTGTAATAATAGTTATTCAACGAATGATGCCTAATGACCAATAAGCTCTAAATATTTTGTTGAGGCTGAGCTTAGTGACCACTAGGATCAAAATATCTCACAATGATTTGTTAATATAACCCAATTACATCCTTTGGCTCAAGTATTTGTTTCCATTAAGATCTAAATAAAATATTTATATTTTTCCTCATATATATATATATATGTAAATATTTGGAAATTTATTTTATAATGTATAAGATACATGTTGATATAAAATATGTATACAAATTTAATACTTAAGGTTTAATCATGTCTTCCTAGGGTTTATTTCGTGGAGTTAGTTTTGGTGATCATGGACCTATAATCCTTAATCACGGAAAGAGAACCAAGATCGTCAAACGTAGATGCATTTTTATATTCCTATGTAGACACCTGAGTAATGAGAGATATCGTGTTCGATCCAACTGCCTTAAATCATGAATTTCAACATTATTCAGCTATCTTTTCCACAGTCCAGAATGAAATTCTTGATGTTGATGCCATAGATGAAATGGGAATACCAAAATATCAATCAATAAGATCCCATGCAATAAGGGCATTAAAAAGATATGATATTTACTCAAGAACCACTAAACTAGAGGTACTTCCATTTCTAGAACTGATCGCTTTCTATCTAATTCATGTTAAGTCCAAGGATTGGACCTTATTTTCTAAATCATGGAAAAATAGAATAAATTTCTATGTTGGGCATGCATACAAAGGTTATTACAAACTACCACAACTAGACACCTTGTACAATAGAGATACAATTGAGTCATGGATGAAGACAAAATAAGTAAGAGTCATTTTACGAGAATGGGATGTGGACCCAATTGATAATATGGATGATTCTCATTTGAGCGATATCCATATTCAAAGGTTTAGACTAGGAGTCCATATTGGTGTGGCCCTCAAGAACAAACTATATGAAAAATATTCCATCTCTACGGTTGATATAGCTTGAATACCTTTACTTTATATGATTATTGATGGAGGAAATATTCCTTCTTTAGGGAAAGTGGTTACTCCAATTTGGTGGCCCAAAGAAAAAATTTCATGGACAATAAGAAATATTTTTACATGGCTTCATATCTTCTAGATGCAGTCTGTGGTGTTCTCAACTATCTAGATTTCTGTGAACTATGGCTTCCTTCATGCCCTTTTCAAATAAATGAATTGTATTTAGACTTGTACACCCATCATTTTAGGTCTCATATTCAAGATATATGCACTTATTTGTATCCCACTCTTTACTAAGAAATGCATGAAACAATGACACCCAGTGTAGTTGATGGCATCCTAACTTCCATAAGAAAAATGTGAGTTGTATTCTTCTATCTAGATTATATTGTTATTATGATTGAGGGACTCCTTACACCTCCTTTATAATCACTTGTCATATTATGTGTCAAACAAATCAGCATAACAAGAGGTGACATATCGGATTTGTAATGGTATTTAAGGAAAGTGTAAAGAGAAGAAGCTTATAACACACCCCCTTCTCAATTAATATAAGATGCCAAGTATTCAATAGGTGGCCTGATTTGAAAGCTATAAAGGCCTATATAAATTCATTCCATCTGCCCTAATACCCTCTAAGGAAATATTTTCATAGGAAAAGGGTGGCCAAACACCTAAAATTACTTGGGGACAAATAAATATAGCCTATGTACATAAGGATGATGTTAATGAATGGGTATGGATTACCCAAACAAATGATAGCATGGTTGAGGAAAATTTGAAGATGACTGGGGTAGTTCCCCCTTTGAGAGGAACTATTAAAAAAGAGCCTATAAAGAGAAAGGTAGAATTCTATTCAGATCCTTTAGAAAATCCCCAAAATCTTCCTTCTTCGCCTCCTCCAGGTTTTCCTACACCAATTAAAAATTTATCTGAGGTTCAAGAAGTTAGGCCCACACCTACTGAAGCTCCTACTTTGGTGGCCTACGCCTTGACTTCTTCAGATGAAGAAGAAGAGGCAATACAAACTCAAACCTCATCCAGGGCAATGCCAATGCAACCAAATTCACCTTCTCCTAAAGAACAACCGAGATCAACCAGATCATAAAGAACAACCAGATTAGGAGGCATAAAAACACCCCTTAATAAACATTGAATTCAATCTAAGAACGAGAGCCTTGAATATGGTAACCAAAAAGAAGAAGCCAACACAACAAGCCATTATTTGGCATGAAAATTCAAAAGACCTTCTCTCTTACAAAGAAAAGGAAATTCAAGGGTTCCCAAGTAGCCAATATGAGGAGATTTAGAGTCCTTGATAAGGGATACAATTGAGGTAGCAATAGAAGTAGTGATAGGATTACGTGCTCCAAATAAAGATCTTGAAACTCAATTAAAGGCCATAGTTCTTGAGAGTACTATTTATAATGTAGAAGAGGCCTTAAATGTCCTGTACAATGTTATAAAGGAGTGCACCGAGGAAAATCCCTACCTAAAGAAGACCGGAAATATGATTTATACAATGGGAAAGATGTAGAAAATGTTAATATATATGGTGCATGCTATTGAGGAAGGAATTTGTAAGAACCATTCAATTGTAACCATAGACGATATTGGTATAAGTCAGACATATGCCAATTATACCAAGGCAAGGCTCAATGAATGGAATGATCTAGATAAGAAAAATATCTCCCCAATATGATGACATAGTTTCGAGAGGAAATCAGATTTTTGTAGAAGCCTTAGTTATGGGAGTTTTTAAGGAAAACCATGAATTGGTATCTACTGAAGAGTTTTCTATATTACTTAAAAAATCTTGGTAAGTTTCCAAAGGAGTATAACAAAGGAAAAAAATGAGAAACTTCATAGGTCATTGATATTGTTTCCCAAACCAGGGAAAAATTCTAGCAGATAGAGACTCTGAAGGAAATCACAAGAAAAACAAATGTTATGCAATAAGTTTTGATTGATAAGGGTCATGTGCTCTTTAGAAAACTTATTATGGACTTAATAAGGATAGATAAAGATAACAATATTTTTAAGGAATCCATCATAGTAGTGGGAAAACAATGTGTCACAATAGGCCCTACACAAGCCCTACCAACTTAGGAAGAAACTTAACATGCAGTTCTGAATCAACACCGACCCATAGCTAAGCATGAACCACAATGATTTTGAGTGGCAATATTTGAGCATAGTGGGCGGGAAATGAAAAATATATAACATGTGTATAGATAAATATTTATAATTGATTATATGTTCACGTATACATTTGTGAAGTATAGACATGCATATATAACACTTCCAAGAAATATTCCAAATGTTATATATATCTAAACATGCACATGAAAATGGCATGTTCTGCAACATTTTGTTCATTTCTACAATAATTAAACATCCAAAACTACCTAGCTACCGCTAAGATCCAAATATTATGTTGTGGTATGACCTAGCGGCCACTAAGCTCAAAATATCTTACTCGAGGCATTACCTAGTGACCATTATGCTCTAAAATATTACTTTATTTGTTAGAGCAATATAATCAAGTGGACTATGAAATGTCCGCTATACTCATCTTTTGCATTTTTCATATTTTAAATACAACGTTTGACTAACAAATCATAGTAATGGATCTTATCTCCGCTAAGCATTCCCTTCAATAATAATGACTAACAAAAATGTTTTATAAATATTACAAGATTTGTAAGGAATCCATTATAGCGGTATGGGAAAATAATGCATCATAACATGACCCACATAAACCCAACCAACGTGTATACATTTTTCAAATAAATACATTAATACATAAAAGTTCCAATAAATATTCCAAATGTTATAATTATCTAAACATGCACATGAAAATGGCATGTTATGTAACATTTTGTTCAATTCTATAATAATTATACACCCAAAACTACCTAATGACTGCTAAGCTCCAAATATTATGTTGTGGCATGACCTAGTGGCTGCTAAGCTCAAAATATCTTACTCGAGGCATCACTTAGTGAGCACTAAGCTCTAAAATTTTAAATTTATTTTTTAGAGCAATATAATCATGTGGATTATGAAATATCCACTACACTCATCTTTCACATTGTTTCGTATTTTGAATACAACGTTTGACTAACAAATCCTAGTAATGGAGCTTAGCACCTGCTAAGTATTCCTTTCAATAATAATGACCAATGACAAATGTTTTTATAAAGATTACGATATTTGCAAGGAAGTTGTTATTGCAGCGAGAAAGCAACCGGTCACAACATGCCCGACATAAGCCCAACCAATTCAGAAGAAACTTCATATGCATGTCTAGATCAACACCGACCCATAGTTAAGAAGGAACCACAATGATTTCTGAGTGGTAGTATTTGAGCATAACGGGTGGGAAATGAAATATGTATAACATGTAAATATATTAATATTTAGAATTGATTATATGTTCTTGTATACATTTGTGAAGTACAAACATGCATATATAACAATTCCAATAAATATTCCAAATGTTATACCTATCTAAACATGCACATGAAATTGACATGTTCTGCAACATTTTATTCAGTTATATAATAATTTCACATCTAAAACTACCTAGATGACCGCTAAGCTTCAAATATTATGTTGTGGCATGACCTAACGACCGCTAAGCTCAAAATATCTTACTCGAGGCATTACCTACTGAGCACTAAGATCTGAAATTCTAATTTTATTTGTTAGAGAATATAATCATTGGACTATGAAATGTCCACTACTCACATATCTCACATTGTTTCATATTTTGAATACATTGTTTGACTAAAAATCATAGTAATGGAGATTAGCACCTCTAAGAATTCCTTCCAATAATAATGACTAACAATAAATATTTAATAAAAATTACAAGATTTGTAAGGAATCCGTTATTACGGTGGGAAAACAACTGGTCACAACATGCCTTGCAAAAGCCCAACTAATTCAGAAGCAACTTCACATGTGGGTCCGGATCAATCTTGATCCATAGTTAAGCGAACTACAATGACTTTAGAGTGGCGATTTGAGCATAATAGACGAGAAATGAAATATGTATAACATGTAAATAGATTAATATTAATAATTGATTATATGTTCGCGTATACATTTTTAAAGTACAAACAAAATATATAACAATTTTAATAAATATTCCAACTATTATACCTATCTAAACATGTACATGAAAATGGCATGTTCTGCAACATTTTGTTCAATTCTATAATAATTGTACATCCAAAACTACCTAACGATCATTGGGTCCAAATATTATGTTGTGACATGACCTAATAAACCGTTAAGCTCAAAATATCTTACTCAAGGCATTACCTAGCTATTGCTAAGCTCTAAAATTCTAACTTTATTTGTTAGAGAAATATAATCATGTGGAATATGAAATGCCCGCTACACACATCTTTCAAATTGTTTCATATTTTGAATATAATGTTTGACTAACAAATCATAATAATGGATCTTAACATCTAGCTAAGCATTCGTTTGAATAATAATGACTAACAACAAATGTTTATATTGTTGTATATATATATATATATACTATATATAAATATATATATGTTATATATATATGTATATATATATATATATATATATATATATATAATATCTTATGAGAACTACATAAGGCTTGATCCCTCTCGAGGGTATGTAGTGCAACACTTGGCTCTGCCAAGGATAGTCCAGCCAATATGATACAATTATAAACAATGAAAAAGAGCTAAATAGATCTATTGTTTTAAATACTTTACATTTGTGACAAGAATTAGATGGATAGTTTTTTCCTTTTATGACAATTTAAGACACTTAGAGTAATGCGATGAAAATCTATACAATGAGTTTATAATAATGACAAGATCTAATGGTTGGAGCTTAGTGACTCTAAGTTTATCTTAACTATAATTATATCATGTTTATAATGATGTGGTATTATAAATCTAAATTGTTAATATTTACGGTTAAAACAAGAGAAATATAGGTTAGCGATAACTAGGCTTAAATAATATAGCACCAAAGGGTTTATAAAATAATACCATTAAGAACAACAATTTTTTTCCTATAGGAAAAAACAAATGAGTGAACAAAGCAACCGCTAAGCTACATATTTTTTTTTCCAAAAACAAGATCGAATAGACGGAGCATAGGGGCCTCTAATCTGAACATCTACATTACATAAGAGAGTTTTATGTAGTTTAAAATAATATTATATAATGATAGTGAATTGTAAATATTTCAGGTTAAAATAGAATAAATATAGCCCAACGACCGCTAGGATGTACAACTATTTCATGATTGGGTGTACTACAATAAGAGTTATCAAATTGGAAAGATGCAAATGATAACAAATAAATCTAGAGTGTATATATAGATACATACATCTACGTGTACAATCGTGTATTTACATATTTTACAAAACTCTATCTCTCGCCAATAATACATAACATATTAAAATTTATGTTTTATATGAAATCTATTATTCTTTGGTTTCACATTTATTTCAAATAGATCATTGATTTCATAAGGTGGTGGTCGAAATGATGAATTATATCGTGGCAACGTCAAAGCTATGTGATTTTTTTAGCATAGCCTAGAGGGCGTAACATGAAAGATGCATTTAAAATTAAATAGATTAATATTTATATTTGATTACATGTACACATATATATTTGTGTTGTATATACATGCATATATGTCAACTATAATTAATATACTTAACATTACACATAACTAAACGTGTTGATGACATTACATTTGACTATTTCTATATGGGAAAATGTATCTAAATAAAAATATATATCATGCATTTAAATATTTAATATGGTTTTATAGTTTTAAAGCAATTTGTTAACCTCTAAATCATATTCTCAAGAATCTTCCACGTTTATTTGTATCATCTTAATAAAAACCATTAAAGGTAAGTAAAAGGAAGACCTAAATAATAACTTTGGGTCTCGTAAAACATTATGATTCAAAAAAATTGTGGATATGCGCCACATGTTTTGTCATTATGGAGACATGAATTCATTATCAGGAAAAAACAACCACATGAACAAGAGGGAAAAAATAACCACATAGAACAATCGGAAAAAACCAAAAATATCCGTAGAGATACATAGAAGAGTTGGAAAGGAAACATGTTTAATAGAGAGACATAGAAGAGCTAGAAAGTTATCACAATTTTGTTCATTACGGTGGAACATAAGGTGTGTTTTTAGGAAGAAAAAGTTAGTTCAAAAATATGATAAAAAGGAATAACAAAAGCATCGATTGGGATTCGATAGGGTAAATCCATGGCTAGATTGTGGTGCTAAACATAAAACCAGTTCAAAACAGATCAATTGAAAAAACCCACAATAAAAAAAAAAGGAACACATATACTATAGTAGATGCTTTCGATAAATGCCTATTTTAGCAATATATGAAATGATTTTGTGCAACCTACATCTGCTATGTGAAACAAATTTTTCTGAAAATCACAAGAAATAATTTCATCCTCTCCGCAACCTCTTTTATTTGCTTGCTTTGTGTACTTCCTTTGTGTACTGCTCTACAAACCAAATTATTACTATTGCTTCATTTTTCCTTGCAATAATGGTCGTAAATCATCCACTTGGCCTGCAATCTACGGTCAACGAGTTGTAGTGCCATCAATTTTTTTTTTCCCATTTTTAAAGCAAACACACTAAAAATTTCAAATTTAACATGTAATGCTTAACTAGATATTGCAAATTTCAAACAAAACAATTATTTCAAATGAAGACAAGTAAAATAAAGAACTCATGATCTTATATTGTAATCTTTCTTTTTTATTTTTACAATAGAGAAGAGTTACAAGACAAAAGAGACATGGTATTACAAGACTTTCAAATCACAATAGGATAAGTTTACAAGATGAGGCTATCCACAATCAACCATATAACATAGTTACAATGAGGTGTAATATTTACAATGATTTTGAGGATAAAAGAGACAAAGTCACCACTCCAACTAAAATTTCATCCTTGAGTCTCCACCTTGAGTGTTCTTCTAAGAGTGTTGAATCAAGAGACATGGCTTGTTTACCACCCAACCAATAGGCATCATCACATGCCTTTCCATGGTTGGAAGCCATGCTAGCCTCCCCCAAGCCCATGGGAGAGAGGAACAAACTACCACAATGTGCACAAGTAGAAAGGGGATAAAACACAACAAGAAATACATAAGACCATTTAACCGCTTAGACATACTACACATGATAACACAACAACATGAGGATAACAAGGTCAATCTCACAAGGGGGAAGAGAAGAAGTAGGATGCCCAAATCAAAGGTGTCCAACCATAAGAGCACCAACAAAACATGTTTACAAAACTCCTTATACCTCCTAATCATTCATCCTCCTTATTCCTCCTTTATGTCATAGAAATCCTTCTTGGGAGATTTTCAAACCCAAAAGGGTTTCCTCACCAAGAATGGGGAAAGGTTCAAGCCATATGGACCTTTCTCCCACCTCAAACCATATGAGGGGATGAGAAGAGACCTTCATGGATTGACCAAAAACCATGAGGTTTGAGAGGGAAATCCCTCTCTCTTCCCCTACATTCTCCAAAAACCATCAATCCAAATGATGGTGGAGAGAAAAAAAAGAAAACAACAAAGAACAAACAAACAAACTATATTCACCATACAACTTCACACACATCATTTTACACACATCATTTTATTGATCAAAACATAGTTAACAAGTTAAGCACTACTAAGAAAGAAAAAGGTTAAGAATCCTACCTCTACAATGCTTTCCAAGACTCTAAACTTCTCCTTTGTCCAAGCAAACCTCTAAGCTCCCAAAATTCTCTGATTTCTCCCCAAAAAAACCAAGAAGGCCCCTTCCTTCCACATGAGGAAGAATAAGAAGGGAAACCCAAAAGTTTCCTCACCAATGGGAAGGTGACAAGTGTCACCCCCTCTCCTCTCAAGAGTCAAAGATTCCAAAAACCAAATAAGCAAGAGTAAACTCACCTTTTAGCCCTTATCACCCAAAATACTAAAAACTAAAATAAAACAAAGTGGAGCAACTTTTAACAAATACACACAAACCAACCATCTTACATGGATGGTGACTAAGGAGGGAAAAATGGGAGGGAAACTCCCTCCAAGCCTTAGAAATAAGCCCCTACCTATTAGGTAGGGTCCAAGGGCCCATTTTCATGCTAAGGTAACTCCCAAACTCAAAAGGGGTCCCTAAAAATGCCCAAAATAACCCAATTTCGGGTTTGGCATGCTTGGGCACAAGGGTAGAGGGTGTGGGGTCCACCCAAGGTTCACATGTGGTCCCCAATCCCTTCTACCAACACACACACACTTACCCAAAACCAACACTTAAATTAAGATGAGATCATTAAACCCCTAAGCTAGTTTACTTAATAAAACACACCCTAAACATAATTAATTTTACAAGACATAAATACATTATAATTGAGGGTTCACCCATGGTGCCCAATTAAATACACCTATTCTAAGGCCTCAAACATTTAGCATGGTTAGGACTCACCCGTGGGCCACTCGTGCACAATTGTGTAGCTGCCCTGAAACCCATGCTCTCCTATACCTGTCACCTGCACACTCATTGCACACATTAACCGCATCTGTCCAATATAATAAACATCATCTACACATCACAAATTCAATCAAACTTATAATGTCCTAACATAATTTTACAATTGATAGTGCAATGCATACAATTATTCACATAGTTTGCCATGAATCACCCACAAATAAAATTGCAACGACATACACTTAGGCTAGCATGAAAATTACCATTATTAAATCCAGAAAACTATATCATTAATCAAATCGACCACAAGGAACCAACATCTAACCAATAAATCTATCATATAACCCTGTTAGTGTCATCCACATCATAAAAATATATCAATATATGAAACTAGTTCAATTGGTGCTACGCGCCCAAAATACCATAGTGTCCATGAGGAAAAATAACATAGTAAAATGTCCAAAATCTATCAAAGTCTCAATCAAAACATGTCTATGCATAAAGGAACCAACAAATATCTAGAGCTATAAAAACGTGGGCACTACATGAGTATTATATTTCAATTTCACAAGCTATGTTTTTGTGAGTCCAAAAAAAAAAAAGAAACCCCAATGAATATTTCTCAGAGATATTTAATAAATTTCTTGGCACATTCCACAAAATAATTTTGAAAAATAAAAAAGTGGGGGATATAAAAATTTGAAAATTTGAATTTCAACTTTATTAAGAAAAGTGTGGGATATTAAAATTTCAAATATTCTTAAATGCGGGAATTCGAAATTCAAAATTTGAATTTCTCCCTCATTAAGAAAAAGTGGGGGAAAACAAATTTTGAAATTGTTTTTATAAATGCACGGAACATCGTAACATTGTTTTCAAATTTTATGTCAAATGGGGTGAAATAGAAATTGGATACCAAATTTCATACACAAATTCGCGAAACAAATTACATCGATGTAAAATAACACAAATTCAAAATAATGTAATTTATTAATGTAAGCATAATAAAATATATTATAAGAAAACATAATTAATAATTATAATCATAGTTTAATAAAATAATATAAGCACATTTTTATCAATAAGTCAACAACAATATTTATTTTTAATTTTTATCAATATCGGTATTGACATTATTAGATATAGTGCACACTAATTAAATATAATTCTCCAATTAAAATGTGCCACGTGTCAAGTTTGAACTTGATAGTTGTGTAACATTATAATTAACACAATTGCTATTAAGGAATTTACATTTGAATAACTGCATAAAAAATAATTTAAAATCTTTATAAATCCCCAACATTATTATTCAAATAATACCCACTAAAAAATGACACGTGGCATGAAATTTCTAATATCTCTTTTCTGGTCAATATTCTAGTGTTATTTACCTTTCACATTAGTAAACCTTAAACATAACTTTCCTATCCTTCATTGCAATAATGTAATGTAGAGAGAAAAAATAAACCAAGTTTAGTTGTCGTTAGTCCGTTCCTTTCAACATGTGTAATTTATAACAAAACAAACTTTTAAGCTTTTCCACATAATGTAGAAGGGACCCTTACGTACAAAAAGTGCAATCATTTCTTTTTGTATTTAAAAAGATGTCACTTCGATCTATTAATTCCATATAATCATGTATAATATTAAATATCCTATACACACATATTTCATATGGACTTGTGTAAAATAAAATTCTTAGCAACCACTAAGCTCCATTGATATTATTTGGAATGTTTTATGTCACAATTTATATGTCAAGGAGAAGCCTAGTGGACGATAATCTCTATATTTTATTGGATTCCTTTCGGAATGTAAAATAAAATGCTTAGTGAATGCTAAGCTCCATTGATATGATTTGTTATTCCAAATCTCTATTAAAAATAATAAACGTTAGGTCTTAGTGGCGCTTATCTTTTCCTTGCAATAAATGTTAAAGAATCACAATGAATGTTTTATTCTATCAATGTTGAGGAGAATCCTAATTCTTTGTTAACCTCTATATTTTCTTGGATTCCTTTATAAAAATGTAAAAGAAAATGCTTGGCCACCACTAAGCTCCATTAATATGATTTGTTATTCCAAAGCTCTATTCAAAATAAGAAATATTATGTCTTAGTGGTTGCTAAATTATTCCTTTCAATAAGTGTTAAAGATCAACAAAGAATGTTTTATCTTTGTCATTTTATATGTTGAGGAGAAGCCTAATGGCAGCTGCTAAGCTCTATATTTTCTTGGATTCCTTTCCAGTAATGTAAAAGAAAATGATTAGCGATTGTTAAGTTCCATTGATATTCTTTGTGATTCCATAGCTCTACTAAAAAAGAAACATTAGTCTTAGCTGCCCCTAATATATTCGTTTCAATAAGTGTTAAAGAACAACAAGAAATGTTTTATGTTGTCAATTTATATGTCAAGGAGAATCATAACAACCACTAAGCTCTATATTTTCTTGGATTCCTTTCCAACAATGTAAAATAAAATGTTTATCGACTTCAAGCTCCATTGATATGATTTTTTATTCCAAATCTCTATTCAAAATAAGGAACATTAGGTCTTAGTGGCCACTAAGCTATTCCTTTCAATAAGTGTTAAAGTACAACAAGGAATGTTTTATGTAGTCAATTTATAGGTCAAGGATAAGCCTAACAACCTCTAAGCTCTATATTTTCTTGAATTCCTTTCCAGTAATATAAAATAAAATTATTAACATCCACTAAGATATTCCTAAATAAATGTTAAATAACAACAAGGAATGTTTTAAGATATTAATTTATATGTTGAGGAGAAGACTAGTGGCCGCTAAGCTCTATATTTTCTTGGTTTTCTTTACAACAATGTAAAAGAAAACATTTAGCGACCACTAAGTTCCATTGATATGATTTTTATTCCAAATATCTATTCAAAATAAGAAACATTAGGTCTTAGAAGCCTCTAAGCTATTCCTTTCAATAAATGTTAAAGAACAAAAAAGAATGTTTTATGCTATCAATTTATATGTCAAGGAGAAGCCTAGCGGCTGCTAAGATCTATATTTTCTTTCAATGCATGATAATTGGCTTGAAAAAATTGGGCTAAATTCCATTATTATTGATTTGTTAATCTTACCAAATATTCATAGTGAGAGAATTTATAGCCTTGTGGTTGCAAGAATACTTTTTAGTCAAAAGTAATATTGATAAACACAAAATGTAGTATTGTAATCATTTCAAAAATATTCTCGAGTGAGACACTTACGTTTGATATAATTTGAGTCGAATACTAGTATACCAAAAAATTCCGCTATACACATATTTTACATCAGATTGTATACAAGAAAAAGCTTACCGACCGCTAAGCTCCATTGTTATTATTTGTTATTATAGTATTGGATTTAAAATTATAATCATTAGGTCTTAAAGATCTATGCGCTTTTCTATTCCTTTCAATAAGTGTAAGGAAAATTAGAGGTTTTCCGAATCAAGTATAGTTATTTCATTAAGTGAAAATAAATGTTCATGCCCTCAATGCATGAAAATTGGCTTGAAAACATTGGGATATATTACATTAGTATTGATTTGTTAATCTTACCAAATAATCAAAGTGATAAACTTGAGAGCCTTGTGGTCGCGAGACTACGTTTTATTCAAAATTAATATTCATCAACACATAATGTAGTATTATAACCATTTCAAAAAGTAATATTCAGAATGAGAGACTTACAATTGATATCATTTCAACTTGAATCCTAACGTCCTCTAAACTTACTATTTTTTACCCTACTTTGATACAAATGAATGAAGACTAAAGTTTTGTGACCTATGAAAATTGATCCTATAGATACGTTAACATAGGTTTGAATGATTTGTAATAATTTCCTTCAATCAATATTGTAAATCTAACTATTAATAAAAGTAATAGACAATAGACCCTTGGTGTAGTTGCATATATAAACTTTGTTAATCATAAAATCTTTTCCTAAATAGGAAGAACCCATCATGACATTCGAGACTACATTTGACCACGGAATCAGATGTGGTGGCATAGGCCATACTTACATTTAGGAAACTTGTAATCCTTCCCATTTGTATTTGATATCTTATTGAGGAATTACCTAATGAAAACTAAGATTTAAAGAGATTTATCAAAGCCATATAACCCTCTCAACTCCAGAATGTCCGATATACATATATTTATCATCGTCTTGTATAAAAGAAAATGATTAGTTATCACTAACTCCATCATTACAGTTTGATTCTCAAGCAATCTATTCAAAATAAGAAACATTATATCTTAGTGTCCTCTACACTATTCCATTCAATAGGCATTAATGAAAATAAGGAATGTTTTACATTTGTCCATTTATAAGTTGGTGAGAAGCCTATCTGCCACTAAGATCTATATTTTCTTACATTCCTGTCATGCCATGTAAAGAAAGTTATAGGTTGTCAAACTCAAGGATAATCCTTTCAATAGGTGCAAATGAATGTTGATCCTTTCAATGCGTGATAATTGTCTAGAACACTTTTGGATAAGTTCCGTTATTATTGATTTGATAATCTTATTACAAAACATTCAAAGTGAGAGACTTTAGAGGCTAACAAGATGAGAGTAATTCTTATTAAAAAGTAATGTTGATCAACAAAAGATGAATTATTATAACTAGTTGAATGTTAGATAAGACATTTAATGGAGAATTTCACTAGATACCATCTCGAGTCGAAGCTTAGTGGTCACTATCCATTAAGTTAATTACTTTACAATGATACAAAGTAAGGAACTCTAGAGCTTGACACCATTAGGATAATAATTATATTACATATCACACAATTACAAAAGAAAATTTTATGTTTCATATATGAACTAATTATTAATGCGTTCTAATCCAAATTACAAGTAATGTCTTCCATTGGTCGCACTTCATTCTCAAAAATTCCATTCATCGAAGGCACAAAGTGTTGGAAGAAAAGAGACGAGGAGTGGTTTGTTGAAATCCATTCCCTTAAAAACTACTACGCCAACATGTGGTTGTTTTTTTTATTGATGGTATATAGGAGGAAGTCAATATGGTTTTATCCTCTAGAGTTATTGATCCGAGGACACTTTGCATGTTCAAATAAAAAACATTGACGTATAAATCAATAAGTGTCTCATTCTGGATATGGAGTTGGAAGTTTCTTTATTTAGGAAATTGGAAATGCAGGCCTCAATACAAAACTAAATTTATTCATGTTCTAAATATGGTTGGAATTTGGGGATGTTTACAAACTATGACAATATCGGGTTGTGAAATGCGAGATAAAATTCATAATGACATGTTATCTATATTCAAAAAAATGTATAGATGAAATAAAACCTCTTATATTTGTAATCATTTGCATAGAAAGGTTTGCTTTCACCTCTAAAACATGCCAAGATATTTACTATGTTGAGGTAAACATGTTTTTCTAAATTGGAGATCGACCCATCTAAGTCAAAGTTGCATGGGTTAAAAAGAACAATAAATCAACTATATTATTGAAGAAAACAACCACTATATTTGAGAAAACAAAATCTTCAACTATTCAAAAATTTGATTTGTTTTTTGTTCAAGGTGAAGTATTTTCAATTGACATTTCAAGGTGTCATGTAGCATCTCGTAATATCATTACCACCATGTATAGATGAGGATAATGTTGACCATCTCATCCATTAAATGTTGATAAATGTTATTCCTAGAAGGGACACAATTATTCTTCCCTTCTTGCACATCTACGAAGAAGGCTATGAAACTCAACGATTTGAAAGACCTGACAAAGTTGATGTGCAATTTTACATACTAGATGGCCAACATACAATATGTGCTAAAAAAATTAGGCACAGAAAATTATAAGTCTTTACATTCAAGGTTGTAGTTTCGAAAGGCTCGCATTATGTCTGCAAAATCATCTAGTGAAGCCATTGTTAATATTTTCAAACAACAAAATGAAGAAAAAAAAACTGGATTGAAACCAAGTTTATTGATTTTATTTACAAGGCTCTATCAATTTGGCAATCACTAGGATTTTCTCAACAGCTAAGAGTGGATAAAAAGACAAAGGAGTGGAGGGTAATGGATTTTAATTTTATTGCATTGGTTATTAACATTTACTTTAGTAAAACACACAAAATAAAAAAATGTTTGTCCTTTGAATGCAGAGGTTTGAGAATCAATGCCTTGCAATTTTTTCATTGTACAAAATCCAAATAGTCTATATAACAAATTGACTTTTCTATTGTTTCCTGATGATATGTGGACTAAATGGAAAAAAATATTTCAGTTATTTAGATCAAGTGACCTTTACTTGTTCACCATTTATGGATAATCATCCTAACTTTAAGCCAAATTCACTGGCAAGATTCATGATGAATTCTTTCAAGGCTGCTAGAGGAATGATCGATGAAGAACTTTCAATACTAGCTAATAAAGTGCAATTAGGGGATGTATGAATAACTATATTTATTGGGGTAGGAATCATATTAGAGACATTTGAATCTTATTACCAAGAGTAAAAGGAGAAAAAAATGAGAGGAAAAGTTCTAAAATATTTGAAAAATAAACATCCAAATAATATTTTATTGACAACATACAATGAATCCAATGTAATTAAAAATTTGGATTGCATGAATCACACTACCAACAATTTTTTGTACTCTTGGGTGAAGAGAGAAAAGGAAAAAGAAAAGTTGATTCTCAAGGAGGTGAAAATTTGGCAAAAAGGAAAATAGACCATGAGGTGGCGAAGTTCTTCCCGCCAAGGCTAAAAGAATATTAGACAACTATGTGATTTCAATGGAAGAAAATATACCAGCCAGGATGGAAGACACATAATATTTTACTTATCAATGTTCATATCCCTTTCATCTTATCAAATTTATTAGCTATTCCTTTGACTAATCCATTCAATGTCGATGTGTGATCATTGGATTTTTGTAAATTGTATAGCGATATTTCTTTTGATGCAATAATGGACTTGTCTAACGTTATCAGATCTAGTGTGCTGAATTGTATTATTATTGTTCTCATACCAATTTATTATTAAAAATGTTAAGTGAAACAGTAAAAAGACACATGGAAAAGGTTAAAGACAAGGAGGAATCAATTATAGATGGGTACTATAGATTTTATGACAACAACAAGAGATTTAAAAGTTCATGTCTTATGTACACAATAACTGTATGCAAAATTGTGACACTAAAAATGATGAGAGAGAATAATTCACTAGGGATTGGATGGAGAAACTGCCACATAAATTGGTAACTACAAGTGAAATCAACCTACAAGGAAACATCCATCCTTTTCCTTGTGAACAATCTTATGAGTTTTGGTCTTAGATGTTCACTCAATGTTGTTATGAAAATTTAATAGTAATTGTGCTTTACGGTGGTAGTGTTGTGTTACATGCATTAGTTGAGTAAAATATAACTATTGTTTTTATTGTTGAGACACATGATTAAGAAATGTTTTTAAAACATTACTATTCTCATTTGAAAAAGGTTCATTGACAAAGACAACTCAAACAAACAATTTTTTAAAATGGCTTTGAACCAATATAAGCTACTTATACATTCAATATTTATACATGTAAAAAAAAACTAAGGAAGTAACCATGAGCTTCAAGAAAATTAAAATTATTGGAGACGATTGTGTTATTGATGTACAACTAGTTCAACTTGTTGCTACACAACCAGTTCTTGATGACGTTACACAAACACTGATAAATCATTGTAAAAACAAATTGTTGATTGACCTTCAATAGTTTTATAAATATATTGAGTATGTTATGATTTCAATTGCCATGATATTTCATCTATTTAAAAATATTCCATTTTTATAGTTTTGATGAAAATGAGGAGGATGCGGGCACATCACACATCCTAGTATGTTAGTCATGTGAATTTATAAACAAAACAAATTATAAGCCCCACAAATTTATAAGAAATTCAATATTTTATACAGATACCCAAAAATGGAGGAAGTAATCATGGAGAGCATGAGGATATCCAACACAAATACGTAGTCGAACCTGTAAGTTAGTCATGTGTATTTATAAACAAAACCATTTATAAGGCCCACAAATTTATAGGAAAATACCAACTAAATCTAGAAAAAGGACCATTTTGGAAGGAGGAATAACCAAATAACCTATTTCTTATGTTCATATGAGACCATTTCCATACGAATCATGGTGGCCTCTAAAGCTCCACAATTTGTAGTTACCATTTAATAACTAACATATATTAGTTTCGATGCTTGATATATAATAGAAGATAAAGTTTAAGGATATCCATTTGTAAGCTACAATAAAATATAGGGAAAACTATAGATCTTATCAAACTCTATGCATCCATGTTTGATACAATAGTTGTTAGACTTGGTGACCACTTGGCACAGCTTTTCCTATGCTGCATATTAGCTAATTACATTGAATTAATATTGTGTTGCCATATGAAATTAATACTTTCAACATCATCCCATTGTTTCACTCTTACATACTGACTAATTACATTAAATTAACCTTGTTTTGGCTTCCGTAATTAATACTTTCAACATCATAATAAAGAGAACTACATAAGGCTTGATCCCGCTTGTGGGTATGTACAACAACACTTGCTAGCCTCATCAAAGGTTGTCCAACCTAGGGTAGTCTAGCCAATAATGGTGTAGCCTAGAAGTTGCTAATCCACATCAATAGCTTAGAAATTTTTTCCACCAAAGGGTGGTTCAATGCGAATAGAAGCGTAGCCTAGTAGTCATTGAAATTCATTCACAAGTAAGAGAACAATTAATATTGAACTTACCATATTACCATGAAGACCACTACACATTTTTAATTTTATTTCATTTGCTACATAATGAAATCGATTATGAATTGATTAATATTTATTTGAAATAGATTATGCATCAAAAGAAATAGTAATGAGTAAGGGTGATGCAAGCCAAGCCACAAGCTCAATCAGTAAGTGGTAGCCTCCTAAATTGTTGTTCATTTCAATTGGTTAGAATTGAAATGTAGTCGATTAAAATAAAAATTGTTGACTTCCTTGTAGTTAGCCAAAAGAATTATTTACTTATTTTAGATTTGGAGGGATTGCTATATGAGAAAAACAAATCATCCTCTAAGGAGATGACATTCAGTTCAAGCAAGGAGACTATCAACTTGCGAGGAGGCCTGAAAGAACTTATAAAATTATTATCATAAAAATTTGAAGTGGGATTCTAGTCCGACAATCTCACTTCTACCAATGTTGTAAAGATGAAAAAGGCCTTCAATAAAAATATTATCGTCTGAATTGAATCCAATACTCACTTAGGGAAAATAACATTACAATATAATCGATGAAATTGTAATAAAGATTATCTACAAAAGGTTTGGAGTAGAAACAATGTTTTCTTTAGTTCTAAAGACACATTGTGTATTACATTAGGTGCAAAGGGAAACCCTCTTGAAAATTTTATGCTTGGGAGGAAAAGCAGAGGAGAAAATTGTTCTAAAGATATGTGGTTGATGACTAATTTGTACTAGAGATTCCAAATGGACAGAGTTGGAGGGAAGCGAAAATGAAATAATGAAGAGAAGCTCGGGACATAATCTTATCACTAATAGTGTCTTAGGGATTGAATGTTGTAGAGGGCGTCAAATATTTGGAGCAAGAAAATACTAAATAACTATTTATCATTTCAAAATGTTATTATGATGATACTACTTAACATTGTAAAGAAGATACATTCATATGTTCACTCTTTATTTTGCATGTTGAGATTATACATTTATAAGTTGGGAGTATTTATATCTTCACTATTTATAAGTTGAGAGTATGAATGTACAATTTATGTGTGTGTGAATTATAAAAAATTTTTATCGTAACATTAATTTGAATTGTTTTATCAATCAAATTGGGAATCCTACATAAATTCCAGTTATTTTTATAAATGCATTTGGGAAGGCTAGGAAATTACTGGTTTTGGGATTTTAGGTTCTCGCTGTTTGGAATTTTTGGTATTGGAAAAAAATACCTCGTAATAGGGTTCCAAAGTTTACACATGGCGAACTATAAATACTTTTAAAAATTATTTAGTGCTGATTTTTTAAGACTTGTGACAAACATTTTGACATTGCCTTATGGTCTACATGTATGGATTCAAGACTTGTGAAGTACAGTTTCATTGAAAAATTTAGTTAGCTGTGAGATATCCACTTCATGTTCATTTGGGGAAGAGGAATTTTTGGTAATGTCTATGGTGAAAACAATATTCTTTTGATCGATAATGAGAGATTCATGTCTATCGATGTTAAAGAGGAAATTACTCTCAAAACCCCAACTTATTGAGATTTGATGGAACATATATGATTGATTCATTGATTTACACTCAATTATGTACATGGTTGAAATATGTAGGACAACACAAGAACATGTGTAGATCACTAAAAACTTTTAAACACACTATTGGTGCTTGAATACTATTTTTTTCTTCCAAAATAAAAAATGTATAACACATTAATTTGGAATGAAATAACTACATTAGATTTTGTAAAGATTTTCCACCCACAAACATTTCATTTGATTCATTTTTTTGCAAAAAATTTATTCCTAGTAGAATAAGAAAAGAGGGACGCACTTTGATTTTTGGCTTAATTCACCACCCACAACCATTTGATTTTTGGTAAAACAAGATAAAAAGGAACACATTTTTATTATTGGATTAATTCACCACCCAACTATTTGATTTTGTTTTTTCTTCATTTGTAGATAAGAACATATGCAACATGAAACTGATAATATTTGATATAAATGGTTTTTTCAACACACCATCCATAAGGCTGATTCATCACATGAAAATTTTAAAAAGATTGGCAATGTCAAACTCAAAAATAATATTTATTTTCTTATACCAAATGTGAAAGAGTTCTTGCAACGTTGCAAAAAAAACATTTCAAAATAATGTTATGGACATTGGCAAGAAAGTCAAATGTTAATGACATGATGCCTTCATTCCTTTGAAACATTGGCTTAGAGGTTGGTAGCTTCAGTTCATATTTACACAGGAAGATTGCGTCGAGTCCAAACGCACTAATTATCAAGGTTATGAGAATCCCAACTTATATCTCAAGAATATTAACTCCATTTGGTGGTGGTTTAATGCATCGTACCATTGTAAAAATATAGTTCTTATAGATGAATCTTTAGAGAAAACAAGTTCAATGATGTGGGGAACTACATAATTGCTAAAACATTTAACATAGATTCTAATTCTACAAAAACTACTTGTTAGATGAGTTGTGGCCTTTGTTTCAACCATTGAAGGATGTGGAAGATGTCCAAGATGTTATTAGATCAAAAACCCAATTATAGGGAGCTTATTTTAGGGAAATTTTGTATGATTTCTTTTGTTAATTTGGGAGCTTGTCTTCGGGAATAGTGTTACAATAAATTTCAAAAAAAGTCTTAAAATGTTTTACTATAATTCTACCTTTAGTAAAGGTATTTTAATTAACTTCATATCCATATTTAAATATGTAAATATATCTAGAATGGTTTTACAGTTAATTTCATTTCCTAAGTGAGAAACGAAGGCAATCTAAGTGAGAAATATGGAAATAAAGTAAAAGATTACATTGAATTGGTTGGAAACAAGAGAAATTGGAAGCATCTCAAAGTGGATAAGGAAAATTTACAACTTGTTGTCTCCTCTCTACAACAACAACTTTCTCTCATTCCTCTTAATCAAAAGGATAGTAAGGATGAGCTCCTATGGGTTGATTCTTTTGATGGGGACTATACTATCAAATCGGGATACAATGCTTTTTTATAGTAATCAAAGTGATATAAATTGGAGTAAAATTTGGATGCCTGAGTTAACCCCAAAAGTTAATTTCTTTCTGTGGCTTGTTTTAAAAGGAAATATTCTCACTAATGATAATCTAATCAAAAAGGGTTTCATTATGCCTAACAAGTGCTACATGTGTAAAAGAGACTGAAGACATCAAACATATTTTCTTGCATTGTGAATATGCTTCAAAGGTTTGGAGTCTTATCTTTGCAAATTTCAATCTGTATTGGACCCTTCCTAATACCTTCTTGCATACTTGGGAGCAATGGGATCCACCATATAAACATTGCATGATAAGAAGATTATGGAATTTGGTCCTACCTCATACCATATGGAGATTGTGGAAAACCATAAATGATATAATTTTTAGGAACAACAGACATGTATGTAATAATATCTTTAAGGAAATTGTTATTGTTGTCAAGGATAACATTGAAAGGTTTAGGCCTCCAAAAATAGACCATACCCCAAGGCAAAAGAACATATACTTGTTGCTTGGAAGATTGATACTAGAAATATACATAGGAATGATCAAAATAACATTGACAGATCGATAGTTCATTGGATTCAACCACCCACCTTATGGTACAAGTTGAATTTTGATGGAGCTTCCAAAGGAAATCCTAGGGCATCAGGAGGAGGTGGGGTGATCAGAGATCATAGAGGTTGTCTTGTTGCTTTGCATTTGCAGGAAAAATGGGCCACTAAACAAACCATTATTTTGAAGCCCTGACAACATTATGGGGATAAGACTTGTAAGGGATTGCAATATTTCCAATATTATAATTGAAGGAGACTCTTTGAACATAATAAACCTCTTAAATCAAGTTCAACCCCCTAGTTAGACCATTAGGGATTTCATTTATGAATCTATTGAGATTTGTAAATCCTTTGCAAACTGCCAAATCATCCATTCCTATCGTGAAGGCAACAAAGTGGTGGATAGTCTTGCTAACTATGGTGTTAGTAATAACATGCAAAATTGGTTTAGTGATGACATTCTCCCTAACAAAGGCATCATCAAGGATAAATATGATATTCAAAATCATCATTAAGGAGTCCTTTTCCACTTTGAGAGTGATTATCTCCTTCACACATAGGATTAATAATATCACTCAGCCTTCGCATGCTTTCTAGGTATGCAAAGGCATTGTTGAAAAGTGGTTTTGGGGAAGAAGCATTGCAGTTGGGAACCAAAGAAATAATAGCAACAAAATGGGTGGACCTCCATGCAAAATAGAACCCATTTTCGACCCATCTTGGAAGGATGATGTGATCTTATGGACTTATTTACAAATGGGTGGGGTCTCTAACCTCATTGAAAAAATGCAGGGTCACGATCAAGACATTTCTATTCAATTCGTGGTGGGTGGAAACAAAGGATGGTTGAATATGGGGAGATATGCATTAAAATCACTAAAGAGCTTATTTCGAGGTCACGGGGCTGAGCTTAGAAGGGGCTAGATTCTTCAGTAAAAGGGTTGACAAGAATATTGAAGCCAAGAAATTCCTTGTAGATGGAGAAAATCTTGAGTTTGTTATGACAAGTATAAAAGTGACCTCCATTCTAGAGCCCTTCGATAAAATTACAAGGATGATTTTTAGGTATGTCACTTTGGAAGGTAGATATGTGACGGTTCCTCTTAAACATTTGGTTTTCCTAAATCATTTTAGAAGGAATTTACATGTTAGCTTTCCACATTATCTTTTAAACTCCTTGGAACACTATGTTCTTGAGTTTCAAAACCACACTCGGCCACCCCGCTTCACCAAGGACTCATCCTGCTACTTCATCGACATTGTCTTTCCCATCATCATTCAATCTAGTTGCCCTTGCCCCCGACCCCGATTCCACTACCCCCACCACCGCTTCGAATGTAGGAAAAAAAAACACTTTACCCCTCAATCAACCCTTCCCCTCCCAAAGGGTCCTTCGTAGTAGCAAATAAATTGAATCTACAAAAATCTACTTCATATTAGCAATCCTACTAATGCTTATGCTACAAAAAGGGAGGAAGGACTACTTAATAGAATTGTTAAGTTGGAAAAGGAGGTTGGAGACCTGAAAGAAGAGCTCAAGAAGATTTGTAAGAGAGAAGGCAAAAGGAAGATGCATAATGACCCTGACAAGGATAATGAGCAGACTTTACAAATCTACAAGAAGCTTAATTCTATGGACAATAGACTGGGTAATGCAAAAGGTAGGCATGACTATACCATTTCTGTGCTTAAGGCTATTTACAACTTCATGGAACAACATGTCAAAAGTGTTTGTATACTCAATGACATTCCTGCTACCATTTAGGAGTTGGATTCAACAAGGGACTTGGTTCTCTCACAACTGGATAAGAAGGATCCCTCCCATGTCACTTGTCTGGAACTATTCACCTCTCTATAGAAGATAAAGACAAAGATTGATAAAACAGTCAAATAAAGAGGACTGTTCATGCTTACAGATTTTTGTTTTGATGTTGAAAGGATGTTGTTTTCATGCGACTTTATTGCAGATTTGACTCTTTTTGTCCCTTTTTATAGTTTTCATTTAAAATATCATTGGTCCTCATATATGTCCTAGATTCCGATCCATTTTTTATGCTTTTAGTGCTTTATCTGGCTATTGAGCCTTCTTGTAATAGTGTATAGTCCCTTCAAAACTATGGACTGTTTTTTTACTGCTATATCTAGCTTGTGAGCACTTTTTGTAATAGGGTATAGCCCCTTTAAAACTCTTTACCTCTAATAAAAAAAATTGCATTGCCATGTTGATACCAAATTAATGCATAACTATGTTACGAAACGAAAATACAATTTATTTCTTTGATGTGTGTGTCTATATATAGAAATGTTTTATATGTGAATAACCATGTTATGAATAAAGCTTAAATTGTTTTCATATAATGTGTGAGTCATTATTTAGTAATGTTAGCATGGGTAACACAGGTAATGGAGCATGTAACCACTCAAGGATAGTAGCATGGGTAGGCTCTCCCATTGCCATTTCATATTCAATATTCTTCCTTTCTTTCGATCTTCTACCCTCGCTAGTCGAAAAAGTACCTAAAACTATTTTGAACCTATTATGTAAAATCAATTTTTTTAATAAGATCAAATTTTCATAATCCAAAAGCATCACCAACTTATTCTCCTAGTCTCGATCATCGCCCTCTGCTAGTTTCTTAAAATATCTTCAACAATTCTCTGGTTACATTGAGGATCTATCACATCATTCTAAATGAACTTGGAAGTGTATCACATCTCTTGTATGTCATTATCCTAGCGGCCACTAGGTTTTAGGCATTTTAATTATTCAAATCACCATAGTTTAATCTTAAAGGCATTTTAAAACTAATAAGAACCATATTTCAAAGCATAAATAAATCCTAGTGGCCACTAGCCAATATAAAATAGAAACATGTTTTGTTTATTGATTTGCAGTTCAATGTTGGATTCCCTAAAATAATTAAATGATTTTTCCTAGATTCATTAATGTAATTTGTAATCTAATATATCAAACTCTGGATTTCAATATTTGTAATATGGATTCCAATATATGTGATTTTGGATTCCAATATATGTGATTTTGGAGTATAGTAAATTCCAATATTTAAAGTTTTGGAATCTAATATTTTGATTTTTGGATTCTAATATTTATAACATTGGATTCCAATATATGTGATTTTGGAGTATAGTAAATACCAATATTTAAAGTTTTGGAATCCAAAACTAGTAATATTGGATTCCAATATAAGCTATAATGTTTAGTTGCTTGGACTAGAATATGATTATATTTACTAAAATAAGTGTTATTATGGTAAAGTTGTACCTTATGATTTTGTGGAATCAATGTTGGTAGAGTTGTAATGTAATAAACTAGGTCAAATACAACCTTGACAAATACTTAATTAAAAATGGGAAAATATAAGTACATGATTTATTATTGGTTTACCACTAACCAAGAAAAGGGAATAATTCTACATTATTTTTGGTTGATAGTATCACTTTTTACAAACTAAGATTAAGTTTTGCATCGAAATTGTAGTTTTTTTGTGAATTAGGTACTTTTTAGTATTGTTTATTCTCTTGTATTATTTATGAATAAAGAGAATGGTACATGTAATTATACATTGGTCATTATCACCAATAAGTTCACAATAAGGAAATTAGTATTTTGTACTATAATTGATGATTTCATTATTAGTTAAGTGGCAATAAATATATACTAAAAACTGACTTGTAATTGGGATATCACTAATTATGTGTTGTATAGGAAACTTCGTTCTCAAGCGGGTGAAGGCTATACATGGGAGCCACCAAAGAACTTCAAATGATGGAGGGCTTAGGACCTCAGATGCAGATGTGGATCTACGGGCACAAAGAAGATAGATGCATGATATAAAGAAGTTGGATCTGTAAAACTGAAACAAATAAGATTAGATCACAATATGTGGGGTTGCCCAGACAGTGCCGGTTCCAAGAGGATTTTAACTCCCTTGGAGGATGTCAACCCCCATGTCAGATAAGATAATAATAGATCATGAATAGTAGTAATGGAATATAAGATGACAAATAAATAAAATGACGAGAGGGCTTAGCTTGTGCTCTGTTATGGAAATGAACTTGGCATCCAGATGGCCAGATAACGAATTGTGACAAAGATTTCTCCCTCAAACTGGAAGAACTTAATTAAGCTCTTTCTTCTCCTTTCTAGGCCCAGGTCTTCATTTCTTCTTGAAAAATCCATCTTTGAATCCAGGTTAAGCTTTCCCTCTTGGTCCGGGTCCTTGATATATGGGGAAAATCCATATTTATAGCTTGGATGTGAGGTTAGACTGTAGGTTAAACAATACTCGGGGTTGAGTAAAGTAACTTGAGTTAAGAGATATGATGTGATCACGTGGGGACCATGACTTGAATTATTAGATGGAGTGGGGAGCATGATTGACATGGTAGGTGAGATGATAGATTCCATTTAGAAAGGGGTGTCGGATGGGTATATTAATACCCATGGATTAATAATTTGTGAGAGATGGGGGATAATGCCAAAAGTCAATTATTAAATGGGTTTATATGGATCCCATTTAATAATTAATTAAACAAGGTGAGAAAATAGATGGGATTTCATTTAATTTAAGAAAAAGAGAAGTGAGAATGGAAATTGTGTGAATGTGAGATGACAGGGGGTGTTATACCAAAAATAGGTGTCTACATTTGCCCCTTTTTGTTGAGTGGTTTGCGATAGCAAGCCATGAGACAAAAACAAAAAGGGTTAGATGAGATATGTGTCTAAAGATGGATGAAGACATGACCAAAGGAAAGATGCCCTGGCAAAAAAGGATCGCAATAACAATAAAAAAAGTATGTATGGCGGTGACTCCAATATCACATCGGTAGAGGGATAATTGCATTCTCAATGGAGACAAAAGACAATGTTCTACAAACCCGGTGAGTGGGTGAAGACCACTGCGGTATGAATGTAAACCAAGATGACAAATGGTCATAAGAAAACATCAAAATATGCGCAACTGAATCGTGAATATATGTGTGAAATCCTTTTTCATGAGGAATCATGCAAAAAAATTCATGTGTCCGCAAAAAGGGACGTGGATGAAGATAATGATGCCCCAGCATAGGGCACGAGAAGGACACAAAGTGAGTTATATGTGTTGACAAGTACAAGGATGAAAAGGTGCCCCAACATAAGACATAGATGGATGTTGAAATAAGATATCCTAGGGGGAATATTCATAAATGTGGACAGGATGAGCAGATAGATAGAAAGGTGAGATAAAAGTTTCTAAAAGGGTGATAAATATAATGACAATCATGTTTCATAGGAAAGATGCATAAGTGTTAGCAAATTAGAAGGTGAAGAAGACAAAGAAGTCTTGTTTCTTCCATAAGTAGGATAAGAAGTCAAGATACTTTTGTGACAAAACAAAAGTAGAGAAAATATTCATGGAAGAGAACAAGATCAGATAGGTGATGGTTGTTATGGTATCTTCCAAGACAAAAATGTCAAAGGAAGATGGGAAGAGATTATTAGAAATGGATATGATAGTTTCCTTTCAAGAGGACCAAGGAAGATAAAATATGTGACAGGGTTCTCAAAAAGAGAAGAGGCCAATGCTGCAGAGAGAAGAACGAGAACGGTAATGAAATGGATTGATGGTGGTACATAAACGGAGAAAAATTGGCATTGATTGTGAATGCCATATGTGATAGATGTTGAGAAAGAGAAAAGAGAATAGACAGGAGGATTAGTTGATTATGAGAAGATCAAGAAAGATTTAATATGAAGGTGACAAGGGTATGGAATATAGGGACAAAGGGAAGGAGGAGAAAAAAAAGGAATGAAAGGGGAGGAAGAAGATAACAAAGCAGGATTATAGAGAAAGGGGGAAATGAAGAAGGACAAACAAAGAGAAGACAAGAAAAGACCAGAGCAGAGGATGAAATTATGAAAAGAGAGAGAGAGTTATTCAAGATGAAAGGTGTGAAGGAGGATGAAGCAGAGGAAAACAGAGAGGTAATGGAAAACGAAAGAGATGATAGAGCAAAGAAAATTGAAAGAAACTGATCATAGTGAGGAAATCCAAGGCAAAGAATATGGAACTGACCACATGGAAATGCATGTGGATGATGAGATGATAAAGGAGATGGGATAACGCTGAAGAGTCAGGTTATCGATGGGGAAGTAAGGAGGAAGTGCGAGGTAAAATGGGGAGGAGGATGATAAAGAGGAAGTGAAATAAGATGAGGATCCAAAAGGAGGAGAAGAAAATGAACAAAATTATGCAAAAGGAAGGAAACCAAGAATGAAGATATTTGATAAAGAGTGAGAAACACAAGGACGTAAAGAGAAGCTTGAGGGGAGGAATGGAATATATTGAAAAAGAAACGGAGATGCATGAGATGAGGATATGCTGATGACGAGAAAATAGAGAGAGGGTGCATGATGAAGACATTGAAGAAATTGAAAGGAAGAATGGAAGATGGAGAGGTGGCAAGGAAAAAGAAAGGAAGGGATAGGAGAAGCAATGCCAATGAATGGACATTAGGATAAATCCACCGATAATGATTAGTAGGAAAGGATGGGACAAAATATGAGACGAGGCAGAAAGTAAATGAAGAATGGGAGGGGAACACCAATGAAGGACGTTAGGATAATTCCCCGATAATGATCGAGATGACATAGAGGAAGGAAGGAATGAAGATAGAATGGGGAGGTCAAAGAAAAGGATTCATGCTATGCAAGAATGGGGATGAGTGATTTTAGGAGAAGTCCACCGATAATTACTAGTGTGGAAATAGAAGATGATGATGAAATAATGTTAGGGAAGATCAATGACAATGACGTGTAAGTATGGGGGTAGATATGTGGGAGAACTCTAGAAGATGGAGTGGAAAGAATAAAGAAAGGAGGGATAACGATGTGTAGGAAGATGAAGGTGAGGAGAGGATGTAATGGATGAGAATGAATGAGAGAAAATGAAGAAACAAGACACAAAATGAATGGAGAAGCAATGATTAAGTAATATTACCCAGTGACGGATGATGGAGATGAAAAAGGGACCAGTAGGAAGTGGTGTTTGTGAGAATGAAAGAGGAGGTGAGAGGATGTGATGATGGGGAATGACGAGAAAATGTAGATGGAGAGAATGTGGGGTAGTGGGCGAGTGCAGGATGATTGATCATGCTTAAGAGGGACTCTTAAGTAAGATCACCATGCCACAGGAGGATTTAAGTAAGATCACCAAACCGGTGAAAGTGATGATATGGAAGGAGAAAGACAACATTGTATTGGATACAAGTGTGGAATGATTGGTTGGAGTGGATGGATATGATGAGAGGTGGGAGATAGAAGATGAGGAAGATATGATGGGAGATGGAAGGGTCGAGATGACAAACCATTCTTAAGAGGAACTCTTAAGTAAGATTTCCTGCGACGGGGATGGTTAAGTAGGATCACCAAATTGAAAAAGAAGAAGAATGATGAAAGATTGAGAAGTGTATATAAAAATGGAACAAGAGAGGATATGTGATAACAAGCAAAGGAGTGTGACATGAGTGGATGGAGGAACATATGCAACGTAGATGGAGAGTGTAAAGGTAATCCTTAATTAGGATGCCCACGTGGTGGGAGTGATGATGCAAGAGTGTTAAGCGGAAAAGGAGGAGTGGAAAGATGTTTGTGGTGGTGATTGTTCTATTGAAAGAGGAAATGGTGGAGAAGATTCTACAACGGGAGGATCAATAAAGAAGATATACCTTAACTAAGATTATTTGGTTGTATGGATGGTTAAGTAAGATTGTTAAACTGAAAACGGAAGAGTAAAAGAGAAACTCAAGAGGAAAGACAAGTAAGATATCTGGCGTCGTGCAAGGGGAAAAAAGGTGAGAAGGATGATGTGGAGACAAATGGTGATGAGTGGAAATGAAGAGTGAGGAGCAATAGATCAAAGACATTGTTGAACATGTTGAGAGATAAGGAGCTGCAGGATAACGAACTTGCCTTGAGAAAGACCCTCAAGTAGGATTCACAAACTACAACGATGATCAAGTAGAATTCACAAACCGAAAAGTATATTTACAAACACATTCATGGAGATGATGGATAGATATAAAATTCATAGTGTGAAATTTGATGTGATTTTTATAAAAGATGATCTGGATGAGATGAATGGAACATAGCTATAGCAAGGGTGTACAGGAAACTATGTTTCAAATTGGATTGGAGATAAACAAGAAAGGTTACCACTCAAGGAATTGCACTTGCATCTAATAACAAGTGTTAACACATAACCAATGATAGTTAGTTATACCAAAAGATCATGAGGGAAATATGGATGAAAGATGCTCATAATCCTAATGTTGACATGACAAAGGGATTGAGATGTAACTTGTATGCGGGAAGAGGGATCTCCAAAGGTGGTGTTCCTTAAGTCTATGCCCCAGCTCTAGGAAAGGGAAAGAACAATAGCAGAAAGTTGATCAATGCGGGAAGCTTTCAGAAAATGTTGATAAAAGAAGGTTAATCAATGCGAAAACCTTCCAGATGTCATAATAATAGAGTAGCCATCCTTCGAGGGTATGGTCTACTTTATACATAATATGGATGAAAAGAATAATATGATAGCCATCCTTCAAGGGATCGATCTATTTCTTTTGATTTTTCTTTGATTTTGATTTGTATGCTTTTCTTTTTATTTTTTTTTTTTTTTTTCATGAAACACTTGTCCTTTGAGGATCAGTTTGTTTTTGATAATTTTGATTTTGCCTTTTCATACTTGAGTTTGAGCTTCACATGGGGAGAGCTAGGGAATAGCAAAGTAAACCACTTAAGAGGGGATAAGGAATGTACAAGAGACACCCTGGACCCTTTGCATGGCTGCAATAGGAGAATGAGAAGGTGACAGATGTAATGGTTACGGGGTCACATCAAAGTAGTGAAGGTGGACCACATAATTCAGATCATTACAATGATAAATGAAAGGGGCTAAGGATGGCATAACAATCTAAGGATGTAACTAAGTGCTCATTGGTAGATATGCTAACAGTAGATTGGTTGCAAGTGTAATGCATTAAGAGGTTACATCTCTGGTTTACCACCACAAGAGGGAAGACAATGAAGTTGCAATAAGATGAGATGATAGCCAAGTAGGAAATAAAACTATGTCCTAAAGGAAATAGACATATGACCACAATGGTGAATTTATATGAAAATAAATGATGCCCCAAGAGAGACATAAACATATAAGGATAAACATGACCTCAAAGGAGGACTTGATGAAATAAATGGTGTCCTGAAAGAGGACACAAACATGGACTTTGAGAACAAGGGTCCCTCAATGAGACACAAATAGATCCACAATGGTGGAATTTGAGAAAAAGGGGTCCCTCAATGGAGAGACAGACATGGCCTCAAAGGAGGACTTTGATGAAAAAAATATGGTGCCCCAAAAGAGGCACAAATATAGCCACAATGGTGGACTTCGATAAAAAATGGTGCCCAAAAAGAGGCACAAATATAGCCACAATGGTAGACTTCGGTAAAATAGATGGTCCCAAAAGAAAAGAGACACAAATATAGCCACAATGGTGGACTTCATGAAAAGGGGTCCCTCAATGAGAGAAACACATGGCCTCAAAAGAGGACTTCGATGAAAAAAAATGATGCCCCAAAAGAGGCATAAATATGGCCACAATGGTGGACTCAAATGAGTGAGGATTTGGGCGTAAAATAGTTTAGATTGGATGAATGTGAAGGAGGTAGACAAAACAATGTCAAAGAGTGAAGTCCCCTAGTAACAAGGGATTTGTACGGATGATGTTGCTCAAGGGAGAGGAAAATTTGTTCCCCCAATAAGTTAAATGTGAAGGAGTTAAAGGATGTCGAAAGAGTTTAGATGAGATTGTTTTAGATTTGGATGGGATAAATGATTGGAGACCACAAGTGTGCTTAGTAAGATAAGCGGTATTGATGAAAAATGGAGGGCATTCCTTAGGAGGAATGACATGGGCTGGAGGGATATTAAGGGATGATATGGATGGAGGGATCATGGGAGATCCGATAGATGGGATATGATTGGATTCAAGGTAGATGGAGAAGGAACTTTCCCCTAAATGAGGAAATCATCTTTCTCAATAAGGTTGTGGACATTGATTGAAATGCCTTACAATGTTTGATGTCATGGCCTGGGGTATGATGATAAGCGCAACTGTAATTAGGATTGAACCATGATGGCTTGGGACTATAGGGATTAAAGGCTTTAATGGGAGGAAGTGTGATGGCAGATGTTCGAGTTAAATGTCGAAGGATATCTACATAAGACCCCATTGAAGTATCATGGGGAAGGTAACTCTTATGGGTTTTGATAGGATATCTTAGCTTGGAGTTAGGAGAAAAAGTGGATGTAGATTGGATAGGTGAATTTTGTGTTTTGGAGGACAAATCAAATTTGTTTGAAGGATTGTATTGTTTAGATGTGGATCGATTGTTGCAAGATGCCATAGATGGAGAGAATGATCCTAACATGGATGTTGTGGTATTGGATTGTTGAGAAGAGGGAAAATATGAATGTTTCCAAGAATGCACAGGGAACTGTCGGGGATGCTTTCCTCGAGCCTTAGACTTTGACCGAGAATATTTACCTCTAGCAGGGAGGACAATAATTTCAACAAGAGGATCTGATAGTGATGGTGTGGTTATCAATAGAGGAATTGTACTAAAACAAGACGAGGATGTTAATGAAGAGATAGGTGTTTGTATGATGCGATTAATGATATCTATGTGAGATGTGGATTGTTTTGGTTTTGGCATGGGAAGAGATGATTTTGTAGAGGAGAATGAAAACCATCTTTATTTGATTTAGGTGGATGTGTTGGTTCAGTAGGTGATCCAAAGAGTATCTTTGATAAGGTTGCAGATCGAGAGGATTTGGTTGGTGTGATAGAAGGATTAGGTAAAGAATATTGGGGTAGACTGGGTGATGTGGCCATGGGAAACGTTGTCAAGGTAGAGATAGGTGGACTTGTTGATATGATAGGTATAGGGGTAGTTGGCATAGATAAAGATGTAAGCACTTTTGGAATATGTGGAGATGTGAGTGATGTGATAACCGATGGAGTAGACCTTATGGGTAATGTAATAAATGCAGTGTATTCTTAGGTGTAGAAGTATATAGGACTGGTTGTTTCATAAATGTTTCGAGGGGTAAGAATGATATGTTTGCTAAAGGAGTTGATGTCGAAGGTGGGGTTACAAGGGTGCATGTAGTAGAACTAAGTTTAGTTGGGATGTTTATGAGCAATGTAGGTGTAGTAACAGTGTATTTGATGGAGATTCCGGTGAATGAATAGGTGTGAGAGATGTAGGGTTATGTGTGGATATGAGTGGGGCTGAAATGGGTGCTAAGGAGGAATCTAATGTGGTAGATTGGGGTGTATTTGAAGTGGCGGAAATGGATGGTATAGTTGAATTCAATGTGGATGTGATAAGGATAGGAGAAGGTGTAGGTTCAGGACATGTAGTGCAAGTTGATGTAGGTGTGATAGGTTATAAATAAGAGGTGGGAATAATGTCCACTGTGGGAACAAGTAGTGTTGGTGATAAGATAAAATCTTGATTGACAGTGTTAATCATACAAGCATTTGATAGTTGAGATGTAAAGGGGGTGGCTTGATTGTTGGTGGTTGATTAGTTTGCATAGTGGAGCTATCAATTTGGATATCCCCTTGATTTATGAGTTGTTGGACACAATATTTGAAGGAATGACATCTCTCAATGTCACGACCTTTGACTCGATGATATTTACAATAGTGGGCTTCGTGATACCAAATAGGCTTGGCTTGCGAGTTGTCCATGGGTCATATGGGAGGAAGTTGGATGGATTTTATGCTCATCAACTTATCAAATATGAAACTATATGATTCTCCTAAGGGAGTGTAGTTGGTTGTTGATTGAGGAGATTATTGTTGAGACCATGTGCTTGACATAGATGGGGATGAGGGTTGAATGACCACAGTGTTAGCCGAACCCTTAAATTTTCGTTATGTGTGAATGGTTTAGTAGATTCCATTTTTGATTTAATTGAACTTAGTTTAAGATGACCTTGCTCAATGGCACGGGTTTTGAGTTTGTGAGCCATTGTGAAAGCTTCATCAAAGGTTTGGAATGATTGGATCTATAAAGTGGATGATATATGTTTTACACAAGAACACGAGAATAATTTGATGAGTTCAGTTTGTGGGATAGTGAAGGATAGTTGGTTTATAAATCATGCCATCGTGCAAAAAAAGTCGACGATGGGCTCATCTTAAATTTTTTGAATGGTATATAGATTAGTGATAGTGGTTTTGCATGTGATATTGATAGAAAAGTGTTCTAAGAAAAACTGTGCAATTTGGGTGAAAGAGAATATGGAATGTCACGGGATACTATTGTACCAGTCCAACCCAGACCGAAAAAAGACATGGGGAAAGTGCAAAGAAGTAGATCATGATCATGCATAATAAGACAACATGTGTGTTTAAATGCAAGGATATGTTGTTGGGGATATTCCTTGTTGTTGAACTTATTAAACATGGGAAGTTTCCAATGAGGAGGGTAGGGTTTAATGGATCCGACGGATGAATCGGTTTGTTACAGATTTGTTCATAGGATAAGGTGTTTTTGGGTGCTACGGTAAGGGTTTCTAAACTAGCTAACCGATTCATTAAGGCATGAATTGAATCACTCGAGGTGTTGTAAGGTTGAGATTGGATCAAATGTGTGGTTTGAAAAGTAGTTTGATAAGGCGAATGAATGATGTGTTTGTGGGTGTGTGGGTAGTTGGGGAAGCATCTGATAAGGTGGTTGATAAGTTTTGGATAGGATGTTTGTGGAATGGTTTGATAAGACAATTGATTAATTTGTGGATATGTAGGTGTTTGGGGAGCATGTGTCATGGGTTGAGATTGCTGCATAGGCTGGTGTTGAGCAATAGGGGCATGACGATAAGTGGGGATATGTGTGTTAAGAGTTTGAGATGGTTGGAGCATATGATGGGTAGGAATGTAAGTGTGAAGAGGTTGAGATGGCTAGACAGGCATATTAATGGAATTGTCAAAATGGGATGTGGGTGGAATGTGATCCACCAATTTAGGAGATTGGGAGGATTGAGAGATTGTAGGATATTTTTGGAGTAAGAAGTCATATATGGGGTTAGGAGGAGGTCCGAGTGTATCTAGAGGAGCGGGAGATGGTGGTGCGATCGATTTAGGAAGACTGGCTTGACGAGGGATATGAGGGTTGGTGTCAAGGTGGGAAGAATTTTGGATGACATGGTTCTCATGAAGTGAGACCATGGAGACTGGAGATTGGGTGATTCATGATGTGGTTTTGAGTTTATTATCTTGTTGGGTGAGATCATCATAAGAAGTAATATCATTGGATATAGTAGATTGTTGTTTTGTCTCGATCGAGAGAGAGTGACAATAGGTGTGAAATAGAGAAACATCTGTTTATGTATGTTGTTGACAAACAAATCAAGCAAAATATTTTTTATCATCATGATTAATTTAGAGGATGTGAACAAAAAATAAAATTAGGTAATGAAGGTGCCTAAAGGAGTCTAAGGTTGGTGTCGTAGTTATGGATTAGGAGATGTCTAAGATAGTTTCCTGTTGGGTGTTTAGGTCCCAATTAGTTAACCAGGTGAGAGGAATGTTTTGATGTGTTAATTATGTTTGTGTAGTCTCAGGAAGTGTGTGATAAGTGAAATGTAGAAGTTAAATCATTTACTTAAGCTATGTAAGCAAGCAAGATGCAGAAGGTTCTGTTTTAGACCAAAATGAAATGTGATATTCGATGCAGATAGTCACTCAGAAAAGGGAAAGTTCAATGCAGAAAAGAGAAAATAAAGAAAAATGAGGAATACCTGGAGGATCGCTTATTAGTGTTATTTGATTACATGTGTTTAGAGGTATTAATCACGGACCCGGAACGTCTAGTGACCTTAAAAGTGCACCATTCACGACTGGAAAGAGGGATCTAGATAATGTTTTTTTTTTTATTTGATTACATGTGATGATGGCATACTTGGAGGCGATGATTAGTGGCTAGGAATGCCTGAGTAACCTAAAATGGCACCGTCTATGTTTGCAGATAAGGTTGGTAAAAGTATTTTGTGTGGTGTGTTTGATTTAAACATTGGTCTTTGACAGTGTAATGTTGTTGTCATGAGGTTATAGACATTATCCTGCAAGAAGATAATAAATGCTATTAGTTAAGGTAGTTAAAAAAATGACTTTATAAATTTTACAAATGGTGTCATCGTAAATAAATAAAAATAAAATAATTAATTAATCTAATTAATTAAAAAAATTGTAGTTTAATGTTCCTATTTCATTTGAGTAAATAAGTGACGAAAATTAAATGATAGACTATAAAATAATATAAAGGAAGCAATTGAGTCAAAAAGATAAACTAGATTAATGAAATAATAGCTTATATAAAAGCTAAACTAATAAAGTGATATGACTTATAAAAGCTCAACTAATAAAATGACATGACTAAAAAATCCCAACTAATAAAATGATATGACTAAAAAGACCAACTAATAAAATGACATGACTCGTCAAACCTACCTAAAGGATGAGTGAATTAAAAGTGGTGGGTCATACCGCACATGGATATGGCTCTTCACATGTTTGAGAATCACATAAAATCTAAATGAGAAATATATAATTGGTTATGGTGCTACGAACATTGTTTATAAATGTATTGTAAAGAATTGTAAAGTGATTGCTATAAAGAGACTCTAGAGGCACTAAATTATACTTCAATACTGAAAAACATTGTTTATAAAAGGTGATTGTTTATAAAAGGTGTTGTTTATAACTGTGTTCTAAAGAATTGGAAGCCAATTACTGTAAAAAGACTGTATGCTGATCACTACCCACAAAGCTGTGAAAATCAAACCGAAGCTGAAACAAATGAAAGCATCAAGCATCAAAATCTTGTAAGGCGGCATGGATATACATGTTTTCAATATGAATTTTTTTTGATTGTAACTATATCGAACAGGACTCTACAGTCACCTAGAAGATATGCCTATATGTGAATGAGTTATAGATATATAAAAAAATACTGGCATTTACAGTCACCAGAAAGAGCTAAGCCATCAAAAATTTTGATTTGAAAAACACAGATACTTTGAAATTCTAGGCCTGCATCGATCCAATTGTAAACTATGTCCAACACATAAAAAACATAGTTCGAAAAGAAGGGATACGTGAAACATGGCTTGGTGGGGTTGTTATTGCTCGCATGGACATGACTCTTCACATGTACGATGACATAGTGAAAATTACAAAAATCTAAATGAGAAAATAGATGAGTGTCTATGGCATGAAAAACACTATTGATAAATGTGTTTAAAAGAATTCACTCCCCCCTAAACTTGCATGATTCTAAAATGGATCCGGAAAGCTCGGTGTGGGTGATTACGGTGCTTCGAGCACTACTTGTAAAGAATGGTAAATGGATTGCTTGACAGTCACTATTTCCAAAGCTTGCGTGATTTTGAAATGAGGCTGGAAATGGTTGGGGGCATCAAGTGTTGAACAAAGAACAGTTATTGGAATCCACGTCAAGAAAAATCCCGTGGAAGAGGTGACAACAGGAAACCGTGTGGCGAGTGGAGAAGATGTGTGTGCGTTGGATGAGGGGAGATTCGAAGAGAGCTTGGTGGATCAGAATGTCTATGGAGGTGAGGAGAGAGATCAAAGGAGTGGAGACATGGGAGAAGGAGACGTGAACTCGGGAGAGATCTCGGTCTACGTGGGGATAGGGTGGAGCAAGGTGGATGGTGGGAGAATTTGGAAGAGATATGGCTAAGTGGTGTAAAGAGACGTGGTGGATGGGTGGGTAGTGAGGAGATGGTGGGGTAGTTTACGATAACTAGGATTCTAATTATTTAAAAAAAAAAAAATTCTAATGCACTCAATGCTAATCAATTAAAAACTAGAAGCGCTTACCTCCGAGACGACCTAGACCATGGAATGTATAGATGACACCAAACAGAGGGAGATAATACTAAAACCTTTGAACATGTGAGTCTAAAAATGGAATACGCACAAAATATATCTAAATAAGTGACAACTATGAAACACGATAACTCTGATACCCACAAAACTTGCACAAAACAAGTAAAGTAACAAGAAAAATGACCAAATCTAGGATCTGGTCCCACCGGGCGTGCCAAAATGTTGTATAGGAAACTTCGTTCTTGAGCAGGTGAAGGCCGATACTAGGAGCCACTAGTAACTTTGAATGATGGAGGGATTAGGACCTTAGATGCAGATGTGGATCTACGGGCGCAAAGAAGATAGATGCATGATATAAAGAAGTTGGATTTGCAAAATCAAACAGATAAGATTAGATCCCAATATGCGGGGTTTCTGGACAATCTTTGGTTCCAAGAGGATTTTAACTCCCTTGGAGGATGTCAACCCCATGTCAGACAAGATAATAATAGATCATGAACAGTAGTAATGGAATATAAAATGACAAATAACTAAAATGACGAGAGGACTTAGCTTGTGCT
This sequence comes from Taxus wallichiana var. yunnanensis, assembly GCA_018340775.1. NCBI lineage: Eukaryota > Viridiplantae > Streptophyta > Pinopsida > Cupressales > Taxaceae > Taxus > Taxus wallichiana. The sequence goes on from CM031238.1 coordinate 347,867,174, forward strand.
CTGTTATGGAAATGAACTTGGCATCCAGATGGTCAGATAATGAATTATGACAAAGATTTCTCCCTCAAACTGGAAGAACTTAGTTAAGCTCTTTCTTCTCCTTTCTGGGCCTAGGTCTTTAGTTCTTCTTTTATAACTTAAATCACCTTTGAAAGCATATATAAGCAAGTGAAATTCACCTCATTTAGTACCTAACACTCTCATGGGATCATATTACAATTTAACTAGCACAAAAGGCACCCAAAGATCCCTATACTTTGAAAATACCTCTGCACATTCATTACGGTGGCACCATTTTCATGTTTGAAGCTTCCCAATAGGTATTTGGGATTGCTTCCTACATTCACAAGCACTCAAAGTCACTCACTCAAGTAGATTTACAAGAGAGAAACTCAAGTCAAGCATTGTCAAAGGAAGGATGTCAAATCTGATTACACTATAACTAGATATCATATGCTAGGTAGAGAATAATGTGTAGTTTGAGTCCTCTTTCGAGTAGTGCCCACCTCGGTGGTATTAGGGGTTCCCAAAACATATCTAATGTTATTTTTAGGGATTCTCATCTATGGTTTGGGTTTGAAAGATTTTGTAGAGAATTCGAGAGAACCTCATAGTGTGACCAAACAATAACCGATAAAGAGTGACAAAGAGATTCAAAAAGTGAAAAACCCACAAAGTCACATACCACATTTTTGAGTAGGCGCAAAATCATACAAAGAGATCAAGTCCATAAAAATGTTCCAACCCCTACTGTACGGTCATGCCCAGAGATATTTTCAAGTCACATCTCTAGTTTCAAAGCATTATCAGTTCTAGGTACCTATGTTTCATCATCAAGATCACCTAGATAATTCCGAATTACCTTTAATTAGATAAGTTCATTCAACCATGTATTTATGAGTTTTTATTGTACTATGTACATTTATTACAAGTATTACTATATTATTTTGATATTAAATTGTTAATGTTGGAAGTTAATTAGTCATAATAACCCCATGTATCTCCTGTTTCATTCCTTCTTTGATTATACTGTAAAAAATCCTAATCAAATATTGAAAAGGGTGAAGATTTTTGGTGAATCCGACTCTTGAAGTGAACATTACATCTAAAACCCTAAATGATTTATGGTTCAAATTTTTGATTGTTGTCATAATTCTTCTTCTTAGTTCGATTTTCTATTTCTAGTGACCCTAATGGATTCTTCTCATGTTCAACCTATATCACTCTTTGAATGTCTCAAGTGTAACTTTGCATGTAGGGGTGCAATCTTTGAACTCCTTACCATAATCCAAATTCATCCCGATACACCCTCAAAATGGGATGTCTTTTATTAAAGAACACTTGGTACATTTTGCTAAGGGTGGTAGTTACCCTTCCCTCCCTCCCTAAGAGATGGTTGTTTTGGTTCAAAATAATATTCATCCTACACCATCTCCTACTTTGGAATCTCTACCTTCTATTACTAATGATCTAGTGATCATATCCGATCTTATGCACACACATACAACACATTATTCTCATGATTACCATTGTGATGATGATCTTAGTACACACTCTATTAATAAGGGACATGATGATTCCTATCTTACACTTGATCATGTGGCATCACTTAATAATGATTTTTCACCTACCAATACCATAACACACAATGCACCTACAACATCTTCTTCCATAGAAAATGATACAATAGTTTCCACACCTCATGTTACTCCACTTTGTGATATCTATCTCATACATGATAATGTAGACACTACTTACATTACACATCATTCTCCTCTTGTGATGGTCCACATTGCTAATGATTTACATGGTGAAATCTCTATTGGCACACATGATACTCTTGTGCTATATCTATCACTCTTATACAATGGTGCTCGATCCCTAATGCATATTGCTACACACTTACCTATATCTAGAGCTTTGTCTCCTATGGTGGTTGCTACATCTACAATACCTATGGTGTTGGGGGAAACTCATATTCCCTTCACAATGTCACCATGATCATGGATTTCAAATCTATTATGGAATACCTCTCGATGCAATTATAATAATATTATTCTTATTGAGTCCAATATTACATCACTTGATACAACTTACCCACCACAAGTAGGAACAAAATGTGTTGATTTGATTCATGATGGTATTACCTCACTCACTTTTCAAACTTCTATACATGACTCATATACTATGGCTACACCTCATCTTGTTATATCTATGGGGGAAACTTATCCCCCTCTTTCCACATTTATGTTTATGGTTTATACTACAATCATATGGGATACTACATACAATTATAATGCTTCCAATCTTCCCACATTACACCTATTACTTACAGTGAATCTTGTGTCTCTCCCTCCGTTTCTTGAGGTTGATACTAGATGAACCTTATATCATTACATATTTTTCATATCTCTTTATTCACACATTGATCCTTATGTTTGTACCTACTTTTACCACTCTTGAAAATAATGCCAATGTTCTAACTATTCTATTGGCTCATACTACACACACTCTTATCATTTATGTCATAACACTTACTCCTCATACAATTAGGATCTTGGAATCTATAGGGTTTCTCCTCACTCTATGGTCATTGTTATATGATAGATCCTATGCTTACCCCCTTCCTATACATAGTTATGCACTAAAAAAATCAAAAACATTGATATAATAAAAAAAATTAAAAACATTCACATATTTTAAAAATGCAAAAATCAAGACCTGTTTATCTAACATACATTGTTAGCACTTTATATTATACATATTGTTTATCATTTTGGTTTGATAGATAACATTTTTTTTTACACACACATTCATGAGGTATATTGAGCATGATGCAAGACATACATATCGATACATGATTATGGGAGCTATCATTGTTCCTTACATACTTTCTTTGGGGGCATCCCTCCACACAATCTATGTTTTATTATTTCATTATAGTTCCTTTTTAATTTCTCATTACATTTGATTACATATATAGTGTATTTTATATCTTTTGAGCTAACATGAATAACACATGTGTTTTGTGTGTGTCGATGGTTGTTGTTTCACATCCTTATATATAACTTGTTATGTTATTTCATCATAGTATGATACTCTTATTTTTCACACATGAATTCTACTTTTGTGTGTATTGAAATGTTTTACTCGATTGTGGCCTAAGGACCTTGTTTGTCTTGTGACATTGCATGGGTGTCCCATGTTTGTGGCATCATGCCTTCTTGTGTGACATTGATTAATTGCAGGCTCAAGGGCCTTGATTGTCTTGTGACATTGTGGGTGTCCCATGTTTGCATGTTCTAAGCCTTTTGTGTGACATTGATTTCATTGCTATCTTTTTAATTATTTCAAATTACATATGCACTACTCTTACTTATTGCTACTAGTTATTTTTTTGACATCATTACTACTATTATTCTTGTTTCTATTATTTCTCTTGATTGCGCACAATGGTCTCCACCATGTCTATCCATTTTGTAGTACATGTTCTTCTTGGTGGCCACCACATCAGCCCTTCATGTGTTTTCTACATAGATTATCAGACTTATTATACATGGTTACACATCTATTCTTTTAAGCAACACACTCAAAATATTTATCACATGCACCTCAAAAGAGGGAGAATTCATCTAGGTATATTCTACACATAAAAAATTCTAGGCTCAGACATAGGAAATAACAGGAAAAATTACTCAAAAACAATATCAAACATAAAAACTCAGAAAATTAAGCTTAGGGTAAAAATGTACAATAGTTTAGTCGATTGATTGTAGACATTTCGATCCATTTCTACAATTTTACCTGTTGGGAAATTACAATAATTTTCTTAGTAGTTTCAGATTCTCACCTACATGCACATGTTTTTTTGGCATATATTCAAACTCAGATGACTTAGTTTAGATCAATTTTAGGGGCAATTTCTCTAGCTACATTTAAACACATTTCAGTTTAGGAAATTGGGGGTATTCGGTTTTCACACATTTCAATTTCTATGTGACACATGGGGAGAGTATGGGGTATTTTATTCTCTTTTATACCATGTTTCCTAATTTGTAAAATTGGGCCTAGATCCATCTACAACGATGTCATATGTGGGTTTATGGAAGGTATCAAAGTGGCTAAGTTCTTCATAGAAATTATTTCCTCTTCTCTTACACTTGAAGGGAAAGATATTAGAGTTACTAAATGACTTTGATACATGGTATTCTTCCTTCATGGGGTGCTTCAACTCCTCATTTTATTCTAAATTCGTAATTTATGTGTTGGGTTCCATATACCCAATAATCCAACATCTCCTTGGAAAAAATGGGGATTGATCACCCCAAATCATTTAGAAAAGTTAAACAATACAAAATTCCAAGTACAAGCTAAGAATGAGAAAGTATTCCCTCTACAAAACAAACAAGTGTACTCCTTCCATGTTTTGCATATCTTTATTTCACTACTTATAGTTTTAGATTTCATTTACATTACATCTTTACATTTAAGTTAAATTTCAATTCTTTATCATGGACATTGACTACACTATGTGTTGTAGGTTTCATCATGGAGCGCCCAACACCAACACAATGAGATCTACAAAACAACAACGATTAAAGACAAAGTGTGTATACATAATTAGGTATCTTTTCCTTTAAGCATGTAATTTCATTTCATACTTAAAGGGGGAAAATATAGACACTCAAATTTGGTAATTCTACTCTTTGACATTACTTTATTGCTCAAACAAGTACACTTTACCCATTATCATCTAGTACATCTCTAGGTCTCTTGTATAGCTTGTTGGACCATACACACTCATCTATTGATAGTATTTGAGAATTGAATGCATGAAACCCAAGTAAGAAAATCCACTTGTCAACTTCCAAAATTCACACTTCAGATTATCCCTCATGGGTCAAAAATGTATAGTAGGGGTAGGAACGTCCATATGGTCCTAACCCTAGTGTACGGTTTTGACCTTGTTCACTTTGGTCTTGAAATTTTAGTTGCACATTATTATTTGGGCCACTTACTCCTCTTTGGTCATAATTTTTAAATTAAATCACCTTTGGAAGCATATATACACAAATGAAACTCACCTCACTTATTACTTAGCACTCTCATGGAATCCTAATGCAAAAGATAGTACAAAAGGCACCCAAAACTCCCTACACTTTGAAAATACCTCTGTATATTCATTAGGGAAACACTATCTACAGGTATGAAGCTTCCCACTAGGTTTAGGGGATTGCTTCCCACATTTGCAAAAACTCATAGTCACTCACTCAAGTAGATTTGCGAGAGAGAAAATAAAGTCAAACATTTTCAAACGAAGGATGTCAAATATGATTGCACTACAACTAGATAAATGTATGCTAGGTGGAGAACGATGTGTGGTTTGAGGACTCTTTAGAGTAGTGCCGACATTAACGGATACTGAGTGCCCACAACCCAACTAATGTTTGTTTATCATGACTTCTCATCCATGGTTAGGGTTTAAAATATTGAATAGAGAATTCAAAGACCCTCATAGTGTGACCGAAAGTGACCAAAAAAGAGTGAAAAAGAGATTCATACATGCGACAAACCCAAAATTTTACAAACCACCGTTCTCGAGGTGAAAAACCATACAAAGAGGTCAAGACCGTACACACATTCCTTGCCCTAATATACGATCCTACCCAGGGAAGTTTTCAAGTCACAACTCCATTTTCAAGCATTCTCGGTCTATGTACCCCTAGTTCATCACCCATATCACCCAAATCATTCCAAAACCACCTATAATAAGCTAAGTGCATTCAATCCCATGTATTTGTGAGTTTGTCTTACATCGTCTACATTGTTGTAAGTATTAATGCGTTATTCTAATATTGAATGGTTAATGTTGGAAGTTAATTAGTTAGAATAACCCCTTGTAGCTCCTATTTCATTCCTTGTTTGATTATAGTGTAAAAACCTATTTAAATCTTAAAAGAGTGAAAACATAACCATGTCTATGTGTTTAAAATTAAGCTAGAGGAAATTATGGATGAATGAACAATGAAACGAAGGAATTGTGTAAATGGATTTTTATGTTGATAGTTCTCTATGTAAAAAAACCTTTTTATTTGACTACACATAGGTACTTGTAAATTGTGTTTTAGATCAACCTTGTGCTCCTAAGGATAAAAGCTAATTATAGGGAGAGAAATATAATGACAATTTTCACCACATGTAAACGATATAAAGATTTAATAATCCTTAATGTATATGAAATTGGATAAATATTATCCTATGCCCATGAATGTCTGAGATCAAACAAGTGGATAGGGAATGGATACATCTTCAAAAAAGAACAAAAAGATGAGTTGTTATGCCTTTAACCCTAATTCATATATCAAGATATGGATAACTGACCCATGGCTAAAATAATCTCTTATCATGTCATATCATAATTATTTATATTTCATATGCTTAGTGTGTCATCATTAGGGATTTGGATAGTATAGTAGGGTATATATAGGAGTTAGAGAGTAGAATATTATCATCATATTGAGCACTTGAGTCTTATTGTATGGTTTAGAGGTTTCCCTCTTGAAGTGGATGTCATTCTACTTGCATATTGTGATCATTTATCTATATTTTGGTGTTCTTTAGTGATATATTTATGTTGATATTCAGATCTATCTAAGTCAAGTCATTATAAGTGTTATCATAGCTTGATCTTAGCCATAATTATGATAAAACACTAATTGTGAAGGTTCATATATATCTAAAACCTAGTAGCGCGATTTTTTAGCAATTTTTTGTGGTGTTGCAAAATCAGTCAAATAAGATCCTCACTAAATTTTAAGGTTTTTTTATATGATTTTAAAAATTTATATATTAGTTTTAGGGTTATTCATAAATTCTCTACCTAGGTTGCAATTTTCAGATTTTTTTCAAGTTTCTTATATTTTTCGAAAGCTTGCCAAAAATTATCTAAGGTTTGTTCTCTATGTTTCTCTCTATTCAGCCAATAACCTCAAAAACCCCAAGCCCTAAATTTCTACAATATACTTGGTATCCCAAGGCAAAAACCCTACATCATGACATATATATCAAATAGAGGCCAAGGGAAGGGTAAAACTCCTAGTAAGGAACATTTGGATTTTGAATCTTCAGCTATGAGGTAATTAGAGATACTCTCCCAACTTGAGGACATGGTAAACAACTAGATGAACAATGTGTAGGCTGATTTTGGTCATAACTTGATCATAATGAAGGGAGAAATGATGTCAGAATTGGAAAATGGATTGAAAATAGTGAAGGGTGACATGAAAATGGAATTTGAGTCATTGAAGAAGGATTTTCTATAGCTGAGATCATTCATGAAGTCTAGCAATAATTTCCATTTGAGTTACATGGGTTCCTCAAGAAATGCACACTTCAATTCAAACCACACCAACCAGGGTGGATCCTTTGCACACACCACTAGATCTTCTAACCAATTGTGAGTGTAACATTATTCCTAAAGTGGAGATGCACAAGTTCAATGGGAATGATCCAATCACTTGGATCAACCAAATGGATAATTTATTTGATCTACATCAAGTCCCAAATGGACAAAAGGTGGTAATGGAATCCTTGTATCTAGAACCAAAATAATTCATTTGGTATAGATGGATGTGTGAGAAAAATAAAAAGAAGGGTCTCTCTATTACCTAGTCTATGTTCATTGATGAGCTCCAAACACACTATAGTAATAGTGTTACAGAGAACTATTTTAGCCATATTTCCAAGCTACGATAGACAATTTTAGTCAAGGATTATATCCAATAGTTCCAAAATCTATCCTTATGAGTGAATGACATCTCAGAGGATTATCTAAATGATATCTTCTTGGGTGGACTCAAGGATAACATCCAACATGATGTTCACCTTCTTAATCCAGGTTTGATATTAGAATCCATGATCATTTCTCAATGTGTGGAGGAAAGAGATATGGTAAAATGAAGGATCTTCACTAATCACAAGGAACACATGAATCTAGCACCATATTTTCCCCAACTAACACAATTGAATCCTTAGAAAATTAAAGAGAAATAAGTAAAAGGCCTATGTTACAATTGTGATAAAAAGTGGAGAAAAGGACATAAATGTCTTGAGAAGAATTTATTCTACATTGAGGGTCCTAATGAGGAACAAGATGAGGAGGAAGTAATTGATACAAAGGAAGAGGCTCCCAAGATTGAGGTGGAAGAATCTCAACCAACTATTTCTTGCCATGCCATTTCAAGAATCAACACCCCACAAACACTCAAAGTTATTGGGTTTGTGAAGAAGTAAAGGGTGACAATATTAATTGACTCAGGAAGTACTCATAATTTCATCAATCATAAGTTTTCCATACACTTAAATTTCTTCGTTTATCCAACACCAAAATTTCAAGTCATGGTTGTAGATGGAGGTAAAGTTAACTATTCAGGAAAATTCTCAGTAAGATTAAACTATATATGGGAGATTATTTTATATAGGGTCCTATGTATACCATTTCAATGGGAGGATAACTCATTGTATTGGGGGTCCAATGGCTTATTGCTTTGGGAATAATGGAGATGAACTTCTAGGAATTGTTCATATGGTTTCATTCTTAAGGAATTTTGAGCTACATGGGATGAAGGCTAAAGCTCCATAGTTGGTAAGTTCTCATCAAATGCAGAAAATGCTTAGGAAGGGTGCAAATGGGTTCGTGGCACAATTATTCTCAATGGAAGATCAACCATTAAAAGGCCCTATACCATTAGATCTATAGGTCATTATTAATGAGCAATCAATTATGTTTAGGGATATGCCGAAAGGGTTGCCACCTAAAAGAGATCACGATTATGCTATTCAACTAGTACTAGACAACCAACCACCCAACATTCAACCTTATAAGAGTCCAAAAGAGAGATATTGAGAAAATAGTACAAGAGATGTTGGAAGTAAGTATTATTCACCATAGTCAAAGTGTTTACTCTTCCCCAGTGGTGATGGTCAGAAAGAAGGATGAAGGTTAGTGCATGTGTCCAAACTATAGGGAGCTCAACAAATACACAATGAAAGATAAATATCCTATTCCTGTCATTGAAGATTTGTTAGATGAATTACATGGTGTTGTTTATTTTACAAAATTAGATCTTCGATCGAGGATACCATCAAATAAGAATTCATGATGAAGATATTCATAAAACAACATTTAGGACACACGAGGGCCACTATGAATTTATTGTAATGCCATTTGGCCTTACAAATGTGCCATCTACTTTCCAAAGTTTGATGAATTCCATCTTTCGACCATTTTTGCAGAAGTTTGTCTTGGTATTCTTTGATGATATATTAATCTATAGTAAGACTTGGGAGGAACATTTACAACATGTCAATAAAGTATTGGACACTCTTGAACAACACCACATTTATGCCAAGCCCTCCAAATGTTCTTTTGGGGTAAGAGAGGTAGAATACTTGGGTCATATTGTGTCTCATGAAGGTGTAAAAGTGGATCCTCATAAGATCCAAGCTATGGTGGATTGGCCAATTCCTAAAACCCTCAAAAACCTCAGGGGATTCTTAGGGATTACAAGTTATTATTACAGGTTTATGAAGAATTATGGTAGAATTGCAACACCACTCACATCCTTATTGAAAAAAAAAAAATCATTGGAATGAGGTTGTAACCAAAACATTTAAATCGGAAGAAGGCCATGTGTACCAATCCCATTTTGGCTATCCTAGACTTCTCCAAAACCTTCATTGTTGAATGTGATGCTTCAGGATGTGGCATAGATAGTAATTATGAAAGAGTGATGCCCCACTACATTTGAGATTCATGAGATGAAAGGTAAGAACCTCTCAAAACCAGCTTATGAGAAGGAAATGATGGCTATTCTTCTTGCAGTCAAACAATGGAGACCGTATCTCGCGGGTCATCACTTCAAGGTAAAAAAGATCATGATAGCTTGAAATACTTCTTAGAGAAAAGAATCACATCTGAAGAACAAAAAAATGGGTAACAAAGATGTTGAGATATGACTTTGAGGTCATTTACAAATAGGAAAAGGAAATGTGGTACTTGATGCATTATCTAGAAGATATGAGTCCACATAGGCATTAAAAAATGCCATGTCCATACTACAAGAAAATCGGTTAGCTTAAGAAATATTCAAATGGAAAAATGACACATAAATCCAAACTATCATTCAAAATCTCCAACATGATCCAAGCACTTCAAAAAAATTGTGTGGAAGGGGGATGCATTGTGGTATAAGGACCGCTTGGAGTTCTGAAAAAAATTATCCTTAAAAATCAGGTTCTCTCGAGCTCCATGCTTCTCCAGTGGGTGGCCATTTTGGATTCCTAAAACTTATCACAAAGTTAAGAAAGATTTATTTTAGGAAGGGTTGAAAGTAGATGTCTAAAATTTGTGGTCTGAATGTTTGGTGTGTTAGTGTAACAAGGGTGAAATTGTTAAGTCTCCAAGAATTTTGCAGCCTTTGTCTATTCCTAGTGAGTGGTGGGAAGAGGTTTCCATGGATTTCATCATAGGATTACTAAAGTTTGAAGGGAAAAGTGTAATTATGGTGGTGGTGGATAGACTCACCAAGTATGCTCATTTTTGTGATTTTCCACATCCATTTATAAGCGAGTACAATTGCCATATATTTTATGGATACAATTCAAAAGCTACATGACACACCCAAGATTATAATCAAGTGATCATGACCCTATCTTTACTAGTAATTTTTGGACTGATTTAGCTCGTAGTTCATCATATCATCCCCAAAAATAGAAAGACACCCATTGAAATCCTTAGCCCTTGGTCATATGGTATGGCCGTATGAGGGCTTAAAGAGCTTGTGATTCGGTGCTTAACTCCAACCCCTTTAATTTTATTTGTGTATTGAAAGAAAAACCATTTTATTCTGTTTTAGTGGTAACTAAAATTAATAATATAGCATAATATAGAAAAACTTGTATCTTTTGGATTGGTAACTCAGATTTGAGTGCCGTTTTTGCAAAAGAGCTTGTTTTTTTGTGCTCTTTCCATTGGAAATATTTATTTTGAGAATCACACTATGATTATAAAGTGTCATATTGTAACACACACTCATTATAAAGTGTCAAAATTTGGGGGGGCTCTTGTTGCATTGCTTGGGGTCTTGTTGCATTGCTTGGTTCTCACATTTATTTTGGTGATTTTTTTAGGATGGCATCTTTATCTACTTCGCATTAGATCATGTTGAGCAATTAATAACACATAATTATCACACATGGAAACCAGAATGGAAATATAAATTAAGCGGAAATATTATGGGCTTTAGCTTCTTTAGAACAACTAGTGTTCACTAGAGAATATGAAAAATTTCAGTACCGGTGCAAATTTGACTAGTGTATGGGTTTGATAGGAACTTATGTAAGTGATAGTCTTTTATTTAATTTGGAAAAATGTGACTCTCCTTTCAAAATATGGGAGAAATTGGAGGATTTATTTGGTAAGGTGGATCATATGAGAGCCATGCAACTTGAAATTGAGATCACCTCTCTTAATCCTAAATATTTTCCAACAATTATAGACTATCTTACCAAGTTCAAGCATTTGTTGACACGGTTGAAGGGGAGTGGAAGAGATTAGAAAGATGAAGAGTGTGTTTACTTGATTATATCCAAGTTGAGACGACCATTTCAAATATTTTTTTCTACCTTTCTCTCTAGCATCGATATCTTAGGTGACACATTCAAAATGCTTGAATTAGAAACATTTTGTGAAAGACTTACTACGGAAGAATCCAAATTGTCTAACCTTGAGTCTTCCACCTCTCAAAAGACATTAGTTGCATCTAATCCTAAGGGAAAGGGAAAACCAAAAGTATATCCAAATCCACCCCTTCTCCATCTCAAAATGCTCCTAAACCCAAAGAAAAAAACTCTAAACCCAAGGAGTCTTCTAAATCCAAGAATAAGTCTATCATTTCATGCTCTTTTTGTGGGGTAGTGGTCATGAAGAACATAGGTGTTATAAGAGGAGATCTCAAATCACCACTTGTAGATAGTTGGGTTATAGATTTTGGTGCTTCTCATCACATGACTTATTTCAAGGAGTATTTTGTTTCTCTAGGTTTGAGTTCTGTGATGCCCATTTAAAACAACCCACTTGAGACCTAAGAAACAACCTAGGGTTAGTTAGAAAATTATGGAATAATTTTTTTATTAGAAGAGTCTACAACCAAGTTGTAATGCAACAGTTGCCTCAATAGTTCCTGAACAATTCTAAAATTACAAGAACAAAATTTACAATTATTAATCAATTATCAAGTTCACATGGTTCAATTTTAGGGTTAGAAGTTTTAGTTAGGTTCAGGGAGTAATTACCCCCATACCCACTCTCTAACAGCTCAGAGTTTCAACTTGATTTTTCTCATACTTAATGCTTCCAAAATTTCCCTAAATCACTCCCATTGGATAGGAAATTTTCTCACCTTTTCGGTGATATAAAGAAGTCCTCCTAACTCCTTCAGAAACCCAAGATATGATCAGGCGGAGTTTTGGAGTCAAATTTTCCCCAAGGGGACATGTGTCAAGCAGGGGAGAAGGCAAAATTTGGGTCGGTAGGTCACGGGGTGCATTTAGAAATTTTCATTGTGTGGGAGAAATTTCACATTTGTGCCCACGCCTCTGCGGTTCCTTCAAGGACACGTGGCAGCCTTTGAGTCCACGCCGGGGAAAAGGGGAAAGGTGGAGTGGCGGAAGAATTTGGGGCATTTCGCCCAAGGGGAGAGAAAACCAAACAACGCTCACATGCCCGCGTGATTGTCAGGGGGACACGTGGCACTCCACGATTAGCCATGGGGAGAAGAGAGAAGGAGGGTGCGGAGCGGCGGGGTGATTTTGTGAATCTTGCCAAAAGGGAAAAGAAGGGTGAAAGGCACGCGCGGGTCCGCGCGTGCGTGGAGGAGAAAATTCCAAGGCGAGGGTGGGGGTGCGGGGCCACGGAGCTTTTCACAAAAATTTTCCCAAAGGCAAAACTAAAAGAAACCAAAGGGTCCGCCCCTCCACTACCACCCAAAGGCTGCTACATGGCGGCTTGCGATTAGGCTAGTGTCAGTCGGCGAGTGAAAGGTAAATTTTTCAAAATTATCAAAAAGCCTAAGGGCAAAGAAAATGCCACGCCTCCGCCACTACCCCATGAGGACATGTGGCAGCCTCGATTGGTTGTGGGCCGACACAGAAAAGTTAAATTTTTCCCAGCACTCAGAATTTTTAAAAAAATTCTAAGGTAATTTGACAGGAAATTTTTGGGTTGTGGGCCAGCTGGGAAAATTTCTCAAATTTTTCCGCCAAGGCACAAAAACTTCAAAGTGCCATAACTTGAGCTAGGAAGCTCGGTTTTGGGAAAATAAGGACTTTTGGAAAGATCTCAATGCCCTATTTGCACAAAAAACATAAAATTTATATTTTGATAAATTTTAAAGGGTCAATTTTGCAAAAATGATCTGCAGGCTTTTAATTAGCAAACTGACAATTTCCAACTTTTCAATTTGATTAAATTGGATCTCCTCCTTCACTCAACATGTCAAACAGACATGGAGAATTGATCTAGGAAGGGTTTAAAGTGGTTTAGGAAGTTAAATTTGTTCAATTGATTCAAAATTGTATTTTTCCAACAATAGATAGAAAAACGACTAAGGAAGGGATTTGATTCGATTTTGCAATGGTTAGATTGTTTTCTTAAGTTTTCTTTGTTGAATTGAGTTCATTTAAGATACATCATACTAAATTTTAACATCTCCAAGTTGATTAATGTGTGCAGATCCGAACTGTACATTTTTATTAAAATTAATTGCCAGTATAAATTTTATAACAGAGATCTATTTCTTTTAAATCTGTATATCAATTTTATCATTTAAGTGTGGTATATAGTTTCTAAACTAATCTAATGCATTTATTTGTTTACAAAATTCATTTCCAAAGCTAAATGATAAGGTCTGACTTTCAATTTTATATATTTCCCAAAAGAAACAAGCAACAACCTTCCTTCATACACATTTTTTTGCAAATAAACAGAGCTTCAAATCACAATTTGATATTCCCATTTCATCACAACAATGCAATTCAGAGATAAACTTGCAATTCTTTATTGACTTAAAAAAACATCTTTACACTCTTTCATTCCTTGAATGCAATTAACAGATTTTTTTTCATTTCTTTCCAATAAACAGAATTAGAATTTAAATGTCTTTTACAATTTGAAAGACTAACTCCATAATCAAATTATATACATCTTTCCTTCACAAATACATGATACAATTTCATCCACAACAAGTGGGAAAGGATTACAATGAATGTGTTTCCACAAGGGACTATCAAACTACATTTTTCTTTTGCTCCAGGACAACAACATGCACATTTTCTCTTCTCCAAGTTGATCACAACAAAAGAGGGGGAAAGGAAACACTCTCCACCCAACCAAGACATACAATGAAAGGAGAAGCCTTCCTTCATCATTAGCCCCGAGCCCCAACCAAAATACAATAAAAGGTGTAATTCAACCATGGCAACAACTGGCTTCCACAACAACAACATTCTTTCACATACACATTTTTTTAAAACACAATTCAACACAAAAACAACGAGTTCAAAGCGCATTAAAAATCATTTCAAAACAACTCAAAGCTTGATCATGTAAGCCGAGAGGAGAAAGGTCTATGGGGAAGCTACTTATGCCTCCCAATTGGAATTTGGGCATCCACCAATAGAAAACCACCAAAATAATTCATCGCACACATTTCATTATGCCCCCACAAATCCCTCCTTATGCCCCCACGATTTCCTTATGCCCCCACAAAGTAAGAAATGCAAGCTATTTCTTTTCCGTGGTGGATCCCAAACCCAAACTCCCTCCACAAAATTCTAATGCCAATGGCATTCCCTTATGCCCCCACATGGATTCCCCATAGCCTTCTCCTACACCTTCCCTAAGACAGTCTACCCAACTAGCCAACAAATAAAACAAAGCATGCACTATCCACACAACACAACAAGAAAATGACAACATATAAAAAGAGAGTTAAATTCCTACCTCTCCATGGTTACTTTTGTCTCCAAACAGCAAGCTTCAAATGTCAAAACATAGTCCAAAACAACAAACTCCAAGCATGCAAAGCTTTCTCCAACTTCCTCCAAAACAAGAGCTCCACACAAGAAAAATGCGCCCCCAAGGAAGAATGCAAAAAGGTTCAACAACCCAAAAACAAGGCAAAAGTTTGGATTAAATAGAAGAGGGAGAGAAGAGGATGATGTGGATCCATGTAGGATGCCACATCATACATCCTCTAATACAACAAAAAAACAAACTCCAATCTCCCAAGCACAATAAAGAGGTGGGTGAAAAATATGACAAGTTACTTGCACACTCTAAAAAGCCCACACCTCAAGGGACAAAAAAATTAATTAAAATGTAAGAAAGTGCAATCCAAAACAAGCAACATGCTTAACAAAATTCATTATAAAAGTCACAAATCACATCTCCATCCATAAGTATGGTTGGTAGATTAAATTTAGAGGCATGGGACAAGTTTTACTTGTCCCACAAGCCTCAAAACAGCTCGCATGAGGACAAATTCGAATTTATGAGGAGGTGGAGTATTTCTTACTCCAAAATCTGACTTACACAAGCTCTTACACAACTTACACATCCCTTACAAATTAAATACAAACAACCAACAACTTTCATTATTACTTTCCCATATCCCAATTTAATTTATTTAAATTTTAAACATAAGATTTATCACATTAATTTATCACAATTATAATTAATTAAAAGAAAAGAACACATTACTAATAAAAGAACACATCAATAAAATACATAAAATCCATGGTCACATCTAAAGATAATCCCCCATGGGAATCCTTAACAAAATACAACACAATAAAACGAGTTGCCATGGTGATCTTGTCGAATTCACCTAGAGTTCCATTTTGGTTGGTCTCCGATCCCCCGATGTTTTGTTGTGGTATTTTTAACTCCGCAAAATATAAATACCTCCTTTGGCCTCATGGCCATATCAGAACATCCAATATGATACAATCAAAATCACTAAACCAACTATATAAATGAATCACAACAATAATTGAAGTAACAACTACATTATTTGCATTTTTGATCAATAACTATATCATCATCAAAATAATATCCAAATCACATGTCTGAACAACATCCATAAAACATCCATGTCAATATTATATCATCATCCACATATAATGTGTCTCTAATAATCATCATGCATCAAAGTTAAATCAAGATCAACAATAATCCATGCTCAATGTCTAACATCATACTAAATCAAAACATAGTAATGTCTATAATGTAATCGGCATGTATCAACATAAGCATCAAAAGGTGCCAAAGGGAAGTGGGCACTACAAGTTCTACTTCCAAAATTTAAGTTGGAGATTCTTCATTTCTTTCTATTGAGGGAAAAATTGATATACACCTTAATGGTGGCAGTATCCAAGATGCACTCTATGTTCCTAACATCACCGAGAAAATTTGCTTTCTATATATCAAATTTTTCATTCTGGTGAAGGAAAAATAGTGACTTTTACACCACATGGGGTAGAAGTACGAAATTTTTAGAGCCTCATTCACTTATTGCTCAAGGTATTATTGATCATAGTTCTAGACTATATCACTTTGAGGGTTTTGATGACACTTCCTCTATAGGGAAAAGACTGATTTCTCATGTAGATTAAGAGACTAAGATTTGGCACGAGAGATTTAGACATCTCAATTATAGATATTTGAAGGATTTGAGCACTCATGGTATGGTTGATGGTCTTCCTAGAGTTTCTTTCTCTTGAGAGTGTTTATCCTGGTTGTGCATTAGGGAAACAACACCAAGATCCATTTCCTAAGAATTTTTCTAAGAGAGTTTCTTCACCACTTGAGCTTGTGTATAGTGACTTGATGGTTTTTTCTACCCCCTCTTTCAATGGAGCTAAGTATGCACTTACATTTATTGATAATTTATTGAGGCGTACTTGGGTTTATTTTATCAAGTACAAAAGTGATGTTTTTCACACTTCAAAGTCTTCAAGGCTTTGGTTGAGAAACAATCTTCTAGTTGTATAAAGAACCTTCGTACTGATAATGGGGGGAGTACTTCAGCAATGAGTTTTCTAAATTTTTGGCAACTCAAGGCATTATTCACTAGCATTCTATTCCTCATACTCCACAATAGAATGGATTAAAAAATAAAAGAATAAAACTTTGAAGGAAATGGCTAACTATATGATGCATTCTAGAGATTTACCTCCTATCTACTAGGAAGAAGTAATTAATTGTGCTAACTACATTTAGAATTGCACACCACATAGAGCACTTGAGCATTTGACTCTAGAGGAATCTTGGTCCAACACTAAGCCATATAACTCATTTTTTCAAGTATTTTGGATCCATGCTTGGGTATTAGTGCCAAAGAAGAAAAGGAAATCCTTAGATAAGAAGAGAAAACCCTTGATCTTTGTAGGGTATTGTGAGGACATGAGAGCTTATCAACTTTTAGATCTTTATACTCATGACGTTCTTTTTTGAACACGTGTTCAGTTTGATGAACACTTCACTCTCATGAATTCTTCATCTTCTTTCATGCCTCCTCCTTTTTCATCTCATCTTGAGGATCCTTTCTTTGAGGAGGTTGACGAGGAGGTTATAGATGTCATTGAGGATCCTATTCCCACTAATGTTGTCATTATGCCTAAGTGGGATCATACTACAGTTTATGAGGAAACACCTTTCATATAGGATCTTCCACAATCATGCACATTCTATAAGTTCTAACTTTTGTGTCGGGAAGTTTATGAGGACCCACAATATTTTCAAAGGCTCATGGGATACGGGAGTGGGATGATGCGAATGGAAGCCAAGTATTCTTCTTTGATGAAGAATCATACTTGGGATTTGGTATCTCTTCCTAAAGGAAGAAAGATGGTTCAGTGTAAGTGGGTATACTGAACCAAATATGTAGCTGATGGGTCCATTGAAAAGTATAAGGCTCATCTTGTTGCTAAGTGTTTTTCACAAGTTAAAGGTATTGATTATTATGATACTTTTGCACTCGTTGCCAAGATGGATTTTGTATGCCTTATACTTTCTATTGCTACATCACAGGGGTGGCCCATATACTAGATGGATGTGAAGAGTGCCTTCTTACATGGAGATTTACAAGAGGAAATATACATGGAGCAACCAACTAGATTTGTTTAGGATTCTTCTCTTGTTTGTAGGCTCCAAAGGTCTCTCTACGGTCTCAAACGAGCCCCTCAGGCTTGGTATGAGAAGATGAATTCTTTTATTCTATCTACCGGTTTTGTTCGTTATCACTCCAATCATACAATGTATCTCTAGCATGTTGGTGAGGATATTGTGATACTTGTCTTGTATGTTGATGATCATTACTTACTGGAAGCTCTTCTTCCCACATTCAGACTATTTAGAGGGCTCTTTCTACATAATTTGACATGACAGATCTTGGGTTATTACATTATTTCCTTGGTTTGCAAATTTTTTAGATAGATTTAGGGATTCATTTAGTTAGATAAAGTACACCCATGATCTTCTTCGGCATTTTGATATGGCTAATTACAAGCTAATTCCATCTCCTTTTCGATGCAGGGTTACTCTTACTTCCACATGTACCACTTAAGTTTGTGATCCTACTTTGTATAGGAAGTTGGTTGGAAGTCTCATGCACTTGACCCATACTCACCCTGATATTTAATTTGTAGTAAGGCTTATATCTCAGTTTTCACATTCTCCTCATAGTAGTCACTAACAGGATACTAAAAGAATTTTACACTATTTGCAGGGCACTTATGGCTGATTTTGCGCTATTAAGCGTGCAAAAAGCAACAGATTATTGCACTTTCATCTTTAGAGGAAGAGTACAGGGAAATAGTTACAACGAGTCAAGCAAATTCTTTGGCTTCAACATTTATTAACAGAGTTTGGATTCCCATAGGATTCACCGACTATACTTTGGTGTGACAACCAAAGTGTAATTCACATTTCTCGCAACCCAATTGAGCACCAACAGACCAAGCATATTGAGATACACATCCACTTCATTTGTCAACACATTCAGGATGAAGTTATTTTTTTGGAGTACATTCGACTCACAAGTAGGTTGTGGACATCTTTAGGAAGCCTTTTCAATCACCTCACTACCTTGAGTTGCGTGGCATGCTTAGGGTTTCAGAAGTTGTTCTTGGGGGTGTTCGTGAGAACATCTTCCTTTTTCTTTTTCTTTTTCTTTCTCTTTCCTTTTAGATTGTTTATTTCCTTCATTTGGTTCGAGATTTCTTCATGGATATATTATACATGAGTACCGATCAGAGCCTAATATTTGGGACTCATCTTTGGGATATGCCACTTTTATTTTTGGCCCCTAGTTTTACTTGAGGGGGGTGTTAGAGTAGGTTTTTACCTTAGCTCATGTTCACCTAGGTACTTTATTTACCTTTATTGTATTTATCCTCACCCAATTATGTGTGTGGATGTTCTTTGTATTTTATTTAGATATTAGGGGGATATTATCTAGTTGTTAGGTATAGTTCTTTCCTTGATCTATGGTATTAACTAGATCCTTGATGTCTAGTTCTTTCCTAAATATATGGTCTTGACTAGTTCTTTCCTTGATTTATGACTTGATCTACAACCTTGACTGGTTCTTAGATTGTTATTCCTTGCCTATATAAGCAAGGCTCATTCTCATTGTATTTCATTGAGTTCCATAATAATATATGATATTGTTGCTCATTTGCTTACAAAGGTTTTATGTAAAGTTATTCTGGTGAATTGATTTCATCTTATTGATCATGGTGTTTGATTAGCATCTGAGTTCTTGGCTTGACATGATCTAGTTATCATTCCTTTTAGGGTCATCATCAAGTATCTAGTCAAATGGAAAAAATTTGACAATGAAGATGCAACATGGGAGGATAAAACATTCAAAGCGAAACATCCAAAACTTACCAACATTGGAGACAATGTTGCTTTGAAGGAGGGGCAAGCTATGTCTTTAACCCTAATTAATAAATGAGATATGGATTGTAACATCCCAAAATTTCTTGTAAGTTAAATTAACTACGGTTAAGTCTAAATAGGATTAGACGAGATCATCATTGGGTGTAAAATTCATTTGGTTCGTCGTATCATGACCCACAGCTTCTGCTGCGGGGCATGACATTGCGGAACGAATAACCCCACACCCACCTTGATGATCCTTCCTAAAACATGATTAGGCATTAATCATAGGTAAAACGTTCATAAATGATAGTGAATCTTTCGGTTATTTGTATTCCGGTTACTTTATTTTAATCGGTTTGGTCGTCTTTTGTTTTGTTCGAGTTTTACATGACCGTGATGATAATTGTCTCTGTTTAATTTGACAATGCTATATCAAACCACTTTATGAGAATATTCAAATTATTATTTACGGATTTGGTAATTTTCGTATATTGGAATGTTTTATATAAACTTGAAAATTCAACTAATTTTTATGGTAATATATTGTTGGAAATATGTGGACGTGTATTATGAAGATTAATTTTAACTTAACCATTAAGTTTGAGTAACAACTAAAGTAAAAAAGTATGAAATATTAATTTGTATGTATGTATGTATATATATATGTATATATATATATATATATATATATTAGAGGGATTTGGCATGTAAGCCAAAATTTTTATTTAGTTATTGAAATTTATGGGTTTCATAAAGTGAAACACCTTCACATGGCACAAGTGTGCGACATGCACTAGAACACGTACCAACATTGGGAAGCCCAAAAATTCTTCAATATGCTGCCCAACTATAGTTCTTTCATTATATTTTTCTGTTATTTTTTCCTTCATCTATTTTCATTCTCCCTTTTGGAATACCTGCGTGAGTTTTGGAGGAAAGAAGGATTCAACTTGTTGGAGCGGGAAGAGTAGAAGGTTGCCGATTCTGGGTTTACTTCAGGCATGAATATCTTCTCCTTTCTTTGCTACATTATTTGTACTAAAAGAGAAAATACACATTCTGTTTTTAATGGAAATCAAGGAAATTGTGGACAATTTTTATTTAATTGTTTAGAGATGAAGTATGAAAAGGAAATTGATGGATTTTGTATTCTTTTTAGTTTTCTTTGTGTGGTTTTAACGTAACCCGAGAAAAATATGCGAGATGGGGTTTTGGGTTCTAATAAGCAAAAATAAAGTAAAAGAAAGGTTAAAAATTCCTTCTCTGCATTATAATAAATTATACCCAAAAGGAAAAGAGTTGGGTTTTTCCTGTATAGGAAGAAGGAAAATGTTTTGTGAATTTGTGTGTTTAAAATCAATTTGTGCTTGTGGGTTTTCATTTTGTTAAACTGAAATTTGGTTGTGTGTTTTCTATAAACAAATCGATTTGGGTATGCAAATCGATTTTCATAAAGGAATCGATTTGGGTAACCCAATCAATATGGGTATGCAACTGGTTGGGGTTTTGTATTTTTCTTTTTGGTTGTTATATGCAGGTCTGATTTTTAATTTATTGAGATCTTTTGAATGATAATTTGTGGGTGTCAAAGCTCTTGCATGTGGCTACATTTTCCAGAAATTTTATTATTATGGACCACTAAATCGGTTCATGTATAAATGAGGGTGTCTTGTTGTGTGTGAATAATTAAAAAAATGGCATTAAGCCTCTAACTTCCAGCTTGGCAATATGACTTGGATTCTTGTAAGACTGTGAAAAATAAATTACTTGTCTTAGTAAGGGCATGAAAGCCAAGACAACTTGACCAAGATGCACCAAGGAGTAATTGGAGGCATGATTGGGTTTAAAATAATGATATCTTATGAAAGAAATTACTAGTTGTTCTTTTACTAAAAAGAGTATGTTTAAATGATGTAACCATGGTGTTGCTATATTGTTGGTTGGGATGTTTGTTTACTAGATAGAACATGTTAAAGTGATGGAAATATGGTGATATTTGTGCTAATTTGTAGCGTGCTGCTCATTGAATGTAAAAATATACTCTTCTTAATCATATTGTTTTTACGAAGTTATGTAGAAATTTTAAATGTCAAATGCTTATTGATTAAAGTCTGGAATATGGATGTATTAACCTTTGTGATTAGAGGGAAACATGCTTGCTGAAATAAAAATTGGTTGTTCTATTTGTGTGCATTCATAATTGTATCTTTATAGAAACCAAGTAGTAATACATTTCGATTGTATTAACATGTGCTTGTTGATAAAACATCATGTATATCCTTTCATATTTTATTAATTAACCGCATCGAGAAAATGGAGTTAATAGTCATTCCGATTCATTTTGAATTGACATCATACCACTACTCCAATCTTGCAGGACCATTAGTCGTTACATTCGGATGTGCAGAAACTCATGTCTTGTGAAGTTTTATCGTAACATGGATCTAAATGAGATACTTGGATTTCAATTGGTGAAAGGATGATATCCTTGAATTTTTGGCTGAATTATTGGGATCTTGGACCCATTGTAAATATTCAAACCTCACTATGTGAGAATTATTATACCGGTTATATATTTCGCCTTAACGACATATGTAATATATGATTTTAATAAAGAGATGATTACTTTGTGTGTAATAATATCTCAATATGAGTAAATGATGAATACTTGAGTTGTGAAATCTTACTTTTCACAAATTGTTGAATACATTTATTTGATAGTTATCAATGTATGAAGTTGATAATTGGGCAATTATTGTAACAATCAATTATCTTTAATTTCTAAATTAAATAAGCTATTTAGTGGCGTTGCTAATTGAAGGAATAATTAAATATACATGTTTTAATATATATTTAATTCGGCCTTTCGCTAAAATTGGTATTAATATGATAAGATTGTAAATCATGTTGTATAGAGAATGGAAGAGTATCGTTGTAAAAGGTATTTTAAGGTTAAAAATCAAATATCGGAAAAAGAGACTAAATGGGATAGTAAATAGATGAAAAGATCCATTAGACTTATCTTCTAAAGATCCTAGTTGGCCTTTGGCATCTATCTCAATATAAACTCTTGCAAGATAGATTTAATTGGAAATAAAATAAAAAAGCAGACTATAAAGATCTAAATAAGCTCGTGAAAGGGATAGTTGTGAGGTGGCGGAAGACTTAAAACTCATAAGACTAGTGTGTTGTATTGAGTTTAGCCGTAACCTACACGATGGATAACTTTGGCCAAAGTAATGCATTGATGGTTGTGCATTGTTTGATCACCTAGTCCTCCAATTAAATTAAAAAAATTGTCGATAACTCCGATCATGGGAAGTTGAAATACTGAACATGAGGTAGACAATGGTCGGATACCGGAATACAAATTCGGAAAACTAGCTTCGTGGTAGACCCAAGGACTTTCACATAGTTCCCATGAACTTTAAAATGTTGAGCCAAAATGCTAGTAAGCATAATCACTTGAAGTAGTGACGAAGGGAGATTGTGCAGATTTGGATACACCCTTCTCAGCCGCACATGGCTTACATAGATGTTATCAGATAGATCAAAAGAGAAAAATTGATTAATGAATTAGATTAAATAAATATGTACGATTACAGTTGTGTAATTTGTTATTATGTTTATGTGTTAAAAAAATCCTCATTTTTCAGCTCTTGTAATTTTGAGCGTTACATGGACAACCGACCTATGGCTAACATAATCTCTTATCATGTCATATCATAATTATTTATGCTTTCATATGCTTAGTGGCTTGGCCTTAGGGTTGTGGATAGTATAGTAGTGTACATATAAGAGTTAGAGAGTAGGATATTATCATCATATTGAGCACTCGATTCTTATTCTATATTTTGGAGGTTTCCCCCTCGAAGTGGCTAATTCATTCTACTTACATATTGTGATCATTTATCTATATTTTGGTATTCTTTGGTGATATATTGTTGTTAATATTCAAATATATCTAAGTAAAGTCATTACATGAGGTTTCAACACTCCTGAATTATATGACCATTGTAATGGAAATGGTCGCATGTAGTTGACTTGTGAGATGAGTCTTTAACGATCATCTTTGTAGTTATCGTAGATGAGCTATGGTTTGTTTTGCATTGTTTGTTGTTTAGGAAGATTTTTGAGGGACATGTTTTCTGTAAAACTACAATCATGTAGGTTTTGTGGGGAATCCTCATGCATTCCCATAGTTGTTTATGCATGGAGCATGATTTTGAATCTTACTCTTTTGAAATAGTGATTGATGCATGGAGTGTTGTTGAGATTCTTGCACGATTTCTTTAGCTTTCTTAAGATGATGTTGGGATGAAGAACATGATGTGCAAGTGAAAACACTTGAACCATGTGTTGTAGAGTGAAATGTTGAAGCAATGCTCACACTTGAATGCGAGTAAAATTGTATGAAACCTTTTATGCTTTCATTACAACCAATGTAGCCAAGACCATCATTGTATTGATTTATCTCCTTCTTGATGGGATTGATGATGATTTGTCCCACTTTTCCTAGGCCTTGGCCTTCATAACCCATTTGCTTCAACAACTTGGAACCAATTCCTTTGGTGTGCTTCTCAAAACTTCCAAATAAGTATGTTGAATTAGACTAGGGGGAATTATATGGGCTTAGAAAATTATTTTCTCTCGAAGTCTTAGCATTGCAAGTCTTGAATCAGGGATAGGGGTGTAATGATATCTAGTTGATCAAGAACTTAGAACTATACAAACTTGGTTATGGGTTGTGTTGGTTCTTTTCCTTGTAGAAAATTGATTATGTAGTTTCGCATTGTTTGGTTACATATGTCCTCGATCCGGACAAGGCCATCGAGGACAAGGTCTATGAGACAAGTACTTCATCGGCCATAAGGTCTATAATCTTCCTAAGGCAAGGCCGAGTGTTATGTCCATTAAGCAAAGAACATATTGCAACTGTTAACTTCGGTGGTGGAGATGTTGGATCTCCTTATGTAGAAATTCATTCTCATCTAGGGATTTTGAAATAGATGCTTCATCTAAGGTTCATTTATGTTCTGTGTGTTTTTCCATCATAACAAAAAAAGCTTTTAAGCATGTTTACAATACCAAGTCTATTGACTTGGTGTCAAAAACTAATGACAAGGTGGTGTGCCAAACTTGTAACTCTAATACAAATGATTTACATCAAGCCCATAAGGTTGTACATAGAACAATACTATAACTATTTACACTAGATGAAAATTTTCAAACATAACTATAAATTGCGATTAATGCAACAAAATCTAGTAAAATATGTAGAAACAACAATTACACATTCAAATACATGAGATTAGCATAATAGTGCCAATCTATTGAAGGAAAGAATGGGGTAAATACATGTCTATAATGCACAATAAGACTAAGGGAGTATTTTCTTGTAATAAAAGGGGATCCTTCCTTATTGATTCACCTAGACTACGAGTGACTAGAAAGACAAGGAAAGAAAGCTCTCATGATCAAGATGTGTGACGAATCATCCTAAATGATATTTCTAGATTGGGAAATGACTATTCAAATGTTAGATAATTAAGGCATGCTAACTTGTGGGAGAGATGACCATTGATATAATATATGCGAAGCATGAACGTATTAAGGGATACATTGGGATCTTTGTCAATTCCCGAGGAATCAGATATTACAAAAAAATGTCATTACAAGAAATTGGTTACAACAGATAATGTTTACAGAAGAAGACAATTACAAGAGTGGTTCATCTTCTACTCGAGTGATGATTGGACTTATTACAATTATGGAAATTGAACTTCTAGTGTGCGATATGTTGATAGGTGCTTTGACATGGTGCATGTCTAGAGAGTGCCACCGTGTGTGTGTCATGTGGAATCATGATGTTGATAGGTTGTCATAGATCATTTAGGCTCTGCACAAAAATGTGAAGACATGTGGTATACTATGAAGCAAGATGCAAAAATGCAAGAATGTTGTGAAGTTATGATGTGTTATACGACATTGTGAGAAGCTATGAAATTTGGGTAGTGGTGCAAGACATTATGAAAGATTTAAATTCTATGAGATGAAGTAACACAAGATTGTAGGAGTTGCAAGTGTTGTGGTATGCTTACGAGAGAATACATAAGATGGGGGAAGTGTGAAGCATGAGCAACATTATAGAAGCAATGAATGATGTGAAATACATGCAATGTTGTGCGGAACTGAGAACTTATATGTACATGAGATCTTTGCAACGTGAGATGCATATTGGCACTAAAAAAATGCATAAGGTTGGAGTTGGTATTTGTGGATGCCATATACATGTTTTTCGAAAATCTTAGCTCACAAGCTAGAAGTTCACATAGGAAATCTAGATGGTGATACCTATGATCTCTAAAAACACTCCGAAGGCTTCCAAAACTACCGTTGAGGTTGTGAATTCCCTATGTAATTAAGCAAGAAAAAAACAAAGAAAGGGGGTCAATAGTTGTTCTCGTGAGAGGATGATGTGTCTAAAGAGTCGGAATGTTGAAGTAATTTCATTAAAAGAATAATGAGTTTAAAAGTATTTCATCAAGTTATGAGGCCCACTTGGCGATTTATGTCATGTAAATTAGGGCCAAATTAATAGCATCATTTCCCCAAAACCTAGACTCAAACTCTCAAATAGACGCACATAGGAACATACACACACCTCATACACTTAGACTTGAAACAAAAACTCAAATCTTTGTTGTATTAGTGATTGATTAAAAAATTACATGCACAAGACACTATAGTCTACTTTTTTCTATTGAAAACAATATGAAGATGAAATACATTACAATAGTCCCTCTTAGACCTTAACATAGTCCTTTGTTATAAACTTAGACACTACCCGAGTGCAAACTCCTACCCGAACTCTTACTTTTATCTTCCTTGCTCTTACCTAACTCAAACTTAAGGAATTCAAATTACATATGAGAACCTCTAACGCTTGAATGCCTTTTCACATTCTCGAGCATCTTGGAAATGCTCAACACTAAAAATGCTTGAGTTGTGGGTTGTAACTCTATTTTTGAATTGATGTGGCAAAAATTATTACTTTATACAAAGCAAAATTTGTGAAACAACCCCTTTGTGTAGACTAATGGTTACAAAAATGCCACTTGGGTTTCAAAACTTTCACTTAAGGTTGCAAAAATCGCTCCGTAGTTTTGCCACTATGTAGAGTGCTAAAACTTCTAGAGGCCAAAGATTTTTCTTACAGTCAAAATCCAATGCTATTATTTGAAAGTGCATATTTTTTCAAAGAGAATACAAATATGCGATAAAATTCCACTTTGGAGTCATTCCACATGACCCTTTTTCCTATACACAATAGCATATCATGTTTAAGTTATCAATGACCACAACTCCACTTGGAATCTTGCTCATAGTTGACTCAACCGAGAAGATTGGAGCCATGTTGCTAGCTAAAACTAATCCAATATGATGTTTGAAGTCCTAATGCTTCCCTTGAATCAAATTTTACCATGCCAAAATGGAAAACATGTTTACTAATCTATACGAACACACCCCTACATGTTTTTGGTTGATGCATGAATGCTTGTAGACTTGGATGCTCTTACATCATAAAACTTGGGTAAGTGAAATGAACCATGAGATCATGCTCATGAACACTCTATAATCTCTTCTAATATTGTTCCATGTTTGGAAATCTTGGATGCACTTGTCCAAGTTGCATCTTCGATCATCCCAACTTTATATTTCACCACGTACTCTCAATACTTGTCTCTAGTCTTCTTGATGATTCCAAAATAAATCTCCATCTCAATATCTTGTTACCATCTCAACTAATTGTTGTATGCAATTCAACATCGAATAATGTGAACTTGCATCTTCGTCACTTGTGTCTCCCTCATGGCAACGATACAAGATTTCCACAATGAATGTAAGAGAGATATCAATCCCTTATGAGAGTTCTATCTCATATGCATTTGCTGCAATTTTTCTCATAATCTTACATGACATGATCTTCTTCTGCTTGAGGTTGCCATATGTTCATATTGGGAGTCATTCTTTTCTCAAAGGAGCCAAAAATAGCTCTTCAATTTCAATTTCATGTTCTGTCCTCTTGAGATTAGCATGATGTTTGTATCTCATTGTTTTATTCTCCAATTTCTCCTTCATTTGTTGTTCTAACTCATGCATATGCTAAGTTTTCTGCTACAATACTTTTACTCAAATCAATTGTATCCATCAACTTGACAACACCTTTATGGTTGTAACCATACACAACCCGAAATGGATACTTGTTTGTACTTTTATTCACCAAGTTGTAAGCAAACTTAGCTTGTGCTAGAATTATATCCCATTGTCTTGGCTTGCTCAACCAAGCATCTCAATGAGTTTTTGAGGCTTCTAATCACAACCTCCATTTGTCCATCCATTTGGGGATGGTAGGATGAATTGAAACTTGACCCCCAACATTTTCACAACGTACTCCAAAAACACCCAGCAAATTTCATATCTCTATCCAAGGCAATTGTCTTAGGCAAACCATGCAACCTTACTACTTCCTTGGAAATCAAAGTTGCAACATGAGTGACATCACTAGTCTTTTAGCAAGTTATACAATGTTCCATCTTTTGGAATCTATCAAAAACAATATAGATAAAGTCATTAGCTTTTTAAGTTCTTAGCAACCCAAAGACAAAATCCATACATCTTCCCCATAGTCTTTCTAGTATTGGCAATGAGTAATATAAATTTGTATTCTAACTTTTATGTTTAGAATGTTCACAAACTCTACAAATTTGCATAAACTTTTTCACATCAACACTCATCCTCAACCGATTGTAACTCTCACTCGGTTATGCCAATGTTTTATCAACACCAAAGTGACTTGACAGACCTCCAATATGTTTCTTTCTTATCAAGTTTTCTCTCATAGAACCACGAGGTATACACAATTGTTGCCCTCTAAACAACAATGCTTTTAATACGAATAAATCCAACCATGAAGTTTTATCCATGTTGACCGAGCTATTGCATGTTGGCTAAGCATATCTAAAATCTAAATCTTCTCGCATATAACTCTCTTATAGGGTCAACCTCACCAACCTCTATCCTCATTTCCTGCAATAAAAGATATCTCATACTCAATGCATCTACAACTCTATTGGACTTCCCACTCCTATGGTTTAAAACAAATAACTTCAAAGAATCTCAACCCACTTCATGTGTTTCGTTTAACTTACATTATGATTAGTGCATTAAACAAGCTCTTTCAATATCAAGTAGTGCCTCTACTTAAGCTATTTAACAATAGCATAAAACACTTGGTCATAAATTGATTATTGTTCTTATCTTCATTTAGTTTCTCACTAGAATAAGAAATGAGCTTATGTTCTTGACTCAAAAAACACCTAATATTGTCCCTCTAGCATCATAACAAACTTGGAATGCATTGTTGAAGTTTGGTAGTGCTAGAACCGGTTGATTAGTCACCTCCTTCAAAATTTGAAAGCTATGCTTTGTTGTAGTTCAAATGAATGAATTTCGTTGCCTCTCATTCTTTATGTGACCAACACACATATCCCACTAAAACTAAACGAACATTTTATATCAACTTCAATGGTGGATTAGAGACTACTACTCCCTAAGAAGATAAGAGAGGAGACAAAGAGGGTGATAAACTCCAAAATCATCAAGAATACTACATGAAACAAGTATAGATGGTATTTGGTGAAGTCAAAAGATATAAATACCAAGGATGCAACTTTGATGAGTACCATCCAAGATTGTCGAACATGAGAGATTGATAGAAAAGCTCATAGAATGTTCATGAGCAAGAGCTCATGGTTCATTTCACCTACTCGATGTGTATGATGCATGAGCACTTGTGTCCAAATGCAATCTTGCATTAATCAAAAACATATTGTGGTTTGTGTGTGTACGTGCACGCGTTTACAACTTGTTATCTTACTAACATCACTGTGCATGTGGAAGGTAATCAAATAGTGCAAGTAGTATATCCCGAGGTCCAACACCTCGAAAAAAGGTCTTAGCAAGAGAATTTGTCATATGCATAGATTTGAATAATCTTTTTCTTTGGGAAGATAAAAAAACAACCGATCTACGCACATAACAATTACAAGATTGTTAACCAATGTATACACAATTGCCACGGTGGTTTTGCAAGCGTCGAATTGTACAAAAGAGCTTCTCCTACAACGGTTGTGCACATAGAATAATGGCCCACAACTCAAGGTTCGTTAGTTTCAAGTGTTTGCAAGCATCTTGGAAATATGAAGATGCACTAGAATTATCAAGGAATATGAAAGTGATCTAAAAGGATAAAGAGGAGGCACTTTCAACTCGGGAAGAGGGTTGAAAGGAGTTGCACAAAAGAGACATACTTCAATAAGACTCTTGCATAGAGGATTTGTGTCCAAGTCCTAAACATAGAGGAACTATATAAAAGTCATCAGGAATAATTGTAATGCCTTCATTTTCATGTCATTTTCAATAAAGAAAGTAGAGTTAGGTGTGTGTGTTCTCCATATTCAAGTCTAAATTCAACAAACATGCTAAGTTGATTCTTAGTGAGTAGGTGTGTTCAAGAGTGTGCCCATTTATGTGAGTGCATAAGTTGCGGGAAGATTGTCATTACTACAACACCACAAATTTCAAACACTACTACCCCTAATTTGTCCTAGGATGCCACTCGGATCCATGAACTTTTGTAGTTTTGGTGGGGCACCAAAGTCCTTTTCTTAAGGAGGTAGGAGTGAGTGGAACAAGGGATAAAGTAGATATAAACACAAATTTTAATATAACACATGCTTTGCTTATGTTATGTACTTTGCCTCCTACATGTTTATTAGGATTTTTATACACAAGGGTACATATTATATAATGATTAGCATATATGTGTTTGTGAGATGATATTAATGTGGTTGGTTAGTTGACATTAATGCTTGCACATGATAGGAGGGTAGTTGCCAACCATTTTCTAATTGATATACCTTCTAAGGATCCAATTATTTGTAGTAGAAGATTTATCATCAAAAATAGAATGGACGTTTCATAAAACTAATAGGACAACTCTTCTTTCAAGTGGTGGTTTTTGCAAAAATCACTTTTGTTTGTGCTCTTGGTCCCATAGATTGCTTAGTCATGTGGATGTTATTAAAATCTTTCATTCAAATCATCCTACTTATGTTTATGAGAGTTTTTCATGTGTTCTTCCTAATTGTATTGTTGTCTATTACAAAAGATCATTATAGGCTATTTTATATAAATAAAGTCAAAAAGTGTATTATATTTTCTATCTGTAATATATTTCATATTTTCGTAGTACAATGTACAAGTGTGAAATGTAACTAAAACATTTGGCACCAAAACAGTTCAAAACAAATTTTTAAAATAAAGGGCTTTTTGATACACCACTTTGCACAAAGGAAGGGTTCATGCATGCTTTGGTGTGTCCCTTTGGTTTTCCTCAAGTTTGGAGCTAAATTATGCTCTAATTTTGGGACAAGGCAGCCTATGGAATTCTTGAAGGATGGTACAAATATTTGAAGAAACTCAACAATTTGATAAGGCCATACTCATGGGAAATTGGACTTGTAAATGTTAGTTGTAAAGTGCTGCCTATACTTTATAGAGTTAATTTAGGGTAAAATTGATTGTTTACGTTGCACTAGATTAAGACCATTGTGCAACACTAGATTAAGACTTGCTTCCTCATTAGGCCTTGTAGGACCGCTTTTGAGTAATACCCCATGACCAAATGTGGCTAGACCCATATTTGGACCATCATCACCTCAAGGGAATGTGACTAGCTATGGATCATTGTTGTAATCACCTATTTCAGCTAGGCCTTGTAGAGTACAAATTTACAGCTTTACACATGACTAACTGCTTATAAACCTCAAGCATAAGCTCCTTTTTATCATTCAATGTCTAGGAGGAGATTGTGGGAGATGCAAATGGATACATTGAGAATGACAATCACCCTCAAGGTTTTTAATGATCTGACCATGATCATTTGGATGGAGGAGAGAACTATCCTCACTATAGTGAACAAAATCATCATTTTCCATTTTACTAGGGTTAATTTGGATCCAACTTGGGTTTTTGGACCCTTTCTATGTTCATGTACCTAGTTGATATCCTCCATTTGGGTGCTTCACCACTTCTATCTTAGGCAAGTTCAGGATCCATAGAGGAAAGCCAGGGACATGAGTTGAAGACTTGTAGAAGCATAGTATTCATGAAGTTTGCTTGTGACTTTTATGTATATTGCTTGGTTATGGATGGATTAGCTTTGCCATAGGTTAAGTTTATCGTGACTTTTATTATTCCTCTTATGCTGATTCATATGCGGGAAGAAGATATTAAAAATGGCTTACTATCCCATATCAGATATGCATCTTCATTGGATCTTGGAATTGCTTCTACGACTCTAAAATCCTCATTCATTAATACATTCTTTGGAATATTAATAGAACACAAACTTTTAATGATAGAAATCGAAAGTATTAAGGACACTGTACACTGCGTCCCGAACACATTTGTTGATTTCTGAGCTACTCATTAGTATATTTTGCAGACTGAAATAACAAGATACGTAGGCATATAAAGCATTGAACCGCCCATCTAAAAACATGTGACGTATATTTTTTCTAATGGATTTCAATTGAGAATGGCAACTAAGGAAATCAAACTAATGTTAACAGGTGCATAAGGTCCATTATGGTCCTCTTCACTGCTGTCCATTCAAACTAATTATGCATAAATAACATCGGATGTCCATTGGTTCAGTACATTGCATTTTCCCTGTTAATTCCGTGCTTCTACAGTAGAATACACTGAAGCATTCGGAGATATTTTTACATCTCTCTTCTCACGAGTTTTGACTTTTGCAGGATTTTTTCCTATCAACATTATCAGTGGCATAATTACATTCTTACAACATAACCAGGGCCAGTCAAGTAATATCACACGAACAAGAACACAGCATTTATGCCACCTTCAATATATTAGAAACCTATTACAATGACCACAAAGGCATCTAATCTAATGCCCATATTACTTCATCAAACTTGCACATGATTGAAAATGGAAAGAAAACAGTTTCTTATTTGATGACATGTAAATGTGCACATGAAAATTTTCAGATGTCTAAATTTTACAATGAAGCTTGTACTTAAAAAAAAAAAAAAAAATCGTTACAGTGAGCCCCCACTTGCTTTGTAGTGTGGGAGAGATGGCAACCAGAAAAATTATGAACTGTTTCATGTCAAGGTTATACAAAAATACAACATAGTTCTTCCTCGTGTCCCTACCTGTCAGACACAATAAATGAAACAAGTATGATGTTTGTGGATATAAAAACCAAAGATTTAATTGCATGTTCATCAGACAAATGGTATGACAAAATCAAGCACATGGCAACAGCTAAGGGATTGTGATCATACCATATAAACAAATTTAGTTGCTTAGACTGTAGTTGCATAGCTGTATGTTAGATATTGCCACAAAAAATGCATAAAGGAACTTTAGACTGGAGGCAACGGCACACGACATGTAGGGCATTCCATTTTTATATCCATCCATCTTTGCAAGCATCCAGAATGGAAAAAATGGTCGCATGGAGTAACCTGTGTCCATACATTACGAATATAAACTTTGTAGCCGAGTAATATTCTATGATCAATATAGACACCCTTATAAAGATACCATACATTACACCACAAACCCTCACTATAAGTTCACAAACTAAAAACAGTAGAAGGGATCAAGACTTACCATGCATTCACTTGAATGCTGCACGGTATCGACGGCAGCCATACAAATCACACAATCAACAACATGATTACTGTCCTGGTCAGCTCTTCGAAGTAGCTGTACTTCTCAGGTAGGATCTGAAGAATACAAGTTTAAGAATGTTGAGTCCCAACACACACATTCATTCATAATAATCATGCCATGGCACTGCCAAAGGATCACCAAATTCTTAAATTTTAGTCTATTTTTCAGACATAAAGGGAGAAGCCTTCCAGCATGAAAAAAATTTAGAATAAACTT
The DNA here is from genome assembly GCA_018340775.1 of Taxus wallichiana var. yunnanensis. Taxonomy (NCBI): domain Eukaryota; kingdom Viridiplantae; phylum Streptophyta; class Pinopsida; order Cupressales; family Taxaceae; genus Taxus; species Taxus wallichiana. Next base: position 347,901,231 of record CM031238.1, read on the forward strand.
ACAAGATGGATGATTCAGAAGGTAAAAAAAAGGCAGAATGCTACCATGAAAATATCAAGTAATATTACTGTAAAAACATTTAGCATAAAACAAAAGTAAGGTTCAACCATGAAGAAAACGAACCCAATGAAAAAAGCACAAGTAAATTCAAATATAACTTCATACAATTGAGGTGCCAATGTTAGCATTCTAACCGGATTAACTAGATATTTTCATATCTGCATATACGTGCATTAGTAGCGGTCTTAACTTCTGTTTCAAAATTCACTAATTAAAAAGGCTATTGATGTGTCTTTGCGAATTATCTAGACTTCCATATTATTTTGTTGCTCCACAAGTTGCTGATTTTAGCATGCTGGGATATGTATAGCTTCGCCTTCCAATTACAACACAGAATGTCTGGTTTCTACAATAATCTCATTATAGAACATCTTACTATTAGTGTAGGATTTATTTTCCTTGCTTTATTTTTATTATCCTACTCGGGATATTCCACCTCACTTGGAGTTTCCCTACACTTATGGGATATGCTTGCTTAGGTGTACACTTGACCACACTATTTTAGTTAGTGGTATTTACTACCCTTGGCCACTTGTCTGTTGACTGGCTATTTCGGTATGGAGGTTACCACTATTCTAGGTGGAGGTTGTCATGATTCTAGGAGGAGGTTACACATTCACCTCTTATATGTACATCTCTTACATTATTCTATTTGATTGTATTGAGTTGGAGCTATTTCTGCGTTATTGTAATTATCTCTCTTGTATTTTCGTAATTTGCAGTCTTGTATGCGTTCTTTGTTTTGTCTTGGAACAATTCATGTCTCGCATCATTCACTGTGCATTCTTCGAACCAGCAGATCCGTGGTGCTTCTCCGATACTTACTGGGTGTCTATATACCCGTATGGAAATACAATTATCTGCCCATATTGTTAGCCTGCACTTCACCCCTACTTGAGGACTATAGAACAATGGTGGCTGGTTAAATCACTCTACTGAAATCTCCGAGTGAAGAAAGGAATATAGCTATAGCAAAACCTACTTAATATCTTCCACGCTGTGTTATTTTACATACATCAATGTCACCCTATTGGGAATTAATCCCACTAATTTAGGACTACATCCCACTGTGATATCCATAAATAGTGACTATTAAACATATTGCAACGTACATTTTCTCCAAAGAGACTTTAAAAGGACCCACAAATAAGATCTTGGAGCGATTAAACAACCCACAAGTTTTTAACTTGAGGCATCCGCATTCCCTTTTGGAGATGAAATAGCTTATAGGATAGGTGCACTCATACATAAATGAATGGAAAACTAAAGCTCTCTCCAAGTAAACAACCAAGAACGGAGCGCTCCCAGCAAAGCATTAACAAAAACAGTACGGCCAAGGTATAAGGATCATGATGATATTGCATGAAAATCTCCCTAAAATATGATAAATCAAAGTAAGATCAATAATAAACTCTTTATACAACATAAACGATACTTAGGAAAAATTGATGGAATGTGATCTTAAGGAAAACAGTTTTTAATCAAAGAAATCTCCTCAATCTTCAACTGTGATGTGGCTCTCCATTTGCTAGCAGAAGTAATACAAAAAAATGAACTCATTAATATCAAGAATATTCCTTAATCGGCATCGTCTTTGTTTTTGCACAAAACAGGCAGTTGTACAGCCAGAGAATACGAAATCTGCATAGATAAAAAGATGTTCTTCATATTACTGCATCAAGTAGTTTATGTGAATCACACACAAGTTCTTTTTCCAAACAGCTTAAGCACGTGGAAGTGAGCACAAGTTCAGGGTGTTTATATTATAGAATCGAAATTTGGAAGTACTTGTTGACTCGCAAGTCAAGGTACCACTCACGAGATTGGAAGCCTCAAATCAAAGGCTCGGTGAGTCTGTAGTTGAGACTTGTGAGCCTGCTGAAATTAGCGAGTCCCAACTGTTAGACTCATGAGCCTGCAAACAATGCAAAAGAAGTCATTAAACAAAAATCAACTAAAAAAGAAACAAAAGTAAATGGTCACTTGGGTCTTAAAAGACCCAAGTGAGCATTTTGGCTCATTTCATTCTAGCTGTCCGATAAGACCTCTCCACAGGATCTCTATCCATTCACACACATCTTATTTTTCTGGTCTGGTCTGGTATTCTCCCTCTGCCCCATAAGCATTCTATACTAGAGAGAGGAGAGAGGGCATTATCCATCTTTCCATTTAAACCCTCTCTCCCCTCTCACTTGTAGTGACCGGCAACTTGAGGATCATCCATTTCCTTTACTAGGCCACAGTTAGAGGGTCTCATCCTTAGGCTAGAGAGAAAAGAGGGAAAGCTTTATGTGACACTATTGCTATGGAAGATAGCTCAATGCCCATATAGAGAGAGGGGGTCTGGGCCTTTCTATATAGATGGGCTCTATTTAGGCATGGGGTTTCTATGGCCCCCGGAGAGATAAGATATAGAGGGGGGCCACCCACCTATTATTTGTTCAGAAGACCTGTATACCAACCTCCAATCAAAGGTGGGGCATTTGTGTAACCCCTATCACATATATATAGAGGGGGCGGGGCGGGAAGTATAGAGACTACTTCACTTCTAATTCCCGCCCAACCCGTATAAAATTCTAATCCTGCCATCTATCTAAAATCTTGGGAGCTATCTCTCTACACTACGCCCTATGAATCTTGGGCTGATCCTACCAAGTAGATTAGGACCTTAGGTACATAAGGGGAGTTCCTACCAAGTAGAGTAGATATAAGGGGGACTTCCCACCAAGTAGATTAGATATATATGGGGATTTCCCTGCCAAATAGATTAGATATATAGGGGAAGTTCTACCGAGTAGATAAAGAGGGGTCATCTATCTAGAATCTTGGGAGCCATCTCTCTATACTAGGCCATATGAATCGAGGGCAACCGATGATAGTGATAACTATAGTCTTCCCCTCTCTATTCCATGGTGAGCGCCCCCACCTCAATATAGAGTTTAGAGTTTCATTTTCATTCACCCTCTTTTGCAAACAGGGTTTCCAATTTTTAGATTATTTTTATGAGTTTTCGTAGGATGGAGCACACTTGTTTTGAATCTCAACATTCAAACATAGGAGGGAACAATTTAAAGCGCTAACATTCAAATTTACAAACATAAGAGAGTAGAAAGAGGTGTGAGTGTGTATAAGGGGTGGGGGGGGCACTCACCTGCCCCCCACCCCTATACCTAGAGATTTGGGTTGGGGCCCTATCTAGAGATGGGGAAGCCCCCCCACCCCATATACCTAGAGATTTGGGTTGGGGCCCGATGGGGAGCCCTATCTCTATATGGGGGAGAGTACCGGCCTATCTATATCTATGGGCGCTTCCCCCATGCTTTCCGTTGGTAAATGTCAAATCTATATAGAGGGGCCCGCCCCTATCTCTCTCTATCTGGAGGGTGAGGGCCCCTATATATGGCGTAGCGAACAGATAGATAGGGCGCCGACCCCCCCTCCCCTTATATCTATAGGGCTATAGGGGAGTTCGGATCGCTGGGGCCCCCCCTATCTATATATAGATTCCAATATAGGGGAGCCCCCCTTCTCTCTATATGGGTTCTATGGGGGGCCCGCCCCCCCTTTCAATTTCTAGGGCATATCTTCGGGCCTCCCCCGCCCCCCCCTCTCTATCTTCTATCTGGAGGGGGAGGCCCCTCTATCTAGATAGGCCCGCCCCTCGGCAGGTCAGGTCCCTTTCTATCTATATATGGCGACCTTATTAAGTAAGAAAAGGGGCCTATATATCGGTAGATAGGCCCCCGGCCCCCATCTAGAGAGAGGGGGGCCTATCTAGATATGGGGCACTCGTGCCCCCTCTTTCTATGGCTCCCCCTGTAGATATGGGAGCCGAGGGCTCCTCTCCCTACTGATCGAGAGCCTCCTGACAATTGAGAGTCTCCTCCCCCACATCTAGATAGGCCTCCTCGATCTCTCACCATATCTCTATAGAGGGGGCGGGAGCACTCCTCTAGATCTATGGGTCCCCCCTCCCCTCTTTATATAGAGTTGAGAATTCTAGAAAGGGGGACGCCTATAGATTCTGGATTCTCTGGCAGTATATGGGTGGTATATGGGGTGAGTGAGGACACCCCTTCTATCTATCGGGGGCCGCGAGATCCCCCAACCCCCACCCCGAACTATCTTATCTTCATTAGAAAGGGCATTTCGATAGGGGCCCTCGACAGTTCGGGCCACCCCACCCAATGGCTCACGAACGGGCAACCGGTAGGGTAAAGGATTCCTTCCAGCGAGATTGGAGAGTTGGCCCGGAGATTCCTATCTAGATCTATGCCCTCGACGAAACTATCTATAGTCAATGGGAGTGGCATATATATTTGATTTCTCTTTTTCCATCCTCTTTTCTTCCACCATTCTCTGCCTTCTTTCTTCCTCTTTTATTTTGATTATAATATCTAAGTTCAAAACTTAAGCAAAACCTAGTTTTTTTCCTCGTAATTTTTTCTTATTTTAATTTGTTTTGAGATATTATTTCCTAGCCCTAACATTGTTTTTAATCTTTAGCTTTAAATTTTCATTATTTTGGGATTACAAAGAAAAAACCCCTATTATTATTTCCTAACCCTAGCATTGTTTTTAATCTTTAGCTTTATATTATCATTATTTCGGCACTGCAAAGAAAAGACCCCTATTTGAAGTGTGGCACTTCGGGTATGAAAAAGGGGGCGATCATTTACAATGATTGTGGTATTGCATTTAAAGGAAAAGACATTAATAACCTCAAATAGCACCTTGTCCACATATCTAGCCATGATGCTTCTTTGGGTGATGAAGCTAAGTTGGAGATAGTGAGAGAGGTACAAGCTCAATTAGAAGGCTTTACGGTAAAATCGTAGAAGGCATTCAAGGCAAGGCAAAATCAAGAGACAACACAATATAATCCTCCTCCATTCCCTAAATTGAGTTCAAGTAGCATTGGACCTAGAGTTCATCATTTGGCAACGGTTTTGGGGGTATGTCATGTCCCTTTTTGGAGGTTGATTTCTAAAGACCTTAACCCATTCTCTCCCCATGGGTCTAAGGAGAAAAACAAGGGGAAGATCTGAATTATGTTTTTTAGATAGTTGTTTTCATTTATCCTATTGGAAGCCTTGTGCTCCAATAGAGAAACTTAAGTAGTTTAGTAATAAAGGTATTAAGAGCATGTAGGCTCCAAATACCTTTTGAATATTTAAAAAACACTTAAGGGGTCGGCCATCATTTCTCATGTTAATAAGCACTCCTTATGGCTATTTAAGGAGGTTGCTTGGACATTATGTTATTATGTTTTGGTGATTATTCATATTTTGGTGAAAGTTGGCTAGTGAAGCCCTTTCTCTCTCTCTCTCAAGGATGAAACCCCTTTGGTTGAGGATCTCATCCAAGGACGAAAACCCTTGGTTGGGAAACTTGTGAAGGACGAAAACCCTTCATGAGATTGCTGATTTGAAAGGAACTAAAATATCTTTCTATTGTATGAGTTATCTCTTTGGTGCAAATTATATTTTGTTTAGTGTGGAGCGACCTACATTGGTGTGGAAATTTGGTATGTGTGATGCAATTTTGGCAAATCTGAAAATACTCTCTTATTCTCTATATTTTCTAAGGCCAAGATTCCGAGTTTGATGAATTTTGGTGATGTTCTACTATTTTTAGCAAGCTTGGGAATGTTCGCTGGTTAGGGTTCCGTAATTAATTAATTCCACATACAATTCTGATTTTTAACAGCTGCAAATGATTGCTAAGGGTTTTCTAATAATTTTGGCATAAGTTTGGAAGGAATTTTGCAAGGTTTAACCCCATTTTGAAGGGCTGTTTTCACCTAGGGAAGTTGCTGCCCTAGGAAGGGTTTGAAGAGCCTTTTGCCATTTCCTGAGACCCCCAAAAAGGGACATTACAGGGTATGAGGAGTGGGGATGAGGGGGAGATTCGATTCTTACACCGTCCCACTTACAGCTCTTGGTTCCTAGTCGTTGGTTGGAATAAAGATAAACACAAGGCAACAATGAGTGCAATGGGATATTTTTGGTGATTTGGCAGCATTCCATTCAAAGTAGCCAAGCATTTTGTTTTGGCAATTAGAATTAGGATTTCATACTAATTTCTAAGTTCTGATTGTTTTATTAAATTTTGATTTTTTTCCCCAAATTTCTATTTTTATTTTAGTTCGGATCTTTTTTTCTGTATTCTATTTTATTGGTGTTCAGGTCTCATTATTAGAAAGAATTAGTGGATGTGTTGGCTGTAGTTGGACCGAGATTCAAGGCCTTTAGTTTAGAGGATATAAGGGATCCAATTTTGAATGAAGAGGCAGTGGATGTGGGGAGCATCATTGATGAACAGCGGGCTGTATGGGGGAGGAAGGGCTGCACCCTTATGTCCAATGAATGTATGTATGAATAGGAAGAACAAGACATTGCTGTATTTTCAAAATTTTCACTTGGGTGGAACATTTAAAAAAAAAACCGTTGATGCTTCTAAGAACATTAAAAACGCCAAATATTTATGTGGCATTTTGAAAGATGTGGTGACTGAGGTGGGTAAGGAAAATGTGGTGCAAATAGCCACCGACAATGCAGCATATTAGTTTTATGGAGGTAGACTACTTATGGAGGGTCACCCTAGTATTTTGGACTCCTTGCTCTCCCATTGCCTTAATTTATGTTAGAGGATCTTGGAAAATTGAAGTGGTGGCTCAAACCAGCTGTGAAGCAGGACCAGGACCAATTTTTTTGCAAACAGATCCACAGGTCATCTCTTTATTGAGGTAATTCACAGGAGAATAAGGAGCTGGTTTGACCTGGAATAACATAGTTTTCCACGACATTCATGACATTGCAGTGCTTGCATCAAGCAAAATCTTCTTTGAAGTGAATTTTTATTAGCGAGGAATGGACCCAATCTACCTATTTGTGGAAAATCTCTAGGGTTGATGTTGTAAAGTGGGTAGTTGATGAAATCAAAATTTGGGTTCACCCATGCAGATTGCAGACAAGTCTTTATTTACCTTCTTTTAATGTGTTTCCCCCTCCCTCCCCCTTTCATCTGTCTTGAGTAAGGTTTTTATAGGATATAAAGCCATTAATAAGTCTCTTTTATTTGGTCGATGTAGAAAAGCCCACAACGGGTTGTGTATGGGGCATAGTAATGAGACTCGGACTTTGGCAAAAATTGGGAAGCCAATTTTTGACTTGGACTTGGACTCGTAACACTTGGAAAATTTAAAAAATCATTAAAAATAGAGAATTTTAGGGAGAAAAAACTATTAAAATGCATTCTATATCAAAGCAACTTAAAATAAATTCAGGTGTTTTATAGGATATAATGCCATTAATAAGCCTCCTTCATTTGGTCGATGTAGAAGCAATGGGCTACATTTATGGGACATAGTAACGAGACCCGACTTGGGCAAAAATTGGCAAGCCAATTTTTGACTTGAACTTGGACTTGGCAACATGACAAATTTAAAAAATCAGTAAAAATAGGGAATTTTAGGGAAAAGCCCTATTAAAATGCATTCTCTATCAATGCAACATAAAATAAACTCAAAGCTTATCAATTACAGCTAACATACACATCTATACACAAGTAAATAATGTGGTATTGAATGTTTGAAGTTGAATAATAGAACTTGAAACTTGAGAGCTGATATTAAATAAGAGTTGTGCTGGGTAAAATGACTACGAGTAATAGTAATTCTACATATTTTACCATTTACCATTAGTAGTTTAGTAATAAGAGTTGTGTTGGGTAAAATCATAGTTCAAAAATCATTATCGGCGATTAATTGGTAGGCCAAATTAATTGGTTTGAACTTGCATTGAATTTTTTTAGAAATGCTTTGAGCCTCAAAGAAGGCCCAAGGTCTTTTCTCCCCAAGCGGCAACACTTGTGTGACAAGGTGTTGCCACTTGGGACGCAAGGCCTCAGAGCTTGTTTTACTTGCATTTCGTTTTCAAAGCATCCACGTAGTTTAGGTTAAAGACTTAAATAAATTATTAAAAAGTTAAAAATTAAAACTTAAATGTTAAAAAATATGATGCACATAGATATAAGAATAAAAGTAAAACTAAAAATTTTAGGTTTTAGTTTTAATTCTTTAATCTAGTTTTACTTTTTTATTTTATAAGTTATTTAGATTATTAAATTATTTCTTTTAAGTTTTTTAATTTAGTTTTTAAATGATATAACTTAGAAAGTTAGATGTTTATTGTTCATGTAAAATTAAATTATTATTACTAGTTATTTTTTAATTAATTTTTATCAATATACTTTTTTATTTTAATTTATCTATTAGTGTTTAATTTTCAATATTATCTTTTAATTTATAATATTCAATTATTTATTATTTTTAATTTTCATTTTTTAAATTTTTGGTAGGGACTTAGGTATTTCAGTTTAGAAAGATGGCCTCTTTCCATTGTGAAAATATTGTGATCGGGTTACGACGGGAAAAAGGAGTGGTGGCACATCAATTATTACCTGTAAATTGTGTGGGAAGTCATTTCGGGTACTTTGCGAGGGTGTGAGCCCATTTTTTTCGCACAAAAGGGAAAGGGATTGAGGGGTGTTCAAATGAGGATGAGAGGTATGAAGTTATGAGGGAACAAGAAAGGGTTGAAGGCAAAGGGCCTAATTTAAGCTCTCATGCTTTAGGGACAGTTGCACCTCAAACCCAACATAGAAGAGGAACTGAGGAAACAAAATCAGAACTAGATGTGTCTTTTAGACATGTGTTGAATGCAGAACAGGTGTGGGTTCTTCTCGTAAGAGACCAAACATTGGTGGTTCAAACCCCATTGGAGACATGTTTGATGTGTGTGGTAGAGATGTAGTTGATGCAACAATTGCATGTTTCTTTTATGCGATGGAATACCATTCAATGTTGCACACTCTCCTTATTATGAGGAGATGGTTCGTGCGATTAACAATGGACCAACGGGGTATAAGCCCCTTGGATATGAAAAACTTCACACAACTTTAATTGACAAAGAGAAATCAAGGATAGAGGAACAAACTACACCAATCAAAAGAGTGTGGTCTACAGAAGGATGCAACATTGTGATGGACGGTTGGACTGATACTAGAAACCATCCACTTCTAAATGTTATGGTGACTTCTTCTAAAGGCCCTTATTTTTTGAAGGCAATAGATTGTTCAGGGCAAGAAAAAAATGCAAAGTTCTGAAGGACCAACTATGTGATGCGATTGAGGAGGTGGGGGCATCACATGTTGTCCAAGTTGTTACAAATGTTGTACCAGTTTGTAAAGCAATGGCTTGCTAATACAAAACAAATACAAACATGTGTTTTGGATGCCATGTTGTGTGCATGCATTGAATAATGCACTGAAAGATATTGGCAGGTTTGAGTGGATCTCTATAGATGTTCATATGCAATCATCACCACACACAAGCTATTTATCGGAGATTTTCCAAGGTGGAACTCCTCAAACCCGCTGATACACGGTTTGCTTCTTTCTTCATTCTTCTTGATTGTCTTTATGCGGTCAAAGGGGCCTTATGTTCCACTGTAGTCAGTGATACATGGGCAAGTTGGAGGCAATCTACAACAAAGACTGCAATTGAGGTGAGACAAATGATCCTTGATGATCGTTTTTGGGCTGATGTGAAATTTGTTGTTAATTTCATCCAACCCATTTGTGAGGTGATCCATTTTGCAGACTCAAACAAGCCATGTTTGGGGGAGGTTTATGAAGAAATTGATTCCATGTGTGAAAGAATAAGAAAAATCACGACTTAAGGGATCGTTCTTTGTATCCTTTGATTGAAGAAAAATACATGGAAGATGGAACAAACTTAACACACCTCTTCAGACAACTTACAGCTCAAATCCAAAGTGGTATGATACAAATGTCACCCAAAAGAGGGCTCCATATGAGGACAACAAAGTGATGAAGGGATTTTGGGCTGCAATAAAAATATATACGGTCTAGGAGAGGAGCTTTCTAATATCAAGTCTCGGTGTGTTGGCTAGATTTTTTGCATAGTTGAAAACCTAGGCAATCATGAGATAAATCTCCCTCATTTACCGGTGAGGCTCCCGTGTCAGATTTGTCAATTAAAATATGCTAGTATCTATATGGGGTTTTACTTTAACTATTCAACTCATGAACCATAGTTGTATAGCTCTGCAGCAAGTAAACAACTATTTAAGAAAGGAAATATTTATAGAAGAAGGAAATAATAAAACATAGGGAAGAAATGGGGAAGATGTGCAATCCAATCAATAGATAACAGAGTTGATTGCATGCACATAGAAGAAACCAATAGATATCAACACACAAAATTATAAGCAAAGGCAACTCTAGATCTAGATCTAAAATAACACAGTTTATTAGAAGATCTAAGATAAAAAGCTAGAAACAAAATGCACCATGACACAAAATTCTCCGGAAATCTACTCCTTTATATTCCTTTGCTTCAAGTGGCTATCAGGGGTTTCAACACAAAGTCTGGAACACAAGAATGTTGCTTACAAATTCTGATCATTAACTCGAAGGTTCTTCCTCTACTTATAGAATGTAGAGGGGCAATTACAAGTCGGAAGCTTTTAGTTGAACTGACACATGTGGAAGTGGGAAAGGAAACAATTGGCAATCTCCTTCTAGAATTCCTTTTTGCATGACATGTATGATTTGCAACTGAAGATAGAACCTTCTATTTTACACGTCTGCCACCTATCTCCAAGTAGTTGACTTCTTCAAGTAATGACTTTTAAACCAATCACTTAAGTTGTATAATTTAATTGATCGCTCAATTACTTTGTCGGAGGAAATAAGAGAAAGAAGAAGAAAGAGGAGAGTTGCAGTCTTGTCCTTTTTCATATTCTGCATGCAGCTAATTGTTTTGCCTTTGATTCTCACCAAATTGGATCTGTAAGCAAATGATCTGGAAGTGGTGGATCTGAAGCGAGTTGATCTCGGAAACTTGCTTACGGGTGTTTCCTTTACCTTGTCTTCCTTTTATCCTTGAAGCTTTTGCAGTTCTTCTCCTGTACATGCATCAGTGTAATGTCTGCCGTAAATAACTCATCATTTTTATTTTTAATTGCATATGAGCAATTAAAAATTCTAGAAAGCACTTCGGTGAATGCAACTTCAATGAAGGCTTCAACTGGAAGATTGGGAGCACATGCACAAGATCCTGGAAGAAATTTTCCACGCACTGACTTCTACACGGTGCATCAGAAACAAGAGGATGAATTTTTGTCGGAAGCTTTTGCAATTATGAGATCTCGGATCGCTGTCTCCCGATGTCGCGAAATCTAGAAGTAATGCATGATTCTCACTGAGCTTTCTCGTTCATCCCGCTTTGTCATGGTGGAGCAATCTTTGTCCGAGCAATTCTTTTCCTTTTTATTCAGCCATAATTCTTTCAACCGTGCAGATCGAAGATTTCTTCGATTCGGAGGATATGTTCAATGTATTGGACATTGATTTAAGCTCCTTTTCTATTATAAAAGCACCTGTGATGAATTCCTGCAATTAATTCGATAAAGATGGCAACCGGAATATGAACAGTGAATTTTAATCATAAAAATCTGCATATATCAAGCCTGCTGCCCCAAAATTTGATGCTTTATTTGCATGCAAAGCAAGCATGAATTTTACCAACTTCACCTGAGCACCTGTACCACTATGCATACAATTATTCAGACACAAATCAACCTCCTTCAACCTTGGCGCCAAATTTGGAAGCTTCCAGCATTAATTACACCTTCTGAGCAAAATTCCTCTCCAAATGGGGCACACTTTTTATCTGGCTGCACTTCTCTGCTTTTGAATTAATTAATTCATCCTTATGGCAGCCCCTGCTTATATAATCCTCATAATTTTATAATTAATTAATGTCTTTCCTATTCCTGGCAATTAATTAATTATTTAATAAGCTTTACTTTTCAAATGGGGCGCCTATTTTGTGTATGCTCATGGCTGCCATTAAATAAATTAAATTTATTTAATTTTAGACTTCTACTTTCAGTTAACTCAAGCCTCACAATATGCTTTGACCTTAGCCACTGAAAATAGGAATTAATTAAATCATTTAATACTTAAAAAGTATTATTTCTCTCCCAAATGGGGCACACTTTTTGACATGAAGGGGCTGCATTAAATAAATAATATTTATTTAATTTTAAAATTTTGATTTCAATTTCCTTTATCCACTTTTCCCTTGTTGACTTTTCCTCATGCTTGGGCACCAAAATTGGGTGAATAAATATTAATAAATATTTATTTAATGCATTATTATTCACCCAAGGTGGGTCGCACTTTTTGGCACGGGTGAATTCTATTTTTAAAAGTCAATTTCTAATGGGATTATTCACCCTGCACCGCAGCTCCAAAAATCCCATGATCCACTTAAGTTGTTTGACTTTCATAATGGGATTATTTACCCTGCAAGGCAGGTAATAAAATCCCATCAATGCCTTAAGTGATTTTTCTTTTATTTCACAATGGGAATTTTTACCCTGCAAGGTAGGTAAGAAATTCCCGCCTGCCTGCTACCTCTAATTTTCCCATTGTGACTTAAGTGGTGTTGCTTCCATGGGAAAAAGTACCTGCTAGGCAGGTACAAAATCCCATCCCAAAAATCCCATGATCCACTTCAAACCCTCTTTTTCCAAAAAAGCAGCCAGCCTAGAAGAAGCTTTTTGGTGCACGACTTCATCTCTTCCAAGAGAACCAGACCTCTGATGGTGAATTCCTTCTAGCACAACGTGCATATGTGATCTCCAGATACTCCAGACAAGAATCAGGCCAAACCGGCAAAGGAATTGATCCAGAGAAATTTCACAGAAAACGAAACGGGAAAACACAAAAACACAAAATGTTGCCAGAAGTCGCAAATAAAACCCAGGATTCATTCCTGGTTAAAACCCTATTGGTATATGGGAATAATGATATATACGATCACAACAGGGTTAAACCGGAGCACAAATTGCCTCAAACGGGGATTAAAATAATTAAATACAAATTTCCTGCAGCAGCAAACCTCAAATGAGAATAAAACAATTTTGGGCATCCGGGTATTTGGCTAAAAATGGCTAATATAGCTCTTTGGGAATATCTTGACACAATACAGAACTTTCCGCAATAAAAACACAAAACGACCCATTATTTTAAAAGTACGAAATTTTTTTGGATAGGGTAGTCCTGCATTTTAGGTGAAATCTGGGGACACCATAATGGAATAGGTTTTCAAGTGGGTGTGGTGAGTTTTCTATAGTGGAGACCTTATATGAAATGCGAGCTAAGAAGGACCCAATAGAGTAGCGGTGGAACCATGGCAAAGTGAAGCTCCCGAATCGCAATCATGTGCAATCAACTACTCTCACAAGTTGTTAGTTCTTCTTGTGAGAGGAATTGAGTACATATGGTTTCATTAATTCATTGAAGAGGAATTGATTAGGGTCAAAGAAGGTAGAGAACTTGGTCTACATTCATAGCACACTCCATCTTCTTTCTCGTAGAGACCCAGGGTACAAGGAGGGTCCTTCAACGAAATGGGACCAAATTCCATCTAATGGAGTGACAAACATAGCCTTGGAAGATGAGGGATTTGAGGCAAATGGCCTCAATGATTTACCTCCTATTTGATTGCCTGCAGAGGAGCCGGAGCTTGAGAGTGATGTGTATCTAGAGAGCATCCTAACAAAGGACCTAGAGGGTGATGACATAGCTGATGCAATAACTTAAATATATGATTGAGATTCTCATTTCATAATTTCGTTTTTAATTTTCACATGCCTATTTGTTGGCATTTCAGTGAGTCACAATGTAGTAATGTACTCTTGATCCTAAATATGATGATATGAAATATGAATATCAATATAATTCGTAAATCCAAATCATAATTACTTGTCACTTGTGCTATTGGCTATTGTTTATCCTTTGTTGACATCTTGATTTGATTTAATAATTAGTTACCAATTTCTTGAATCTAAATAATAAAATATTCACTATTCTCTATATTATATATTATATATAATATAATTTAATAAATTAATATTTAATAATTATATTATATATATATGCCATCTTAAGTACCTGTCTCGTAGTTTTCAAACAAAAAGTGTACCAATACTACGCACTGTCCCCTAGAACTATGTATAAAACAAATAGCCTTGCTGCTAAAACATATAACGGCTTTGCTATATATAGTGTCATTTTTTAACTTAGTTATAGTTAACTAAACTTAACCGAGAAAACCCTATCTAGGGTTGAATTTTATTTTCTCTCAAATTGCTCAAAAGTAAAATTTTGATTTTTGTAAAGCATAAGAGGCCCGAAGCCCTAAATTGGCCTAGTTTTTGCAAAATTGTAAGGGAAAACATATTTTTGGATGGTTTTTCCGATCAATAGGGGGTGCACAAGAGGCCTAAGTGCCCAAGACTATTTTTTTGCTTTCAATTCAATTTTGTTTCTGGGAAAGGGAGCTAGTCATTTTTTTCAAGATATCGTAATTAAAATTGTACTAAATAAAGTAAGTCAGCCACCAAAATTGAAAGAAAGAGGAAAGAGAAGTTATAAAAGGAGGATGAAGGGGTTCATTTGGGGATCTATCATCCATCTATCATCTTGATTTTAGGAGTTGAGCACTTGTGCTTCTACTTTCAGCTATTGAGGACGGAAACCCTCTTAGCATTCATCACTTGAGGACGAAAACCCTCATTGTGATTAGAATTTGGGGATGAAAACCCTCAATTTCTGTTGGTGGCTTCACTCGAAGTCATATTTGTGCATAAGGACAACCTAAAAAGGGCTAGGGCATCATCATTCGTTGCAAAAAGGGGTAAAAGCTCCATCATTGGCTGGCGTAAGCGGTAGAAGGGTTGCTTTAGAGGGTGGTGATTTGCATCTTGGAGGAGTTTGTGGGCTTCTAGGGCATGACAACCCAAATTTCAGTTGTATTTGGCTTCTTCATAATTTTTGGAGTTGTTTGCACTCTTCCATGGTTGTGTTTGGGCTTGGAATCATTATTTCCAGCTGTGTTGGTGAAGTATATTTGCTGTTGTCATATTTTAATTCCAGCTGGTTTGAAAAATACAAAAATCATATTTTCCGGTGTTCTCTTGTGTTATGTTTGTTCCGGCTCTTGAATAAAATAATTTGGAGGGTTTCTATATTTATTTCCATCTGTTTTTGCATGCATGATGCCATAAAAATAAAAATCAGATTACTGTTAGGGTTTGAAGATAATTTTCAGTTTGCTAGTTGAATTTGAAGTATTTGAATCATAAGGGTTTCAAGGGAATACAAAATTTTCCAGATCTGCCCTAAAAGGGACATTACAATTGAGTTGCAAGAGCCCTTGCAATGTATGGTTGTGACATCAAAAGGTCTAGGTGGGAAGAGTCCAAGACAGAGTAGGGGAAGAAGATGAAAGTAGTGGTGGTAAGAGATAAATTTTGCACAGATGTGAGATACATCACATCAATTGTATCTCTAATTTTTCACTGTGATAAAATACAAGGATTTTGGAAGTCCCAACCTCACTGAGATATATGACTGCATTGACAATATGCTTGGCCAAATGAAGGATGCTATTTGGGAAAGGGACCTCATCTTTAGAGTTCTACCATCACCATGTTTAGACCATCATTGAGCAGAGGTGGGAGAAGTTGAACCCCTCTTTACACATGGCTACATATCCACTAAATCCCGAGTGGTAACATAAGAAGCTTGGCAAGATTGTCCTTGTAGATGATGGGGAGGTGCCAAGGTTTCTTGAAAGCCTTGAAAAAATGTATAATGGAGAGAATGGTTCATGAGTCAAAACCGATTGGCTCAAGTTTGCTTATCTTGAAGGCTATAGAACTTCGACAAAGTTACATAGGGGCACACTGGCACAAGAGGTTCCGGTTAGTTAGTGGTGATTATATGGACCTCTAGGATTGTTGCGTACACTTTCCATTTGCCTTCTTTCTCAGGTTTCTAATTCCTCTTCTTTTGAGAGGAAATGGTCATGTTGGTGGATTCATTCTCTTAAGAGGAATAGACTTACCTCTAAGAGAGCGAAGAAACTTGTTGCTATTAATTGTGCCTTGTGTCTCATGGATTGTAAGACACCTACATACAAGGAGAGCCCAACATTACGGTGGGATGTAGATCCTGAGGATTCAAGGTAGATTGACGAAGATCAGAAGTAGTAGGGATTGGTTGAGATCCCTTTGCAGATGTAGATGATGTTGATACTTCTAGTGATGAGGAGTGGTTCGCGAGTATTCCCTCAAAGGAGTAATCTGATTATTGAGTTGCCATTTTGGTTATGTACTTATGACATAATAACATATGTATTATGTACTCTTCTAGTTCTCATGTTGATTAATGAAGACTTGTTTTTCATTGTCATATTGTTGATGTATCATTGTATCGCTATCTAGTATCAATGTATCTCGATTCTAATTTCTATGTTAATGTCAATGACTCAATATGAAACATTGAAATATGAATATTAAATATAGCATTTTGGCTTATGTGATGAATAATTGGATTAATGGTTTCAATCTTTAGGCTTTCAACTTTAAGTCTTAGTTTATTCATGTTATATTTGTAATATATATAAATTTTATATATTATTTTATTAGCCGTCCCCCTGCCATCCCCAAAATTTGGAAAAAAATTGCCATCCCAAAACCCCGTCCCTACATCTTGTCATCCTAGAGTCTTATGTAACTACGACTTTTGGGTATCATGAAGAATTAAATGTCTAATATTGGCCATTATTGAATATAAGAAAATATGTATAGGCACACATGTTAGTTGGTAGTTATCAGTTATGAACTGTAATAACATTGTTCGAACTACATTGTAACTGCTCCCAATCATAATAAAATGGACACATTCATTTGATGTGCAATCCATTTCCTCTTCATTATATCTTTGTCTACATTTGCCAACATTGGTACCAAAGCATCTAGTGCTCATAAGGTTTCAAATATGAAGAAGCTTGGAAAGAAGCACAACTTTCAAAAAATAAAAGAGACTGCAAGTTCGAGGAAGCCTTGTGCTAGGGCACGAACTGAGGAAAACATTCTGCTAGGGCACAGAATGAAGAAAAACACATTTTAGAACAGCTTGGTCGATGCAGCATTTTCTCCCCTTACAGTCATTTCAAACGCCATTTGGCAGATGCCATTTTTGAAAACATTTTCGTTGGTGATTGGGCACAAAATTTGGCAAGCATTTCTTTGCATTTCGCGGGTGTTAGGGTATGAAACTTCGTGCATAGTAATTTTTCTCAAAAAGCATGATAGCAATTTTGAATAATCAGAATTTCAAGCCCAGGTCAGGGCATTGATAAATTCTCAAAAGATTTTGCGGGTCAGACCAGCCAGTCATTGCTGTTGTTATATCTATTTCCACTCATTGCTATTGTTATATTTATTTCCGCTTCATTTTTATTCTGCATTAATTTGTGGTTTCAAATTCAATTTGGTGTGAATGGAATATATACAAAAACTTGTTTTGCCTAAGGCGTAGAAAATAACTGGACAAAATTATAATATTTGCAGCCATAAAATCCTGACCATCACGGAATTTCGCACTCGTGGTAAAATAATGTGGCAAAGAAAGTAGGCCTGCTGCTAATTTTGCGGATTATGACAAACATCATAAGGAAGCCCTATTACTGTTGAAGTTGTCGGTATCTAATGAATTTACACCGGATGTCCTCAATGCCACTGTGGCAAGTGCTCTATGGATGAGTCTAAAGGACAAATATATCATTGCAAAGAAGATTCAGGTGTTATACCTGAAGAATTTGCTATTTTTTGCAAGGTTACAGGAGCGTGGTTCATTGTCGAGCACCTACTTGAATGAAAGACCTCCGAGATCAACTTGCCTCCATTAACAAAACAGTAGATGGCATGATATGGTAGCATTGGTGTTGAACGGGTTTTCATCATCATTTGAGTCATTTGTTGAAGCCCTCCAGTTGATGGCTGAAAGTCAAACTTTGACTTTTGATAAAGTCAGTTCCTATTTATTACAAAAGAATGGAGATTAATTCAGACACTTGAGTGCAATTCTGGACAAATAGAGAGTGTTTTTGTTGTTCAATCCAAAGGGAAAGGAAACAAAACCTTGAAAAATCATCTACTAAATATCAAGTCAAGTGTTACTACTGTCATAAACTTGGTCATATGATGAAGGATTGTTGAAAAAGACAATATGATCTTGCCAACAAAAAGCGAAAGGGACAAGTAAATGTGGTAGCAGCTGAACAAGAGCCTGAAGAAGAATATGCCCTCATGGCATCATGCTTGGATGAAAACCCTACAAGGTGTTGCTTCTTTGATTTTGGAGCATCAAGACACTTCATATATCAAAAAGATTGGTAAGTAAATTTTCAAACAAACTTAAGTTCTGATTTAGTTTCATTAGGGGATGGAAGATTGCATGCGAGTGGAAGGGATAGGGGATATTTGAATCATATTACATGATAATGTCAAATTAAAAGTTAGAAATGTTAGATATATACCTAACATGAATAAGAATCTTTTATCTATAACTTAGCTAATGGAAAACCCCCATATTTCTATAAACTTATCTAGCAAGAAATGCATTGTGACTGATGTAGAACTAAACAAATTGGTTTCCCTAGGCATTGGGCAAGGAGACTTATATAGATTGGTTAATCATGCCACACTCAACTTACATGCATTAGTTGTGGACTGTTAAACGAGCATTTTGTGGCATGAGAGATATGGACATCTCAACCTTCACTATCTCACCAAACTCAATAGAGCCAACATGGTTCTTGGTTTGCTTGCTATTCAAGAGAAACATGATACGTATGCACGGTGTTTGGCTGGAAAATAGAAAAGGAAGCCATTTCCAAGTGAAGGTGTTTGGCATGTCAAGGGGCTTTTAGATCTTGTTCATGCAGATCTTTGTGAGCCCTCATGGAAATCTACCATTGCTTTTGGTGCAAATTTCTTTTGTAAATGGATAATTATTCGAGAAAGATGTGGGTATACTTCTTGGGAAAAAAGTCTAATTGTTTTGCTTCTTTTGAGAATTTCAAGGCATTGGTGGAAAACCAAGCCAGCCAGTGGATCAAGACATTGAGATTCGATAATGGGGGAATTCACTTCAAAGAAGTTCAAGAATTACTGTAGTAAAGAAGGAATTCATCATTAATTGACAACCCCATATACCCCACAATAGAATGGGGTGGTTGAAAGGCGGAATAGAACTATCATGGAGATGGCTCGGTGCATGATGCATAGTAGAGGTGTACCATT
Organism: Taxus wallichiana var. yunnanensis; assembly: GCA_018340775.1. Classification (NCBI taxonomy): domain Eukaryota; kingdom Viridiplantae; phylum Streptophyta; class Pinopsida; order Cupressales; family Taxaceae; genus Taxus; species Taxus wallichiana. Next base: position 347,920,544 of record CM031238.1, read on the forward strand.
CAAATATTGGGGAGTAGTAAACACAACGGTATATATTCTCAATTGGAGTCCTTGCAAAGCTTTACAGGACGTCACCCCTAAGAAGCTTGGTCCAAAACCAAACCCGAGGTATCAACTTTTTGTATTTTTGGTTCAGTTGCATATGCTTTGGTTCCTAATAAAAAGAGGAATACGTTAGACTCTAAAACTACAAGATATTTCTTTGCTGGTTATAGTGATTAGTCTAAGGCTTATAGGCTAATTGATATTTCCACTAACATAGTAATTGTTGGTCATGATGTTGATGTGAAAGAAACTAAGTCATTTTCTGCATGTGATCAACAAATAGTTGGCTGTAATTAGCAAGCAACAGGTGTGATCGGCAAGCCACGTTTGAAAATATTGTGATTCCTTTACCTAATGAAAAGTCTAGTTTATCTCATACTCCTCCATGGACTCCACCACAAAAACTTGTGACACCCACAAGTGATACACTTGTATATAGAAGACACGAACCTGAATTGGTTCCACATCTAGTAGAGAATCAACTGAAACAAATTTCTTTAGTCTAGCGAGGGCTTAAGTAGTTTTACTCCACTTTGTAAGATGTGCGGAAGGATGAGATGCCTCAATCAAATGCATGGCCTCGACGGAATGGTAACAAAATTGATGATTTAGAGCATGTTCAATTTGCTCTTCACAAAATAATTGAGCCACAAAGATACTCTGAAGCAAAAGGCATACCTGAATGGGAAACTGCCATGCAAACAAAGTATGATGCCTTGATGGAGAATAATACTTGGACATTGGTGGCGTTTCCTCTAGGGAAACAACCCATTTGCTACAAATAGGTATACAAAGTCAAGTGCAAAGTTGATGGTACTTTGGATAAGTACAAAGCACGTCTTGTTTGAAAGGTTTCTTGGAACATGAGGGAATATGGTCATTTTTCCATTGCTTCTTTCAATCAAAGTGCTCAATTTGGATGGAAGGTTCTTCAAATGGATGTAAAAGCACGTTCTTAAATGGAGACTCGGCGGAGGAATTCTATATGGTGACTTGGCGAAGGAAGTTTATATGGTGCATCCCGAGGGTTTTAGGCATGTGGTCGTGAACATCCGTTTGCGGAAAATTAAGTCCTTGCACGGGCTTAAGGAAGCTCCTCGAGCTTGGTATATTAAAATAGATCAACACCTACAAGATTTCGGATTCGAAGAAGTCTTTTTGATCGAATATTTACGTCAAAAGAAATGGTTAAAACAATGTGATACTTATAGTTTATGTTGATGATCTTGCCATCATGGGTAGTGGGGCCAATCTTATTAAACGAGTAAAATCAGATTTATGTGTTACTTTTGACATGACTGATCTAGGCCTCCTACACTATTGCTTAGGTGTAGAATTTTGGCAACATGATCATTTAATTTTTATAGCTCAAGTCAAGTATGTTACGAATCTATTAGCAGAAGCTTAGGATGACTGATTGTAATCCTTCTTCTACACCTATGGAGGTCGGGCTGAAGTTATCAGCTCATGATGATTCACCACTGATAGATGAATCGCTCTATAGACAATTGGTGGGAAACCTGGTATATCTTACATCCACCGGGCCGAACATTTGTTTTGTTACTAGTTATCTTTCTCGGTTGTCTAAACCAAAACTCACACATTGGGAGCCACAAAACGAGTTCTTTGATATGTTAAAGGTACTCTTGACTTTGGCATTCTCTATCATAGAGTCACAGATTTCAAACTCTTTGGCTATACTGAGACTACGATTGGGGAGGTTCGGTGGATACATGGAGATCCACCACCTGGACACATCTTCTCTTTCGGCTCAAAGTTTTTTCATGGTAGAGTAACCTTCAATCCATTGTGGCTATCTCTTCCATTGAAGTTGAATACAAGGCAACTTGTCAATGCCAATTGTAAAGCCGTTTGGCTTCTCAAGGGATTCTCCTTGATCTTTAGCTTCCTCATACTGCACCTACTCCACTTTCCATTTTTTGTAACAATCAAGGTGTACCGAAGATGGTCAAGAATCTTGTATACCATTCTCGCACCAAGCATATTGAGATTCATCATCACTATATTTGACAATTAGTTGATTCTAGTGATATCTCTCTTCACTTATGTCCTTCTACGAGCAACCTACTAATGTGGCTAGATTTTCTGCATAGCATCAAACCTAAGCAGTCATGAGATAAATCTCCCTCATTTAACCGGTGAGGCTCCCGTGTCAGATTTGTCAATAAAAATGTGTTATTATCTATCAGGGGTTTTACTTTAACCACTTAGTTCATGAACCATAACTAAGAAGTTACTCAGCAGTAAGCGATTGTTTAAGAAAGGAAAGTTATAGAAGAAAGAAGTAAAGGAAATACAGAGAAGAAATGGGGAAGATGTGCATCCCAATTAGTAGATAGCAGAGCTAATTACATGCACATAGAAGAAACTTAATAGATATGAACACACAGAATTATAAAACAAAGGCAACTCTAGATCTAGATCTAAAATAACACAAAGTTTATCAAGAGATCTAAGATTCAAAGCAAGAAACACAGTACACCGTGACACAAAGTTCTCCGGAAACCTGCTCCTTTGTATTCCTTTGCTCCAAGTTGCTCTCAGGAGTTCAGCACAAAGTCTAGAACTCAGGATTGCTGCTTACAAATTCTGATCGATCCTTAACCCGGAGGTTCTTCTCCTACTTATAGAATGTAGGAGGGAAAGTACAAATGGAAGACTCAAACTGAACTAAAGCATGAACAACAAGTAAAGATGACATTTGACAATCATCCTCAACTAACTTCTTCTTAAGTGACACATGTATCACTTAACTAATAGAATGGTTCCACATGACTTCAAGTAATGGTTGTAAAACCAATAACTTAGAAGTTTTACAATTTCATCCAGGAACATAGAAAATAGAAGAAAGAATAGAAGAAGTCATGCCAGCTGTAACATTTATGTCTTCTTCTTGTTCTGATATCGGATATACTTGTCGAACATGTAATTCAACATCTTTCCATCTGTTTTAGCCACTGCTTCCTTCTCTGTCCTGAATTGCAGCAACCCTTCATTCAACACTTTGCTGCACGCTTCCACCTCTTCCAAACTCGGCCCAAACCTCGCAATGTCTGCCTGCAGCGCCACCAGTCTACTGATAGAATTCATCGTGAAAGGCTTGGTAGCTTTATCAATTCTCTTTTGTACCATCAGAAGAGAACCTTCCAGGGAATTAGGCACTTCGTTAGAAACAATCCGCACATATGAAGTAACACCTCCGTCCACTCTTTCCTCGGTGAACAAAATGATACTTTATCTGTAAATCGATGTTCTACTCTCAAGTGCCTGCATCCTCTTCAGCAAAACTCTGCAGATTTCCAAGCGGAAAGATACTGCAAACTCTAGCTGCTTCCCCTTCTCGACTGATCCGTCTGGTACAATCTGTTCCGCAATCAATACATCTCTCGGCAGCTTGTTGATCTCGGCCAAAATACTCAGGTTACTCTCTGCAACTGTATTCATGCCTTCTACGTTTTCCATCAGTTGCTTTAGTTGATTTGCTGCATCGTTCATAACCTTTAGGCGGGCTGGCACTTCCCCAAGTTGTACAGAAGCTTGACGAATAATCAGATCCTTCCATTCGTCAATAGCCTTTACTTGATTGCTTGCGTCCTCCATTTCCTGCATAAGATGATCACTCACCTGCTCTGAAATGGGCTGAATGGAAGGTTTAGCAACCTTGGCTATGATCTCACATAATTGAGATACTTGCTTCTGCAGCTCTTCTTTCTCCGCCTTTTCACTGTCAAGCCTAAGGAATAAAGCGTCTATCAATGTCTGCATGTGTCTGCTTCATCCTTCGGTGGTAGCTTGGCCAGAGTGGTACTTTGTCACTTTGTCACATCTTCCGCCGTGAGCTCCTCCTCTATCTTTCCTTCCGCGAATTGATATCTCAGCAAACTTCTCTCCCGAATTCTCAATGATCAACCTAGAAGTTGCTTTAGCAACTTTAGGCCTTCTGTCTCTTTTGCTCAGATCCTGGAGTAGCTACAAGTTGTGCTCCTCTAAGTTCATCTCCATTCTCGCTTCTGGAACCAACTGCAAAGCCAACCATTCCGAGAAATTACTTCTCGGAGAGTGAGAAGTCGCTGAGTGCACTACCATCTCCCGCTCTGCATCCTCTCCGTCAGAAAGTGCCACAGTGTTATGGCTGCCATCCTCTGAATCATCCAAGGACAAAGCTCTTTCGAACTCTGCCATCTATAACTTCAACATCTCCTCTGGAACGGGTGATGAACGAAGTGGCTGAGGAGAGAAGACGAATGTCATTGCTGATTCATGAAGGCATGGAAACGTCCTGCTGCTGCGGTGCAATAGTTGGTGAAGTCTTGGAGTCTGGAGAAGTCGAGTCAAAGCTATGGTCGTAGAAGTAATCTTCTCTTTCTCTTGAGATCTTATGTGTACTTTCAACTTCTTGGACCTTCTGCTGCTTTCTCCTTCATGCTTTCGCTTGAGGGAATCTCCTGCGCCGAAGTTGCCCGTGATTTGATTCATCAATGCTTCATCAAGGCAATATCCCTTCGTCAACAACCAGTTTGAAGTATTTACCAACACAGCTCTCGACCTTTCTTCATTGTGTTGCAGCCTCCCATGTTATTCTGCAGTATGGCTTTATCTCCTCCCATTTGATGGTAAGTGTCAAGTACCACATTCCCATCATCTTTAAGATCTGCAGGTATCCGCGCTAGTCCAAAGTTGAACACTTGCTTTGCTGACAACCTGTTGAAATCTCTCTTTCTAACCTCGTACTCACTTCCGCACTTCATCCAGAAATCTTCTAACGAAGGCACATGTGCGTACTGTTGGGAGATTGTCTTCCTGGCTACTCCAAATGGATCGAAGTTCAGCCGTGCAGGGAAGAACTCTTGCTCATACTCGGATAACATTTGCACTTCCATCCCTCGAGCTCTGTGAATGCTAATGCAGCTGTAATATCCCACAGTGATTGGGAAGAAGCCCGTAGACTTGTGCCGCTTTGACTGAAGGTCGTGTAACTCCACAAGTTGCCTGCTCAGCTCCATGGCGATCAATCTATCATTCGGATACCTGGGCATCTTTATTGGTTCTCCAGAAAAGCCCGTAACCCTGAGGTATGTGAAATCTGCAAATTGAATGAATAGACTTCCAATCTTGGACACGGCTTCCCACGCTTCCTTGCTTACCCTGTTGGCCTTCAAGTCTTTGTCTAGCCTGCAGATGAAATCGTAGAAGAAGTCATCGTTGATCACTTTGAAGTCTTTCTCGCCTGTAGGTGCAGTAAGCTGCGGGTAGCACTCGAAAATGGGGTCCTTGGAAAGAACACCACATCTATCCAGCTTGGAAAAGACACCTTGTGAAGCTGCAGCATACACCAAGTATGAAGTCATCTTGAAGCTGAAAGTACGCTTCACGTTCCGAAGTTGCTCACCGATGTTGCTGCTAATAATTTCCGACCAATTGATTATAGAATCAACCTTGTTGATTTCAATGGTCCTGATGAAAGCATACATCCATGTACGGAAAGTGTAGGCATTAAACGCCATTCATCTTGCATAGCAATTTGACGACATCATCTGCCTCCTGCACCAAATTGGATCGTGGAAGAGTTCTCGGGAACTTTGAAGGGGATCTAGGCTTCTTCATGAACCGGCTATTCATGATGCTCACACAATCAGCTCTATGCTTCTCCCACCTACTGTCAGCATCCTGAATGCTAATAGAAGTCACCACCTTTCGTACTGGAATCTTCAAACAATAATTGATGAACTCTGCGTCCAAACGAATTATTGTCTTTCCCGAAGCATCACGTACTGATCTGGATGAAGGATGATAAGATCTAGCACACTCCATCACGAACTCTGGCAATTGGGCTATACATGGAAAAGTTGCAGCTCGGATAATTCCACTGCTTTTGACCGCACGCATGAGTGAAGTCTTTCCCGCTCTGGATCTATCAATCAAATCGGCAAGAGGTTCCGGCTTAGATCTGTGTCTCCTATGTCTCTGCAAGTTTGGAAGCGATGCATGACTCCATCGTGCTTTCTTTTTCATCTCCCTTCGCCATGGCTTTGTCTATCTTTATCTGAATAATTCTTTTTCTCCTTACTTGGCGATTTCTTCAATCTTTTAGTGCGATTCTGGACAATTCTTCAGATTCGGAGGATATTTGCAATGTATTGGACATTGATAAAAACTCCTTTTCTTTTGTAAAGCACCTGTAATGAATTCCTGCAATTTATTCAGACAAAAATGGCCACCGGAGCATGAATAGTGAATTTAAATTGTAAAAATCTGCACTTTTCAAGCCTGCTGCCCCAAAAAATGGTGTTTAATTTGCACATAAAGAGAGCATAAATCCTTTCAATCAACACCTGAGCTCCTGTAACACCTGTGGAAACAATTATGCAGACAAAGATCAACCTCCTCTAATGCATGCGCCAAATCTGGAAGCTTTTAGCCTTGTTAGCACTTTGTCTGAACAAAATCCTTCCTTTAATGGGGGCGCACTTTTCCACTTGGCTGCAATTCTTCACCTGTGATTTGAATAATTCACCCATATGGCTGCCCATGCTTATATAACCTTCACAATTCTATAATTAATAATTGCCCTAACAATTAAAGGCAATTAATTAATTAAAAATCATACTTTTCTCTTTTAAAAATGGCATGTTTAAGGACAGCCATCCAATAAATTAAATTAATCCAATTTAATCATTCACGCATCACTTCACTTAAGCTTCACAGTGTGCTTTGACCATAGCCACTGAAAATAGAAATTAATTTAATGTTTTAATGCCTTAAAAAACATTAAATAATACCCAAATGGGGCGCACTTTTTGAGAGGAAGAGGGCAGCCATTAAATAAATTAATTTTAATGCTTTTAAATCCTTTCTTTTATTTCAACTTTGACTTGTTGACTTCCTCCAAGCTTGGGCGCACTTTTTGAGAGAATAGATTAATTAAAATAATCAATTTAAGGCTTTTATTCTCTCACCAAAGGGGGCGCACTTTTTTGCACATGTAATTCTATTTTTAAGATTTTTTTTTCATAATGGGATTCTTTACCCTGCAAGGCAGGCACCAAAATCCCGTGATCCACTTAAGTGATTTGACTTTGACAATGGGATTATTTACCCTGCAAGGCAGGCACTAAAATCCCATGATTTCACTTAAGTCACTTTCCTTTTATTTTATCATGGGAATTTTTACCTGCACAAGGCGGCAATAAATTCCCACTCTGCGAATCTCTATTTTTCCCACTTTGCAAACTTAAGTGACTTTTATAACACGGAAAAAAGAAACCTGCTGGCGGTATAAAATCCACCACCACTGCGGCTTATATTTTCCCCATCGCAGCTTAAATCCTTTGTTTTCCAAAAATGCGCCCATCCCCGCAGGGGCTTTTCTGTGCACGACTTCGTTTTTTCCCAGTGATCCAGACCTCCGATGGCGACTTCCTCCGGGCATAATGTGCGTATATGTTTTCCAGCTGCTCCGGGCCAAAAATCGGGCTTACCCGGCAAAGGAATTGCTCCAGAGAAATTTCACAGAAAACGAAACGGGACACCACAAAAACACGAAAAATTGCCAAAAGTTACAAATAAAGCCCAAAACTTAAAATAAGTTAAAACCCTTCTGGCACATAGGAATAATAACATATTCGCTCATAATAGAGTTAAAAACAGAGTGCAAATAGCCTCATACGGGGCTCAAAATAATTAAATACAAATTTTTGGCGAGACATAATCCCGGCTTGACATGAATAAAACAATTTTGGGCATCTGGGTATTTGACGAAAAAGGCTAATATGGCTCTTTGGGATTATCTTGACGCAATACAAGAACTTTCAGGCAATAAAAACACAAAATGACCCATTATTTTAAAAGTACGAAATTTTTTTTTGGATAGGGTAGTCGCAGATTTCAGGGTGAAATCTGAGTGACACCACTAATCTAATGACTAAACCTCTTGGCCCTCTCTTGTTTGTAAATTTCAGGACAAACTTGTTGTTTCCAGTTTAGTCATTAAGGTGAGGTATTGAATATAATGAATATATTTATAGGCACACATGTAAGTTGGTAGTTTTCAGTTATGAACTGTCATAGAACTGCTCCAACTACATTGTAACTATTCCCAATCATAATAAAATGAAAGACACACATTCATTTGATGTGCTGTCCATTTCCTCTTCATTTTGTCTTTGTCTATATTTGCTAACAGCCATTTAGATCTCTTAACTTGCAAAAAACTAAAAAATCCTGCATAGCATAAGTGGAGATACAAAAATACTTTTCCAAATCACTGTGGCATAGCACTGCAGGTAATCTGGCGAAAGTTCAGTTTCTTAGTCCCAACCAAAGATTATTGAATTAACTTGATCCACAGCCCAAAATGAAGAATTTTTTTAGCATACCCCAAGATAGTGAATCAATCCACAGCTCAAAATGAAGAAATATTTTAGCATATCCCAAGATAATGAATATCAAAGCTTAAAATATATTTAGCTACTTAAAAATGCATGGCTTTCTTAATGTAATGGATCTGATGCCATATTAGACTAATTGCACAAGCCGTAGTATATAGCTATGCATAGAGGAAACAAACAAATAAATCAGGCACTACTAAAACCCCTAAAAAGCTATGTTATTCAGCCTTCTACATCCATGTAACAACAATACAACTAATGAAAACAATATAGTTTTATTCTAATATTTTAGTAAGGGCATTGTTATGGTGTTAAAGTTTACATTTATTTCTATTAGAAAATGTACTCAAATATGATTCATAGGTCAAGAACATCATTCGTAGGTCAAGAACATCTATGTCTTGAGAATGTCAGAGAAGTCATAAGAAACTCGTCATAAAGGCCATAACAAAGGATTTGCACAGGAATCATGTCATAGGAGCTACATAAAATAAATGAGGGAGTTACAAAGTATCTTAGGTTTCATGAGGAGTTAACAAACATAGTTGAGAGAGTTACAAATATCTAGCATCCAATATGGAAAGAAAATAAGTTTTAAAAGTGCTTTAAATCATGTTATTAAAAGGCTTCAAGCCATCAAGTCTTAGATGACTTGCAGGTCTTGGATTGTTTGCATGGATAGCCTATGAAAGGACAGTTTGCGGCCAAGTACAGCACCTATACCTTCTCAGAAAGGTTTCCTTTAATTTGAATCCTGTCTAAAAATGCTTTTTAAGTACAGTATAGTTTTATCTAAATTCTTCCCAAAATTGGCATGCAGTCCTAGAAATTTCAGATTTTGGTATTGAGAACAAATAAAACTTCCAAATTCTGGTTGAGAATTTTCACTTTCTACTGTAGGTTTTCAGTTTATTATCATTTTTGAGATGCTTAGTTCGCAACATGGTTTTCCACTTGCTTGACATGGTTTTCCACATACCTGGTGTAATGCACCACTTCAATTGACATATGTATGCACCCCTGAGGAAGTTATCACTTCAATGGGGTTATCTCCTTCTTGTACACAATGGTGAACCCTCCATGTAAGCCACGTAGTTGAACAGAAATACTCAGGAAAGTAATTCTTTTCATTCATCTTCATACTAGCTTGCTATATGTAAATCAGCCCTCATGGGCTCATGGAGTATTGAATCAGTTCAGTTTGTGATGGCATATTAGCTCACAAATGTACATTTCAGGTTGTAGTTGGAATATGCATTCTTTGTAACATGATGTGATGGTATCGTTTTCCTTTGTACCGGCACTTGGACATGGGACAAGATTACCCTAAGTATATAATTAAATTTATAAAATAAAGCATTGTAAATTCCAAATCTTTTGGGATAACTACATGCATTGTCTGAATAGTGTTTTGATGTGAGTATGGCTAATCGGCTTGAAGCAACTTCCGAAAATACGGAGTTCTCGAAAAAATCCGAAAAATTCCGGTTGAATATATATACATATATTATTATAAATTTATATTGTATACTTATATCATTATATATAGACAAATTACAAAAGATCCATTTAATCAATCAGATTGCTTGGTCCAAAAAGGTACAAAAATTTTTATGAAAATAAGAAAAATATTGCCATCAACGCGTAGAGCTCGAGAAAATATATACTTTTAGAGAAGACGACACCTAAAACGGAGCCACAGAATAAAAGTTATGGCACATGCAAGTTTTTGCTGCTACATCTTCCCGGACCCTTTCCAAAAATGGCAAATTTTTTTCCATACTTGCGATTTTTTCACCAAAACAAAAAAATATGCCAAAAAAGGAAATTTTTTTTCCTGCAAAAACAAGGCCGAACCGAACCGGATTTATTCGGTTGCTTCAAAAAGTACGGTTCGAACCGGATTTCATACAGATCCGGCCGAACCTGGTAACTATGCTTTTAATTGAGCTCATAGATAGTACTGATAAGAAAACCAGTAGTTTAAATTATTATCAAGGTGACGATTCTTCCCTAAACCTATTGTTTAAATAATAGAAGCTAATGAGAGGCCTAGGCAGTAATTTTGATGACCTCACATGCGGTTTATGCTCGCTTTTTGTAGAGGCCAGCTTGTTACTGCTCAATATCTTCCATGCTGAATACCGTGCTCTGGAAAAATGTCATAAGATGTCCCCAGATGATGAAACCATCAAGAATCAGGAAGCCTGATATCTGTTTTCATATGTTTCCTTCTCACACCTTTTAGAGGTCTTCTCTGTACTTTGTTGGACTAGCCTGTGCCTGCACAGATGCGCACAACTACACCACTTGAACAAGGATGGGGGCACCTATACAACCAAAATTCGGATTGCACTCACTTGCAAGCCTTAGGCATGAGAAAATACTCTTCCTCTAACAGGTGATAAAACACACTATATTGATCATGTAAATAGATTCATTACAAGAAGGGAATGGATGGCCTATATAGAGCTATGCCTAGACCTAAAAACCAAATCGGTTTTCTACCTATGGTATTACAATAAAAGTGGTATTCACCTACCACAATTAATAGAACATTCAAGAGATAACTTCTTCTACAAGCTATTGAAAACCTTTGACTACATACAATGAACCTTGCAACAATATACAATGAACTGGGTTCTAAACAATATAAAGTTTGAGTTTCATATCGAAATAGATTTAGTACATTATATCAAAAGCATGATGTTTAGTAACCCAACAAGCCCTCCACCTTGGGAAGCTTCTCCCCAAATTTGGAGGGCCAAATGGAAAATCTCCTGTATATTTTCTTCTTCCACTGCTTCTTCAATCTTTGCTTGAATATAAATGTATGCTTCCTCTTCAATACATAAAGGATTTGAGAACAATATTATTAGATGAAATGTATAGGATACCACTTTAAAATATGCAAAATACAAGATCTAAGAGGTCGACAAATTACTCCTTATTTGCAGCCAAAAATATGCAAAAATCTGATTTTTGCAGAAAATTAAAGCTAGGGCAGCGAACAGTAAAATATGAATAACTCCAAAAATACTTGCTCAAATCACTTGAAATTTTAAATGGAGTTTGCTAATACAATAACAGATATTATAGAACTGTTTTTGGGATTTTTTGAATAACAGAAAGCTGCCAGAAAATTACAGCGTGCCCTAAACAGCTGAAAACTTCTAAAATTAATATCTCTCGAATATAGATGCAAAATTTATGAAACTTTGGAAATATTATCTATAAATATAGGAGATGATATCCCAACCTTCAAATCAGAATTTGAGGAAGTGGAAACCCTCCAAAACAGACCTGCAATCTTCAAAACAAGTCGCCCCACCTAGGAAATGGTTGGAAACCCTTGCAAATGCCCTCAAAATGACGCTAGACCTTGCCGAAGATGTTGCCGTAGATCTGTCCTGAAAAACCCAGAAATCTCTCCTCCAAAATGCCCAAAATCTTCCAAAACCCTTCACTGAAACCCTCTGAAAAATACCTCTGAAGAACAGCCCTGATTTCAGCTCCAAAATGACAAACTAGGGTGGATCTTCCACCACCGAAGAGTGCCCTACTAGCTAGGGATGGATCTTTCACCACCGAAGCTAGGGTTCCCGTGGGATCTTACTCCACAAGCTAAATATTTGCAAACAACAGTTGCACATGAAAAGAAATATAAGTGTATGCATGAATGATCTTCCTTTCACCCCTCTTCTCCTTTTATAACTTTTCCCATGCCAAGGAACCCTAAAAAGCCCAAGTCGCATTTTCCCCTAGGGAAGACCAAAATAATAAAGTAACTTAAAGTTACTTTTTCCTTTTCAAGTCGCCATGGTCCAAAAAGGTGACCCCAACGCAAAATTAGAACATTAGGAGTTAAGTGGCCCCTTCCAACGATAAAACATAACATCTAGTCCCTTCGAAAGCACTTTATAACCCTGTCAATGGAAAATTATAACTGGACTAGATATTCATACCCAATAGCTCATAGCGTCCGTAACCCCTTGGGCATGACTAGGGTTAGGACCCGTACTGGCCCTCAGGCCTGTGGCGAGGGAAAGGGGACATTACAGTCCTCCCTTCCCAAAATTTGCTTGTCCCCAAGCAAATGCAAACTAGGATCTGTAGAATCTGCTCTCCTTCCCAAGTAGCATCCTCAAGAGGCAAACCCTTCCATCGTACCAAGTATTCTGTAATATCTCTGCTCCTGAGCTTCCTCTGTCTGACCTCAATAATAGAGTCTGGTTCTAAAACCAACTTCCCCTCCTCGTCCAATGGTGGCAACTCTGTAGAAGGTACAATATGCTGTCCTAGTGCCTTCTTAAGGCATGACACATGGAAGACATTATGTATCTTACTGTGCTCTGGAAGATCCAACTCATATGCAACTGCACCCACTCGCCGGACTACCCTGTATGGACCATAAAACCGTGGTTTCAGCTTTTACTGCCCCTTACTTGCTTGAGTGGCAATTGCTGTATGGGCTGCGAGGCGTAGGAACACCAAATCTCCTACCTCGAAGGACCTCTCTATCCTGTGTCGATCCGCATAAACCTTCTGCTGATTCTGCGCCTTTTGGAGGTTCTCCTTAAGAGCTCGCAGGATATCCTGGTTCTCCTGTAACCAATCCCGAGCTTTGGGAGCCCGACTATCTATAATACCAAATCAGCAAATGACATGGCATCGTATCCATACAAAGCTCTGAAAGGAGTCATGCCGATGCTCATCTGATATGTGGTATTGTGTGATACTCACCCATATGCGACCATCGATCCATGCTGCTGATGTCCGGTCACATAACTCCATAAATAGCCCTCTATCCATTTGTTAACAATCTCCGTTTGCCGTCGATCGAGGGTGGTAGCTCGTCTTTGAGTCGACTCGATCTTGTGAAGTCTGAATATCTCCTGCCAAAAGGTGCTCATGAAGATCTTATCCCTGTCACTGATAATATTTTTAGGCAAACCATGAAGCCTAAAAATCCCTGTATAAAATACCTGAGCCACGTCAGTTGCCTCATGCTTCTTAGGTAGAGAAAAGAAATGTGCATACTTGGTCAATCGATCAACTACCACATAAATGCAATTGTGCCCATGCACCATAGGGAGTCCTGTGATGAAATCCATCGATATGCTCTCCCACTTCTGCTCAGGGATGGGAAGAGGCTGGAGTAACCCTGCAGGAAAAGAATGCTCCGATTTGGTTTGCTGGCAAACCATACACTCTCTGACGTGATTAAGGACATCGTCCTTCATCCCCTTCCAAGTGAATCTCTCTCTGATGTACCTGTATGTTTTGAAATATCCGGGATGTCCAGCTAATGGCGTATCATGTACTGCATGAAGGATCTTGTCCTTCATCTTAGACCCGTCTGAGGAAAATCCGATCCTTGTAGAAAATGAGATCATCTACCCCCCTGTATCGGTCATCCTTGATAATACCATCCATGATCTCGCATGCAAACTGATTCTTGGAGTACTCAACAAGTATGTGAGCCTTCCAATCTGCTGAAATCTCGGACATAGAACTCAACATAGTAGTAAGGTAAGGCCTCCTAGATAAAGCATCAACAACAACATTATTCTTACCTCTAGTGTATTCTATGTCAAAGTCATATGTTTGTACCTTGTTCACCCATCTCTGTTGGCGGTCGTTGAGATCCTTCTGCCCCAAAAAGAACCTCAAACTATTGTGATCTGTACGTACCACGAATCTGCTGCCCACAAGGTACTGTCTGAATTTGGCCAAGGCATGCATGATGGCCAACATCTCCTTGTCGTAAATTGAATACCCTCTCTCCACTGGGCTCAATTTCGACTCTCATAAGCAATGGGATGCCTATCCTGCATAAGCACCGATCCAACCCCCTCACCTGATGCATCACACTCTAGAACAAATGGCCGAGAAAAATCTGGTAATGCGAGGACGGGACATGAACTCATCACCTCCTTGAGATGATCAAAAATTTGTTGTGTTGCTTCTGACCAAGCGAAAGCTCCCTTCTTTGTCAAATCTGTCAATGGGGCAGTCAATGTGAGAAGTTCTTCACGAACCTCCTGTAATAGGTGCACAGTCCCAAGAATCCCCTCAGATGTGTCAATGTCCTGGGTGGCGGCCAATCCAAAATTGCCTGTATTTTCTCTCTGTCCACCTTTACTCCCCCTCCACCAATCACATATCCCAAATATAACAACTCTGTCATGCCAAACTCACATTTAGAAGCTTTTGCATATAGCAAATTAGCTTCTAATATTCCCAATATCTCATCAAGGTGGCGGATATGGCTCTCCCAAGTCCTGTTGTAGACCAATATATCATCAAAGAAAACCAATACAAACTTCCGCAAATGGCGGTTGAACACGTGGTTCATGCAAGACTGGAATGTAGCTGGTGCATTAGACAGTCCGAATGGCATCACTAGAAACTCAAAATGTCCATAATGGCATCTGAAAGCGGTCTTATGCACATCCTGCTCCCTAACCTTGATCTGGTGATATCCAGATCGCAAATCTATTTTAGAAAAATAGATTGCCCCTGTAGCTCATCTAACAACTCATCAATACGTGGCACTGGATATTTGTTCTTGATTGTCTTCTTGTTCAATGCCGGTAGTCGATGCACATCCGCATGGTCCCATCCTTCTTCTTCACCAATACCACCGAAGAAGCAAAAGGACTGGAACTCGGCCTAATGTGTCCCATGTCAATAAGCTCATGGATAGTCCTCTCAATCTCATCCTTAAACCGTTTGGGGTGACGGTAAGGAGTAGTAACTACTGGTCTAGTGTCCTCAAGCTCAATCACATGCTCAAATCCCCTATCTGGAGGTACACCAGGTGGTATGTCACTAAAAACTGCACTGTGCTTATCCAATAGCCCCTGTATATCCACATGATACTTTGGCTGTCCATCCTCTGATTTCTTGGTAGAAACCAAGCACTTTATCTACCCAATCAACCCCATTGTGCCTGTGAATCCTCTCGATCCTCTTTGTTGAAACAACCCTGGGTGCATCTGAAGATAAACCCCTCAAGGTTACATTCTTCCCCTCGGACTTGAACTTGAGTTCCATCGTCTGAAAGTTAGTCCGAAATTCTCGAAGAGAATGGAGCCACTTTGTACACCAGAGCACAAGGTTGGTCTCTCGATACCAACCACATATAAGTCATCGGTAACTGTATGGTTACCCATGGTGATACTCAATCTGCGGAACTCGTTGCATGCATCTCATGGACTCACCATTGGCTACCACTACATTGAAGCCCTCAAAGTCTTCTGCCTGTAATCCCCGCTTCTCTACCAAAGATGCATCAATGAAGTTGTGGGTTGCCCCACTATCAATGAGTACTACTACTCTCTGACCCTGTAATACTCCCCTGACCCTGAATGCCTTGTACCTCGGGGTACTCGACAAGGTAGCAATAGTCTCATGGGGAAAAGTCTCCTCCTCCTGTTCAACCCCTGCACTATCCAATGTCTCTCCATCTTCATCCTCCAACTCATGAGCGTCCCGCTCCTCCTCTCTCACTCTCCTCGAAGACCTCTATGAATTGGGCCTTCCCTTTTCCTCTACAATCATGTCCTGGAACCCATGGTGTGCGGCAATCGAAACATAGTTTCTTTCGCCTCAACTCCTCTCTGTCCTCTCTCGATACAAATGGTCTCCTTGTTGTATCCTGCCTAGGTGGGGGCCCCTTCGGCTGTGAACCATCAGCTCTCGAAGGAAATACCTTAGGCTGAATTCGAGGGGGAAACCTCGATTTTGGAGTGGACAACTCCAAATCACGTGCTCTCCTAATAGCCTCATGTAAGGAGGAAGGCTCAAATGCCTTCACAAATCCTGCTAAAGCGTCAGTCAACCCTGCCATGAAGAGTGAAGTCAACCTCATCTCTGAAACATCAGATACCATAACTGATAACCTCTAAAATCTGCGTATGATCTAGAGAACACATCGCCTCAGTGAGTCAACTCTCTGAAGTGCTATCTGGGTCCCTCTGTCGAACCTGCTCATCAACCTCTGTGTAAAATCTGCATAAGTAGTGATATGCATGTGCCCTGTGTGATCAATCCATGATGCCACCAGTCATGAGCATCTCCCTCGAGGTGTAGGATAGCAAACTTAATTGCATCCTCTTCGCATGCATGGGATTCAAGTCGAAGTAAGTCTTCAACTTCTGAATCCAAGACTATGCGGTACACTTCTTAGAGCCATCGAAGTGTGGAATAGAGATTTGTCCCAATCTCCTCGAAACTCAGTACACAGTAATGTGTCAGTAATCTCTCTGGGCTGCTTCGATCTTCATTTTACAATACTCCTGAAATGGCATGTTGTCCCGGAAACCCTCACTCAATGTCCGGTACTTCTCCCAACAAGATTCCTCATCCACAATGTCTGCGGGCTGTCGTGTCTGCGAAACTTCCGGATCCTTCAAAAAAGAAGGCTCGTGGAGTCCCAAGGGCCTGGTAGAAGCATGAGGGGACCCTTGTCCTGAATGTCCACTCTCACCTCTATTACCATGTTGTCCCATATTGCTAGCTTCTCCTTTCTCCGTATGAGCCTCAATCCTGCCCTGTGCTAACCTCTCAGTGAGCTGGCTCAAATAGAGATTGGTAGTCTCCTGTTGCTTCACCATATTGGTGAACAATTGTTTCATCAGATCTACTCCCATCTCTTCACTTTCTCTCTGTCTCTGTCTCCCATCTTTCAACCCCAACAGGCTGGAGAAACAACAACTCTGATACCACTGAAATATCCCTTATAGGATACCACTTTAAAATATGCAAAATACAGACAAATTGCAGCCAAACAGAAATCTGATTTTTGCAGAAAATTAAATCTAGGGCAGCGAACAGAAAATAATGGATAACTCCAAAAATACTTGCTCAAATCTCTTGAAATTTTAAATGGAGCTTGCTAATACAATAACAGATATTATAGAACTGTTTTTGGAATTTTTCGAATAACAGAATGCTGCCAGAAAATTACAGCGTGCCCTAAACAGCTGAAAACTTCTAAAATTAATATCTTCCGGAATATAGATGCAAAAATTATGAAACCTTGGAAATATTATCTATAAATATAGGAGATGATATCCCAACCTTCAAATCAGAATTTGAGGAAGTGGAAACCCTCCAAAACAGACCTGCAATCTTCAAAACAAGTCGCCCCACCTAGGAGATGGTTGGAAACCCTTGCAAATGCCTTCAAACTGATGCTAGACCTTGCCGAAGAGGTTGCCGTAGATCTGCCCTGAAAAACCCAGAAATCTCTCCTCCAAAAATGCCCAAAATCTCCAAAACCCTTCACTGAAACCCTCTGAAAATATCTCTGAAGAACAGCCCTGATTTCAGCTCCAAAATGACAAACTAGGGTGGATCTTTCACCACCGAAGAGTGCCCTACTAGCTAGGGATGGATCTTTCACCACCGAAGCTAGGGTTCCCGTGGGATCTTACTCCACAAGCTAAATATTTGCAAACAACAGTTGCACATGAAAAGAAATATAAGTGTATGCATGAATGATCTTCCTTTCACCCCTCTTCTCCTTTTATAACTTTTCCCATGCCAAGGAACCCTAAAAAGCCCAAGTCGCATTTTCCCTAGGGAAGACCAAAATAATAAAGTAACTTAAAGTTACTTTTTCCTTTTCAAGTCACCATGGTCCAAAAAGGTGACCCCAACACAAAATTAGAACATTAGGAGTTAAGTGGCCCCTTCCAACGATAAAACATAACATCTAGTCCCTTCGAAAGCACTTTATAACCACATCGATGGAAAATTATAACAAGCTGGACTCTTGGTTTTTATCCCTAAGGAAGATAATGAAGTGTTATAATACCATTACATGAAATTAAAAGATAATGAAAGCTCATAGTCCATCAAGGTTTAGTTGGGAAGTTTAATGCCGAGTTAGAAGATAAATGAAGCTGAGGCCAGTCTACACCTTATGGTTCTTGAGGACCACAAATGGGTGTGTGCTATAAGAGCCGAATCTTAGTGGATTTAGATCATGATGTGGAGCAAATCCATTTGCCACAAATTTTATCTAGGTGTAAAATGACCGATTATTTCTCCTTAAGAGAAATGGAAATTCCATATGTGGCATCCAAAGAGGACGAAAACCTTTTGAGGTCTGGAAATCATCCCAGATCAATGCCCCTGTTGAAGGAGCAATGAAGTCCTCTTGCTGGTTTAGATCTAGGGCATCAAGAAGAAACTTTTAAAGAGCTTTTGATGATTTTTTCCTCTCCTAAGATATTGACTAGGGTTGAAGATTTATAAGAGAGGGATCTCTACAGAAAGACACTATTTACTTGTCCATTCCCTAGATTAATGACTCGATTTTTAAGGCTGAAATCATTCATATTTGGTTGATTTCTAACGGGTTTGAAAATTCTCCATTTGATTAGTTCTCTTAGTGGAAAGTAGTGTCATGCGAGATTTATAATTAAATTTGGATGCAATCCAAGGTAAGTGGAAAGATTAAACTTGAACGCATTATTTACCACTTGTTTGGTGATGGTTTGGGGCCCGCATCAAGAGGATAAAGCTTGCTGTAAGCCCCTGTCATTCTTTCCTTTTGTAGGTAAAGCCATACCCGATCAACAACCTGGAAAGTCAGCGTGCGGTGTTTGTCATGGTGTTGCTTGTAATTAGCATTTGCTTCATGTAGAATGGTTTGCACTTCTCACCGAATGTGCTCAATGAACTCAACTTGGTCAACTTCCTTTTGAGTTGAAGGAGTTGCTATTGTTGATGATGGTATAGGATAAGCTAAATCAATGGCCAATAGTGGTTGGAAACCCAAAAAAACCTGAAGAAAGGGTTGTGTGTAGTAGATATGTGAACAAATGTAATGTCCCCCTTTTCAAACTAGCACTAATTGAAGACTTCTTGCCATTTCTCTTCCCATGGCCAAGAAGGAATTACACAAGGGAAGTCCTTGGGTTTCGTTTTTATTTTATTTTTATTGTTATTAATGTTTTTCTTTGGTGTTTTACTCCCTAAGGCAGGTCGATTGGGATTATAATACTCCCAACATGAAATTAAAAGATAAAGTAAAGCTCATAAGAGGTCAACAAGGTTGGGAAGTTTCTAGCATGGAGTTAGAAGATAAATGAAGCTTAAGAGGTCAGTCTACACCTTATGGTTCTTGGCCAACCAAAGGGTATAAGAGAGTCTTAGGGGCTCTTTTGCACATCACTTTTCACATATATACTTTATCTACTTGGACTCTAGGGCTGATTGCTCTATTTCCAACCCACTAAGGAGGAAAATCCATAGTGTGGCATCCAAGGAGGACGGAAACCTTCCTTGTGGCATTTGGAGAACGAAAACTCTCCAAATTGGGTGGTGTGAAGGAGAATATTGAAGATCCTCTTGCTGGTTTATATCTAGGGCATCAAGAAGAAGACCTACAAAGAGCTTTTTGCATGATTTTGAGTTCCTCTCCTAGGGAGTGACTAGGGTTGAAGTCATTTTAAGTGCCTCCTAGGAAAGACACTCATTTACTATTGGATATTCAGATTTGGCACAATTTATAAGGCTGAAATCATTCATATTTGGTTATTTTTGGGGTTTGAAAACCTCCATTTTGATTATTTCTCTTAGTTGTACTTCATTGTTTATAATTAAATTTGGATGCAATCCAAGGTAAGCGGAAAGATTAAGCTTGAACGCATTATTTACCACTTGTTTGGTGATGGTTTGGGGCCCGTGCATCAAGAGGATAAAGCTTGCGGTAAGCACAAGTCATTCTTTCCTTTTTGAAGCCATACCCGATCAACACCTCGAAAGTCGCCGTGTAGTGTTTGTCATGGTGTTGCTTATAATTAGCATTTGCTTCTTGTAGAATGGTTTGCACTTGCTACTGAATGTGCTCAATGAACTCAACTTGGTCAACTTCCTTTTGAGTTGAAGGAGATGCTACTTGTTGATGATGGTATAAGATAAGCTAAATCAATGGGCAATAGTTGTTAGAAACCCAAACAAACCTAAGAAAGGGTTGTGTAGTAGATATGTGAACAAATGTAATGTCCCCCTTTCCAAACTAGCACCAATTGAAGACTTCTTGCCATTTCTTTTCCCATGGCCAAGAAGGAATTGCACAAGGAAGTCCTTGGGTTTCGTTTTTATTTTATTTTTATTGTTATTAATGTTTTTCTTTGGTGTTTTACTCCCTAAGGCAGGTCGGTTGGGATTATAATGCTACCAACATGAAATTAAAAGATAAAGTAAAGCTCATTAAGAGGTCAGCAAGGTTGGGAAGTTTCTAGCATGGAGTTAGAAGATAAAGCAAACTTAAGCAGTCTACACCTTATGGCTCTTGGCGCCAACCAAAGGGTATAAGAAGAGTCTTAGGGGCTCATTTGCACATCACTTTTCACATATATACTTTATCTACTTGGACTCTAGGGCTGATTGCTCTATTTCCAACTCCACTAAGGACGAAAATCCATAGTGTGGCATCCAAAGAGGACGAAAACCTTCCTTGTGGCATTTGGAGAACGAAAACTCTCCAAATTGGGTGGTGTGAAGGAGAATATTGAAGATCCTCTTGCTGGTTTATATCTAGGGCATCAAGAAGAAGACCTACAAAGAGCTTTTGCATGATTTGGAGTCCCTCTCCTAGGGAGTGACTAGGGTTGAAGTCATTTTAAGTGCCTTCTAAGACAAGACACTCATTTACTATTGATATTCAGACTTGGCATAATTTATAAGGCTGAAATCATTCATGTTTGGTCATTGTTGGGGTTTGGAAACCTCCATTTTGATTATTTCTCTTAGTTGTACTTTTGTTGTTTATAATTGAATTTCCAGTTGAGTATTTCATTGGATTTTATGGTGAAAAGTGTTCCAAAATATTCTTAAAGTGTTTATCTATGTTGTGGATGATTTCTATGGTGATATTTGGTTGAATTTTCACTCTTTGCAAGCTGTTGTTCACTATTGTTCCAAATTTCAGTCTGCTGTTATAAAAATAAGAATTTACTTCACTTGGGGTTTGTGCTATTTCCTTGTTTTTCAGTTTCAGCCCTAGAAAGGGACATTACAATGGTATCAGAGCTTCGTTCTTCCCATCCTGAGGGTTTCATGCAAGAAGGCAACAAGGGTTTCATTTGCTATCAGAGGAGAGAAAAGAAATCAGACCAGCCAAGAGAAGAAGAGAGTATGGCTGCCTCACCAGATCCACAGGAAGCCAAGATCAACAAGCTCATTGAAGGGCAAGTGAGATTGGCGGACACTATGGACTTGCTAGCCCTAACCCTTCAGAGAGTTCATGAACCTAGGGTTCATAATGGAGAAGGAAGCTCATCCGGAGCAAATACTTCACGACAACCCTTTGGATCAACTCACGGATCAGCCACTAGGCCTTTTTTCCTTCCAAGGGAAGAAACCCTTCTAGAGGCGGGAACAAGGCCCTCTATGGGGCAAAGCATTACAAGCTATGAGGAATACATGGCACTTCCGAGGGAGATACGGGAGGCAATTTCACTTGTCGAGTTCATTGGGGTAAGCAAAGGTCTAAGCCGAGCCAAGACAAAATGCGCCACCAAAAGAGGTACAAAATGTGTTGGGCAAGATGTCTTTCTCTACATTTGATGGCTCCAACAAAGGGACAACCTAGAACATGGATGAAGATGCTAGGGTTAAACCCTAGACCACAAGAATTCGCCAAGGAGCCAAACCCAAAGGGGTTTCTCTTGAAAGAAGAAAAAGAAAAATCAGATCTGCAAGAGGGTTTTGAGGTGGAGTCCCAAGAAGACCACATTGAAGGACATGGAAAGGTGTTGCTAGATGAAGAACCAAAAAGGGTTTTTGATGCAGCAGAATCTCCAAAGAAAGAGGAAGAAGTCATGGAGCATGAGCCAAGGAAAGAAGGAAAATTTGATTTGCAAAATTGTGGAGAGAATTTGGTGGTTGAAGCCAAATCTCCTGTTGATAATGATGATGTTCAACTTGCTGGAATTTTCAAAACAACAGCTCATAAGAGTCAAGTTGAGGGTGTTCATGGCTTTGGCAAGAACCATGAAGAGGCTCCATGCATGTGCCAACAAAATATGGACGAAGTCAAGGTGGGAAGAGCTTCACTAGTTGAATATGAAGAGATCTCAACCAAGCTTCATTCGGCAAAAGAAGATGGACAAGTTGAGGACAACCCAAGGTATGATATTGAAAATCACATTTCAGTTTTTTGGTCTCCTCCTATGTCGCTGCCATACTTGTGTCATCATGGGCAACTTGTTGAAAAGAATGAGCCTATGTCAAGTTTGATGCTTCATAGTATAATTGGCGGTCATCATGGACAACATAGTGGAAATGGTGATAAAGTGAAGAACACTCTAAGTGGCAAAGAGTACATAGATCCTTTGAGTTACAAAGAAGGTGAAGTCTTCAATGGGTTCCATGTTACTATGGCTAGTGAGTGCTTCATTTTGTGCATATGGTTAGAAAGAAATTTTATGAGAAATCATATGGAGTTTGTTGTGCATTCGAACTTCCTTGTGAAGGATGAGATGCTACAAGATGGCCTCATCATCCCTTGCACCAAGAGGTTCCAACAACTCAAGCTCACCTTGGGAAAGCACATGGTAAGTAATGATTTCTATGTTGTTGGTATTGGAGGTATGGATTTGATACTTGAGATTCAATGGTTGCATTCTTTGGGTGAATTTACCCAAAACTATCAAGCTAGGGAGTTGAGATTCAAACTTGGTGATCAAAAGGTTGTGCTTCAAGGCATGACAAGTGGAGCTCCTCAAGTTGCTACAACAAAGAGGATGGAAAGAATTACCGGAAGAAGGCAAGATCTATGGGCTGCACATGGTAAGATAACCACCACACTTTCAGTTTTAAAACAACATTCGTATCATAGTTCAAAAAATTGTTTATCGCGATTTATCAGCAGGCCAAATTTTGACTCGGAAATCGGGAATCGGCAATTTATCGACAACTTTTTCAAGATTTTTAAAAAAACATTTAAATTCATAAAATAAACTTAAATTAAATGTAAAAACAATGTTAAATGATGCGAGAAGTGACTCTATAGAATGCCATAGGCCCATATGCATATTTTTTATTAAGTTTTGACCAAAAAAGAGAGTACAAACTACAAAGTATGCAAACAAAAATGCTCATAGAGTCATGTCACATGTGACTTTTGAAGTATCACTATCAAATATCAATAATATTCTATTTCATCAAGCACGCCTAAAATAAGTCTGTTGCACTTGCGGCTGCCTCGTGGAAGTGGAAGGTAAACATTCCTCCTCTGTAACACCAACATTGTCTTCTACAAACATATCATTTGGATCATCACCAACTTCTAATGTCCCTGATGGTATTGCTTCTTCAATCTCCCTCTCCAAAGCAGCTATCTCCTCTGTAGTAAACATAGGCTCCGCATCATCAGGGTCAACAATCCAATCATCATATGGATCAATGTCAGCCAAGTCAATTGCATCATAACTTTGTGCCCCCTCCACTTGTCTCACACGAAGACGAAGATTGTATCGCACGAAGACAAGGTCATTGAGGTGTTGTGTTGTCAACTTGTTGCGCTTCTTTTTGTGAACACCTTCAAACATGCTCCAATTATGTTCGCATCCAGAAGCACTGCATGGCTGACACAAAATGCGGATGGCTAGTTTTAAAGATTTGGTGTTTTTGCACCATAATCTTCCCACCACAAATTTGCAAATAAAACATTTATAAAATTGTAAGTTAACTAGGCTTGAATAAATAAAAGAATTCTAAACTTCTAGTATCTAGTTCTATGTGTAAAGAGACTAAATATAGATGACTCAATTTGTTTTTACTTGGCTGAGAAGTGTTTCTTCTTTTCACACATAGAGCCGAAGAAAAGAGCCTCCCCTCGGCGCTTGCCTCACAATCTCTGACACAACATCGCAACAATTGCATCTCTAATATCTTCATCAGATACCATCCTCTCTATGCATGTATTAATGCCATCCATAACCTCCTCATCAACCTTAAATGATGGGGAAAAGAAAAACTTTGGGTTTAGGTAGTACGCCGCTACATGTATATGTCGATGGAGTGTCTTGTTCCATCTCCGATCAATTATGCGCCAAATGGGTTCATATTTTCACTGATTGTGCCCATAATATTTAGCTATGGCCTCCTTGGCCATCCATAGCCTCATACAAATAACCCATTGGGTTTTCTCCCCATCCACCATTCGTAGAACTCGAACCAAAGGCTCTGACACCTAAAACAAAATAACATATAAATTTAAAATCAAAATTAATAAAAAATTATATAACAAACAAATGATAAATAAACAAATATTCAAGTTTAGTTTACCTTCATGATTTCTTCCATTTGCTTTGCAAACACATCATCAAAAATGGTCTTCACGACCCTTTCCCCTTCGGTCTTTCTAGCATAGGGAGACTCCAACCATCGCGTGCTCACAAACATCTGCTTAAGGGATGTTAATGAGGCAATGCTTTGCAATGTAATGAAGTTTGTGGCAAATCGTGTGACCCCTGATCGCACAAGCTCCTTTCCATTGGTGTGCTCTCTCATCAAGTTTAGCACCCAAGTGTGATCAGATGAACTTGGTAATATTTCTTGCGTCTTCACCACATTTTTCACCATGAGAGTTTTCCTATGTCCTCCAATAAGAGATCCAAACAATGGGCTGCACAAGGAGTCCAAAACAAAGTGTAGGTGCCTCTCCTCAAGAAGTCTCCCTTCCACACATATGCCGCCGCATTGTCTCTGTCACAACTTAGACGGCATTCTCCACGCCCACTTCCATCACCACCTCATACAACATATCACACAAAGTGCTTGCGTGTTTTCTTTGATGGGAGGCATCAATTGATTTCAAGAAGACCAACTGCCCACTTGATGCCACTAGGAAGTTAATCAATGTGCGGTTTTTCCCATCTATCCACCCATCAAACAAAATGGTGCATCCTCTTTTTTCCATACCTTTTTTTGCTCTTCTACAAGAGCTTTGGTATGTGTGACGAGAATCCTCCAACAATGGGCCACTCAAATCATGGGGAGTAGGAGCTTTGAACCCCTTCCCGACAACAGTCAATGCAGTGACCAAATTCTCCCAATATGGACTTTTTGCCACATTGAAAGGAATGTTGTTGTAGTACCAAAAGTTTGCCGCAACTATTCTTGCTTCATTGTGCATTTCTTTATTCCAAGCGGTACCTTCGAGTGAAGGTTGTGAACCAGGACTACTTCGAGGAACAAAAAACATCGCTGAACTACTATCAGTGGATGAGCCTCGTCCCAATGTCTGACCTCGTGGAGTTTGGGCAATAGAAGATGCCCCAATGTCAAAATCTTCCCTCACGTTGCCCTCCTATTTGCAAGGGTTGCAAGTGCATCAGCTTTCCTCTTCTTTTCTTCTTTTTTCTCTGCATAAGCCGCAAGGAAAGCAGACAATTCTCGTTGAGCCTCAGGTGGTGCTTGATTGCACACTGTCACTTCATTCCCTGGTATCCGGGCAATGTGGAACTTAAGGCGATAAACACCGCCACTCATCTTCATGCCACAATAATTGCATATAACAGAATTGCCTTCTGCTCGTTCACAATGCTTCCACCCTGGGTCATTTGAGTTAGGCTTATTACGGCAGCTGAACCGGATCCCGATGCCATTCTACAAAACAACAAAAACAATTGTCTTAGATTTACAAGCCTTAGAGAAATAAAATGTAAACTAGAATGAGCTAGAAATGTTTTAATTTTTAAATGTAAACTATAAGTATATATATTAAACTCATTTAAATGTAAACTATATTATTCATTTAAATGTAAACTATATTATTCATTTATTCATTTAAATGTAAACTTTTTTTAATCATATTATGAATTAATATGTAAATTATTTTTTTAAATCTATATTGTTAATATTTAAGATATTAAAAAAATATAGTATTGAATTTTACAAGGGCCACAAACCACCACGAAATGCACGTTTCTGAAATCTACGAAATGCACAAAAACTGCCACCAAAACCTCTATTACTGCCACGAAATGCTTTGTCATTTCCATGAAATGAACAAAACCACCACGAAATCCACGAATGCTGTCACAAAATGCAGAAATCCCGTCACGAAATGCACTGTCACGAAATGCACAATAATCACACGAATAGCACAAATCAAATCACTCAGGTCAATGGAGAAACGACCACTTTCAGAGAAAGGAGGAGGAAAACCGAGCCACGCAAGTGAAAAAACGAGACAGATTTGGGTTTTTTTTTCATTAATACCTAAGTTCGCGATTTTCCACGATTTATTTGCCGAGTTTCCACGATTTGTGCAGGTTTTTCAGCGCCAAAAATCGCGATTTATCGCCATTACGTAAATCGGGATTTATGGAAAGATATATCGCTTTACTTGGGAAAACGATTTATTGCGATTATCGCCCGATAATAGATCGCGATTTTTTGAACTATGATTAGTACTATCATAGAGATTTTCAGCTCTTAATCCATGCACATGCTCTTAGAAGAAGTCTTCCAATGGAAGTGGATGTTGATTTCATAAATTTTACATTTGGAAGTGAGCAAGATGGATGTTATCTTGCTACCCCGAGCATTGTAACCCATTGGAAATTGGTGGTATGATGTAAATACTAGAAATCATGTTTTAGGGGTTTTAAGGCACATTGTTATCAACATTTTCAGTTTGCCCAACATTGTATTTGTAGCCATACATGGGAGTAATCTTCAGTTTTTTGATGTTGTTGAAGCATTTTCAGTCCCCATATGGTTGATTTTTGTGAAGAATTTGAAGTATGACAGCTGTTATCCTATTCTTTTTGTTGTTGTCCGCATCAGAACCAGCCCATTAACCCCTTTTATGACAGTCACCAAAGTGTTTTCAGTCACAAGGGGAAGGGTTTTCCACCTACCATCAATGAGGGATTGTTTGTCGCTGTTTTAGAAGAGTTTCCGGCCACCATAATGCTAATTTTGAGCAAGAAATTGCAATGGTACAGCTACAACCATACTTGGGACAACATGAATGGACCTTTAAGAGTCCATCATATGAAGGGGAATTTTGAGAAAAATGCAAGCAAAGGAAGAAAGCTAGTTCACATATCTATGAGGCATGAAGAAATGATATTGAGAGCTCTTGTTTCTTTTAATGTGTTTGTTCTTTGTGTAGGCACAGGAATAAAGAAGAAAGAGCAGCTGAATTTGTTATCCATCCAAGCATGTGATGAAGAATATGGGACTACAGCTGAAGATGAAGATGCCATAATGGAGGATGGCAATTTTGTGAGTGCAAAAGGTCTCAATTTGCATAGAAACAGGTCCCTCCAATACTTGGATTGGGAGTGAAACATAAAGGCTTTGAGGAAGGTACAACCCAACCTAGGACAGTGGGAAGAGGGCAGCCTAGACCATCTTTTGGGCAGCCAAGGAGGCCACTACGGCAAGGTAACTCTAGGTGTTTGGATCAGTTTTGCATGATGCTCAAGTTTTCCTTTCCAAGTTTGTTGTTGAGTGAAGAATGTAATCAAGAGTTGAGGAATGAGGGGTTGTCTACCCCAAGTGAGAAGGGAAGTATTTCTATGGCAGCCATGAGCCAAACTACCATCATTGATACTACTGTCATCATTTATATCAGCCTGCACCTAATTTCAGTTGCATTTGTATTTGGAAATATGGAGTGTTCTTCCACCTTAATTGACAAGGATGGAATAAAGAATGAGGATGCCACATTGGGACATGGATTAGCTTGTCAAGTTGCTGATTATTTATTAATTTCTTGCTTTATGACTGAGATTACAATAGTTTGGAAGGCTTTTTATACAGCTGAGTATGCAAAAGAAGAAGTTGTTATTGTTGTTTTAGAAGTTGAAGATGAAGGGGACTTCAATGAAGAAAGGGGCAACGGGTGTCAAAGTTTGTTTGGGAAAAAGCTCTTTCATTTGATAGGCATGGGATCTAGACTATGGGAATGCTACAACATGTTCCTTCACCTTGGTATGATGGCACTTGGGCATGAGAGCTTGCAATTGCTTGAGGGCAAACAATTTTGGGAAGGGAGGATTGTAATGTCCCCTTTTTCAAACTAGCACCAATTGAAGACTTCTTGCCATTTCTTGCCATTTCTCTTCCCGTGGCCAAGAAGGAATTGCACAAGGGAAGTCCTTGGGTTTCATTTTTATTTTATTTTATTGTTATTAATGTTTTTCTTTGGTGTTTTACTCCCTAAGGCAAGTCGACTAGGGATTATAATGCTCCCAACATGAAATTAAAAGATAAAGTAAAGCTCATTAAGAGGTCGGCAAGGTTGGGAAGTTTCCAACATGGAATTAGAAGATAAAGCAAACTTACGAGATTGGTCTACATCTTATGACCCTTGGTGCCATCCAAAGGGTATAAGAGGAGTCTTATGGGCTCATTTGCACATCACTTTTCAAATATATACTTTATCTATTTGGACTCTAGGGCTGATTGCTCTATTTCCAACTCCACTAAGGGTGAAAATCCATAGTGTGGCATCCAAGGAGGACAACAACCTTCCTTGTGGCATTTGGAGAATGAAAACTCTCCAAATTGGGTGGTGTGAAGGAGAATATTGAAGATCCTCTTGTTGGTTTATATCTAGGGCATCAAGAAGAAGACCTACAAAGAGCTTTTGCATGATTTTGAGTCCCTCTCCTAGGGAGTGACTAGGGTTGAAGTCATTTTAAGTGCCTTCTAGGGCACGGCACTCATTTATTATTGGATATTCAGACTTGACATAATTTATAAGGCTGAAATCATTCATATTTGGTCATTGTTGGGGTTTGGAAACCTCCATTTTGATTATTTCTCTTAGTTGTACTTCTATTGTTTAGAATCAAATTTCCAGCTAAGTATTTTGTTGGATTTAATAGTGAAATGTATTCCAAAATATTCTTAATAAAGTGTTTATCCATGTTGTGGATGATTTCTATTGGTGATATTTGGTTAAATTTTCACTCTTTGCAAGTTGTTCACTGTTGTTCCAAATTTCAGTTTGCTGTTATAAAAATCAGAATTTACTTCACTTGGGGTTTGTGCTATTTCCTTGTTTTTCAGTTTCAGCCCTAGAAAGGGACATTACAACAACTATATTGTAGCAATGTTAAATGAAAGGAAGGCTTTCATCCCATGTGTGTTGCTTTTTCGAATTGTGCATTTTGAGAAGATGCATAATCATCTTGTTTACGACTTTTGTTTGTCCATTAGTCTGTGGATGGAGTGGTAGACTCATTCAACTTTGTGTCCTCCATCATAAACCAAAACGCTTTCTAGAAATTCCTTAAAAATGTGTGCCCGTATAAAAGATGATAGTTTCCGGCTATCCAAAATGGACCTAAACACTTTCAATATACAATTTGGCGGTTTCTAGAGTGGCAATAGATTTCATACAAGTTATGAGAATTGCCATCTTAGAGAATCAATTGATCGCTACATAAACAAAAGGATTGCCATGCTTGGAACTAGGGTAGCTAAAGAGGTAATTCTTGGAAACAAATTCCCATAGTCTCGTTGGAACTGGAAGAGGCGTATACATACCTTGTTGCATTATGACCGGTTTCACAATTGAGCATGCGTACAAGACCTAATGTACTTAGTGTCATCTCGACCCGAGGTGTGGCCAAAAGAAATACTTTTATAGCAATGCGAGGGTCTTGTCAACTTCAAAGTGTCCTGCACCCTTATCACAATGAGATTTCCATATTAGTTTATGCCTCCATCGTGCAAGACACATGAGTGACTAAGGTGACAAAGGAGTCCATCTTGGAAGTAAAAATTTGGAATTGACTTACTATTGAGCAGGTTGTGATAGATCCGAAGGATACAATTCTGGCCAAGTGTTTACTGTGAAGAGAGCTTGAACTGGAGGTCGGCTCAAACAATTAGCTACCGGATTGGCACTTCCCTTCAATTGCTTGATGTTGAGGTGGAATTATTGAAGATAAGAAGATCATTTCTGATGCTGTAAATTGTTTTTATTCTTCAATTGAAGCGGATTGTGATCAATGTGGATCATAGTCTTCTTGCCCAACCTAAACAAAAATCTTGCGATCATAAGTTGGATAGTTTCTTACCAGTTCGGTGAAGGCTTTGCTATGTTAAGCAATTGGGTGACCATGTTGATTTAGGATAGCTCCGAGTGCATGATCGGATGCATCGGTCTCTATCTCAAATGGTTGTTGAAGATCAGGTAATGTGAGTACTGGCGTGGAACAAAGTCTGCATTTCCATTCTTTGAATGCTTTCTATTGTGTGGCTGACCAGACAAAGGTTGCTTTGGTGCCACCTTTGGTAACCTGATTCAATGGCCAAGTGATGTGAGAAAAGAGAAAAAAAGTGAAAATCTCATGTAGAAATTTGTTAACCACAAGAAGTTGTGGAGCTCTGTGAGATTATTTGGTGTAGGCCATTTTTGGATGATGCAAATCTTGGTTGGGTTCATATGAACTCCTTGTGCATCTACTATGTATCCCAGATATTGTATCTCCCACATGGAAAACGAACATTTCTTAGCATTAGCATTCGATGACCTTATCTACTATGTGACTTCTAACAAGAGAGCTCCATTTTGCATTCGATGACTGCCTTAGGGAAGTGATATTGGGTATGACCTTATGATATGACTGTTGTTCAGAAAAAAAGGTTGTAGATCTTACCAAACATTGTGTTGCCCATTCTTGATTGTTGACCACAACCAGCAGATCATGAGGATGCAAACACAACAAATCACCATTACTCTTCCACTTTGAGGTTGTTAAACAATCCTTCCTTAAATGTGATATTATTTCCACGCAAATACAACTTATTATATATGGAGGATATCATGCCCATGTGGAATGGTAAACTAGCAACTGAATCAAAACCAACATAAGAAGAAAAAACAATTGCTGCCTTATCTAGCATACCATGGATCTTGTAAAGAAAACAACCATTTGCCAACTTATTGCCAATTACCATGTCATATGCATTTGCCAATGCAATCATAGTTCAGATATCAAATTTGAACCCAACAAGAATGATATGAATTTGTTTACCTGGACTCTGAATTGTCCCATTGTTGCTTGCCTTGAGAGTACTATCAGATGTGTGGTGACATGCCTTGATTCCCTGCATTTGACCCATGAGCTCCAACCACTGAATCCTATTATCATTCACCGTATTTTTCTTATACTCATATGAAGTCAATTCTGTTTTTTCCTTATCCCAATGAAATTAACAACAAAAATATTGAAATCAGAATTGCTACCCTTTATAGATCTCATAATATTACCGGGATCCCACACCATCTAGCACAAACAATTATGAACTGGAATCAAAGGATCTATATGCCCTATGCTGCAAGTTGTATCCTTCACTCTATCATTATTTTTAGAGTGCTCATCATGATGACAAAAACATTGTAATGACATAATATGAGGATGATGTAATAAATTCTTGCTACTATTATCATCCTTATTTCTTGAGCTATAATCACAGCGGCAATCAAAGTGTTTACCTTCTTTTGCTGATTCAGAATTTTCTGAGAGATTTGTAGCAATACTACCATTCCCATCATGAAGATCATCAACTGAAACATCCTCCTCAGGTTCATGCCCATAGTTAATTTGCAAACCATTCTCACATGCCAATGGTCCCATATTTTCAATGTTTGAAGACTTGATAAGTGTTTCTTGGGCTGGAACTAGTGATAGTCTCTTTTCCTTGACTTTATTGAAATAAATCTATTGCTGAATTGCAATCTTAGAAGTCAATAAGATATCATTTTCTTCATTAGATTTCATACCTTCCATGGGCTGCTCCCTTTCAATTTCTTGCAGCTCTGATTGTTCTTCTCTCTTCAGCTCATGCTCCATGATTTCTTCCTCTTTCCCCATCATAAAGGGATAATTCTTTTCCTGTTGATCACTAGAAGTAAGTCCCTCGACAATCAAATATGGTTTCAACTTCTCTTTACATTGATCAACCACACTTTTAGCCAGTGCACTTGTTGGTGAAACTTCCCACTCCTCCTTTCTCACATTGGCCAATAAAATTGTTAGAAGTGGCTAGAAAATATCATCACTCTCATTCAAAATCAATGACATAATTGTTTGCATTGATGCAACAATATTGTTTGCATGGTCTTTATGAACAATAGCAAAGAAATGTTCAAACATTTGGAGAATAAGATCATCACATTCAAGATCTAACATTAGGACACAAGATCTAATTTTTGCAACAATTTCTAAAATCATAACCCTATTAGCAAAAGAAGGGCTTTTGATTTCATCCAAACCTTGAAAACTTTCCACAATCAACTGAAATACCTCTCTCATGGTGTTGTTGTATGGTTGTTCAAGAGCTATTATTCTTGTAATTTCACTAATACAACAAGTCTCACATCTGGATCTGGGTGTCTCAAAAGCTTGGGCCTAGCCAAATGAATCACCAATGGATTCATTGCCCAAAACATAGACTCAGAATCTGATTGTCTTACCATGGACAAATAGTTTGCCACTTCCTCCAAAATATTGAGAAGAACATTTTTTGAATAAGGTGGATGCTCAAGTTTCTTCCCGATTTGCAAAGCTTTGTTCTCAAATCATTTTTACTCATTAACTCCATGATTCATAAACTATGCATCAAATAGTATCTACAAAAATTTTAATTCTTCCCAGCTGGCGAGATCATCAGCTCTGATACCACTGTAATGCCCCTTTCCAGGCTGAGCTAAAAGAAAAAGAGAAATGGCACCAACCCAAACCACAAAAACTGAAATTTATAACAACAAGCTACAACAGTCTGAAATCTTATGACAGCAAGAGGGAAATTGCAATTATTCACCACCAATACCACATTTACACCATCCAAAGCATGTAGGGAACAATAATAATTATTTTAGAGAAAGTACAAACCAAGGAATGAGTTTTTAGAACCCTAGCTGAAGTATAATAATTAATTTTGCAACAACAAACCCACTTACAAAAATGGCCAGAAATAATGATTCCAAGGCCCAAAGTTCAATCCATAAAATGTAATCAGCCTTATAAATTAGGAACAATCCAAATATCAACAAAGAAAGGAGTGTCGTGCACTAGATATCACCAAAACCCTCCACCATGCAAGCCCTAGGAGAGGGTTTACAATGAGCTGGAAATAGTGTGTTCCCAAGGAAAATCTGAATGTAGCCCAAGTGTGACCTCCGTATGAGATCACCAAATGAAGAAATGAGGGGTTTCGTCCTCAAATCAAGTGCAAAGAGGGTTTCCATCCTCAATTGCAAGAGAGAGAAAGCAGTTTCGTGCTCCAACTCCAAGAAAATGAATTCCAAAAGCAAGCATATCCTTTTCCAAGCCAAGCGACCCCTTTATATAGCTAAAGGTGGCACCACAAATAAAAAGATGATCCCCCAAAGAGGACCGACCTCCTTGTAGAAATATAAGTTTCTTTTTATGTTTTCACTTTATTCCATAAAGTCCCTTCCTTTTCATCCCTTTAGCTGACATATAATAATGAATAGGCTAAATACTTTAAGTATTTAAAAATACCTCTTCTTTTAGAAAAGGGGACATTACATTAGTCAAGCTAAAGGGCATAGCCAGCCACTCAAGCAAATCTTCCTTGGCTTTGAAGGCTTTCTTCCAAACATTTGTAGGCTCAACAAGGATATGATGATACCCAGACTTAAGATTGATTTTGGTGAATAACTTTGCACTACGGAGCTGGTGTAATAGATCCTCAATCTAGAGAAGAGGATAGCGTTTCTTCACTGTGATCCCGTTGACATCTCGATGGTCAATGCACAACCTCCATGTGCCATAGTTCTTTGGTGCAAGCACAATTGGGCTGACACAAGACAATGAGCTGGACTAATGTGTAATTTATCCATGAGTTCATGGATTTTCCGCTTGATCTCTTCGTTCTCCAAAAATGATCTGTGATATAGAGATGCATTAGGAAGAGGTAGTCCTAGGATCAAATCAATAGTATGTTTTACCATGGAATGCATAGATACTTTCTTAGGTGACTAAAAAGTATCCTTGTATTATTCCAACATGTGTATAACTACCACATGTTTGCTAAAGGAACCACAATAAGAACTAGAGCCACGAGGATTTGTTTTTGTTCAGGTTTGATCAATAGGAGTACAAAATTTCTGCTAGAGCTAATTAGCTTTTCACATTGGTTGGTGCTAATGAATGAAAGATTAGGGACTACTTTTTGGTATGCAGTATCTCATATGACCAACATCTCAATGGTAAAGATATGGTTGACCAAGTAAAACATCACATACCTCTAATGGTGCAACATCACAAAGGACTGCATCTTGAAAAGGATTGATTTTGTACAGTAGATGACACTACTAAGTAACGTGATCTCAAAACCTGAGCTGAACCATCCAATCGAGTATGGTTGTGGGTGAGGTGTTAGTGGCAAGTTCAATCTTCAAACTGCTTCAAGAGAAATCAGGTTCTTTTGACTTCCATTGTCAACTATGAAATGTATTGCTTGTCCATTAACCCACATCTGAGAATGGAACAAATGTTTTGCTTCCTCCAAATTTGAATTGGATGAAGAGGCAATGTTTGTGGTACTGACCAAGGTATTGGACTTTGAGTCCATGATTTGTTTACTTTCATCAAGTATCGGGGTGGTAGTACCAATTGCTACAAATTTTGTAGGTAGAGTTTTCTCTGCGTGGCATTCATCTTTGGAGTGTGTGCTAGAACCATGGATTGTACACCACTTTCCAGTCTTGGATTGTTTATTCTGATCCATAGCTATCCAGAGACTAGTATGGTACTGTACTAGTATCGAGAGATGGGGATAGGTATGCCATTTTTCAGAAAAATAGGAGATATGTACTCGGAGATGGCATAATATATATACCTACATACATGTATGTATGTATGTATGTATGTATGTATGTATGTATGTATGTATGAATGTAAATTGTAGCAAAACAATATTATATAGCCTAAAATAGCATAAACAAAACATTAATAACTTTTTAATGTAAAGATATTAGATGTCGACAAAAGATGAGAGTAATTATATTTATATATCTTCGACATCTTATCATATCTAGGATCAAGAGTACAAAATATATTTTAAAAAAACACTAAAATGCAGTCTCGACACAAGTACCATTTTCTAAAACAAGTACCAATCTCCGAAACACCTTTTCTAGTGGAAGACCACTCTCTGGCAACATTGTTCTAATCATTTGATGATTCCACCTTTTGAGGATAATGTGAAGGGTTGTTCCCTTGGCTAGGATTTTGTTTCGTTCCAGCCTTTGGAAATCTTTGACTATGGCTTGTCCTGATACTTGGATTCCACTAGCTTAGACTTTAGCTTGGATTTTGCTTTGAATTTACAAACAAATCTGTAGGCTTTCCCTAAAGAGAAGATCTATAGGAAGTGCACATCAAATTTAATGTATGGTCTCAAGCCTGACCTATACTTCAAGATGAGATTTTGTTCGGGTCTTGAATATTTAGTTTTGTGGCAAGCATGTGAAAGAAGTTTGTGTATTCTTCAACGGATTGATCATGGCCTTGGCACAGCCATGCAAACTTGACGTAGTGGTCATCATAGCTCCCAACTGGATAAGAGGTATTTTTGAGTGCTTCAATGAAACCATTCCATGTGTTTATAGAAGAGTCTTAAGTTATCATCTACATGTGTAGTGCAAGAGTTATCCCACCATTTCTTTATGAATAAAGAAACTTTCTGAAGAACAGATATAATCTTTTCTCTATCAGAGAATTGATTTATTGCATGGTATGAACAAAAAAACGTTAGGCCAATTATCTAGGGCATCTACATCTATTTTTCCTTCAAACATAGGAATGTCTAGATTGATCTGTACCTGATATGGGTGTGACCACCAAAAGGTTGTTGTGGAATAGGATAGGTAGTAGTGATTACATGTGTGAGAAATTGAGAGAAGTGGTCATCAATACCCGCTCTTTCCCATACACAGCGTTCTTTCAATTCTTCTCGTTGCTTTTGCAAAGCATCCTCTATCATTTGCTTGAACATATCTGAAGTTGGAGTCTCTAAATTTGTTCGATCTCCCATTTGAGGACATGAAGGAAAGGATGAGGAAGGATCACGAGTTTCGAGTCCTAACTTACTACATTCAAAACTCATATGAATGGGTATACAAACAAAGAGAGAAAGTTCATATGAAACTTCAATACCATTAGGATATGATGAAGTGAGTATGTGCTCTGATACCACTGATCTGGGGCGTCGAAGGAGACCCAATGGTTAACACTCTAGATGAGAATTGAGATGTGTTATGTGCGGAAAATATATTGTGAATAATAGAGGCTAAAGGATATATCAAAGTGCTTATACAAGAAAGAAAACAAGAGACATCAAATGTAGAACTGTAATGCAAACACATATTATGCAAAGTCCTGTATAAGATCCAAGAGGTCGGATGTGGGATGTCTATGTAATCCTTATTCTCTAGTAACTAATCCACTTCTAACTATCGAAAATAGCATAAAGCTTTAATATCAAAGGAAGAAGATGAAGTGTTGGCTAAACTGTTAAAACTACTTCATTAGTCCATCACTTTTAGCTGGCAGTATTAAAACACTGTGCAGTACAGTGTTGACACTGCAGAGCTGCAAGGAACTGTGCAGTATCGTAGAGAAGGAGATAGGACCTCATGGTATGCACACACGTGTGGTATGATGCTGAAGTCATTGGTGAAGTGAGAATATGACACGGAGCAATGCCGTGGTGCCATGAATTATTTGAGGTCTCAGATTCTCCCTGATTGACATGTGACCTGAATTGGCATCTACTTAAACATGTATAATCCCACTGTCTGATTGGAGGGAATGTGTATAGCAGAGAAGATTGAAGCTGAAAAGTTTCTTCAACTGCTTGCTCATGGCTGGCATTAATTATCGCTGTTTTAGCTTCCCTTTCAATAAAAGCATTCTACTCATTTGAATATTCACTGTAAAGAGGAGAAGAATCTCCAGAGAGATGTGGAAGATGTTTTGACCTCTTGCATATCATCCTTGCTTGGAGATTCATCATGAAGGGTAGGAAAATCCTCAAACATAGCTAAAAACAGTTTACTTCATCGTGGATGGAAGATTCATCAAAAGAAATTGTTGAATCATTTTCATCTCTTCTACATCATCCTCATTGAGAGATTCATCACAAAGAACAGGTGAATCAATGAAGATGATTGCAAAATTATTTTCTTTCGTTGAAGAAAATTCATTGAGGAGACGTTCATTAAGGAGATGCTCAAACAAGCATTTTTTAATTAATTAGAAGGGGCGAAATTTTACTCTCACGTATTTAAGAGGATCTTAGCCTACCAGGGCTCAAATTTGGGGAGGAGCTCAAACAAGTTACTCTTGTCAATTGGAAGAAATCCTCTTAACATTCTACACAATCATCCTCCAGATCTAGCCTTGCATCTATTTCTTCTTTGTATTTTCTTTTGCATTCAAAAGAACCATGAATTCATCACATGCAATCAAAATTTTCTACAATGCTCCCTTTTAGCAACATTTTTAAAACTAGTGTTTGATGATTGAAAAATTAGATAGATCTCCCATTCTAATGTAAATATAAACCCATATTGTTGGGAACCAAATCGGGTATAAATTCCTTCAAAATGCAGCATTTGATTTCCTTTGTTAAAGGATTAGAAAATTTGGAATAAATTGAAAATGGCATCAAATCAGGCTTAGCAGCTGAAGAAAATTTTCTCAAACTTGAAAAACTGTACCCCATGTAAATAATTTTCAGCCCAACCCAACAAAGTTCAATTTTGGGCACAAATCATGAGGTCCCCCAAAAACAGCTTACAGAGGCTGATCATTCTTCGATGCAGAAGGAAACTTCACTCTAGATGATGATATCTACATGCTAGTCAAATTTCAGGCCAATCTGAGAATGTTGTTTTGGACACCATTTCCAAGGTTGCCAGAAAAACCCAACCAAAAGTAGATTCTAAAGATGCTAAAGAAAGGCAGACTAATATACCCAATATCTTCTTTACTTGGAATTTTTTTGAAGAAAAAAAGGCCGAAACCAGCTATGATACCACATATTGCATGCCTATACACAAATAGGCACAACAGAACCAATTGAACAGCAATGGGGCCACCTACACACCCAAGATTTGGACTGCTATCACACTTTTAATAAAAGAAAGAAAAGCTGCATTGACAATGGAAATAGATCCATTACAAAATGGGGAACGGATCCCTCATAAATAGCCAAATCCTAGACCCAAAACCTTAGTGCTATTCCACCCATGGTATTACAATAAAGTGGTATTCACCTGCCACAACTAACTATAACATCCCAAGAGGTAGCTTCCTCTACAAGCTTTTAAAAATCTATAACTAGATACAATCAACCTTGTTCTAAACTATATAAAGCTCGATATTTTAAATTAAAATAGCTCATTAGATTACAATGTTACATCAACAATAAGTTGTGTTTAGGAACCTGACAAAGCCTACTTGGCCTTGGATAGCTTTCATTGTGTGTCACTCCTTGGTTTGACAACTGGATCAATTCGCATTGTAAAGAAGTTATGCAACTAAACGTTTTTTCTGTTCTCATAGATTGGTCAATGACAGTGGGGAAAAGTTGTTTAGCACTAGAGGCTTACCGGGTCTGAAATTGCAATTTACCATGGGCCCATGGCTAGTTGAGCATTATTGATTTAACAGTTTTGTAGTTGGGTTTTAGTTTAATCTACAGTTAGTCGGTTTTCCTTAGTAGTGTTGGAGTGGCATTGCAATACAAAACATTTACTGTATTTCCCTTATCTTGACCATTAATATGTAACATGGACTGCCATGAATACTGCAATTTCCAATACTTATTTGGCTGTAATTTCCAACTTTTACTTAAGTTACATGTCTGCAAATTATTTATCAATGGTTCAATAATGAAATTGGAACATATTTATTGTTCCTCCGCATCTATTAATAAAATTATATTCATACATAGTTTGCATTATTACTTCTTATGTGAAATGTGTTTCTTTTGAACTTTTCCAAAGATGTGACAATTCAATTAAAAAATCTAAGCTGACACACTTGGACAAAAACAAGGGAGGATTCTTTTAGGGACTTTAGCTTTTCCTATATACGTATAATAAGACCTAAATAAAACTGCTCACAATTAATTTACTTATGTCAAACATAAATGTTTGCTGAGCAACACTACTGGCAAAGGCTCAATAGATAGAATGGAAGTCAAATTAGGAAACTAAACAAACAGAAAAAGGATAAACAAAAAGGAGAAAACATCATACTAGTGGTTTACAAATCAAACCTGGCGAGGAATAAACCAACGGGCTCCCAAGTAATGCTGAAGGAGGAGAATTAATGCTTGAGAGCCCAGGAATATTGTCAAGCAGATGCACCAATGTATATCAATGTCAACACGCATGAAATTCCTTGGGCACCCAAAGGCATAAAGTGGAACTGCCAATCGAGTGAGGGTCATCCCCACAATGTAATGAGGATGTAGAGGTCTTCTTGTATCGCGGATAACATTTGCAATTATTTGAGGAACCCAGAAGGAGTACAGAATGAGCAGGATGAAGCGTAAGAATGTGTGAAACTCGTACATGATTATGATGCCTCCTAATAGAACACCATCTACAAAAGAAAAATAATATATAATAATCAATAATCCAAGACATAAGAAACGTTTCATTAAAACAGATTTGAATATTAGTAATATAAAGCTTATTTCCCACATAGAGTTCATTAAACTTTAGGTTACAAACATCAAATGATGGTGTAGACAAAGCAAATTGATAATAGCATCCAAGATCACGAGTTTAGTCAGTATAGACCGCTATTTAATCAATTTTCAATCAAAATATGTAACTTTATACAGCTAAATCAAATTCTAATCCGTAATCCACTTTAAACTTTTAACATCTGTTAATACCAATCCCCAGTGACATCCTCCTACTATCTACTTTCCTTAAGAATCCATCTATAACAGATTTCCATAATAGTTTAATGCCGAAGGATTGCACAGGATTACAAAAGTTCATCAATTCACATTTTAACTAGAAACGTGCAGCAAGGAAACCTTATGCATGATTGAGAACAAAAATGCTTCTACTCACTACAATTCTTTGGAGTTCATGGAACCAAAACCAATTCATCCCTATCTCTTGTCCCTCGACTACAATCGCTGTGGCTAGCGAATGACATAGTTCTCAGAAGGTGCAGAAACGACAAGTATGAGAAGTGAAGAGTGTCTCAATCATTTGCAATGCCTCACCAACCTCTGCTCCTAAAAGAAGAAACCAATGTCTCACCTCTGTTCATTGCTCGAAGAAATCAAAGCTCAAGAGGGATTGGCATTTGCCAATGGTGGGTGAGTGATTCAGCTCAAAGAAGATAGATGCATCAGGATTCATCTCCACTTGAAATGATTTTTATTTATCTTATTTTATCAACCATATACTCAATGGCGAGATCTACATAAATAAGAATCATTTTATTTAAATAATCACTTATCAAAATACAGGTAGTTGTAATATTGTTTCCTAGTTTTCCTGAACTGGAAGAGTTCCTTGCTCAGGCTGGTCAGGGGCAAGCGCAAGGTTGTAATATCCTCAACCTAAAACATGAAACAGGACAAATTAAATGGCTGTTGGATACGCATGGATGTCTGCCTGCTCAAAAACTAATGAAATGTGAGCTCTGAAAATATTGATCATTCAATGTTGTTATACAGTGATATAACTACATAAAGTAGCAGATAGCAATCAGAGAAAACATTTTCCCAATTTAAAGGAAGCATATTAAAGTTCCTAGTTACAAGTCCAATGAAATGATTTGCTAAACTACCCCTAATCATTTAGAATGAATGGACACATCATACATAGATCAAGCTACATAAGAAGTTGAATGACCTTCCAACGTATACTGAAATCCACCTCAAATAAAATGGAAATAATGATGTAAAAATGCAATAATTTTTTCTGAAAGTAAATCTGTCACGTAATGCAAATCTCGTTAGAGAGCTGATTGCCTTCTATTCCATAGAAAAAAATAGTGACAAAGTAGGTGTTTATATGCATTGGACCTGAAGTGTTCTATTACAGCAATGAAATGGAATATTCAGCACACATTGAAGCAATAAACAATAATATATAATAGTAGATATAAACAGGTAAGAATCACAATGGAAAACAATGATCTCATTGATATCCAAGTTCAGCATACATACAGTACATGCGTCACCAATATCACCTTTGGGTTTACACTCTTTGATAATAACTATGAATTTTGAGAAACAGTCTGGGTGACCATTCCTAGCCTTATTCCGTGCCTTGTAGGCATGACATCACCAGTAAGTCTTCCATTGGTTGAGGCATGGTAAACACATCTGAAGGATGTGGTTTTCTAACTTTCCATTCTCCGTGTTTAATTGATCCATTCCTGATGATGCCATTGCCAAAGAATTCTACAACTTCTGAATCCCAAATTTTAGACACACATTTGTTTCTTCGTGGGCCATTTGGAAGCCAACACCTTAAAGAATCGTTGCATCTTTGTAGGCCACAAGGCTTCTTTCCATTATTTCCCTTTATCTTATAAACCCCTCTTTTCATTTTTTAGGGCCTGATTTCCTTCCTTCTTCTGTATAGTTTCCATTTGAACAAGTTCTTGCAGCAGAATATCAATATACTTTCAAATTTCTATACCCTGGAGCTTCCATATACAATAAATTACTATGTTTACAGGCTAAAATACCTTAATAATCTCCATGATCAAGAATCTGCAATTCAGGTATGCATTGCACAATTGAAATCCATAGTTACCTAAGTCTCAGGGATGTGGGGACAAGGGGATGGAAGGATGGGGTTTTTAGGATGGCAATTTTTTTCCCAAAATTTGGGGACCGCTATTAAAATAATATATAAAACTTAATATTCAAATATTTTAACTTTATTCAATGAAATTTAGGGATTTAAATTGTATTTAATGTGTTTTAGGTACTTTCGAGATTATAATTCAATGTTTTTGGTAAAAATTACAGCTTTTTAAAAGTAAAAACATCAGAAAACTTTTGAAAGATTTTAAAAAATAGTGGACATCCCCTCTAAATCAGTCCCCAAACCTCCGGGTGTAGTGTCCCAATGGAAAATCTAGGATTTTAGGCAATCCCCCAGACACACAGCCGAACAGTCTTTGTT
The DNA here is from genome assembly GCA_018340775.1 of Taxus wallichiana var. yunnanensis. Classification (NCBI taxonomy): domain Eukaryota; kingdom Viridiplantae; phylum Streptophyta; class Pinopsida; order Cupressales; family Taxaceae; genus Taxus; species Taxus wallichiana. The sequence continues at coordinate 347,963,210 of CM031238.1, forward strand.
CCTTGCATTACAACCTTGTGACTACGTGAGTATACACAAATGATCTTTGTCTCGAGTGTTGACCATGTTCACATTTTGCACCAGCTTACCCTTCTTTAGCTAGATGGATTGATTCTCCAACACAGAACACTCCTTTGTGTTGTGTTGAGGTGAAGTTTTTCCCAACATTAGGCACAATACATCTCCAAGTCACATTTTTCTAGGGAAATTTGAGAATTGGGATAACAATTTGGGTAATTTTGTGCAATATGATTCATTTCAGCACAAAATTAAATATAGAAAACAGTTGAGGCTGGTGTTGTTGCCTTTTCCCCTACCTGCGAGGTTGGTTCACATTTTGCACCAGCTGTCCTTGGTATTCTCCATGTCTATGCGCACAAAAACAGGGATTTCCAACTTTGTTGCCGATTTTGATATCCCCCACATTGTGTCTGTGGTGATGGAGGTTCCTAATTCTATTGGTATTGCGGGGATGCAGGAGCCCATCCGTATAGATGTTGAGGGGATGGTGGAGTCCATCCCTATTGATTATGCGGAGGAGGTGTCAACCCTCCTTGCTATGTAATCTCAGTATCCTATGATGTGTAGTGATTGTGAACACATTTTGGTGATGTCCTTAAGGTCTTGTAATGCCTTGAAATTCTTATTGCCATGATTAGTCGATCTACAAAAATTGTGAGTCACACTTTGGGATTGTCATATATAATGTTGCACCACGTGGCATTTTGATGTTTGGTTATCCCAAACTTGACATATTTCACAACATTCTCTTCTAGTACATGGACACTCATTACAATGATGGCCTTTCTAACCGGCATTTTATGCACCATATTGATAGTCTTGGCTATTTCCCCTCTTGAAGTTCATCCATCTGTCGCAACATTGCCTCTAGCTTTGCGTCTATTTTTGCATTCCCGATGTGCTTTCTCCACAATCCTGAATCTTTTCACCATAATCGCAGATTTGATTGCTTCTTCTTTTCTCGGGAATTTCATTTGAGCTACCCTAGAGCATATTCTTCTTCACAACCCTTCTACAAATCAGGCTGCCCTGTCCTTGTCTTCAAAGGTAAAGTTCATTTGTTCATAACATCAAGGAATCTTTTGTCATAATCAAGAATGGATTCCCCTTGGTTCTTGATCTCCTTTAGGTCTTGTATAGTGTGGCTCACACATCTATTTCTCTTGAATTCAACTACTAACTTCTTAATAATGGCTAGATAGAGTTTGGCTACGCCGTGCTTATAGATAAACTCTAGTGATGGGCTAGGTAAAGCACCTATGAGTTTGCAGCACTTTGTTTCATCATATTTTATACCCTTAGCTCCCCATTTCACATTGCAAGTAAGAAGATAGAGCCCTAGGTTGGTAGGCCTGTCATATGACTGCAAAGTAACAAAATCTCCTACTAGGTTTGCCATTTGTCTTGCAACTAGATTGTTTAATATTGGTTTACTGGGAACTATAACTATTGTACGCTACTAGTTGAAGGACTTAAAGTACTTGGGACACTTATTTTGGAGTATTTATGGCATACTTGTGGCGTTCTCTAGTTCTTCCACTATGATAAAGTCTCCTAGTTGTAGATTGAGAAATTATCCAATCTCTGTGAACCACCTTTTGTTTCTCAAAATTGTTTGATACTACATTGGCTAACACCTTTTGGTGGGCTACATGTTTGCAATGGTGTGCGGGATATGTTCCTCATGGGTGAATGAAATGCCTCCATTGCTTGACTAGAATCTACGTCATAAATCTCCTTATAACTCAGTTCCTCATCCTTTTCACTCTAGACAACCTAAAGAAAAAGACGCTTCCTAAGACTATCACTAAACTGATTTAGTTCCACAACAATCTCTCCCTTTTCAGCTACTCGATTAGTTTCCCCTAAAAGGATGATTTCTTCTTCATGTTGTTATTCTTCATGTACTTGTACACCTGATTCTTCTTGCATCTCGGTTGTTTTGTTCTCCATTGGAGGTAGCCTACCTCCTGATTTTTTTGATCCCCTACTTAATCTTTATTTGCAACCGTCTTTGGACGTTCTCGAATGGGGCTATGTGTTCCCCATCTATTAAATTAACTCAGCTCTCGTTGAGTCTTAGATAGTTCCTTCAAGTTTCATTACATTTCTTCTTAGGTTTCATTGGTTGTCTAGAGGCAACGATTTGTCTCCCCTTTATTTCCAGGCCATAAGATCATATCCCCATACCGCTAAGTGATCCACTCCATGTCAATTGGAATTGACACCATGGCCCTTTTGCATAACCAACATCTTAACCAACATAGGGAACTTCTAGATGAATCTTCCTCTAATGCCTCTAATAAACAAATCACGGGCAGTATCTAAAGCAACACAGCCTCGAACAACAAACTCAGTTACGTATTCGTCAATAGCGGTCTTCAGCCAATGATCAATTGCTCTTGTCCACTCAATGTCCAATCTATGCAATTTTTATAGTTTCAATCCAGTCAAACTTTTCGTGCTTCCAAGGTTTGAAATAATGTTCCAATCTTGACAACCATGCAGCCAACAACTCCAGTTTGCACGAAAATAATTCGTTTATACCTCCATAGATATGATCCTTTGCCACTTATCTTGCAAGTATCCCTAATTTACATGCCTCATCTTTTGACAACTAAGTTATATGTTCCTCTAGCCATCCCTATATATTTTTGTCTTGGTAACAATCTCATCATCTTGCACCTCCCAGCAACGGAACCATTGTTAGCAACAGACCCTGGAATCCTCATCTAGACATGCTAATTGTTGTAGTTTTCGTGGTTTTCCTAAGTCACAGAAAATCATGCACATAATGCCATATTGCAGGAACTACCATACAACTAAACATTAAAAGGGAAGGATTAATGAAGTGGAGTATTGCGGATACTAAGAGATCACACACATCACAGAGATACATATACTTTCTATGAAGGATAAAACACAAACATGCAAAACAATATTGTCCATAGATTTTGAAGCAAAGTATAGAGCCTATACAGGCAACGGAAGATTATCCATTCACAACTACTATCAATAACTAACAACCACCACCTTTCTGGATGTGATCTATACAACATATATAGAATCTAACGACTCTTCACCTTCTTGGCTCTTTGTTTTCTCTTCCTTTCTTACTTCAGCAAGCATTACATTGGTTTTTAGTTTGACCTTTATAAAAATTGATTTACAATACCATGCATACTGCAGAGGTTAACATATTACAAAATAGTATACTTTCAAGGCCTAAGTTGCAATCACCTTCCAAGAACTTGTCAATCCATGCTTAACTGAGATGCATGTCCTTAGTCTGGATGTCAAAAGCATTTATGTTTGAGAAATTCATTGGGATGTCTTGTTTCCGTTAAACTTTCCTTGAGAGCACCTTTATCCCCCATCCCTTCCATCTTATGTCCCCTTGATGAACATTTTTCACTTGACCATCTCATACCCATATTCTTATCCCTTATGCTTCAGATTTGACTCCATTTCAACCACATTTAGGATCTTGGGTGTGATATTGTAAGACTTGGGGAATATGACCAAACATTCCCTTGAGAAAACAACACTTTTACAGCATTCCAGTCACTGTGCCGCCTACTTTTCTTCTTCTGTTTTACATCATCTTTTTAGCCTTGGTTAAAAATGACCGATAGAGTCAAAGCTAACTGACCACAGTCAAAATCGTCCTCTTTATGCCAGAAGCAAATAAACTAAGCCAACATTTGGAAACCCTTTCAAATCTACTGCTTCCATATTAAATTTGGTCCTTTTCCATCCTTTTGAGGCTTTTTTAGCACAAGTCCAGTCACATTTTTCCAATCACATACATAGCCACTTATATACACATTATCATTCATATAGTGCCATTCCATTTTATCTTTATAGTCCATACCAGTTTATTCATTGCATAGGATCCATTAGAATTGCATACAAGATATATCTAAGATAGCAGTTTTCAATGAGGAACTTTAGCAGATTTAGTCATCATCTAACCTATTGCATGAAATTAAAAGAAATGCTTCCATCCTTTGAGGCCTTTTTAACACGAGTCCAGTCATATTTTTCCAACCACATACGTAGCCACTTACACATTATCATTCATCTAGTGCCATTCCATTTTATCTTTATAGTCCATACCAGTTTATTCATTGCATATGGTCCATTAGAATTGCATACAAGGTATATCTAAGATGATAATTTTCAATGATAAATTTAGCAGATTTTGTCATCATCTAATCTATTGCCTGAAATTAAAAGAAACACCTGAGAAATCAAGCACATCGATGCATGATGGATTATGTATATCAAAGAGTATGTGTACATGGAGGGGCCTCAACACTCATAGACATATAGATCAAGCCTATCCCCTACCATACTATCACTCCATATCCAAGCTACCCCAAACATATATGAAACACTACAGGAGTCATTCCCTGCATGTCAAGGCCACCTTTTCATGTGCCATTTTCTTCAACATCTTCATATTAATGACACGGAAATTTCTACATCAGCCAGCTAAGTTGATGTACATAATCTATTTATCATATCTTATTTAACTGTACTTATCTCTTTCGTTCATGTATTTTATTTTTGGGACATTTTTCTTGAGCTGGTTCACTTTGTGGACATCGGATGAGCCTTATGGGGCATATGTACGCTCAAAAATGTTTTACTACTGCGTTTTTTGTCAAGGACTTCATCAGGATTGCAGTGGGCCCCATTAGAGTAATCTTGTAATGAAAAGGTGTTTAGATCCTTACATTTTGCTTATCACAATGCCTTCTCCTTCATGCCTCCATACTTTGTCAGCACTTATCACCCCCTCATGTAGGATCCCGATGTCCCCAATTGCCTTATTTGGTCATTCTCGAGTGGGGTTTAATTAGGGTGAGTAATTTGACCCTACCCAAAAACATCCTTTCGCTGCTTTTTCCTAAATTAAGCTAACTAATTCAACCCCAATCAAAAACATCAGCTTGTCTGGAATATTGGCCTTAGAATTGGCATGCATATAAAATTAAAATCTACTAGGCCATTTCCAAAGTCATCACCAAACAATTTGCATATCCTTATGCACATACAAGTATTCACTATGGACAAAGGAGCTTCATTCACCAAAGGAACATCGTTCTCCATGACCAGTCTAAATCCAAGAATAGTGAAATACCGGTGAGATCCCTACCTGGTCTATTTAGGTCTACTTTATTCTTCTTCAGTCACTAACATCTTATCTCATGACATATTACGATAATTGGGGAGATCAATGCACCAACCAGTTTCCCATTGTAAGTACTGTTTTTCCCTACATCATTTTTTTCTTAAAATTATGCATGTTGATCAGTTATTTGCTTTATTTATTAACCACACTTATTGCCAGACATTGAATGATTACATATTGACTATCCATTGCCTATTTGAGTGTATATTGAGAAGCTCCTCCCATTTAAATTGGCATATTACCTAGAAGGTTCCTCTTCAAAGTGTATACAAAAACTTCTGCAACTCAACATACGTTTTCTTTAAAAGTTGTGATGTAAAGAAACGTCCTTGACACCTTGTACCTGTGTAGAGACCGAAAACAGAACCAGAAATGCTCCTTAAATGGCACTCTGTCCTGGGGTCACATCAGAAACGATACCTAAAATGGATTTGTCATTTTTGGGATGCTTTCGCCTTGTGTTTTGTGGCACAAGTCACCAGAAAAGTCCAAAATAAGTCATAACCCTAATTTTCATACCCTATACTTGCTAAACACACTTCCTCAAAGCCATATAAATACGCTTTTGGCCCATTACAAAACACAATCTCATTTCATTGCTGAATTTCAGTTTTCACAAACTTCCAACAATATTTTAAAAATAATATATTTATGCATGAGAATGTTTTGGATTTTCATGACCACTATCTTTTTTAAGTGTTTTATATTTTATGGACTTCAAATGAGCATTATACATTTATATATACTTTTTTTATAATATATTGTACAGACGTTTCCATGTCATTTTGTAACCAAGGGTTTTTTAAAAATCAGTGGTTCCCAATTTTGGTCCCGTTTCCATTTCCATACCCATTTTCTGTTTCCTGGCAACTTAGTTCAAAAAAATAGAAAATATCAAATCGCAAATGACTTATGTGAGCATCTGCACTCTAGGCCCTCACAATCCATAAGAAAATTTAACAATAATTAACGATCACTATAATCCTCACCCAAACTGCACACTCACATAACCCTAATTATAATTACACCATAACTAAAGATTAATCAACCATATATATAGTAGCCTTTACAAGACTCCGACAATGGATAAACAGAGAACATACCACAAAATACATGCTTGGTTCAATCTAGGTCTATGAGAACTATCTTGTATTCGTAATACAAATTATCCATATGAAACATTGATGGCCTTCCAACAAAACATTTGTCTGCTAAAGACCAAAGAATCTAAAAAAGATGTTTCAGATTACACAAATTGCCTGACCCAAAAAAAAATTGTTTTAATATTAATCTAACTCTTTCTATCTCTAAAGATGCTAATTTGAAGCGTTGACATTGTCCATATTATATATATGATACTAATCACTTACAGAAACGACTGTAGAGAACAGACAGCTCGCGTCTCATCGTCTCCCAAACTTCACCAGTATTCATTGGTCTTCGTGCTTTCCAAATTGCAAGAAGATATCTCATCTCAAAAATAGAAAATACCACAAACTTGAAAAAAGCTGCCGTTGCAAATGCATTAAATAGAGATTCTGCACTCAACAATCACACTAGTCATCAAGGCTTTCTCTTTAAAAGAAAGGCAACTGTCCAGAAAGCTGCTAGCAGTAAGAAAATGCAGCAAAAGCTTCACACTGAAGAATGCAAAATGGAGAAAAAATGCACAATTCATTAAGATCACCACTGAAGGATCTGCCTAATTCTAACTACTGAGAACCATGCAGAAACTTATGCAAAAACCATGGCAAACAACTACCACGATAAATAATGTAAACATTGATCATAATCTTTGTAGATTAAACAGTAGATGCAAGCTTCAGAGAGTTAATTATAACACAAGAGATGTGATCCGATTCATGATAATTTTCTGCCATAACCAGCATGATCTAATGTGCTAAAAACAGTATCTTCTTTGGAACGAATCAAACTATTTAAACTATCACTGTGTCATAATGTGAGAGGAGTATCCTCCCAGCAGTCATGCTACCTGGGCTATATCACAGTAGATATTGAAAGATTTCGTGGTGGTTTGCTAATGGTTGCATGCCACCAAGTACTATATGGTCCATACTCTAGATACTTGTCAGTAACTCACCAAGCCCCATATCTGAGATATTTGCAAGCACACTGAGGTGTATGGTAACTATGTTTGTCAATGATTGTGTTATAGCTGTGACTTGAACATGCATTAGAAGCTAATGAACCATGATGGAATATTCTTTTTGAAAAACATAAACTAGCACAAAGCTTGTATGCATAATCAAAATGTGTAACAGTGCATTTCTTATGTACAATGCTTGGCATATATAAGCAGTATAAGTTAGAGGGTGTGTTGCTTACATAATATGGTTTCAATTTATACAGTGTAATGAGGGGACTCGTCACCTAACCTTGTGGACTCATTTTTGAGAGGGAGTAGGGATCTTGTTGCAAAGTTATTTTCAATGTAAAATACTTTTCGTAGATGTTTTTCATAATGCACTCTCGCTAAGAAATATTTTGCTCGGTGTTGTGTTTAGATACAAAAATGAAATAGTTAAGCCTTAATTCCTTTACAATTAGTACAAAGTTGTAACTAATCATAACTAATAACTAATCATATCCTGGATACACGGTCGATTATAATAGTTTGTGAAGCATTATATACATGTGATTTGGGCTTCACATATGTAATCTTCATCATGGTATACCATCTTTGGCTGTCTTAAAATCAAATTCGAACTCCTACCTTGCTATTCTTTCTCATAATCAGTATTATCATATTATGTGTTTGCCAGGGATCTTGTTTTTGAATGGGTTAATATAGACTACAATCTTAGTGTTATTCTTACTTGCGAATGGATTTTTCCATGAATAGAATAAAAATAGTTCCACTACTGGATGAAACCATCCATGAGTGTCTATGACAGATCAGAGGTAAGTAGAGGTGATGGTAATTATGGGTGTTACCAGGCATATGTTTCAGGTGCAGGGGTAGATTTCCCCTGTGTCTAGCCATGTGTTAGAGAATTCCCCACACAGCGGAATCGCAAGTGGCCAAAATATGACCGCAGAGGTAGCGCATGTTTGGGGGTAACCACTGAACGGTCAAGAATCTAACTCGGAGGATGAATTAGTCAGCACATGCGTTGTCCTTGAATGTCACCTACTAAAAATCAATCAGAAGTGGTTACCATCCCAAAAATGATACTAAATTATTCAGTGATCATGAGGTCTATGGAGAAATCTACAAGATGTTATCCAAATTTCCTGAAAAGCTGGCAGAGTTGTTACTATGGTTAGAGAAAAATTGTTACCAAACTAGTCACGAGAGAAGCCATTGTGTGAACGGAGAATTTTTCTATTTAGCGACAGTTGGAAACATTTTGGAGGCCCATAGTCAATTATTGGATCCAGACAACTCTAGACAGATATGTAATTGAATTTGCAGTTAATTTTTCAAATTGCTTTGACTAGCAAGAAAGAGAATTTTATTTCTGGGTACGAGGTAGATTTTTGGAAAAACTTCCATTGTTAGTAAAGATTTTGATTATGGAGAAGGGAGTTGTATACTTCCCCAGCCAACATGGAGTAGTCTTCCGGGCAACAAAGAGGATGAAACTGTGGTCTAGGGGTCTGATGCAGGAGCATCGCCATGATGTTTAATGAAGAGCAATCAAGCTTGAATAAGTCTTCTTAAGGCATACAAACATGTACTAGGTGTTAGGCTATTTTCCCTCCAAGATGGTAGTTGAGAAGTTTGAATTTGTGATGTAACAAGCTCTTACCATGAGTGTGAAAGTAGAAATTAGGTGTCTTAAGTATTAGGAGCTGTCTTATCTCCAAAAGCTATGTAGAAGGAGAAGTGAAATAGTCTAAGATATGGTGTTGATCAATATTTAGCTGTCAAAGGTCATAGTTGACCAACAAATTCCTTAAGTTGTGCATGCATGGTTGGGAATCTCACCCAAAATAGGGACTCTAGATCTTGATAAGGACTAATACAGCTAATTCAAGCTATTCAAGAGTGGAAAGGGTCGAATTCTTATCAGGGGGAGACAGAGGAGAAGCATTGGGATGAAGGAGATGATGTTCTTGTGAAAATGAAGAATTATGTTGAAGTGATATTGTATGACAGTCCAAAAAGATGGATAAAGTTGATTTTTCCTTGAATGATCCTAATTCCTCCTTCATAGCATGTCTTAGAAGGTTATAGTGTGATCATGCTTAATCCATGAGCTAGAAGCTCTGTTTCTTCTAATTTGCATGGTTATATGACTGTGTAACAAGGGTTTGACAGGGACAGTGATGTGGAAAGCTTCCTTATCGTTTACACACACCAAATCGTTTGACTGTCATCTCGAATAGTTGAAGGAGATGATTCTAAACACACTCACATTTATTAGAACTCTTGATGAGGTATAATAAGGTTTTAATATCTAAAGTTTAGCTCATGCGGGCCCGAACTAGGGCATTGAATAACTTCTTATTCCTCCAATGAAAATCCTTGAAAACTTGTGAAAAATTCTGTCTTAGCTCCAAGAAGAAGGCTACCAAATTTCATTTGAAATGGATCTGTGCACGTAAAGATATCAATGACTGTGTTTTGGCTGTGCAGAGGAAGAAATACAGTTAGCAGAGACAAGAGGTAAAAAGTAAGAACTCCACAAACCCTTCTTAACCATGCTTATAAACTTGTTACGCAGATGGAAATGGGTGTAATCAAGGTGTTTGAACAGGTTTTAGGTGGGCTCATGAAAGGAATATAGAAACTCCCCTTGAAAGGGTGATTGTGCATGTAAGGAATCCTAATTAGATTACCAGAGATCTTATAAAGAGAGAACTCGGCAAAATATACATAGAATCAGATCATGAAAGTGTGTGAGCACCTTAAACAGGATATAGAATATGTGAAACTTATGGTTCTAGTGTTTGAAAGTTATTTGTTTGCACTTTAGCATTGAATATGTGATCAGACAGGGAATGAAGGAGTCTAAGGTAGGATGTCAAGAAGCATGGAGAAAGACTAATACATGAATAAGGCAAGGTGAATCCAGGTCTTCTAAATGATAGCTCTATCATGATGAGGTAGGTATGAATGAATTAACAGCCACTATAACAATAATCTTTTACTCGGGGTCAATGCATGGAAAAAGGACTAGAATTGCAAGAATGGATCTTGGAGTATGAGATAATCTTTGAATGTGAAGTTAGAAGGTTTAAACACTTCTATGACACTGCTTCAGTGATCCCAAATTGTTCAGATGATAGCTAGGAGCAGAGGTTCTAGTAAACTCTATACCTAAGGTCTATATGCTATGGTCTCAAGAAGCAATTCTGACCTACACTTTGAATAGGACATGTAATGACAGTTATATGGTCTTTATAGAAGCTTTAAGGTTACAGGGAAGACCTAAGCCATTCTATCTGTCGACAGAAATAACATCCTTGGATGCACAATATAAAGAGTGAAAGAGAATTTTGTGAGAAACCAATGACAAGGATTGGGTTTCTCACTATAACTCATAAAAGGTATAGAAGGAGAACCTTTCTTGAATGAGAGTGACTCAATGACAAGGAGCTGAGGTGTGTAAGGCAGAGCATTGGTAAATGTAGCATGTCCCAGAGCACGTTGTGAATAGGAGGAGAGTTGTGCAAAGAAATTAAGGTGTAAGTTAAGAATGCCATCATATGACCTAAGTGCTAGACTGAGATGAGGTTCATAAGTACAGTCAAACTGGGTAAGATAGAGAAGGACATCTTTTGTATCCTTTCAACTTTGAGCATGGTCATGATAGTGCAAGTGATTGATTTGAACTGAGCTAGGCATTAGGGTCAGGCAGCAAACAGGAAGGCAACATCAAAAGGAAGCAAGGATGGTGCAATATGCAAGTTATAAACTGATTGCAGCTGTAGAATATCAAAGACGTTTGCACAAAATAAGATGTTCAAAAGGTATTGAAATAAATTTATAAAAAAAAGAGTTAACACAGAAAAAAGCGAACTGTTGTAAGGAGCAGGTAAGTAAGAAAAGAAAACTAGGGAAGAAGAAATAGAGGAAGATAGAGAAGCGCTTGCATAGCATGGTGTGCAAGAAAGCGTTACAACTGAAGAAAGAAAGAAAGAGATAGAATTGAACATTGAGCAAAAAGATGCAGAAAAGGAGAAATTGGAGTGCGAAAGGTTATTTCTTCCAATAAGAAGAGCAAACAGAAGAGAACCCAAGCAAAGGGAAAAGCAAAAATTGCATTACACAAATTTAAAGAGGAACTTGTTCATGAACCAGCACAAGGAAAGAAGCCAGAATGCATGAGAGAGTACAGATATTTTCACCCAAAAGAACAGAAATCTCCACCCTATTATCGAGGCACGAAACTAGAAGTTCAAGGAGGATACCAGGAAAATCCAAGAAGAGACAGGTAATTTCTCCACAAGAAAGAAAGAAAAAGAGACAAAGGACATAGAGAGTGTGTGTGCAGTCAGACTGGCAATCAGTTTTGCCTAAGGGAACAACTAGTGGCCATTGTTTCCCAACGAAACCTGGTTTTACAACCCATGAGCATAAGGATATACACTACAGAGAAGACCGAGAAAGGATGGACTAGCTACATTGAGAGGCCAACAACACCATATTCTATGAGACCTGTGCACAAATCTGTGAAAGTGCAAAGGAACTTCACACTTCCAACTAGTTCAGCTCCACTCTCTTACTTGAAAGTGATGATTGTTGATCCATTACAGATTGTAACCTGCAAGTTGTAAATTTGGATGATGAACCTATTCCACACAGAGTGGGTTATCTTCATGCTTGTGTTCCATTACCTCTGAATGTAAACAAAGTACCTCAAGAAGCAAGCAGATTTTCCTGCTGGTGCACCACGGAGCATTTCAAGAGGTGTTACCTTCGCCCCTTCTATGAAGAACATTAGCTCAACTACACTGACTAGAGAAATAGTTTCAGGAATGAGATGTTCCAAGTTGTTTTGGCCAACTAATATAGCCACCTCGCTCCTCCTCTGAGGAGAAAAATGTTGTATTTTCCTCCTAGGGAGTTGTTTTGAGCATGTTATTCACCCAGACCATATCTCATTGTGAAACCAGTGAAGTTGCCACCTACAACAGATTTCCATCCTGATATGCTTTTTAACCAAATAGTTAGACAAACAAAATAGACTTTGGAGCAAGTAACGTTTGATCACCTGGAGCAGTCAACCAAGCATCAGGAAGAGTTTGAGGCATTGGTCAACTGTCGAGCAACTCACCACCAAGATTGAAGCTAATTGTTTGCAGGTACTGTAGGAATTGATAAGGAACTCCTTCAGTCGCCATGGTGCAGACTTTTGTTTTATTAATGGTTTACTGCAGAGCGTGCCAAAAAGCAGGCTACGGCAGGATTTGAAGTTGAGTGTTGATTGAAACGTAGCATAGTTATAAGATATAGAGACGTGGCTGCAAGGAAAGTTTTAAAAAAGGCACTTATGTTGCACAAGAAGCTGATGCGATAGGATTGCCATTGCTTTCCTATCCGGGCCTCTCTTTGGAAGAAGACAGGGAGATTGCAGAGTCCCAGGATGATGCCTTGCATGCTCACATGATGCGTTGAATAGCTGAATCTGATGAATAATGTGAACCTTTAGCTCCCTAAGCATGTCAAGAAAAAGTTGTAATGCATGAATGTCATCAGACAATCACTTCTAGTCTACACAATTCTTACATAGGATTGCAGCTGAAGAGACACATTGTTCACCCTTTGAAGGTAGCATATAATAAGTGAAGTTGTTGATTGAAAGTTCTTCAGTTTTGATGAGTTGCGCTACCTGACATTCAGGCTGATATAGATGTGTAGATGGCCTTACAGTACAAGTTTGCATGTTAGCAATTGGAATACATATTGTCTAAGTGGTCCTTGCACTAGAAAGATGTGATTTCCATCATTTAATAGTACCAGAAGTATGGAAAAGATCCATACCTCTAACTTGGAAAGGAGGGTTTGGGCGATTTTTTTCTATACAATTAGAGTTTTTGCATACCCTTTTTTGTATATTGCAGGTTTAAGCTCTAATGAATGGATATATGTTGGCAATAGCAACCTTGCAGAGCAAAATCACACTGAGCAACAACCAAACAAGTCTCAAGGATGAGAAAATGTCTTACTCCGAGAGAGCTGTAAATTGAATCCCATTTTGTATATATTTTGCATAGTGTGCACTTGGTGTACAAGACCATGCGGTCTATGACAAAGTGTCTAGTTTAGATAATATAATATGGTTAATTATCAGTTGATTTGTAGTTGTGTAGTTGCAACTAATCAAAACTATCTCATAATTGATCAGATCCCTAAAATATGGTCAATTGTGGGACTTTGAGAAGGGTTAGATAAATGTGGTTTGGGTTTCAAACATAATCTTCATCATGGTCTATGTACCAATTTTGTCTATCTTTCTTAAAATCAATGAAAAATCCTTTGCTGTGATTTATCATATTCTATACTGTAATATCTGTGTATGAAATGAGGATTTCTATTTTCTATAGCACAATGATCTAATTTGTGTATGGGTTAATTTACACTTGCGATCTAAGTGTTCGTCTTACTTGCAATGCACTGGCATAAGAATGGCACAAACACAGGACTCAAAAATGCATGGGAAACTTCTCTCACATCCTCTGCCTACTCAAAAGGAGGGAATTCAAAGGACTGTCACCTATACTCTGGAACAAACCCCTAAACAGGGAGTCTATGGGAGGCTTTCTACATCCTTGTTTTAGCAGGTACTTGAACCCAAAATGAAGGTCTGATGAGGGTAAGAAGGTGGAGGTTCAGTTGTTGAATGAAGATTGGCAGGTAGATTGTACATGTAGTGTTACTTATTGCCTTTGTAGCCTAGGCAATGCATGACAAACACAGGTGTTCTGTAATGTAGACAAGATGCTCCTACTCTTGAAGAAATATGAGACATGATAGTCTGTTGGACCATATTAGGGCTACGAATCATGAAAAATATCCAACAATGAAAATATTAGACCCATCATTTGACGTAAGTAGCACCCTTGCACATGGAAGCTTATGCATTTGAAACCAAAATCAGATGTGAATGGGCTTGGGAGTATCTCCCATTGATGATAAGGTCAAAGGTTTTATGATGCTTTTGGGAAGATGTAAACTGCAGAAGAGACCGTGAAGGTTCACAAGCAGTTTCTTTAGTTTGCAAAAATCAATGGCACTTTCAACAATCCTAACATTAGCTGAAGATGACAGATATGGCACAAATGAATTGGATTAGGTGGTGGAGGATGCATGTAAACAGAACACGAGAACTTAGACAACTTAGTAATCAGATGCTTGCTTAGATTACTCATTCCTCTACAGCGGAGAGGAGCTAGACCATTTAAAGCTTCATCACTCTATCAAGAGAAACATACATGCCTTTGGGAGAGCAAAGAAGTTGTAATGTCCCCTTTTTTCGAATTAATCCAAAATAAAGGATTCCTTGCCTTTTCTCTTTCCGAAGGCAAGCAATGGATGAGAAAGGGAAGATCGTGGGTTATATTTCCATTTTCCTCATTCATGTTTATGTTTTTATCTTTGTATTTCCCATTATAAGGGATTGGCTGGGTTTGGTGCATTTTAAAAGCAAATTAAAAACTTAAATATGCTTTATATGGGTCAGGCTTGCCTTTTTGGCCTTTGGCGCCAAGATGAAAATATAAAACCAGATTACGGACTTCATTTGGAGATATCTATTTTTGGGTTTGGACCTTTGGGCTGTTTGCTCATTGTCTTTCCACTTTTGGGCAAAAATCCAATTGTGTGGCTTTCCAAGAAGGACGAAAACCCTTCTTGTGGTTGGTTGGAGGACGAAAAACTCTCCATCCTTGGTTGGAGAAAAGCCATATTGAAAACCTTTTTGCAGATTTGGACAGTGAAGGATCAAAGAAGACATCTACAGACATTTGCATGCATTTTAGAGCCATTCCTAGTTGGAGTGACTAGGGTTTGAGGGTATTTGGGTGCCTTCTAGGGCACAAGTTGCAAGTTTGATTTCATATTTTGATTCGGCATAATTTATAAGGCCGGAATCTCCATTTTGGTGAATTTTGGCAAAGGTTTACTATTTTTCCTAGCCCTCAGTTTTGGCTAGGCTGCTGTTGTTCTACATAATTAATTTCAGCTGTAAAATTAGATATTTCTTCAATCGTTTGATGTATTTATGATTTGTAAATATTTTCGTGGCTAGATTAATTCTTTCGTGGCATTCTTCATTGATTTGCATAGTAAAAGTGGACTTGAATTCCTTAGACAGCTCGCTGCCCTTGGAGATTGCTGATTTTTGATTGATTTTCAGTTATTATCAATTTTTGTGTGAATAATTAAAGGTGTTTCAAGATCAAATCTGTTTGGGACAGCCGGTGAGCCCCTTTTCTCCATTTTCAGTCCCAAAAGGAATATTACACTAGTATCAGAGCTCGGATCTTCATAGGCCTGAGGGTTTCTTGTGGGAAGAAATCATGGACAAATTGATGAAGGTGTAAGAAAGACTAGCGGATACCTTGGACTTTCTTGCTTCCACCATGCAAAACCTACAAAGAGGAAGGACATTCAAGGAGGATCCTAGGGTTTCAAAGGTCAACAAGGTTGCAACTAGCTTTGAGGAGTATCAAGCCCTTCCGGAGGCTATTCGTGATGCCCTATCATTTTCCGAGTTTGTGGGATGGAGGAAAGATAAAATAGGCATTAGAACTTGGTCCAAACCTTGAGGCATGCACAAGGGTCATGGGAAGGAAAGGAGCAACTTCATGTTGGCTAAACATGAAGACAGCACGAAGTTCGATGAAGATGGAATCATTGAGGAAGAAAGGTTGGTGATCAAAGGACCTAAGGCCATGGCACTTACACCCATTCCGAAGAGTCAACATCATGAGGTAAATGTTGCTCATTCTATGGTTAATACTGAAAATGTTTTGACATGTGATGAATCTAAAGATGAAACAAGGGATGTGGAGCAAGAAGGGGAAGAGAAAGGGCTGGTTGGAAACCCTTCTCCAAAGAAACATGATGACAATAAGCTTGTTGGTCTGATTATAGCAGAAGTCACTAAAAAGTAAAGTGGTGATGGATTAAACCTTGGTCAAAGCTACGAAGACACTTCAAAAACACATGAACAAGGCAACCAAAGGTTTGGAGGTAATTCATATTTATTTATTTATGCCATGCCATTTCAGATTTATGATCAATGGGAAATTTGTTGAAAGGGACAATCTTGGGGCAAATGTGATGCTCAAAGGAAACCACAGCAAATGGGTAGTCTTCATGATGCTACAAATGATGAAAATATGATTTGCATAGGGTCCAAGGACCAAGGCTTTTGAGTAACCTTGTTGGGGGTCATGTGGATGAAGAAGGTGCTCTTTTGAGAGACTACGATCACATTCAATTCGCTGGAATTTTCAGAACAACAGTCAATAAGAGGCAGATTGATGGTGTCCATGACTACGGCAAGAGCTATGAAGATGCCCCATGCGAACACCATCAAGATATTGTTGAAGCCAAGGCGGAAAGAGCTTCATTTGTTGAATCTGAGGAGAAGAAGAAGGCTGATTCCAACTCAAAAATTATGAGTCACAAGATTGGGAGTGTAGAGGATGTTTCGATCACTCCTCATCCGGCATGGGAAGGTGGACATGTGGAGGGAAACTCAAGGTATGATCAGATTTCATGTTTGTTAACTTTCCCTATGTCGCTACAATATGTTTCTTGCCTTAAGCGACATGTTGAAATCAATATGAAGAACTTGTGGGATAGCTTGTGGCACTTAGACCTTCCCTTGCAAGGTTGTGTGGGCATAAAGAGTTGGATTCTGGTTGACCTCTTGTATTGTAGAAAGGAAGTCTTTGGTATTGTTACTCCATGCACATGGTTAGAAGAGAATTGGATAGATGATTGTTTTGAAATCATTATGTATGCTAACAAGGTTATGAAGGATTCTACCCTCCATGGACAAGGCTCCACGGTAAAGACAACAAATGGTTACCCTATGCCATGCACAAAGAAATGTTCCTAACTCAATGTTACATTGGGAAAATATGAGATATGTGCTGATTTCTATTTCATTAAGATGGCTGATATGAATAGCGTGTTTAGGGTTTCAATGGTTGCTATCATTGGGAGAGCTCACCTTCAATTATCAAAGCAAGGAAATAAGCTTCTCAAACAAGGGTAAGAAGGTTACATTACAAGGTATGCTTCCGGACACACCTCAAGTTAAGTATTTGGTAGAAGATACTTGGCCATGGGAGTCACATTTTTGCTACTTATCTAAGACAACAGCTAATTGCAAGCATTTAATTACAGCTAAGCATAAGTTTGCTAATGTTGTTTTGGAGGGAATTGGGAACAAAAGGTTCGAAATAATGGATGGAATTATTCACTACAAGAATGGAGTTTATTCGGCTTCCAAATCAAGGGTGAAGAACAAGAGAGTGCGGGTTGTTCATGGACTGATCAACCGGGTTATTTCATGAGACACAAAAAGGGTTTAGGTAAATATTTTAGTTTTTCTCTTTGCTTATGGAATGGAAGGAATTTGATGGAAGAGAATGCTAGCATGACATGTTTAAGGTAACATAAGCTTGATGGGAATTTTGATTTTTTTTCTATGAATTGTTAACCCATGGTTTCATGAGAAAACCAAAGGAAGTATGGGAAAAAGGAAGCATTTATGATAAAATTGCAGCTGTTCACATGGCCACCAAAGAGGAGAATGATGGTTGTATTTTTCAGTTTTACGAACCCATGATGAGGTATGGATTTTGTTTTGACTACCTTGTTTTCATTTCAGTTGAGTCACACAATGTTTGTGGGTGGGTATCAAGAGCTCCAAATTTGAGAGGAACTTGCCCTCAAAATTCACAAGTTTGGGTTCTACTTGAAAAATGATGAAATCAGAATTCATGGGAATGCTAAGAAGGCTGTTTTTTTCAAGTTTAAGGCCAAGATAACTGCTGATTTTAATTGTAGGCCTGCTGTTCCTAATTTTGCAGCATATGTAAATCAAATTTCATTACTCATGGAGTTGCTTTTCTTCGTGAGATTTCAGTTTGGTAATTGTTATGCCATGGTCATAAGGCTGAGTTTGCAAAAATCAGATTTGGGGCTGCCATTAACAGCCATGAACAGCAGTGTGTTTCCAATTTTGAAGAGCATTCCATCATTGAATGTTGGGGGAAAAAGATCTCGGCAAAAGGAGGACCAAAATCAGATTATGATGTGTTATTTTCAAACTTGAACATTCTGATTTTTGAAAGAAAAATGCATGATTACTGCTGTTTTTGGGACAACATTACTTGAATGGACATTATGAGGGGGTTTAAGCAACGGAAGAGAGCTAGCTATCACGTCCCTAAGTCATGATAAGGGGAATTTAAAAGTTTTGTTAAACACTCTTGTTTTCTTTGATATGTTTGCTTCTTGTGCAGGTACATCAAAGAAGAAGCAGTTGCAATTCATTTGGGATCCAGTACTTACAATTGCTCGAGGACAAGCAATTTCGGGAAGGGAGGACTGTAATGTCCCTTTTTTTGAATTAATCCAAAATAAAGGATTCCTTGCCTTTCCTCTTTCCAAAGGCAAGCAATGGATGAGCAAGGGAAGATTGTGGGTTATATTTCCATTTTCCTCATTCATGTTTATGTTTTTATCTTTGTATTTCCCATTATAAGGGGTCGGCTTGGGTTTGGTGCATTTTAAAAGCAAATTAAAAGATTAAATATGCTTTATATGGGTCGGCCTTGCCTTTTTGGCCTTTGGCGCCAAGATGAAGATATAAAAGGAGATTAAGGACTTCATTTGGAGACATCTATTTTTGGGAATTTTATCTAATTTGGACCTTTGGGTTGTTTGCTCATTGTCTTTCCACTTTTGGGCGAAAATCCAATTGTGTGGCTTTCCAAGAAGGACGAAAACCCTTCTTGTGGTTGGTTGGAGGACGAAAACCCTCCATCCTTGGTTGAAGCAAAGTCATATTGAAGATATTTTTGCAAATTTAGATATTGGAGGATCAAAGAAGACATCTACAAACATTTGCATGTATTTTAGAGCCATTCATAGTTGGAGCGACTAGGGTTTAAAGGTATTTGGGTGCCTTCTTGGGCACAAGTTGCAAGTTTGATTTCATTTTCTGATTCGGCATAATTTATAAGGCCAAAATCTCCATTTTGGTGAATTCTGCAAAGGTTTACTTTTTTCCTAGCCCTCGGTTTTGGCTAGTTTGTTGTTCTAAATAATTAATTCCAGTTGTGAAATCAGATATTCCTTCAATATTTTGATGTAATTTTGATTAATAAATATTGTCGTCCTAGATTACTTGTTTCGTGGCATTCTTCATTGATTTGCATAGTGAAAGTGGGCTTGAATTCCTTAGATAGTTCATTGCCCTTGGAGATTGCTGATTTTAGATTGGTTTTCAGTAATAATCAATTTGTTGTGTGAGAAATTAAAGGTGTTTCAAGATCAAATCTGTTCGGGAACAACCAAGAAACCCCTTTTCTCCATTTTCAGTCACAAAAGGGATATTACGTGAAGTTGGTTAGAAATCATTGTGCCTTGCATGTTAATCACAAGAAGACTCCAAAATACATGTAGGGATCCCTTACATATTGGGATGTTGATCCTAAGGAAGCCAAATAGATTGTTAAGGAGGGTGAATATATTGAGTAGGGATTAGCTAGTGTGCCCCTTCGCTTCTTTGATCAACAAGTGGATCTTCAGATTGTGACACATATTGCCATATATGATATTGACCCTTGGGGCAACGACTTTGGAGCACATGAAAGTATATGTATCGAAAATGGTTATCGACTTAGTTGCATGAGAATTTTGATACACTTACCTCCCATCACATGGCATATTGCAGGTTGGGGTGGGTCATGGCCAAACCAAGAACACTTATTGATGACACTTATGACTTAAAGTGCTTTAGGTACCTTAAGGCCTAAATCACATCATAGATCCCACTTATGACTGTGTCCACACATCTCTCCATGCAACCCTCTGATGACATCGTCATGTATGGTCCCTTCCGGTCGTTACATATCCCCTAGCCTAAGGAAGCATTTTCAGCCCTTATCGAAAATGTCATAGTATCCCTTTCTTCCGACGGGTTACCACTGACAAGTTTGGTCAGGGTGAAATCATCTACAATACACATTTTTAGGTGATTGGAGTGGTACAAGTGGGAAACTAATGACCCCTACAACCAGAAAATTAATAATGATTCTATCTAGCACTTGTGAATATTTCTCCCACATGACTTTAGCATTCTTACAATCAAACCCTTGAATGCCTTATCAAACAATTATGATGCATGAGGCTCATATCTATAGGATGGGTCTTCTTATAACAAAGTGAAGGTGCCACAAATTCCTTGCTACTAGAAATCCCTATACATGTAAGGATTTCCTTTCTCCGCTTACTCCTAGGACTAGATCTCACCCGACCACTATTTGTTACACAAACTACACTACCAAAGGAATATCAATTACAAAATAGTAAATAAATACCACAATATGGCATCGAAAAATGTGAGAGTAATAATTTTGTATCATATAAGAAGTGCTCAGTCCAAGTTGTTCGGCACATGGAGTACCTATTACACAACGCCCTTACCCCAACGTACATCATTCTATTTATATAAGACTCAACACATGTCAGTTGAACACAAGCAAACATAACTAAAGAGAGACATTACAATACTACCTAAAGCCAAGTCATTACAATACTATCTAAAATGACAATGCAACCATTAACAACCTAATGTCAACTACCACAGCATGTAATTAATAATTGTTGATAACAATGACTACACTAACATGACATTCTACATCATCCTCCCTTTTAAAAAAGGTCCCTTCCAACACAACACAAGTACAACAAGATAAAAATGAGATTGAAGAGGGAAGATAGAAAATATTCTTGGAGTGTTTGCTGTTGTAGACACTGATGTTTCACAAACTTCCATTTACCCTAGCTCAAAATGCTTTTGCGAAAAGACTGAAACTTTTAACAAATGCTGCAATCCATTTTTGTCCACACAAAACATCTTGTATATGGTGCTAAAAACCCACAAATCCAAGAGCTATAATATTTTCCTCCCTTTGTTTTCCATCAATTACTCTTGCTGCAAGGGAAAAATACTATGCAGAATAGACAATGAAGAGGATACCGTGTGATGCTACAAAACTCAAAGGGGCATACAACACAATAATGTACAGTGTAGTGCAGACAGGGGCAGGTGTGTGGAGATGCAAAATGCCATGAGGGCCAGACCGTTTAGCAGAGGGGGTGTATGGTCTGGTTATTGGAAAAGAGATGTACGCTTTAGGAAAAGAGGCATACAAAGGAGCAGCAAAGGTGTCTACAGCACGGAGTACAGAATGGCATGCACAACAAGGTGTATGGCAGTGTTTCTGCTTGTGCTGTTCAGCAGCCTATAGAGGGCGTAACAGAAAAGAGGCGCACCTTTGCAAGGAGAGGGAAGGGAGTACATATTTTTGCTAAGCAGCTAATGGCAGAACCCGAAGTGCTGTACATGAGAGTGCTTGGGCATACAGTCTTGCTAGACCTTGGCTTTCACATTTATTTTCATCCCTCATTTTATTTCGCTTATTTTGTCTTCAATAATAACTTCATATCTTTTCCTATACTTTTGTCGCTCACTTTTAATTTCATCTCCACCTTTATATTTGGCCCTCATATCATTTTTATTTCATTGTTATGCAAAACTTCATTAGTCTTACTTTTGTCCTTTAGTTTGGTGAGTCACAATCATAGTTACCATGTTTGAAAAGTTCGGATTGTTCGGACAGGCAAAAAGTTCGGAAGTTTGGAATTTTACAAAATATTCGGTTCGGTTCGGTTTCGTTCACAAAATTTAAAAAAATTAAAAATATATTAAAATAATAATTATTTGTATTAATAAAGTTAACACATAAAAAAATAAATATACATAAAATAAATAAATAAGAAAATCAAATAGAATGTCTAACTATTATTTATAAAAGTAATATTATAATACTTTTAAAAAAATATTACAAAATAATATTTATAAAAGTAATACTATACTAGTAATATATATTATACTTTATAAATTTAACCCAACTATTAAACAAGATAAAAACTTGTAACTAAGGCCTCTCTACTATATAGTCGTAAAGACTAAAATAATAAAATTTGTAACTTTGCATTTTATTTTCAGTCTAAAAAATATATGACTAAATACTATTGAACTATTTTAATAGTAAATACAATATTACAAAATAAAAAAACATGCACGATAAATACATGAAGATTAAACTTTATTGACTCAGCCCTAAATAAGTCTTTAATATTGCACTTGCAGCCGCAGGGATGAAGGAATTTTATCAGTTATGGAGCTTGAAGCCCTAAAGGACCCGTAAAATGCAGATAAAGGTGTTGTAATACTCGAAAAGTTCAGATTATGCCTGGAACAGCCTGTAAATGCAATAATGGCCCGTGAAGTTGAACGCAATGTTTGTAGGATGTTGCTCAATAGTGATGACTCATTTCCCTACCCGACGGCTTTGCACAGTCAGAACGCATTTTCGTTTTCCCATTTTCCTTGCAGCACAACTTGAAGTCAAATTAATTTCAGAGGAGTTTTAGGCAGATTTTGTAGCAAGGATTTAAAGAAATATTGCAATGGTTGTTCTTCTATTAATCTCTAGTGGAGCGACCCACTTGTTGGTACTTAAAAATCTGATTTGTATTGTTATATCTTGAGGTGAATGTTGGGAATAAAAGTAGCTTGTTTTCTTAATTTTTGGAGTTGATTTGATGCCCTAAATGTGCTGGGCGACCTACTTTTTAGGGCAAAATTAGGGTTTTGTGTTTTTGTGCGAAAACTAATTTTGGAATATTATTCTTCATATTTTTGTGGCCCAAGATCCAAAGTTTCAGCTCATTTGGACTTCTCTAGCAAAATATATGAATTTTTGAAGTTATGTTGCAGACAGGGTTTTTAAATAATTTATTGCAGCCTTGTTTACATCTGAAATCTGCAATTTTATACATATTTGGACTTTATAAATTAGTGGTACTAGATTTGAGTGGAATGATATAGATTTACGGGCTGATTTGTGGTGGTATTTAATCCTACCCTAGTCGCAATTTCCTTTATAAATTCAGATCTGCAAAAGTAAATTTAATCTTTGTGTTATAAGTTGTGATATGAGGATTGGGGATTGCCTGAAATCCGTCTAGGGGCAAAAATATGTCCATTGGGGACATTACAGTTGAAACTGTAGGGAGGCCTAGAGTGATGATTTCCAAGAAGCTCAACTACAATAACTGCTCGAAAAAAAAACTCAAAATCCAATCCAAAAGAGCTACAATGGTTGTATTAATGAGGCTCATGTTATGTCTATTGTTTGATGAAAATGTATCGAGTCATCGACTGGCCATTCTAAATTTTAGTATATGACATATGAAAATTTCTTATCAACTAGTATATGCTTACCAACTAAAATCCCAGCTGTCAAATGCAAAAGGCAAAGGTATGCATCCATGATGGCTTGTTGTCCTATCATCAGCAAGGAGACCTTGGCTGCTCCCTGCAGTACAGTTTACATATTATGTACTATAATATATGTCAGATGTCTACTCAAAGTTTTAAACATAACTGTTATTCACAGAAACACCACAAGAAGTCCATAATGACATCATGCTAATTCACAAAATCATCAAGTTCATTCAGTTACATGAGCTTCAAAGGTGTCGAAAGAATTCTTACAGACTGTGTGTTACTATGCTCCATTTGCCGGATCAGCAACAGAACTTGTAAAAATGAAACCTATCTCAGTTAAGGTTTTGAATATAACAGACACTAGAAAATTGAAACCGCAGCAGTAAAAATAAGAAACTTGCATAAAGAGGATACACAAAAGTAGCCATTAGTGTATAATTGACAGCTTTGTTATAGTAAACTTCGACGTTTATTGAGGTCGCATTCAAAATAATAGGTGAAAAACATTCCCCATCATCATCAATCATAGGACTTTCAACAACTCCTTCCATATGATAGTGCTCATGTTCTTCATCTGTTTCATTACGACAAAACCCATTAGAATATAGGAGGAAAAAACACACAGTAGAAGATATGAAGTACATGGAAGTGATATCAAAGTTAAAATAAACAACATAAATGTAATTCTGCATAGACACAGTTGTAATCACTGCCAGTATATTCTAATGTGAAATCTGTCCATTGGGATTATGGTAGGAAACTACAATAGCCAACATCAAAAATATCAGTGATTTTAACGAATTAGTTCTCAAATGGGTGGGTTGACATTAACAAAAGATGTTCATTTCAAAAGCACTGAAAACAAAAAAAAAAATCTTTTTCCCATCAATCAGCAAGTATGACCCAAACTTCATTCTGTTTAAAGGGAAAAGTAACATATTATTTCTTAGTTGAATGTTTTGTGGATTTTATCTCTGCTCAATCTATCATGGGTGGCAAATACAACAACACATTTTTTTCATGGTATTTATCGAAAGTTCTGTTGTAATAACCTACGGAAACACTGTGTGCACCCACAACTATTACCTTTGAAGGACATTTATTCTATGTGCCTCTCAGAATGCTAAAAATTGCAATCATATTACAGACTTCACCTTATTATAAGCATCTCAAATAGTTTAAATTTCTGAAATTTTATCATCTTGCAAATGCTATGTTATCCATGTTTTTGTATTTGCTTTGTTTGCTGCTCTTTCTGTATTTGGATTCCACCATGCTACGAACATATGGTACAATGTGACCTGACCTTACATAGCAACTATATTGTCCTATACGTACACCCTGGGACATAACTCCAAGATTTAGGTAGAGTTAAACTAGTGGAAATGATTCTTTGCGTCATCCTTCAAGGACCCCAATTCTATTATCATGGACTCACAACTAACGTGAAGAGATAGTCCAAGAATAGTCAAACAGTAACAATCAAGGGGGATGGAGACAAACCAAAAGAAATATATCCCAAACACTTCAAACAATGAACACAAACACATAATCACAAATGCTAAGTGTTGATGCTCAGATTTTCCCTATGGACCTACACCCACGTGTGAGCATAACTGATGCAGTCATTCTTATAGGATCCAATTAAGAAAAGCCTTAGACTACGCAGTGTTATGAACCAACATGGACTTTCCTAACTCACAGCCTTTGCACATGGAAGCAATTGGTTTAACACAATTTATCGATCATCTCTAAGGAAACAACTACTTAAATAGACTTTAGACCAATCAACACAAATACAGCCTCTATGCAATCTCGAGGAGATACAACACAATACCACTATTGATCCGAGTAGATCGATTCCTATTACAAATCTACTTCAACAACCTACGTTCTAAAAGCTATATCCTAGAAGTACCACGAACCTAACTAAATGGAACTTATGCCAACGCCATTTGCTCGGTAAGGGTGAGTTCATATAGAACCAAGCACCACTAACAATATTGCCTCAAAGCTACTATGTAATGTCCCCTTTTCCGGGGCATTACTAATATATCGGTTCATCTCTTTCATTTGCATTATAACCCCTTGGCATGCCTAGCACTACAAGTGGGAGTCTTATTTAGTCTTTAAATGTGCACATAGGTTAGTTACTCTTTATTATTTAATTAGAAAATAATAAAGTGCACATTAAGTGAGTCTTTTAATATTTTAATTAAGTTTTATTTGTTTTCCCTCCAAAAGGGAAAAGGTCGGCCATTTGAATGTTGCACCCCTTATGTTATAAAAGGAGGTTGCATGGCCATTTTTGGGCATGTTAATTTGATCATTTATGTCTCTCCATGCTTAAAGAAATGGGATGTATACCCCAGCTCTCATTGTATTCTCTCTCTCTCTCAACTTGGAATTGAAGCAAATCTGATTTTGATAAGGATCCATTTGTGTGTGAGTTGCATCTAGTGTGTGGCAAATGCTTGCTTGAAAAGAATTCCTTGCCTAAGCGAATTTATTTATGGTGCAAATATGATTATTATTGCATTATTTGGAGAAAAATTGTTGGTTTTCAGATCTGCTATGTTTTGCAATTAATTTCATAATTTTTGGAGATGATTTGATGCCCTAAATGTGCTGGGCGACCTACTTTTTAGGGAAAAATTAGGGTTTCGTGTCTGCTGTGCAAAACTAATTTTGGAATATTATTCTTCATATTTTATGGCCTAAAATCCAAAGTTTGAAGGTTTTTGCTTGATTGGTTAAGCGGGAAATAATTTTAGAAGTTGCAACAATCTGGGGTTGGATTATTAATTGTTTGCGACACATTTTGATGCTTGAAAATTGTGGTTTCAGTTCAGATTCGTTCTTGGCATTTTTGTGCATCAAAACAAGCTTTTGGAGGGTGAAAACAAGCTTTTGGAAGTGCTGGTTATTAATTTATTAATTTATGCTAACCCTAGCGCCTAGATCGGGAAGTCGGGATGCTATTTTGAAGAGGTTTAAGTGCTCAGAAAAATCTGATCTTTAGTTCATTGGAAAGCTCTAAAATTCTAGTTTATTATGCACTTGGTTTCATGCAAAAATATGTAGTGTTTGAGTTATGAATTTTTGAAGTTTTCAGCTGTTGGCAACTGTTTCAAATTAATTCACTACTGTAATAAAAATCAGAATTGAGAAGAATAAAAATATGATTGTCTCCACCAATCTAGCTCACCACCTTGACCACTTCCAATCCCATTTGGGTTGTAATTGGTTGACATTGGGTTATTTTAGGTTGATTCAAAAGGATCCAATCCTTCTTGGTTCGATTTGGGTTGAAGTTGTAATTTTCTCTTTGTCCAAAAAGGGGACATCACATACAAGCTATCCATATGACATTTATTGAAGCCTCCTAATTAAATATGTCATGTTGCTATATGCAAGAGAAGGCCCAAATGTTCCTTAATGCACTTACAATCATAACACAACTTAGTGAATACAAGTCAAATCAACGATTACAATTGTGGATTAGATGAATCCTCATATGTTCCTTGATGAAACAAATAACTTGAATTAAAACTCTTGCACTCCCAAAAATAATGCACATATTGCGCCCTTCTACACAATATTGTGTGGTAGCCTTCCAAGTTAATCCTTGCGTGTTTTCTTAGATGAACTCAAACAGTCTTGCGGCTTCAAAGATAGACTATATGTCTCTATGGAGATGAAACTCTTTTGATGACGTGAACCTCTAAAAATAAATTTTGTGATGTCGCGCACGAAAGAAGTGATTCTCTGTGCACAAATTTAAGGGTGATGTAAATTAACCGTCTTAAGTCTCGTTAGAACATTTAATACTAAGTGTTCTTGTAAATAAACTATAGTTTATAATTAAATAATTTAGAATATATAATATTTTAAATGATTTAATATAAAATCTGTTTATTATGTTAATTGATTATTTAAAATCAATTAATGGTTTCGGGGTACTTTGTGAGAAGTCGCACCCACTAATTTTATTTATGTTCACCTATAGAGTCAATTGAATTCATATCATATGAATTTTGTGTGAATTTCACGTAGTGAATTCACGGGAGGAGAGAAGTGAGGAGAGGAGATGTACTAGACTGGTTTCTCAATTAATGGAAAATCTAATTCGTGGTTTTTTACCCTCGGGGGTTTTCCAGTTAAAACCTTGTGTCTCTGTTAATTTCTTTTATTGTATTCATTATAACGTTGTTGTAATGTTTGTAATATTAATTTAATTAATATTGAATCTTATTTAATGGTTAATGTGATTAACCCCTCGGACCTCACAAAGTCTCCCAATCTTACGCCAGGCGTCTAAAGCATTATACCATCCATTTGAAGGCGTATGCATACCGTGTAGATTGTGTGATGCACCTTGACCTTCCATTTGTTATGCTTAGCCTCTTCTCTTAACAAACACATTTTTGAGTTGCACTATTGAAATACTTTCTCACACCAAATTCTGAAACATGTTATGATCTCTAGAAGATATTGCAAACCTATTGAACTCTTTTGAAAATGCCACAAATCACAAGAACTATGAAAACATGTAAACAATTGTTCTAACTATTTTCGGTTAGATGTGGATTGCTTACAAACTCCGGATGCTCTTGCATCATATACCTCGGGTAAGAAAAATGTTCCATGAGCTCCTACTCATGCGAGATCTCGTAAACGGTATCCCACATCTTGTTGTTTCACCTATGCCGATCCATGTCACATCTTCAATATCTATGCACTTCCATTTGACCAATTATTCTTTGTAATTCCTATTGCGCATTGTCTTGATTCTTGTTTCAATTATCCTCTCGGCGTCCTTGTGCACTTTCTCGACATCCATGTTCTCCAATCAACTAAATCTTCTATGTGCTTCCTTCACTACTCAACCCTTCAAAGTAAGGATAAAATCTGCCACTTTGAAAAAATTGAAAAGTCTATTCCATTTGGTAGTTCAATTTCATATGCATTGGATGTAAACTTCCTCAATACTTTGCATGGTCCTATCTTCTTCCACTTCAACTTATCATAACTACCTTTTGGAAATATCTCTTTCCTCAAATGTGTTAAGACCATGTCTCCAACCTGAAATTCAACTTGTCTTCTCTTCATATTTGCACGTTGTATATATTGTGTTACTTTTCTCCAGCTGCTTGCGTATTTGTTTGTACCTCATACATATATTCTGCAAAATCTCTAACTTCTACATTCTTTGCTTGTTCACTACTTATGTTGCGTAACTCCAGAACTCCTCTTGGACTACTACCATACATATTTTCAAAAGGTG
Organism: Taxus wallichiana var. yunnanensis; assembly: GCA_018340775.1. Lineage (NCBI taxonomy): Eukaryota > Viridiplantae > Streptophyta > Pinopsida > Cupressales > Taxaceae > Taxus > Taxus wallichiana. The sequence continues at coordinate 347,992,239 of CM031238.1, forward strand.
TTTTCCTTGTACTTTTGTTCACTGAAATGTTATATGCACACTTTGTAATGTCCCTTTTTGGGGGGACTCAGGAAATGACAAAAACTCACAAATCAGATTTATAGCACTGTTATAACCCTGCAAAACTGAACTTCAAACCCTTCCCAGGCAGCGACTTCCCTAGGTGAAAACAGCCCTTCAAAAAGGGGTTAAACCTTGCAAAAATCCTTCCAAACTTATGTCAAAATTATTAGAAAACCCTTAGCAATCATTTGCAGCTGTTAAAAATCAGAATTGGATGTGGAAATAATTAATTATGAAACCCTAACCAATGAACATCATCAAGCTTGAGAAAAATAGTAGATCACCTCCTAAATTCACCAAACTCGGAATCTTGGCCTTATAAAATATAAGGAACAAGAGAATAATTTCAGATTTATCAAAATTGCATCACACATACCCAAATTCCACTCCAAGGTAGGTCGCTCCACCTTAAACAAATACAATATTGCACCAAAGATATCACACATGCAAGAAAAAGATATTTTATTACTTCTCATATCATTTTTTTGCGCTTCCAAAAACTTCATGAAGGGTTTTCGTCCTTGGATGAGATCCTCAACCCAAGGGGTTTCGTCCTTAAGAGAGAGTAAAGGGCTACACTAGCCAACTTTCACCAAGATAAAAATAATTTCCAAAACATAATAACATAATGCCCAAACGACCTCCTTAAATAGCCATAAGGAGTGCTTATTAACATGAGAAATGATGGCCGACCCCTTAAGTAAGTGTTTTTTAAATATTCAAAGGGTATTTGGAGCCTACATGCTCATAATACCTTTATTACTAAACTACTTAAGTCTTCTATTGGAGCACAAGGCTTCCAATAGGATAAATGATAATAAATGAAAACAACTATCTAAACAACAATAAAAATATAATTCAGATCTTCCCCTTGCTTTTCTCCTTAGACCCATGGGAGAGAATGGGTTAAGGTCTTCGAAAATCAGCCTCCAAAAAGGGACATGACAGTCCCCCTTCCCAAGATTGTTTGTCCCCAAGCAATGATGAACTTCGCTGCTCCAAATCCTTGACTCCTTGTGAGGATCCCTCTTGTGTTCCTTCTTGATTCCCGTGAAGAGCTGGTTTTCGTGACAAGGCATCCCTGCTGCATTATTTTTCCCTTTGACATATTCGATGTCAAAATCAAAAGCTTGTATCTTGCTGACCCACTTTTGTTGCCTTTCATTTAGGTTCTTTTGTTGAAGGAAGAACCTAAAACTATTGTGGTAGTCTTCACTTTAAACTTCCTACAAACAAGATATTGCCTAAATTTGACCAAAGCATGCATAATGGCCAACATTTCCTTATCATAAATGTGAAGATTCAACTCATGTTTCTTGAATTTCCTACTTTCAAATACAATAGGAAGCTGATTTTGCATTAGGATAGCCCCTCTTCCTTCACCGGATGCATCACATTCCATCACAAATGGGAGAGAAAAATCAGGTACAGCAAGTACTTGGCATGAACACATAACCTCCTTGAGTTTATCAAATGTTCTTTGAGCTAAAGGTGACCAGCTGAATGCACCCTTCTTAGTTAAATCAGTTAGAGGGCTGCAAGATGAGAGAAACCCTTCACAAACCTTCTATAGTAGCTGCATAATCCAAGGAACCCTCTAAGCTATGAAATGGAGATGGGGGAGGCCAATCAAGTATGGCTTGTATCTTTCATTGATCCACATGTACCCCTTGAGAATTTATGATATATCCTAGGTACAAAATTTCACTCAAACCAAACTCACATTTGGATCTTTTTGCAAATAAGGACTGTTGTTCTAAAACTCCCATCACTATGTCAAGATGTTGAAGATGTTCCTCCCATGTTTTGCTATATATCAATATATCATCAAAGAAAACAAGCACAAATTTCCTTAAGTACTCACCAAATATGTGATTCATGCATGACTGGAAGGTGGCCGGTGCATTGGTCAAGCCAAATGGCATGACAAGGAACTCAAAGTGTCCGTAGTGGCATCTAAAAGTTGTCTTGCATACATCTTCCTCTCTTATCCAGATTTGGTGGTAACCGGACCTCAAATCAATCTTTGAAAAGAAGACCGCTCCATGTAGCTCATCAATTCATCTATCCTTGGAATGGGGTACCGATTCTTGATGGTCTTCTTATTTAGCATCCTATAATCAATGCACATTCTTAGAGTCCCATCCTTCTTCTTAACAAGAACCACAAAAGAAGCAAAGGGGCTGGAACTTGGTCGAATAAACCCCATATCCAACAACTCTCTTATGGTTTTCTCAATTTCCTCCTTGTATGCTCTTGGGTGTCGGTAAGGAGTAGAAATTACCGGCTTGGCACCCTCTTCCAACTCTATCACATGTTGGAATCCTCTATGTGGTGGTAGCCCATGTGGCAAATCATCAAAAATCCTAGCATGCTTATCCAATATGAGCTGAAGATCATCATAAATAATTTGCTTACCTTCCATAGATGAAGTGGACCTTATTAGGCAATGCACAGCCCAAGAGACCTGCCCTCTTTTGATAGCTCGCTGCATACTCTTTGTTGTTACAACTTGAGGAGATCCCCCTTTCAACCCTTGTAGAACAACCTCTCTATCATTGGCCTTGAATTTTAGTTCCATGCTTTGATAATTTTGAGAGAATTCTCCCAATGAGTGGAGCCATTGAACCCCAAGCACCAAATCGGTCTCTCCAATCCCAATCACATAGAAATCATCTTGGATCTTATGCCCTCCTAGTGTGATGTTGAGCTGAGATACTTTCTTAGTGCAAGGAATAGAAAACCCATCAGCAACTATGACATTGAAACCCTTGAATTCCTCTACCTTTAGCTTCATTTTTGACACCAATCTTTCATCAATGAAGTTGTGGGTAGCCCCACTATCAATTAAAACCATTACCTTTTGCCCATGGAGAAGACCTTTTACCTTGAAGGGGTGGTACCTAGGAGCTCCGGAAAGTGTAGCAAGGGTGTTGATTTCTTCCGGATCAGATTTTGATGCATCCTCTTTGATTGGTTCAGAATTGGCCGCCATTCTTCTCCTTCATCATCGGACACCACTTCTATGTAGTGTATTTGCCCCTTTCCAAGGCACCTATGTCCTGGTGACCACGGATCTCTACATGTGAAGCAAAGCTTCTTCCTTCTCAGCTCATTCTTGGACTCTTGGTTTTTGTCTTCTTGCTTCCTTCCTTCTTGGCTATTAGCCCCTTGAAAAGGCTTCATAGGCTGCCCCAAATTAGGTACTTTAGGCTGAGATAGAAGACCCTTTGGCTGCCCTCCTATTGCTGGTCTGATCTGCCCCTTTTCCCCATAACTTTTGATGAAAAACCAGTCCTAGGGATTGCTCCTTCTAGGTCCAAGGACTTCCTTATGGTTTCTTGCAAGGAAGATGGGTCAAAAGCCCTTACTAAGCTCTTTGGGGTTTGGTCAGCCCTTCTATAAACAATATCATGAGTCTCCCTTCGAAATATCATCCACCATGACTGAAATCTTTTGAAAATCAGCAACATAATCTTCAACCGTACCTTTTTTCTTGAGTTGGGCAAGATCATGGAAATATGCTTCTGGATCCATTCGTTTGAACCTTTCCATGAGCCTTGTGCAAAATTCTTCATAGGAATGAATGCGGTGATGCCCTTGTGTCAACATGCCATGATGCCACCAATCATGGGCAACTCCTTCAAGGTGAAGGGTTGCAAATTTTATTGCTTCTTCTTCCGCCATAGGTCTCAAGGACAAGTATGTATCATGTTTTTGGATCCATGCCCTAGCTGATCCCTTTGTGGAGCCATCAAAAGTTGGAAGACTCATCTTCCCCAAAACATGCTGCACTTCTCCCTTTGGCGCTAGGGTTCTTTGCCGGTAATGTTTATCTTCTGTCCTCAATTTGATGAAATCCGTGAGACATTGCCTCCCGAAACTCATCCATCATTGCCTAGTATTCTTCAAGCCATATGGTGTAATCATGGGCTTGTCTAGGGCTCCCATGTGGAGCGACTGCCTCCTTGTCCACGAACTGGGGTTTGTAGGGCCTTGCAAAAGGAATTTTCACCTTCTTTGATTCATGGGAATTGTAGGAATCTTCTTCCCCCTTGGCCGAACCACCTCCTTGCATGTTTTGGATGGCTAGGAAAGCCTATCCAATACATCCATTATTCCTTCTTGTTGTCTTCTTCTTCATTCCCTTTTCTCTCGAGTACTTATCTGCAGATTACCATATACCATCTATCATTTGCCATACTTCACAAGATGGGAGGAAATTGCTTTGATACCACTGTAATGTCCCTTTTTGGGGGACTCAAGGAATGGCAAAAGCTCACAAATCAGAAAAGCACTTGCTGAACTTCCTGCAAAAACTGAACTTCAAACCCTTCCTAGGGCAACGACTTCCCTAGGTGAAAACAACCCTTCAAAAAGGGGTTAAACCTTGCAAAAATCCTTCCAAACTTATGCCAAAATTATTAGAAAACCCTTATCAATCATTTGCAGTTGTTAAAAATCAGAATTAGATGTGAAATAATTAATTATGAACCCTAAACCAAAGGAACATCATCAAGCTTGAAAAATAGTAGATCACCTCCAAATTCACCAAACTGCGGAATCTTGGCCTTAGAAAATATAAGTATGAGAGAATAATTTCAGATTTATCAAAATTGCATCACACATACCCAAATTCCACTCCAAGGTAGGTCACTCCACCTTAAACAAATACAATATTGCACCAAAGATACCACACATGCAAGAAAAGATATTTTATTACTTCTCAAATCAGCTTGCACACCAAAAACCTCATGAAGGGTTTTCATCCTTCACAAGTTTCCCAACCAAGGGTTTTCGTCCTTGGATGAGATCCTCAACCCAAGGGGTTTCATCCTTGAGAGAGAGAGTAAAAGGGATACACTAGCCAACTTTCACCAAGATAAGAATAATCTCCAAAAACATAATAACATAATGCCCAAGCGACCTCCTTAAATAGCCATAAGGAGTGCTTATTAACATGAGAAATGATGGTTGATCCCTTACGTGGGTGATTTTTAAATATTCAAAGGGTATTTGAAGCCTACATGCTCATAATAATTTTATTACTAAACTACTAAAGTTTCTCTATTGGAGCACAAGGCTTCCAATAGGATAAATGATAATGAACGAAAACAACTATCTAAACAACAATAAAAACATAAATTAGATCTTCCCCTTTTCTTTTCTCCTTAGACCCACGGGGAGAGAATGGGTTAAGGTCTTCGATATCACCTCCAAAAAGGGACATGAAACACACTCTACTAGTGCCAAGACAAAATCCCATGTCCTTGGCTCGTCTCCAACTAAACATCTTAGAATATTACCAAAACTTCTATTTACTACCTCTATCTATCAATTTGGTCGAGGATGATACACTTGAACTAAAGTATGACCTTATATCTAGCTTCTTCCATAATGTCCTCCGAAATGTCCAACAAATTTTACATCCTTGTCTAAAACTATACCCGCACAATAAACCATGTAATGTTACAATCTCCTTGAAAAATAAATTTGTAATGTGTGTCGCATCACTTGTCTTCTTACATGCTACAAAGTGTACCATCTCAAAAAATCTATCCGCTACTGACAAATGTGGAATCAAAGACTTTGTGTCCTAGGTAAACCTAAAACAAAATCCATACTAATGGTTTCTCCGATATAGGAAATGGTTAATACAACCATGTGTTTTGACTTCTTCCTTTAGCCAACTAACATACTCTACACTCTTGCACAAATTTCCACCCATTTGTACTCATCTTAGGCCAACAATAATTTTCAACCAATTGTGCATAAGTCACTTCATAACCAAAATGACATTTTAAACCCCCATCGTGTTTTTCTCTAACCAATTTTTCTCGAATTAATCCTTTCAAGATGCATAACTTACTACCCTTAAACAATAATCCTTCTTGAATAAAATAATCCAACCATGGTGTTTTCTCCACACTTACTAGTTCTACATATGCATACCATGCCTCCTTGAAATCCTTATTGTTGACTAGATTTTACTGTATAGCTGAAAACCTAGGCGGACATGAGATAAATCTGCCTCATTTACCGGTGAAGCTCCCGTGTATGATTTTTCAATTAAATATGCTAGTATCTATATGGGGGTATTACTTTAATCATGCAGCTCATGAACCATAGCTATAGTTTTGCACAAGTAAGTAAGCGGTTAAAGAAAGGAAATATCCGATGAAGAAGGAAATAATAAAACAGGGAAGAAAGAGGGAAGATGTGCAACCCAATCAATAAATTACGAGTTGATTGCATGCACATGTATGGTAACCAATAGATATTAACACACGAATTATAAGCAAAGGCAGCTTTCAGATCTAGATCTAAAATAACACAAAGTTTATAAGTAAATCTAAGACAAAAGTTAGAAACAAAATGCACCGTGACACAAAGTTCTCCGGAAATCTGCTCCTTTCTATTCCTTTGCTTTAAATAGCTATCAGAGATTTCAGCACAAAGTCTGGAACACAAGAATGTTGCTTACAAATTATGATCCTTTAACCCATAGGTTCTTCCTCTACTTATAGCATGTAGAGGGAAAATTACAAATAGGAAGCCTTTAGTGAATCGGGATGTAATATCCCAACTCCTGGATCAATGGGAAAAATGCAAATCAACAACCCTTCAAAACACCAATCAGCTGGAAATAGCAATACTCAATCAAAACTACTAGAACCAATCAAATAGATGACTCAATAAACCCAATAAGAGGGGTTTAATGGCCTCTAACAAGTGGCTCACTCACAGTTGAGACTATACTCCTTAGAAACCAGATTTATTTGATTTAAATAACCACCAATGAGCTCATGATTCAACCCTCACAGATATGTAACTAAATCAGCCACAAGAGATACGTAATCAAACTATAACCTCAAATGAATGGCATAACTTAGTACTCCAACTGAAGTAAGCAAATCAGATTCAAGTGCATAAAAACCAGGCCCCAAACTATGCATACAAACCCCAAATATGTTGTAATTACATGCATGCAAACTGCTGTGATAAATTCACCCACTGATCGCTGTACTTAAAATCTATTGAATATCTCAATCCAAACCAACCATGCTCAAAGATTGGATCACGGAATATAGAGAGTGATCACCAAATTTCCAATAAATGGAAGGACCAAACACCGCTGCTAAACAAGGCTTAAAACACCATTAAATCATGCCAAAACCCTTCACCAAAAAATACATAAGTCGCTGCCAAATGAATGTATATTTTCACACACTATGCACTTCAAAATGGGGACAACAAAGTTGGAAAACACCAGGTTAGAAGTCGCTGCAACTGAGAGTTATTAATCATCACAAATCTCATGCAAATACCATAAATTATGTGATATATAAGTCGCCCAGCATACCATCAAGTTCGCTGCACATCTAGGGCACTAACCATGAATCAAAACACACAAAGAACTACCAAAATGAGGCGCTACAGTCAGGTAGGAAAAACAGATCTATTATTTTAAAATATAGATCCCCAAATGAGATCGCTGGAGCCACAAGCGAACAGCAGACTGTATTAGTCAAAACCCGATCATTTATTGCTTTAAAACAATCCACAAACACCATGAAACAAGCCGCTAGGGTAGAAATGAAGCCTACACCCAAATCGATTTGCAAAAGCACTCACAAACCCGCTGCTACAATGACGCTACAGTGAATCGCTACAGTAAAACATGCAGATTTCAATAGTGAATTTCAACTAAAACTTTGCTAAAGCAAAGGACATGAATTTCACAAACAAATGCTTCAAGTGAATCTCAAACCAGCTCAATACAATCTCCCACGCAAGAGAGAGAGAGAGAGAGAGAGAGAGAGAACATCAATGGGCATGCATCCCAACTCCAAGCATGGAGTATCAAAATAAGTTCATCATAACATAATCATAATAATGACCCTAGCACTCCTTTTATAAGGAGGCACAAAATTCGAAAACCCTAGGAGAGGGAAAATATTAAATAAAAGCAGTTTGTTTTCCCTAGGTGTGGCGTCCCCTTTTCAAAGGGTGATTTTATCAATAAAAGCCACCTAAAATATTTATTTAATTAATTCCCCATTTAATTTTTATATTTTGGGAATTAAATTAAATAATCTTCATAATTAAATAATTATTGCTCCAGGCAATAATATTTAATTATTTAATAAAAATGTTCCCCTTGCACATCCCGAAGCCCACGGGGACATATAGGCTAAGGGTCTTCAGAAATGGGGACATTACATGGCACATGTGGAAGTCGGTAAGGAAACAACTGGCAATCTCCCTTCTCGAATTCCTCTTTGCATGACATGTATGATTTGCAAATGAAAATAGAACCTTCTATTTTGCATGTCATACACCTTTCCAAGTAGTTGACTTCATCAAGTAATGGCTTTTAAACCAATCACTTAAGTTTTATAATTTAATTGATCGCTCAATTACTTTGTCAGAGAAAAGAAGAAGAAAGAGGAAAATGAATTAGAAGAAAGCTACAACACTTTTGTTCTTTTTCCATATTTTGCATGCAGTTGATTTTTTTTCCCTTGATTCTCACCAAAGCTGGATCTAGAAGCAAATTTGGATCTGGATGCGATTGGATATGGAATTTTTCTTACGGTGTTGCCTTTGCCTTTGAGTTGTCTTCCTTCTTCTCCTTGAAACTTTTGTAGTTCTCCAAGACATGCATTAGTACAATGTTTACCGTAAATAACTCATCATTTTTATTTTTAATTGCATATGAGCAATTAAAAATTCTGGAAAGCACTCCAGGTGAATGCAAATTCAATGAAGGCTCCAATCGGAAGATTGGAAGCACATGCACAAGATCTGGAAGGAATTCTCCATGCACCGACTTCTACACGATCGAAACAAGAGGATGAAGCCTTTGCAATTATGGATCTGGATCTGGATCTGGATCTAAATCGGATCTCGATCTGATCTGGATCTGAATCTGGAAGCTATGCATGATTCTGCTGATCCTTTTCTTTCATCATGCTTCGCCATGGCCAGAGCAATCTTTGTCTGAGTAACTATTTTTCTTTTATTTGGCCGAATTCTTTCTGAATGGTGCAGATCTGGGAACTTCTTGATTCGGAAGATATATTCAATGTATTGGACATTGATTTAAGCTCCCTTTCAATTATATAAGCACCCGGGCACCTGTAATACTATGCAGACAATTAATCAGACTTAAATCAAGCTCCTTCAAACCTAGGCGCCAAACTTTGAAGCTTTCCAACAGTGAAAACACCTTTTTCTTGAGCAAAATTCCTCCTTTGGGTGCCAAAACTTTCCGGGCTGCACTCCTTTGCTAAAGAATTAATAACTCCATTAATATGGCAGCCCATGCTTATATAACCTTCATCATTCTATAATTAATAATTGCCCTTCCTATTTCCGGCAATTAATTAATTAAAAATCATTTTTCTCTTTAAACTTGGGCGCCAAAATTTGCATGCTTTGGGGCTGCATTAAATAAATTAAATTTATTTAATTTTAGCATGCTACATTCAGTTCACTTTGGCTTGTCTTCATGCATTGACTTTCCTTCTATTTATGGCGCCAAAATTGGGTGAATAAACATTAATAAATATTATTAAATGCATTGATTATTCACCCAAGGTGGGTCGCACTTTTTGGCAAGGGTGAATTCTAAAAATAAGAAGTCAACTTCTGATGGGAATTTTCACCTTGCACGGCAGCTCCAAAAATTGCATGATCCACTTAAGTCAAGTTTGACTTTCATAATGGGATTTTCTACCTGCAAAGGCAAACTAAGAAATTCCCATCAATGACTTAAGTGATTTTCTTTTATTTCACAATGGGAATTTTCACCCTACAAGGCAGGTAAAAATTCCCACCTCCTCTTACCTCTAATTTTCCAATCACGACTTAAGTGACTTTGCTTCCATGGGAAAAAGTACCTTCTTGGGCGGTACAAAATTTCCACTTGCCTCGCTTCTACTAAAAATCCCATTGTAGCTTAAAACCTTCCTTTCCCAAATTTGCAACTTGCCCAAAGGAGGCCTTTTTCTGTGCACGACTTCGTCTTTTTAGAGAGAACCAAACCTCTTGTGGCAAATTCCTTCTGGCATGACATCCATAGATGATCTCCACATACTTCAGAGCAAGAAAACAAACTGAATTGGCAAAGAAATTGACCTAGGAAAATTTCACAGAAAACAAAACGAGAAAAATAACAAAAACGCAAAACGTTGCAAAAGTCACAGATAAAACCTAGGATTCATTCCTAGTGGAAACCCTACTAGTATATGGGAATATTGACATGTAAAACCTCAACAGGGTTAAACCGAAGCACAATTTACCTCAAACAGGGCTTAAAATAATTAAATAAAAATTTCCCGCAAGAAAACCCCAAAGAAAATATAACGGGTTTGGGCATCTAGGTATTTGGCGAAATTGACTTAAATGACTCTCTGGGAATATCTTGACACAATACAAACATTTTTTGGCAATAAAAATACAAAACGACCCATTATTTTAAAAGTAAGAAAAAAATTTAACATGGGGTAGTCTCAAATTTCAAAGTGAAATGGGGGACACCACTTATCATCCTTATATAAATCCTTCATATAATCAAATCCCATGACCTCCACCTATAATTTTGTCAACAATATGTTCTCCTACTTAATGCATCAGCAACTCTATTTGACTTATTGCTCGTGTGCTTTGACACAAATGAATAACTCTAGAAGTTCTACCCACTTTATGTGTCTTAGATTCAATTTACCCCGATTGTTGATAAACCTGTAAAGCTTGATGATCCTTATATAAAACAATTCTCTTGCAACAAATAATGTCCACTTCTTGAGTTATCGCACAATTGCATTGAACTCCTAATCATACACTAAATATTTATGTTTTGTGTCATTCAATTTCTCACTGAAGTATACTATCGGTCTTCCTTCTTGACTTTATACCACACCAATTGTTATTCTAGTTGCATCACAGCTGACCTGAAATTTTTTTGTGAAATATGGCACTGCTAACACTGGTTGCTCAGTCACTTTCCTCTTCAATTTTTGAAAACTTTCTATTTTTAGAAAGGTGGAGATCAACATAATGTTTACAAAGTCTATTTTTAGACTCGTCCCTTGAATTCTTGCAATTACTCGCTCTTCATTACCTATTTTCCTTTTCCCTTGCATGCCTAATAGTATGTCACAATATGTGTCTTCTCTTAGCACATATTACACTGGTTGTCTCTTATAACAACTCCATTAACTACCTCCATGAATAACAACTGCACGTACTTTCTCGTGATTCCTTAGCAATTTCCTTCATAACTGTTTCTTTTGGATCATTCCTCGGTTTGTATAATTTCAATTCAAAACCGTTCACCATGCATCTTCAAACATCTTTCTGTTAAGTTCACGAGCACAACTGTTCCATTGTCCTGCAGTTTGTGTATTTAGAACAACCCTTACCATAACATTTTAGGGGTCCTTAAGTATTACATCATTGAAACTTCAAAAATTTACACAGATTTGAATATGCCACCTCTCCTTCTTCAAGCTGATGACTATGGGTGATACCCGATCGCTCATGTTTACCTTGAAAATAATTCTGTCTTCAAGCATCTTATTTATTTCCATCCGAACCTTTGCTGCATACTTGGATTCATTGCATACAGTCTTCATCTTACAAGTTGTGCTCTTAGCATTAGCAATATCTTTTGTTTACATAGCTCTGATGGAACACCTTTCAACTCCTTATACATATCCACGTAAGCACATCTTTGCAGTCAAGGAAATTTCAGAAAGTTGTTGCCTTCAACATTGTGTCCTAGTCATCTCCCAAATGCGTAACTTTTGGAGTTCTTTTACGCCCAAAGTTCATCTCTGTCTTAGGACTAACATATCGAATCTTCTCCTTTGTGGGAAATGCATGTGTGGGGGTGTTGTTCATCTTTAATTCATCCACGTCGAACTTTCTGAAACATGGTGGAAACTCTTGGCTTCTATCCAACACTTTGAACATAGCTTCTTTTGTCTCCTCAATTTCCTGCTCCTTCCCAGGCTTATTCTCCTCCTTGTCTTCCACAAGCATATCTTATGTGGATGGTTCTCCCTCTTTTTGGGAACCAATTATAATACAACATGACACAGAAAATTTTATAATCTCCCATTTTCCAATGTAATAACCCCTATCTGAGCATTCCTCATCCTCATAGCATTGTTTTAGTTGTAGAATTCCATCATCTGTTGGCTTTTTGACTCCACCATCAAACTGATCTTCCTATGAATCAAAAGATGTGGCTTCATGTCTCACTATACAGTCTTCTATGTTGATGATAAACCTCTTACCACTTTTGACTATTAAGACTACCTTCTTCATACGTATTCCTAAGTTAGTGTTAACCAACCATATTTGTTCTTGAAATGCGCCTTAGGCTTCAACGGCGATATCACCATGAAATACATCACAATCTGTCATCCTCCAATTTCACTGTTGTGCTCCCAAAACTCCCAGTGATCGAATATCAAAATGATTTGTCGTTGTGAACCTGGACATAGGCGGCCATACTGTTTAATTGTTCAATCTTCTCCAAGTGCTCTCAGGAATCACACACTCTTGAGCCAAAATTTATGACCGCTTCATTAAGTGTTCATCCTAGAATGTCCATATGCATTGAAATGGGATGGACTGTTGTTATCAAATGTGTCATAGGATTTAGGACCCTATCTTCTTCCACTAGTAGCCCCGTATTTTTCCGCCTAGTAGTGCTACAAGTACAAACATAGTGTGTAAAAATGGATAGTGTATAGTAGCTCTCCAACCTTGATGAGAATCAATATCTCATATATCTATCTAGAAAGGATTAATGTGGACTATGAATTGCTTTTTCACTTGAACTTGGTATCTTTCCTTTGATGTAGAACTCCTCGACCATAGCCTATGGGACATTGTCCCTTGTATTTGTGAGTCTTTCTCTTTTATCACCAAGTCTGGGTACTTTTGGCTTGTGCCCTTGTTATAACTGCATTGCACTCTAGTTCCAACATATTCACAATTGTCACAGCTATGTGCTTTGGACAGTTTTGATCATCATGATTTCCATGTACACACCATCATCACATTCACAACAAATCTCCTTGTGCCTGATTTGGACAGTCATGAGAAAAGTCTCCCCATTCATTACATGTTTGGCAACTGATTTCATGATGTCCATTTGCTTCCTTTAAATGTGTCATCCTACACCTTAGTTTTGGTTCCTTTGAAAACCTCCTTATCTTGAGTTTTGGTATCCACCTTTTGACGCTTCCCTTGGAGGACAATGATTTTGTGGCAATACATTGTTTGCTCTTGTTTCTAGGATGTCCATGTGCATCTCTTTAAATTTGCATCCTGCACCTTGGTTTTGGTTCCTTTGACAACCTCCTTGTCTCGAGTTTTGATATCCACCCCTTGTAGCTTCCTTGGAGGTCAATGATTTCGCGGCAATACTTCTTTTCTCTTATTTTTCAGGTACCAAAGGAAGTTGTTGAATGCACGTCCAGTCACAATATATACCTTACAGAATTGACTACTAGGACAATTTGCACTTGTGTGAACCTCAATGCAACAGGTGCTGCACCATACTTCCTTCTTTTCTTTATACATTGCCATTCCACTTCTAGAACATCCTCATCCTGTATTTCCTTACGCAGTTATGATATGGGTCTCAAAGGTGTCCTAGTTGGAATTTCTAGTTGCATTCATCCTCACATTGTCTATATTTGCTCTCTAAATTCATGGCTCGGTCATAAGCATTACTAGACGTTGTAGGTGTTCAATTCTTAGTTTAGTTGTCAATTTTAATCTTAAACCTTCAACACACCATCTTTTCTTCAAACCACTAACAAGAAGGTTCTCCATTTCGGAGACCAATTCCTTTAGCCCCCATAATATGTGTAACCGAGTCATTCTTCCCTTTCTTTTTGTTGTAAGTCTCTGTCATGATCTCGGTGTTATCATGAATTAACTTTAACTCTTCAAAAAAATTTCTCAAATTTTCCCAAAAGTATTAACAATTGCCATGTCTCATTTCATGTATTCCTCCCAAAGTCAATGGAAAGAACCCATATTAGTATCTTCAGTAACTCTGTCCATTTGCAGTCCAAATTGGAACACACATGTTACAATGCCTCACGAGGTTTTGGTTCCCCGACCCATGAACTTGGATAACTTCCCACCTCCCATCAATGGCGGAGTTGCCATGGTGCTCTTTTCCTTGGTGGTGTTGGTGATTCTTTCATTAAAACGGCCATGTCTAGCCTCCCTTCATCTTTTTCTTACCAACCTCGTCTTCCCTATTTATACCACATTCTCCATACTCGTGTTCATTGCCAATGCACACTCACTGTTGGCGAGGAATTTGTCGGGTGGACAAATTTGTGAATTCCTTGCCAACGCTCTGGGAATCTAAGTCCCTCTACTTAACCGGTGTAGCTGCCATGTATGCATGCACGAGAAAGTGTGGATTTCTGTGGTGGCCTTTCGGCCGGGATCCAACAAGGGCACTCCACTGACCCTGCGGCAAATGCTTGCAGTTATCTACAAGGGGGAAATTTGCTATGAAGGTGGGAAAGGGAGTGAGAAAAGAGGTAGGAGAACTAATGTTGCAGGTAGAAAATCATATTCTTGCACACATTAGTTAGAAACTTTAACACATGCATTTATGAGAAGAAACAACCCTGTAAATGGCAACAAGACGAGATAAGATTGCGAACTCAAAGTTTCTAAAATCTCCTCATCAAAAAGGCTACAAAATCCTTCTTCTTGTATTGATGCTTAAACAGAAGTTGTACATAATGTGGGAATGGAAGAAATTTGAGAATGGAGGAAGTAGAAGAAAATGGCTATCTCCTTTGCTTTCTCTAAGTACAATGCACTCGTGAGTTTACAAGATCAATTGCCAACCCCTTACAATGGCGTGAAGAAGCCATTAAATATCTTGCAAGAAACGATTACAACTTCTTCTTTGTTAGCAAGAAACGGTTTACAATCTTTTCAATCATTCGCGTCCGTTCAAATTCTTGATTCGCGAAGAAACGCCAATGGCGGAAAAAACCAGACTTTTCATAATGCAAAGTACACTTGTTTTGTAACTTTGAATTTGAACCGTTCATCTTGCCTTTGAAACTTTAAACCAGAGTCGTCCACGTGGGAGAAATTTATTGGAGCGGCGTGGAGGATGCCTTTTCCATTTTGTGACTTTATAGAGATTTAGCATTTTTTACATTTTTGGTCCGCTCACCCGCTTTTAATATGGTCTTGACACATGGCTTCACTTGATTGGAGACAGAGTCGCGGGTCGCTTTTATAATTTTACCTTTTTTTTCAAGGCGGGCTCAAAAACACAAATTGCTCCGCCAACCTGCTTCCCCACTTTGACTTTCCAACAGCGGGCTCAAGATTTGACTTTTTCCTTTTTGTTTGGCGGGGTTGCGGGTCACTTTATGACTTTTAGCCTTTTTTACAAAGAGGCTCAAAACCTCAAAGTTCTCCGCCGACCCGCTTCCAATTAGATATGTCCATGTACCCGTGGATAATGGGGCCAAAATTTGACGGGGAAGAAAACGCCCGTCATTCACGACTATGGAAAAAATGCAGAGAAGAAGAAAAACTCCACCATTTCGAGCCGATTTTCAAATTTCTTTCGCAAACCAAGGAATTGAAAACAATACAAGGTTCGACGATCCATGGCCATAGAAAGATTGACAATTTCATTCAAATCAGGACAATAATAAAATTTTCACGCATCCAGACAGGAAAATGGAAAATTTATCTAAACGTGTAGACTAGAGAGTTTAAACAACTTCAAAGCATGAATTTCTCTATCTTGTCAGACTTCCAACTTTACTTGAACACTTCTGGAGGGAGGGAGCTCAAAATCTTTGAATTTGACTTAGAAAATGCGGGGGATTTTGAGGGCGATAACAACTACCAATCCCAAAATCAACCTGCCTTTTCCAATGAAAACGCTGCAGCCTTTGACCCAATGTTGTGAATCGGTTCCATATTTTCTTTTGTTTGAGGTCCAACTTCACTCTCACCGCCCCCTTCTCTCTCATGTTTACCTTGTAGTTTCTAACTTCAATGCAGTCCTCAAATTGTCGGGTTGGCCAAACCTCTTACCCAATGGTCCTCCCACCATCGATGCGGACTCCAACACTTTGTCCCACTATTCTCATCGACAAACCTCCTAACATCCTCACTTTCACCTCCAATTTTCCATCATTGGAAAATTGTGTTTATCCCTCCATCAAAGAACTCTTAACTTGTTCCTTGGTTTCTGTGTGCTAGAGGTTGTAGATAAATCATCCCTCTTCAGCTCAAACACCATTGTGATTATTGGTTCCTATGTTGACTTTGTCCTTGATAATATTTGTATCTATTCCTTTTCCACAATCTCAGCAGATGTCCAAAATATTATTGGTCTAGGAGGGGTCCTCTTCACAATAGGTCATAATCAGTTCTTGCTTGGTGCGGAACTCTTAGTTCATTAATCTCGCGACATTACTTGTTCTACCTTTTCAGATCTTCTTATTTTTACTCTATCTTCGCAGTGCTTGAGGATACCCTCTTTATCACCCTCACTCTATTCCTCCTTGCACTCCTCTTTAGTTAAAGGTAGTACTGGGCTCAAACTTGGGAAACAATGCAAAAAATGTAGGGGAGAATCTTGTTACAAACACTAAAGCTCTTAAGTGAATATTATCCACATAATATATTGTAGTATATAATACTTCACAGTGACAGGAAACGATCTCATCACATCAAATTTACAAGACACATGAATGTTGGAACAACATTGTAATCATATGAACAGATCTCAGTACATAGAGATAACACCAAATGATATGACATGATGCAATATGAAATATTTTCCCTATGATAGCGGCATACTCTCTAGGAGCAATATACATATAATCTAGGAGCAACAGGTGCAACAGTTTGAGTTCGACCTCTTGAAACCACCATGTATACAGATTTTAATCAGACCCCTCCTAATCTAAAAGACTAAACCACAACACAACATATTATTCCTTGTGCTTTATTCATTTATTATTCACATTAAACTTTATGCACATTACAAGCCTACATCCTCGACCATTTTCAATCTTCCACTAAATCCATGGTTTTTGGTTTAGAGGTCTCTTATATGATATTCTTCCAAACTCTCTTCTTTTTCGAGCTCTGTATGTTAACTTTCTGGTTCAATTTCTCCACCTCTTCAATTTCAGCTTTGGACTTCAGCCTCAACTTCAACTTCCTTTTTCCCTTCTTTAATGCAATTCATTGAAGGCATTCAACTTCCTTGATTTTGCATACTCTGCAATCATAATATACAAATACAAATTATCTAGTATTTTTCAAACCAAATCAACTGGATTCTTCAATGGACGTATTTCTTGGATTCTAAACTTTTCCATCTTCTTAACCAATGTCTTGATCTTTTCCCGATTAAACTACCACAACAACCAACAAGATCATTCACAATAAAATATACCGTCAAGAGAATAAACCCAAATCCACAAAGGTTGCATGAGACAAAATTCATCCATAATTCCCCATTCATTAATGCCAAGCTATAAAAAATTATTTGTTGCGTCTCAGCAAAAGCACCTACAGAGGCATAATGTGTGGATGAATGGCACATCTCATCATCCAGCGAAGGCACACCTGCAGAAACGAATGCAAGCCACATATCAACAAGTTTTAAGTGCTAAATCCCTTATATCTTTGAAGGAAGGAATCTCAATTTTAGATTAAGGTCTTATTTCCATATGCATAGCTAAAAGATCAACAATGGATGAAGATGACGTATTGTTTGCATGCAAGAAGGATAATGAAAGTAATTTCTCTCCCAAGCCCCCTATGCACATTAAGCCTTTATCATAGGCTACACCCAATACACCTAACAGGAATGTTGTGGACCCGAACCAAAATTCAGCAGGCTCACATATTCTGATATTCATAGCTCTTTTTCAAACTTGACACACAATTTCAACCGCATTTCATTCAAATACATCTTCAAAGGACGGAACTTTAGAGTTACACTAAGGCATTGTTTCCATATGCACAGATAGGGGATCAAAACAAAATAAAGATGATGTTTTGCGGTCATACAAAAATGGTAACATTATAATAAATTCTCTCAACACCCCCTAACACACCTTGAGACTGGTTTAACCTGCTTATGAGGGGCTAAGGATAACAGCCCCAGTTCACCAACATTATTCCTGTCATTCTAAACCCTCTTGTACACATGCACAAATTATATGTACTCTTAGCATTCTTTGTGGACCTCTGAAAATCACAAAGGGACCAAATGCATCTCATTTAGTTATTCATGATTGCTTTCAAAACGATGCCTGACACAGCCAACAATACAATAGCTAACCTCACCTAGCATTATATCAGCATGATGTCTCGCTTGATCTATAACATTATACATATAAAACAGTGCATATCCATTTGTGCACCAATAGCTTATGGGAGTCAGAAGTTCATCTTTTCGAGGAATAATTTTGTATTCATAAATTTAGTGCTACACAGCATATGCTATATGATTCTAATACAGACTGCATACTTGTGCTAAAACATGGAGAACATTGCTAATAGAAAAATGTTGAAGCCTCTGTGACTTGAAATTGAAGAGGAAATATGAATAATCTGAGAACATTTTCCCATGAAGAACACTTGATGCAGTCATAACCTTAATTGCCGTTGTTTACTAATGAAGAGAGAACCTTAAATATGCCAAAAGGGCGATATGGAAGTTATAGCACATTACTCTTTTGATTGGTAGAAATCTGTGAAATACGTGCTGCAATCTGTAAGTTGCAATGCCTTTCCATGTCAGCAATAATGGCTGCAGATAAAATCACAATATGAAGGAGCAACGGTCACATAGATAGCCTATAAAAACCAAGATTCATACTGAACATTGTAGGTAAAACAGGGCAGGGGCCAAGAAATTTCAATACCATTGTTTCCTTCCTTCTGAAGTGGTCCCTTGGAGACTCTTGCAAGACCTGCGATGAAAAAATCCCAAGCTGGACACATGCCAAGACATTTATCCATGAGGGCTGGCATCACTTGCATGGCCTATTTTAATAAGCAGCTAAAATCAGTTCAATTTTCTCAGCATATAAAACCAGATACTAAGTGTGCACTTGATAAAATTTCAATCTGCACTGTTCTGATTCCCAAAGTGCATGTTATGAAGTAATAATTAACTCGGTGCTGACTTTTCATACAAGATGTGAACTGGTTAAGTTGGGTAGCATCCATAAATAATGTAATATCAAAAATGTTAAAACAGTAACAAAATAATGATCTAGAAGATGAGATAATAAGATAAGTTCATCTGATAGTTTTTGGCTCTGCTATATTTTAATGGAAAATATTATTAGTTTGAACACAGGTGTGGACATAAGTCTTTCCTTTCTTCTCAGCCCCTTAACATGTTTATCATTTCTGACGGATGAGATTGTGTTGTTCTTTTGGCATCCCCCATTAGAACTCATTTTGGGCCCCTTCTTTCGCAATGTTTGGGTTTTTAATTCGCTTTTGGACATTATAATAAGTGTTCTCTTACTTGTGAATGAGACAGTCCTTTAACCACAAATATCAACTCTAAGTGGTCAAGGATAAGTCACAGTTAAAGGATAGACATTGGTCCATGGGGATGTTACATGGATAATTTTCTTCTAAGCCTTACCTTTAGAATTTATCATTGCATTCTCCATAAGCACAAGAATAAAAGGCAGCAAGAGGGGCCTCCCATCAGCATAATTCACTGCAGATCGCATGAGAATGATTTTCTTCTCATTTAAGTAATGGGAAGTAGCCCACACATCATTATGTCTGCTTGTTTAGAGGTTTTTGTAAAAACCAAGTTATTGTTTCTTAATTACTCTCTTTATGGGTGTCCCTAGACACATACCCCTTCAGTAGTAATATATTTGACACCCTGATGTATTATCTTTATCATCTAGCTCACATTTTTTCACATATCAATATAAATATACATATATTTCTTATATCTCTTCTTACTTTCCATCAAAGTGGGTACCAGAGAAAACATCTTTGACCTTGAAGCTTTTACTGCAAACTCAACAATTCCAGAATTTTTCCTTCTCATTTCATTCACACATATGAAAATTTAAAAAAAAAAACTGCAAAGAAAGCAGCTTCAAAAATTAGAGAAAAATACGATAGTTGATTCAATCTTGACAGTTGTTTTCTATAAACTTATGTTAAAGACCCTCCTGGCAATGAAGGACATTGAAGGTACTGCAAACAGGCTGAGTGAGCATGAGGAAGAGTTCGCAAGGCCTGTCAACTCGTGTAAATTCAAAATCTGACTTGTGGAAATCCATAGAGCTGCCCAAGCCTGTTCGGCCTTAAGACACAGAGCTGTGTTTGTGCCTTTTTCACGCTGGATTGATGTTTTGAGCAGTAAACCTATTATAAAGCTCTAACATTCAAAGTGTGAAAAATTCTATATAATCCTCTGTTTCTCTGTATCAAGTGGTACTGAAGCAGAATTTTTCCAGCCATTGTTTTAACTTATTCATTTTCCAGCTATTAATTTTTCTCTGCAGATAAGAACCGAAAAAAGAGGCAAGCTGTCACGAGTAAAAGGAAGAACAAATAGTAAGTAGTAAAAGCAAGAGCAAGAAGGCCATCCACATTTTATGATTAGTCACACAGGCTTCTGGGAACAGAGAAATCAGTCAGAACAAAATGGAGCTATAGAGAACCGTTTAATGCAATGTTTGAGCACTGCCAGTCTGCCTGAACTTTGATGAAAAAAATTTAACACCACTTCAACCAGAAAATATCTTTAGGAAGGCCCGGTTATTGCTGAGAACCTTTGTGCAAGTCATTTTGTTTTCTCCATGTGGTGTGTTTGGAAAAAGTGTTGAGGCTGCTGGGGATATTGAACCAGTATGTGTTTGCTGTTTGAGGCCGCTTCAGTCATTTTTTGCCATAATGGCAAGGCTTGGCCTTAATATAGGCTTGAAACTTAAGTATATAAGTTAAAAGCTTATTTAAAAGTGGAGAAAATTATGTAAACTGAATCTCAAAGAAAGAAAAGCTTTTTTAGAATTAAGAAATAAGGTTTAATAAAATAGAAGTTAAAATCAATTTTCCTAAGTACAAAAATGGTTATCCTTACAAGGCTATCACTAAAAAATGTTTTTTTCTACACCCTTTCAAGTCAAATGAACAATAAAATATGGTTGCTGAAGGAAAACTTTTTTTTAAATAAGACTATATTAAAAGAAGAAATGTATACAAAACACCAAAACCACAGCCAAGGGGTTTTAAGTGGCCTGGAAAAGAGCTGTTTTACAATAAATTAAAAAAATTCAATGTGTAGACCCCATCTTTAACAAAGCAGTCAAACAACATCTATAAGGAAATAAAATAGCCAAGATATGCAAAGAGGATCCCATGGATACAAACTTTGATGGGCTGATAGATCAAAATAAATGAAGAACAGTTATACTATTAGCCTTTACATGCACGATTCTATTGCTGCTAAGAAAAATTGCCTCATACTAAGAAATGAATTTTTGTGCAAGGAAAGTGGCAACATCAACGGCGATAAAACAGAGATTTGCCCCTCTTTTGGGGCTGCAAAAGACTGAGCATGCTGGTCCATCAAATTATCTTCCACCATCTGTTGCACTGCATTTTGAGGGATCCAGCTGCTTGTAGCAAGGGCACAGGCAAAGCGAAAGAGCGTGTTATTCCATGCACCTCTCTGAATTGCACCTTCAGAAGAGCTCTCAGGCTGGACAGCCTGCCTTTTAATGGTTGCCTGATATTATTAGCCTTTACATACATGATTATGCTGCTGCTAGAAAAATTACCTCATTCTAAGAGATGCTTTTTTTTTGTGGAAGGCAACTGGCATCATCAACGAAGCGAAAAATCAGGGGTCTGCCACTCTTGTGGAGTTGCAAAAAGACTGAGCATGTCATCCCATTACACTATCTTGCACCACCTGTTGTTCTGCATTTTGAGGGATCCAGCTGCTTCCAGCAGGCACACAGGCAGGGTGAAAAAGAGTGTTGCTCCATGGACCTCCTCTAATTGCACCTTCAGAAGAGATCTCAGGCAGGACAGCCTACCTTTTGATGGTTTCCTGGAGTCCATTCTGCAGCATATTTCCAACCAGCCTCTTCCTATTTCTTTCTTTAATGAGAAGCAGATCTATGGCCTACACTCTGCTTTGGAGTTTATATAAGTTGTGGCTGAGAAGTCATACAATCCTCCTAATGCTAGATGCACTCGTGCAACATCATAATACAGCTTTTTGTTGTTGGATGCAAGCAATGGGGAGAAAGTAAGATGTCACTGCCCTTTAAATCAAACTTCCGACTTGTAGGATGCTCCGGCTGATGGTTTGAAGGGCAGTAATTGAAGAACATTTTCCCTTAATTTCTTCAAAATTATTTCGGGAGAACTGTGGCTTTCCAGATATGAATAAGAGCAATTCTGCTGGGAGCAGAGGAAAGTTTAACAATAGAACTTGGAATCCAGAAAGATTTGTGGTTTAGAGCATGGACATGAATACCTCCAAGGGAGGTATTACTATGGATTCCTATGTTAGGCCCAGGGATATTCATCTGTTGGAATTTTGAGCTCATAATGAGTCTAAACTGCCTACAGTGATGCTGAATAAAGAGTTCAGCAACAAATAGAACATGTGTGGGTTGAGGGTTATTAGGGGGAAGAGGGGATGTGTCCTATGCTTTTAATAGAGAATGCAGATTTGCAAATAGGGTTAGTTGATTTTTGTGCCAAATTCCTGAGATGGTGAGCTCGCTGGTGCTGAGTTTGCAGGCTTAACATCTCTCTTGTAATCTCCACCTTTGCTGATTCATCATCCTCAATTCTTAAGGACTGGTCCTCTCTTGAGGGATTCTTCTTTTCTTTTACCATTCTTCCTTCTCCTCACATTAACATGCAGAGTTTAGTATAGAGTGGCTAAACACTTGCAAAGTGCCTTTTGTAGATTTTTCTGCAAGTCTATTTCAAGATGCCAATAAGTTTTGGATATGGGTATGGATATGTAGAATCCAATGTGAGGTTACAGCAATATTTTTGGCCCCAGATACAGCTTGGATACAGCCATATAAAAATATATTAAAATAAATAGGAATTAACTACATAGTATGCATATTTTAAAAAAACACAAAACATTATTGATAATTTATATAATGCCAACCAAAAGCAAAGAGAGGTATGTGTGCAATGAGAGGAATGAGAGGTAAGTGTTTTGCTTTTGTGTTTTGTTTTGCTTTATGTTGTCTTTTTTGCTTTTAGGGTTTTCATTGTGTTTTTTTATTTTATTTGTCACTTTATGTTTTAATGTTGAAGAAATAAATATAAAAGATTAAAAGACGTTTTTTCCCTAGATACATCTCGGACAGTCTAGATACGTCTGCACACATATCCAGCAATATCCAAAACATCCAAGACGTATCTGCAGGCATATATGTATAGTATCTGTATCTGACCTACTGTCTCACATATCAGTACCTTAGGTCTACTGCATCTACATTGATGAATAGCCATGGTGACATCAGTTCCCAAAGCAGGAAGGTTAGGTTAAAATGACCTTGGGAAATGTTTTCATCTATCACAAGCAAATTTGGGAAATCTAAGCCGTAGCCGCATCATCACAAAATCATTGATATTAATGCTGGGATCTTGGGGCATCTTAGTTGGTAGATGGAGTGGATTTACAAATTCATATCAAATCCATGTGAAGGAAGATGTACTTATAACATTAAAAAGTTGACCTATTGGTGTGGATAGATCCAAGCTGCATTCCTTTGCCAAACTTCAATGTATACACTAAATTCTTTGTGAGGGGCAGTTCTGTCTTAAAAACCATGAGTTGGTGAAAAGCACAAGACGGACTTTGTAGGAAAGTCCATTCACTTTGACATCCAAGGGTGGGTGTGGGGGCATATAATGGTTTGTCACTCCAAAAGTGCATGAGAAAAGTGTGAGAAAAGTGGTTTAAAAGATAAGAGAGAATGCCAACATTGACTATAGCATTGTGGAAAGTTCTACAAGGGAAAACTCTATTATAAGCCAAATGAATGACATCATAACGATTCAAGGAGTGGAAATTGAGTTGACTAGTAAAGATATAACCATGTTCTACAGGGACTAATCCCGAAGAGCGTGAGCAGCATACTAGATGTCCTAGGGACAGGACCCTTGCTCAAATTCCTTCCATTGAGGGGCGAAAATCCTTTGTTGTGGCTTCACAAGGAAGACAAAACCCTTCCTTGTCAATTGAAGAATGAAAACTCTTCAATTAATTGTTCCAAGTGCTTCAAAGAGGTGGATAGTGCATATTTTCAGCGAGGGTTTGGTCCTAAAGTGAAATTCAGCCCCTCTCCTAGGGAGCGACCCACCTTGGAGAAGTGATTGGTGGTTTCTAGGGCACGGCGTCACTCAACTCAACCATCATTGCATTCTCCATATTTTTGGCAGCCGGAATCTACTTTGTATTTCATTTGTAGGGCTTGGAATCATTCATTTCCAACCATTTTGTAAGGGCATACTCTGCTGTCATTTATTTAATTTCCAGTTGGGTTTAGAGGCTGATTTCTTGGTTGATAATTGTTTAAAATATTTCTAAAGTGCCTCTACATACTTTGGATGATGTGAATGGTGATATTTTGATGAATTATTGTTTTTTCCTTACTGTTGTTCTAAAAATTAGACTGCTGTTCATTGTTCTATTTTTCAGTTGACCGATATAAAATTAGAATATTTTCAGTTTGGGTTTTGTGTTAAACCCTTATTTTCAGTTTCAGCCCTAGAAAGGGACATTACAGTGGTATCAGAGCTTCGGTCTTCCCAGCCTGAGGGTTTCATGCAAGAGGGTGATAAAGGATACATTTGTTATCAAAGGAGAGAGAAGAAGAAATCAGACCAGCTGGTTGAAGAGGTTAGCATGGCCCACCAAGATTCACAGGAAGCCAAAATCGATAAGCTCATTGAAGGGAAAGTTAGATTGGCGGACACCATGGACTTGTTGGCACTAACCCTACAAAAATTTCATGAACCAAGGGTTCATAATGGTGAGGGCAGCTCATCCGGAGCTAATACTTCACAGCAGCCCCAAGGATCAACTTATGGATCAGCCACTAGGCCTACTTTCCTTCCAAGGGAAGAAGCCATTCCGGAGGTGGGAACAAGACATTCAATAGGGCAGAGTATTGCAGCCAGCTATGAAGAGTATAGGGCCCTTCTAAGAGAGATCCGAGAAGCTATTTCGCTTGCCGAATTCATAGGGGTAAGCAAAGGAAGGTCAAAGCCGAGCCTAGACATAATGCACCACAAAAGGATGTTCAAAATACCTTGGATAAGATTTCATTCTCTACAATTGATGATTCCGACAAGGGGACAGTCAGGGGCCATAAGTTGGACACTTATCTATCATTGAGGCCTATGACAGAGGATGATGCAATTAAATTTGCAACCCTTCATCTAGAGGGGATTGCACATGAGTGGTGGTTTCATGGATTGGTCACACAAGGGCACAATCTTATCCACTCATATGATGAGTTTTGTAGAAGACTCATTGGGAGATTTGATAGGGTTGACTCGGAAGTTCACTTTTGGGAACTTGCACAGTTGAAACAAGGCACGAGTAGAAGACTATGTGGCTGAATTTCAAAGGCTTTCCATAATGATTACGGATGTGACAAAAAGGAGACTCATTGTTCTATTTATTGAGGGTTTGATCGAACCACTCAAGGGTTTGGTAAGAGCATTTGACCCTTTGTCTCTCCAAGAGGCAATTGAAGGTGCTGCTCCAAGAACAGCAGCAAGCAGCGGGCAGCCAAGGGCATTTTCAAGTGAAGGACAACCAAAAGGACTCTTGGGATAGCCAAGAACTACATCTTTGGACCAGCAAAAGAAGCCCTTTCAACGAGCAACAATTATTCACAAGGAACTGTCCAAAACCAGCAAAGAAGGAGAAACAAGGAATGAGCTAAGGAGGAAGAATTTGTGCTTCTCTTGCAAGGATCCATGGTCTCCCGGTCATCATTGCCTAGGTAAGGGTAATGTGCATTATATTGAGGTATTTTCAGATTGTGAAGAAAAAAAGTTTGTGTTGATGAGGCAAAGCAAGTTCATGATCTGGAAGAAGATCCGGAAAGTTTGGACAGCACTCTTGCCACTTTGTCCAATGCCCCTAGATATCATCCATTCCGGGTGAAAGGTGACCTACAAGGGCAAAGAGTCACAGTCTTGATTGATAGTGGAGCTACTCACAATTTCATTGATGAGAACTTGGTTGCAAGGATGGATTTGAAGGTGGAAGGCCTTAAAGGCTTCACATTGGGAGAGCACTAGATATGTGATGATTTTTATATAATTGGCATAGCTAATACAAATCTTGTGCTTGGAGTCCAATGGTTACATTCATTGGGAGAGCTCACTATCAACTACCGATGTATGGAGCTAAGCTTCATGGATAAAGGCAAGAAGGTGATACTACAAGGTATGATTCCGGAAACCACTCAAATCAATTATTTGGTAGAAGGCGTCTTGTCAAAAGAGTCATATCTTTGCTCTTTATCTAAGATAACAGCAGATTGGAAGCCCTTAATTATAGCTGAGTATGCCAAGAATAAGTTTGCTAATGTTGTTTTTGAAGGAGAAATTGTGGATGAAAGGTACAAGGTAATGGATGGGCTTATTCTCTATAAGAATGGAGTCTATTTGGTTCCCAAATCAAAGGTGAAGAACAAGATATTGAGGGCTATTCATGATGCCCCATTGGCTGGTCATCCGGGCTATTTCAAGACATACAAACAAGTTAATGAAAGGTTCTTTTGGAAAGATCTTAAAGAGGAGATGCTTTAATACATATGGAAATGTTTGGTTTTCCAACAAAACAAGGCGGGGCATGAATTTCTAGCTGGACTATTGCAGCCCCTTCCTATTCCCACTCAAAAATGGGAAAGTATTTCCATGGACTTCATCATCGGGCTGCCCATGGTTCAAGGTAAGAGTTGTTTATATGTTGTGGTTGATAGATTCACAAGATATGCCCAATTATGTCCACTTCCAGCCAAGTATAATGTCAGAGTAGTGCAACATAAGCATGGTGGAACTACTTCATAATTGAGTATTTCTTGGAGTAGCAACAAATCGACACAGAAATTTGATTAATTCTTCCCAATAATTCATTCAGGGACTGCGTACATATATATATGAAATAGTTTCCCTATAATTTAGGAGGAAGTTATAACAAAACTCCAACCTAAGTGAGTTGTTTATAACTCACTAACCAAATACATATAATTGTTATTGTTGTTTATAACAACTAATAACAATTTACTAACTCATTTACAAACTTATATTTACCATAATAATTACACACGTAATTATTATTCACACACATACATATGTGAAGCACTATAGTATTCCTAACATTCCCCCCCTTAGTGCGAACATGGGAGAAAAACAATTGCACTTCTTCGCAGCTTGTCGCCCATGTGTGCTCATGATCTTGGCTCACTGATGGTTTTGAAAAGGTTGACCAACAACCTTGGTATGAGCCCCTACTCATCCGGTATGAACCCCTGTTCATCAAATACGGACCCTGTCCACCAAAAAGGAACCCCTGTTCCAGGTATGAACCCATGTTCATCCTCTTCAAGTATCATGATGCTGCTTTTTCCTTGTGCTTTCATCTTTCCACTATATTTTCACATCAGGAAAGTACATAGGAATCTGCTCACTTTATTACAACAGAACATACTATAAACTAGATACAAACAATGACAGATACACTACAACTGAAAGAAAACACACTAAAACAAAATGCCACCACGCTTCATGCAGCCTGTCATTGGTGACTGACGAGAGGTTGTTGATCGACCTCCAGGCCTCTCCGTGCCTCTGTCCTCCAATGACAAGATGCTAACTCAGCCAGATGTGATCATGAAGCTCAAAAAATACACTCCACAATTTGGACGTTGCGTACAAGCGAAAATGCATCCAATTATTGAACAATGAGGCAATTTTTTTATTTTTACAACTTTTGATGACTCATAAATTTGACGATTTTTTTACAAGGACACTACAATACAAATTGACTTGACTTAATGACAAACTGAAATATATTGACAACTAGACTTTGACTCAATTTTGGAGACCTTTTACAATACTTCTCGGATCTACATTTCTAATAAAAAATAATGAAAAGACATAATTTTTGACAATTTAATATGACAAACTCTTTTGAAACTTGATTTTGACTATTTTGACTCTTTTGATGACATACAATATTTTGATTTTGAAAAACCGACAAAACAAATATAAATGACTCTAGTACTTATTTTGTAAAAAATGGAACTTAACTTATTTATTGACTAATTTCTAATATACAAATGGAATGATAACGTAGAATGAATCATAAACATCCCAAATAATGTTATTGAGAGTGAGACACGACCTCGACTTAGAATTGATAACCAATCTTAAAAACACTTATATGACCGACTTACAGATATATGAGACCAATATAAGATTTAAACTATTCTACAAGACTATGGCATGAAGATTTCAATAATTTTGCTAACTATATTTCATCAAAATTGATAGGTCCGCCGAGCTTGTAAATTAGTGTATCCACGCTTCACTTGGGAACAGCTTATGTTAAAATAATTGTACCACAAGAAAGGCAGATCTGACTAGGAGATATTTGGATTAAGCGGTTGTTGTTGACGCCACTTCCAAACGACATTTATTACTGCTCCCTTCAACATCCAAATCTTCTAGACAACATGAATGTAGAGGAATCTGTGATCACTGGGAATGCATGAATATGCAAAGCAACGTGATATGAGATCAACGCTTGAAGGCGGATCAACCTTTGCGAGAAGACTTCATGTTTATCTTGGCATGAAGAATTCAGAATGCCTTTTCTAATCTACTATCGCTTCAATTTGATTTGTAACTAAATGCGTAAAAGAGTGACAAGATCAATATGATGTGGTTGTTGATGAAGACGTTAGAGCAAGGAGACTTGATGCAAGCGTAGTTAAGTAGGAACCAAACATGAATGGAAGATATACACAACCCCCAAAGAATGGCACGGTTCTCAACTATTATGTAATGGTTGTACAAGAGTGTTGAGGGCATAGTTGGAAAACTCATAGATTACTCGCCGAGTCCTCGAGTAATCGCCAAACCTGAATGCAAACGAGTAAATCGCCAAAAACTCGCCAAAAATTACTCGCCAAAACTCGGCAAGTATTCTCCAAACTCGCGAGTATTCTCCAAAACTCAACGAGTACTCTCCAAAAACTCGCCAAAACTCGAAAAAACTCTCCAAAACTCGTATGAAAGAAAACAGTGGAAAAATACAAAAAGAAAACATTAATAGCAATGAAAGAAAACGCTGCAAATACACGGTTTTGGCAAATTTATGTTTTTAAAGAAATTTGAGTATTTTTTAAGTTGCCTAGAGTATTCCTGAGTATTGGCCGGATATTGCTGAGTTTTTGTCGAGTTTTTTTGGGGGTCTGCCGAGTGCGAGTATTCCAACTATGGTTGAGGGAATTGTTCTCAAAAAACATATAATCTGCAGTTTTCACTGTTCAAGGACAAGAAATACACAAACCTAGAAGTTGCGAAGACTGATATGTTGACGTTATGAGCAGGCTTGTCCCCTTAGCAAATGCGCATGAAGAAGATGACAACTACAAATTGCTCTCAATGTGGCTAATGCATAGTCGTTGATGCACAAAAATATGAACCTGAAGTCAATAATTTGGCGAGGCCAATCCCTTCCAAGCTCAATCACCCTTGTCTCAAAATAGAATCTAACAGAAACAGATCAGACGCTGTTGTATTTTCCTGAAGCAAATATTTTCTTTGTGGTTGGCTGGGTTCAATCCAATCTCAGCTGGTACATTTGGATGCATGCATAAATAACAAGAAACAGAGGAAACTATCATGCACAGGACAATCAAGAGGATTGAATTGCCCTTTTCCAATCAAATCAGCATCTCGTTCGGGAACATATGTCGCTCTGATACCAAATCTTGGAGCAGCAACAGATCGACACAGGAAATTTGATTAATTCTTCTCAATAATTCATTCAGGACTGTGTACATATATATAGGAAATAGCTCCCCTATAATTTAGGAGGTAGCTATAACAAAACTCCAACCTACGTGAGTTGTTTATAACTCACTAACCAAATACATATAATTGTTATTGTTGTTTATAACAACTAATAACAATTTACTAACTAATTTACAAACTTATATTTACCATAATAATTACACACGTAATTATTATTCACACACATACATATGTGAAGCAAAATGGTATTCCTAACAGTATTCATGCAAGAGATCACCAACAAAGTATGTGGGAGGTTAGTGGTGACAAGAGGAATGTACCTTGGAGAACTATAGCTCAAAATTTCAGACTTGGTGCTGCTGTTATCATTCAAATCAGCCACCACATGATCTCATTTGCATACATACAAGTGGGTAGGAAAGTATTTTTAGTCAAGGGATGGAGCATTTTTGATTGGTGACTGTTGGGAAAAAATTTTCAGCCTTTACAGAAGTGTTTTCAATCATTACAATGCTCACATTTCCTATTCTTGCAAGGAGGTTTCAATTTTGCAGCCACTTTCATTTTTAAGTTGTTGATTTTGATAAAATCATATTATAAGTTGTTATTTTCAGACTTAAACAGTTGCAAGATTGATCATTTTGAGGTCACTAAATTATTGGAAAATATTGGTAAATGGTTTCAGATGAAGAGAATGACTACTTCAGCCAACATAGCTCCAATTTGGGTGGAAAATCAAGTGATTCATGACTGTCATGATTTGTTTTCAGCCTGCATATAAGATGATTTGTGTCTTTTCTTGGAAGGAACAGGTTAAAACATCATTAATGAAGATCGTCTTGAGAAGATATGTGTTGTGGATTATGCACATTTGATGATCAAATTATTTTCTGAGCTGCCAAGAGACATCGTTGTTAATAAGGTTGAGAGCTACACTTGTCGGGCCAAATTGTTTCACCTGTCAAGCAAGAGAAGTGAACTTGAAGGTTGTATGGAAATTTTCAAACCTTGGAGAGAACATTTGAAATGCTTGCTCATATTTTTGGTTCCAAGATGGGAAGCTTGTACCTATGATATGGTGAGATATGCACATCTTTTTGCTTTCAGCCCATATGGGAACGAATTGTCTTTCAAAAAGGTGATCAAATT
The DNA here is from genome assembly GCA_018340775.1 of Taxus wallichiana var. yunnanensis. NCBI lineage: Eukaryota > Viridiplantae > Streptophyta > Pinopsida > Cupressales > Taxaceae > Taxus > Taxus wallichiana. The sequence continues at coordinate 348,023,595 of CM031238.1, forward strand.
TCAAAAGGTGCATAAAAATAATGTGGTGGTGGATGCTTTGTCAAGTAAGCCACTTCTTTTCTCTTTGGATGATGTTGCCATACAAAATGGGAAGATGAAGGATACAAAAGTTACAGTTCGTCCACGCTTGCAATTGCTTGAGGGAAAGCAATTTCGGGAAGGGAGGACTGTAATGTCCCCTTTTTACTAATTCATTTTGAAGACTTCTTGCCCATTCCACTTCCCGTGGGCAAGAAGAAGGTGAACAAGGGAAGTATTTGTTGATTTTTTTAGTCTTTTTTGTGAGCATTTACATTTTCCTTTCATGTTTTCCCTTATGAGGCAGGTCGGCTGGGTCTAGGAGATGAAAAGCCAAGTTAAAAATAAAATCAACATCATTATAGAGGTTGGTCATGGGGAAACCCCCTCCTTGGTTTTGTGCCACCAAAAGGGTATTAAAGGGGGTCACTTGGACTCATTTGTGCATCATCTTTTGGCATAAAATTATACTTTACTTGGTTTTGGGTTGTTTGCTCAAATTCCTTCCACTAAGGGGCGAAAATCCTTTGGTGTGGCTTCACAAGGAAGACGAAACCCTTCCTTGTCAATTGAAGAATGAAAACTCTTCAATTAATTGTTCCAAGTGCTTCAAAGAGGTGGATAGTGCATATTTTTAGCGAGGATTTGGTCCTAAAGTGAAATTCAGCCCTCTCTTAGGGGAGCGACCCACCTTCGAGAAGCGATTGGCAGTTTCTAGGGCACGACGTCACTCAACTCAGCCATCATTGCATTCTCCATATTTTTGGCAGCCGGAATCTACTTTATATTTCATTTGTAGGGCTTGGAATCATTCATTTCCAGCCATTTTGTAAGGGCATACTCTGTTGTCATTTATTTAATTTCCAGCAGGGTTTAGAGGCTAATTTATTGGTTGATAATTGTTTTAAAAATTTCTAAAGTGCCTCTACATACTTTGGATAATGTGAATAGTGATATTTTGATGAATTATTGTTTTTTCCTTGTTCTAAAAATCAGACTGTTGTTCACTGTTCTATTTTTCAGTTGGCTGATATAAAATTAGAATATTTTCAGTGTGGGTTTTGTGTTAAACCCTTATTTTCAGTTTCAGCCCTAGAAAGGCACATTACAAATTTCCCTTTGATGGTGACTTTAAATCCTAAGTTGTCAATTATGCATTTTCATTTTGGGCCTTAGCATGTTGATTTCACATCTCTACATTTGATGTTGTACTTCATTTTGAGTAATGAAAATTATAGATTATAATTCGCAATTTCGGATTATTACAAGGATTACATGACCAATAGTTTTATTTAGTAATTTATTGTGTTAAATTAGCTTATGTTAGTTTGTTTAAGTTATTTTTTAATTTTTTATTCATTTGTATTTTGAAGATTTAAATACTAATTGCTATATATTATTTTAAATATGTGGTCCTTTGATGTTTTGTTGTTGTCCAATGTAGGAGCTTCGTGTAGAAAAAAACAAAAAGATATCTAAAAGCAAAACAATAATCCAATCATGTGAACATAAGATATGAGAGGTTTTCAACCAATTGTTCGTAGTGCAGTTCCTTGATTGGTGATGAATTATCATTGATTGATACTTTCGCCCAACCTTCATAATGCAAAAACTAGAATTTGGACATGTGATCAAATGTAAGATACCAAGCTCACAAAACCTGTTTAATCATTCTGCAACCTAAATGATCACAGTCAAGTACCCGAAAATCTTCCGGTAGCACCATGTAAACCTCTTTGTCCAAATCTCCATTTAAGAAGGCTCTTTGAGATACCCTCCAGCCAAACTGAGTTGCTTTGATGAGAAGCAATTAAAAGATTACCATCTTTACAGTTGCTATGGAGAGAAGCAATTAAAAGATTACCATCTTTACAGTAGGAGCAAAACCAACTCCATACTAGGAGAAACAACCATCTCTGAAGTAGTAGGAGAAACAACCATATCTGCCTCATCTATTGCCTCATGTTGTGAGATGCCTTTCACAACAAGATGATAAAAATGACCATGCTCTACCGACCTCTAAGCCTGTGCCTTGGATTAAGTGGTTGTTCCTACCATCTCACCATGAGTAGCTTTTCCTGCCATCTCACCATACACCTACGCATCCTGTCATTGGGGCATCTCATTTTCCCTACATGAAGCATTTCAGCCTCCTGCACATTCTTTATAGTGGATATTCCCTCCACAACCAATGCGTTAAAGTTGACTAGAGTAAGGTCAACAAGCATGTAAGGAATTTCATCCTCCAACACATCATGTGTGGTGGAGTCTCACTCCACATGCACATTTGAGTTCATTGCAGAAGTGGCAACAAGCCTATATTGCCCACCTTGCCCAATGCCTAGGACAATTACCCATTCCTATTTCACATCAGGCACTATACACTTTTGCGCAAAGAAATTAACGGCAATACTGGGATTTTCTATTAACTTACTAAAAGACAACAGATTTTATGCATGCTAGGAACATACCTAACATTCCTTACTAAGAGTTTTTGAACATTATTTAGGACAATATGAAAGATCAATGGTTTCATTCAATAATTTCTTGTTTTAAATTTCAGCTTCTTTCAGTTTGTTTTAGTTATTTGTTCTTTCTTTTATTATTTTGAATATTTAAATACCAATTTTTATATACTATTTTAATAGTCATCGCCCTAGCATCTCCAAAATCGGGAAATTTTTTCCATCCTTGAAACCCCTCCCCATCTCCAAGACAAAGGGAACATTGATATATAACAAAGTGTTTACTTTGGGAATGTGAATGTCGAGGAATTACATATGGGACGGACTTAAAAGTGGAAGGTAGGGTGAAAAAGGAGAGGACAAAAACAAGAGGGCGATTTAGAAGGAAAAATCATTAGGAATGTGGTTAGAATAGGGGTGACAACATGATGGGTGGGGTTGCACAAAGGAAGAAAACACTCAGAACAGAAAAGAGATGTTTTTGCAAGACAAATGTAGACAATATTAGAACTTGTACAATATTTTATAAAGTTATTTGGTGTTGACCAAGCAGAGATTATGACATCCAGCTCCATCCAATGCTTAATTTCTTGGCTGCATAGTCCCAGTTTTGTTATTATCTGTTTGTTTCCATATCCTCTGTTGGAACTGAATGGGCAACTCATGAAGATTCTCATAAATCATTACTTAATGGCCTTGGGCTTCAATAGCTGATCTGACAAGGTCTACCACAGCACTGTAATATCTGGTTTTGTGTTCCAGAGAAACAGTTTGGAAGCTTTTTCACATTTCCTGTATGCCTTGAAAAGCTGTATGCATTTTCCAGTCCATAGAAGTGGAGCCATGGGTTTGCTTGGGAGGATCCAGTCTTTTTTTATTGACCAAGTCGATTATAATTTTCGAGTCTCCTTCAACATGGAGTTTATTTATCCCTGTTTTCTGAGTCCTTGAAGTTTGAGGGAACCATGAACAACTCACAAGATTTTGTTTTGTGAAACATTCAAAAGAAATGCATTGCAATTCGAATTTCAACTACAAATATGGAATACACTATATCTAATTGTTATTATATGCAATTATAAAATAACTGTAACATGAGTCAAGTCTCAAATCACAAATAAAAATATAACAATGGTATCTGAGCCATGAGGCTGTGAGGGTAGGGGACGCATCCCAATGTCCCCCGAAATGTTCAGGACATCTGGAATGCGACTTTGAGGGAACAAGATGTTCCCTTGGTACACTGGAAGCGTGTATTACGATTTGGCAGCCAAAGATAAGAGGACAAACAGAAACAGGAGCAAGGCTGCAACAAATTAAAAAATCGTTGAATTTCCTAATTATAGGATTGGTATTGTTGTCTAATACGTAAGGCAGTGACACTAAGAATAGGATTTGTTGTCTAGAACAAAATTTGTTTCATTTTGAAAGATAGATATTTGATAATATAATTATACTTTATAGTAAAATAATGTCATGACAGACAAATATTTAATGTCATACAAAGCTAGCATTCTTCATTGAGAAGAACCTTATTCTCATTGAAAATAATTAGGTCAATCTGTTAAATACCGATGCTGAAAAGGAAAATCAGAGCACTTACCATATGATATGGACTAGAAAGAATAAAATCTTCTTCTTGGTTGTTATCTCCATCTGTTCCACTGCAAAAGGAAAGAAAGTAATGCTTGTAATACAAAGTGTATTTTAAAACTAAACAGTAATCTCAAAATGTCAGAACTTCATTCCAGAAAACATCAGATTGTCACGTCAGAAAAAAGAGACAAATTGTTACAAATGTGAACTGCTATGGTCCCTACTTTCGGAAAATGAAAATCTAGTTAATAAATGTCCAATCAATGCAACAATCGTAATGAAAAATAACAGAATTTGGATTGAAAACGTGCAAAAAGAAACAAAAAAACACTACAACACAGATTCCTTGAGATATTGATAATCAGAAGAAATAAAATGGACAGCATCCTTGTCATACTCAAATTTATTTTTATTTAGCCAATGTTTCGCTGTGGTAGAAAAGAATTGCTGACATTTTGTCATAAAAAGTACTCTTATCCACCTATTAGCCACCATTCGAAGTTGTCTAAACGGCCATATGTATACTCCTTCCATGCGCATTTGTATTATCTGAGGATCGTGTTCGGTTGTATATGCACCATCCTTGAAAACAATGGCTCCCTGCAAAAAGAACAGCAAAAATAAGCTCTTGTTCCAAAATCTCAGGAACCTCCAGCAAAAACATCAAGCTTAGCACAAGCTAGATATATTTTCTTTTTAGTCAAAATATAACCTTGTGATCAGCAAAAACATACAGGCCCAAACCAATTATAATGAAATTATGCAGACCCCTTGGTTGGTACAACTTTAAAAACCGTCAATTCATGTTGTTTAATACTTCATCATCAATGATATGAACCTGGAATTTCTTTTGTCAATCGTACTGAACTCCAAGGGATGGGTATCTTGAAAACTAGATTGTAAACTGGCAACAATTAGGGAAAAATTTATGAACAGCTTCTTAATTTAGATAATTTCATAATAACTTTCTCAAGATTTCATATGGGTTTTTAAAATAATAATAAAAATTAGAGCAAAAATAATTACACAATCCTCTGTTCTCTCTCTAGCCAACCTAACCTTTGTTCTCTTGAGACTGCTGCACCGATCTTCAATCGACTTGAACTGGAACTCTTGCTCACGTGTGACAAGGGCGATCCCAGCTCTAGCACTACAAAAAGAAATGTGCTGAACATGGAGAGGCTACCATTCACTTCATATTCAATCACCTGCAACTCTCTGGCATACTTGAAAAAGTTCTCATAGTTGCTACATAGACCATCAAAGCAACCTCTTTGAGATTTCAGATTGGCCATTAGAGATGGATAATCCTTTACAACTAAAGCGATGGTCACCATTTCCCTCATCTTTTTCTTCTTCTTAGATTCTTCAAGACCTCTCTTATTGCTAGAATAGCCTCTAATTTCAAAATTCACATCAAAACCCAAGCAAACAGATCCTAGTTACGTGTTAATTCAGCCATGTTCTGCACAAGCTTCGCTGAACAAAATCTCAAGTCCTTTTGATGTCAATACTTTTGGTGCCTCTCTAGTCCAACACAAACCATCTCAAGGCAAAAGTGTAGTCCCACCATGGAAAATACTCCTCATCCGCATGTCTGATATTGCACTGTAGAAAGGCACATCTCTAAGTTTTGTCATTGCCTAGCTCCCCTGCTTTGAGATAAATAGTATCAAACTAAAAAAGACGATAACAACTAAAAAAAGAAAGCCACGATGAATGTTGGAAATGGAAATCCATGGGAATGTTTTAAGTTTCCAAACAAGCTCACTTCACTGAGTGTAATGATTGTCCATCTTTGAAAGGGGTGAATTTTTTCAAAATGTATTTGTAGTTGCTAGCCTAATTTTGGCTTTTGCACACTCTCTCAGACTATTTTCTTTAGAATAAACCCTAATGCACATTGTAGCACAAAGCTTTATCTGCGCCAGCACTTTCAATCAAGCTTGCACTTGAAGGTCTCACCTGAATTGCAGTAAAGTAGCCACAGATTCCTTGTTATAGGAGAGTGACATGAAAATTAGTCAATTACATGGCATTTCATCACAATTATAATGACTCAAACCCTAACTATGACAACAACATGCATCAAATGCATTATTGACCTCTAACGTAACAGATCTGCCATAACTCATACATAAATCATCTAAAGAACATCTAGATCTACACAGGTGCATCCTTCTTCATTCATTTCATCAAAGAATATTACCTAGACTGTTTCGGTACACGTATGGGTACAGTATGCTGAAACGGAAAATTTTTAAAAACCTCGGGTACGGTACGCTGTGGGTACATTCGTACAATATATTTTTAAAAAGTAAAAAATATAAATATATATAAAAATTTAAAGAAAACAACAAGCTTATAGTCTCAGCAACCTATAAAATATTAGAAGCCAACAACAAGCTTATTATGAATCAGAAGCCATCTAAAGCAAGATTTCTTTGACTGAATACAAGAAGACCACAAAACATTAAATCTATGAGTCCATCTACTAATGGGCTCACAAACATTCCACTTATTGTTAAGGCCCAGGGAAAGGTTTGGGAGAAGGCAATCTTTTCATAGAGTTGTTTGGAGGTAGCCTCTTGGAGAAGGGGCCCTTTGAGCCACCTCATAGTATCCCAAAATTCATTCTCATCCTCCATAATTAGTCCAGTAGAGGGAGCTGTGAAAGCATTTCTGAGCATTGTATACATTCTGAACTGAGATTGAGGAAGCTTATAGAAAGCTTTAAGGTCTGTCCATTCCATCCACTTCCCAAATCTGTACAAGTCATGAAATATTTTAATTCCTTTCTCAAACCAAAGGAGGGCAGAGCAGCCTCTTGTCAAGGCAAGGATCTTGTCATTATATTTCAGATTCGACAAAATCGATTTGTAGGCTTGGCACCTAGTGTCAAAGGAAGAGAAGATAGGCTGCCCAACCACCAAGTGCTTCACTTGTTCCCATGCCTTCCAAATTGACTGAAGAATAAAGGACCCATGAGGAGCAACAAGAAAGCACTTAAATAGTAAGTCAAGTTAGTCAACCAAATGAAGTCCTTTTCATCTCTCTTGACCCTTCGGAGCCTATTGGCAATATTGAATCTCACACAAACTTTCCAAGGTTCAATTCCAATCAAAGCCCTCAAGTTTTATTTATTTTTTTGCACTTAAAAAAAAACCATGTGGGTATGTTGTGGGTACGTACCCACAGCATACCCGTACCCGGTACGTATCAGGCCTGGTACAGGGGGTACTTGGCGTTTCCAGGCAGTCTAGAATATTACAAATCAAATCGATCTATGTGCAATACACAGAGTCAAGATCGAGACATGAATCCACACGATATTACAACATTTAAGTGCAATTCCCACTTATTCCTGCTTAAAACCCTTACAAATTACAGAACATTTCCTAAACCCTTCCAAAGCTCTCAAATATTACAAGAAATTATACAAATGATACCAAAAGTTATATACACAAGGAAGAATGATGTTATTTATATGATTCATTAATTAGAATATTCTCTAGATTCACCTTCTTGATCCTTCTCCTTGCTCAGTTGTTATATTCTCTTCTCTAGAACCTTCCTTTGGTCCTTATGTTGGTCGTGCAATCCCAAATCATCCACTCTTTCGCTCTTTTCCTACATACCACGTATTCTCTCCTCCGAGAATATTCCTAGTATATTCTTTTCCTACATACCACGTTAGCTTGTTCTTGCGGTTTGTCATGTGACCACGCATGTCTCATTCATGTGGCTTGTAGGTAAAAAGGCAGAAAACTACTTTTCATTTGCCATTATCTCCCCATACAAAGAATTAGTTTCATAAATACGATTCAATGGGTTGTTCTCCTTCCCGCGGCTGCAACACTTCTTAGATGCTTGCCTTGACTTCATCCGCAAAATCATTCCAAAATTTAAGTGAATCATGCATGTCTCTCACCATACCATTGATCTCCTTATAAAGCTTGAAATATTCGTTGATTTCTTGTGCTTTCAATCTATCGATTCAAGCCTCATCATTTCTTCCTTACTTTTAACTCCTATTCTATTGTCCCAATCAACTCTTTCTTGTCCCTGAAATTGGTGTAAGCTTTGTACACAATAAAACTTTAATTAATTATTCATATGCAGAGATTGCAATTATACAGGTTCAGAATTCTCCTACATACAAGGAGATAGGTTTTAACAGCTTCAACAAGAATCCCATAAATCTCTCCTACAACATTTATATTTGTGAGTCGTTAAAACAACTTCACTAACAAAATAACAATATTTAAATATAGTGAATTGTAATATAACTCACGTTAAAATATTATATTATCCTAGATAATATAATATCACAAACTTCACACACATGTGAACACTATTTTCCTAACATTCCCCCCTTAGTGTGAGCGTGGGAGAAGAGACAAATCCTACAAATGCTACTCCCCGAAACCACTACTTGACCAGGTATGCTCCATCAAGTTGTCTCTTTACCCTCGGAAAGGCATAGTGGCAAGCATAATTCCATTAATATGCTTCTCGAACCCCTTTCCCTGAACTCCCGAATTATGAATCCTACCGATTCCTACACTTGCCTAGAACTCCCACACTAGTTGGACAATATTCCATATTAAGCTACCTCAAAATCTTCTCCTGACCCCCAAGAGCCGATTCTTTAAATATCTTTCTTTCCCAAATGTCAAACCAAAGGTTTATTCATCACATAAACAAAACAGAACTCTAAAATATGAAACATAGCACAACAAAAGCAAAACTGAAAACATGTACACGCTGAAAACACGCACCACTAAATCTCGGTGCGGCCTGTCGCTGCCATGGGTGACGAGAGGTGGTTGATCATCCTCCAACCTCTTGTGCCTCCATCCTCCAATCTTTTTACTTAACAAATTTGGTTTTGAGGCTTATTTTACAAGATGGACATAATGACAAGTGATAGTGCATCCAGTTAAAATGCAGCAAATTTTTATTTATTTTTTTCTCGACACTTTTGGACAAAGACTATTATAATGACGACTAGATGATAAAAACGACAATATTCGACTCTAACTTACTTTTCACCATTTTATGAAATACAGGTGACTTGAAAATTGACTTTGTATCAAATAAGATATTTGATAGAGTTTCACAATAAGAATCAGACTTAATTGTTTTTAATCCTAATTTTCGACATTAATACTCAAATATTATAGTATTGATTTTACCCTAATGACAAACCTTATTGGACTAACAAGTCTACAAGTCTAATTGATAATAATTTAGACAAATGACTTTACTAGAAGACAGAAAAATCTAAACTAATTGACAAAACATTGAAACTACAACATTTAAACATTGGATTTCAACATTGTGACCGTAATCTTACCAATATATATTGTTGAACAAATGACTAGATTCAACACCTAAACCAATACATTGTATGGTGATGGATTACCATACACATTACAAGATAAAAACTTAACTTATGCAACAATGAAGCCTTAAGTAATGAACATGTAGAGTTAACCAGATGTGACAATGCATCGTGTAAATAATTTTGAATCCGAAATATGCTGCATGACATGGACATTATACAATTGTTGGTGGTGGTTCTAATCGTACCCCAAAGTTAATGCACAATGCAAGAAAGGTTTGGCTCTAATGGCGGCTCTGCAAATGCTTTGGAGCCATATTCCGTGAGAATACAGTTGTCTATGACAAATTTCAAAGCATATTGAAATACATAGTGAAAACCAAAACGTGTTCCACAAAGACGCATCTACCCCAAAATTTTGTCGTCCCAGAGACTCGGGACGCCCCTGAAGATTCAAAGACACCATGGGGACGCCCCCACCATCCCACCACCACCACTCGAAAGGAAATGTCTCTGAAACATTTTCCCCAAATAAGGGACGTTTCGAGAGACGTCCCCACTTTTAGGGACACTAGGAGTCTCTCGGATGTCCTAGAGACTTCTAGAAGTCTCTCAGATGTCCCGATACTCCAAGGCATACCCCGCGCCTAAGTTTGATTTATACTTTTAAAAAAACAAATTTTTTGAAAAAGTTACACCCCCAACCCTAACCCTAAAACTTAATGCGCCCCACCCACCCCCTAAGCACTCCAAAAGAAACTATAAATAAGAGTCACACCCTCACTCCAAATCACAATCAAAAATCAATCAATGAAAGAGTGAGAAGCAATAGCATTAGCAAATAAGAAGAAGAGCAAGAATGAGAGCATTAGCAAGGAAGAGGGATGTCATTAGCAAGGAAGAGGGGGACACCCTTAGGGGACGAGGGACACATTAACAACTCAAGTGCCAAGTATTCATTGCTCAACCGTTCATGTATTTTCAACACGTTCATCAAGCCTTCAAGGTAAGCCATGACCCATAGCACCACATAGTTTTTTAATTTTTAATTTCAATTTAGAAGCATAAATTATTCAATAAATTAATTAAAATGCTGATTTTAGGGTTGTTGAACTTATTTTTTGAAAACAGCAATTACACAACCCTAAAATCAGCATTTAAGTGTTTCCAACTTTCCGTTTAACTATTTAAGTGTTAGATTGTTTTACTATTTTTAATTTTTAAATTTATTTATTAAATTATTAAACTATTTTAAAATATTTTTAATTTTATAATACTAGTCAAATTAGAATTTCATCTTTTGTGTATCCTTTGCTTCTACGCTCGTGCGACCTAAAGTAAGAAAAACAAAAGTGAAATTATTTTGTCTCGACTCTTGAGTCTTGAGCCATTGCAAAATTATTATTATTAAAATAATAAATTTAATTTTTAAACAATAAATTTTATTTCTTGCAGTGTCACCATGAGTTCTACTTCTCACAACATGAGTGATGAAGAGGGAGAGCAAGAGCCTATGGGGGTTGAGTATGAGACTTTGAGTACAAATGTGATGGGGGTTGAGGGAAGTAGTTCTATTGGGAGTGCAGCTGGACAATTTAGTTGCCCTTCCAAGTTATTGGAACCTTTTGCCAAGGGTCCCTTTGAGAAGAGGTCCCGTTAAGTCAATTTGCAATGAAACAAGTAAGACTTGGGGCACCAGGGGCACTAGGACATGGAAGTGTCATTTTTGTCAAGTTGAATTTCAAGGCAGCATTACAAGAGTTAATGCACACCTCCTTCACATCCGAGGCAAAGGTGTGGGGCCATGTGACAAGTTGTCACTAAAACAAAGGGCTGAAATTAATAAATTGTGGGGTTGTAATACAGAAGGTAAACCTGTATCTACTACTTTGGCAACAAGGAGTGCTACTCCTAGTAGTGCTAGAACTTTCCATGGTGCACAACCTCCTACTTATCCATCTGGTTCAACTTCAGCGGCAATAGAGCCTAAGGGGAAATGCAAAATGACAGGTAGCAATGATGCTGCAAACACAGTGGCAGAGTTATTCAATGTGCAAAATAAAGATGATGCCATTGGCAAACTCTTCTTTGCTTGTGGGATTTCGTTCCATGTGGCTCGCTCTCCTTATTATAAGGACGTTGTGGCAAAGATAACAAGAGCAGACCATCATATGTGCCACCAAGGGAGACAAAATTGAGGACAACAATCTTGGATAAGAACTATTCCAAGATTAATATTCTAATGGAGAAAATGAAGGCTACTTGGGTCACTACTGGATGCAACATAATCATGGATGGGTGGATGGACATTAGGCATCATCCACTCATCAACATCATGGTCACATGTACAAAGGGCCCTTACTTCCTCAAGGCTATTGATTGTTCAGGGCACGTCAAGGATGTTGATTTTTAGTTCCAAATCCTTAGAGATGCTATTGAGGAGGTTGGAGACCAGGAGAATGTGGTGCAAGTTGTGACAGATGTGGCCCATGTATGCAGAGCTGCAGGGAAGTTGATTGAGGCAGCCTACAAACATATTTGGTGGACTCCTTGTTGTGTGCATGCCATGAATAATGCACTCAAGGACATGAAAAAGATTTCTGGATCAAAGAGGTTGTTGATAATGCTAGAGATGTGCAGATGTTTGTCTGCAACCACCACACTTCACATGCACTCTTTAAGACCTTCTCTAAGAAGGAGTTTGTGAAACCTGTAGAGACTAGATATGCATCATATTTCATTCTCTTGGAGAGGATGTTTGAGTTGCAAGAGCCATTGCAACTAATGGTCATGATAGTAGAGTGGAATCGGTGGCCCGATTCCAAGTCTGAGCAAGGGAAGAGGGTGAAGGAGGTGGTGAAGAGTGACACATTTTGGGCTGATGCAAAATACATTGTCTCTTTCATTACTCCAGTCTTAGTCATTAGATATGGGGACTCTAATGCACCTAGCCTTGGAGAGGTGTATGAGTGCATTGACAGTATGCTTGGCCAAATGAAGGCCATTGTACAAGAGAAAGACCCTACATTGCAATTCTACAATGACCATATTCAACCAATCATTCATCAAAGATGGGAGAAGCTCAACACCCCCTTGCACATGGCTGCCTATGCATTGAACCCAAAGTGGTATGTGCAAAGGCTTGGCAGAGTTACCCCTATACAAGATGTAGAGGTGAAAAGGGGTTCATGAAGGCTATTCAAAAAATGTACAATTCTATAGATGTCAGCACTATTCGTATGGAGTGGACAAAATTTGCCACTCTTAGGGGATATTTAGAAGAGGCCAAGATGGATAGGGAGACTATGGCACAGAGGATCCAATTTTGTGGTGGACTATGCATGGGCCTGATTCTTTGACAACCGCACTAGCTATTCACTTGTTATCCCAAGTTTCTAGTTCTTCTACTTCTGAGAGGAACTGGTCTACTTATGGCTTCATCCACTCTATGAAGAGGAACAAGCTTACCTCTAGGAGGGCGGAGAAGCTTGTAGTTGTACATAGTGCCTTGCGTCTCATTGACCACAACACACTTACGTACAAGGAGAGTCCAACAGCCCAATGGGATGTAGAGCTAGAGGAGCCATCTCAGATTGATGATGATGTGGCACAAACAGGGTTGGTTGGCATCATTGAGGAGTCTAGCAGCTTGCGTGATGAGAGCTGCAGACTTTGGGGACTTTGGGGATGAATGATGATTAGACTCATTACATTGAGCCATTGGCCAACTGTATTTGAATTTTGAATGTAATCATCATTTTAAATATAATTATAAACATATTGATATTTGGATTTTTCACTGTTCAATGCAATGTGTTTAGTATTTCAAAGTTTCATTTGTTGTTCCTTATACATTTTTTTATAACTAATTTTTCAAGTACTATATATGTGTGTGTGTTTGTCGCCGTCCCTCTGCCATCACCGTGCCATCAAACCAAGGCCTTTGGTCCCCCCGTCTCCAAGACCCATCCCCCCATCCCGAGACTCCGTGGAACACCGGTGAAAATCAATAATCTGACTAGGCTGAGCCATAAGGATGTCAAAACATTCAACGCTTCATGCACAGGCTTGATATGCAATGATATTGGTTCACAAGCGTGGGAGGTGTCAAATAATGGATTTGACTAAGCAGTCACACTTGTTGTGATGTCAGAAACATGAATCTTCCCGAACCTAATATGCCAAGGTAGTCGACAGGAGCATATGTTAATGGCACTTAAATCTAGGTATGACAGAGCTATATAGTTGAATAGGATTTTGCACAGAACTAGAGGTGTGTAGCTGCTGTTAGAAGTGAAACACTGCAGAAACATCATTTGTTGATGCTCTTTGGTCCTCCATCCTTTAACTTGCTATGCTTCTCTTACACAGGCGCCACCACTCTTTGAATTGCTATTACTTTGGCAAATGCGTCAGAGATGAAAACAATGCTAAAGGCTACAAAACTGTTGCACTATTGCAAAATACGCTTACACACTACTAAAGCCTTATGCAAACATTTCTTACAAAACTACCATTCCCAAGGACAAAGAACAACCTGATTGCCCAATCAAATCATTAAAATTCCATTAACGCTGCTTTGATACCAAATGAAATTGGTATAAGCCTTGTACAATAAAAAGTTTAATTAATTATTCATATGCACAGATTACAATTATATAGGTTTAGAATTCTCCTACATACAAGAAGATAGGTTTTAACAACTTCAATAAGAATCCCTAAATCTCTCCAACAACTTTTATATCTGTGAGTCGTTAAAACGACTTCACTTACAAAATAGCAATATTTAAATACAACTCACATTAAAATATTATATCATCCTTGATAATATAATATCACAAACACACAGACATGTGAACACTATTTTCCTAACAGGCCCATGATCTGAAGTCATCAAAATATTCTTCCGAATCTTTAATTTTCTCAATCAGCTCATCGTTACTTTTGCACACATCTTCTTGCATCGTTTTGTGCCTTTCACCAGCGTCTTCTTCCGCTATCTGAGCTCTAAGTTCTTTTGTAGCAGCTCTTTCTTCCATAAATCTTGCAGCTATATATTCATCCCTGAATTTCAAATGGTCCGTCATCGACCTCACCTCCTTTGTGCATAAACGTATGCTATCGAGTTCATCTAAAGCTTGTCAGCATGCCTTATTCAATTCATCTCTCATTTCTTCTTTTGTAGGTGGCTCAAGAAGAATTTTATCTAGCAACTTATCAAGGGCTATACCTCGTCTATCATGGGTCCAAGCCTGTCTATGACATGCCCTTGAAATATGCGCAGTCACTTTGCCAAAATTTTGCGCAACATTAATCTACTTGGTCATTCATTCTTCCCATTGTTGCCTCGGTCTGCTCATGCCTATCTTGTTATCACTCCAAATCTATGAGGTCCTCATCCACCTTGTTATATCTTAACTCATAGCGTGTGCAACTAAGTTAGTTGTGACTCAAATCATCATCCTATGGAGTTGCTTGGTGCTTAGCCTTCTTGGATGGCAATTTTGCAATACTTGTCTTCTACTTGCGACATGTTTGTCAACTCATGTTGGTGTTAATGTAATATTACCCATCTCAAATGCAAGATCTGTCTAGTGTTGGTTTCTAATCAACTCTTAACACTCTCCCACCATACTACTCAACCTTTTAACCCTTTTAACCTCTTCTTCTTTAGGCTCTTCTCTCCTTTACGAGGGTGTCTCTTCACCCTCCTCAATCTAGACCTTATTCTTTCCACTATCCAAACTACTCCCTGAAGTATTTTTTTGCACAACCCTACTTTTGTTTGCCTTCTAATGTCGACAATTCATGCTTCACTTCTACTCCTTCATCCACCTTAGGTATTTGTCTTCTAGGATTCATCGCGTCAAGATCTTTTGATCTTCCAATCTCCCTTTAGCTTGGTGTAGATTCACCTGGCCTTGGTTCCCTAGAATCTCTATAGCTGCATGTTCTTGCACTCCCATTGTTGTACTTACACCTCCAGCAGTTTCCATCTACGCCCACAGCACTCTCACTTCATGGACAACAACAGAACTCCTCCAATCTAATGAACCAATTTCCTATTTGGTAAATCTTTTATAGTCACATTGAATTGTTCCACCGCTTTCTTCCCTTTCCCTACTACTTCAATAACCCTTCGAACTTCTCTTGCTCTCTCCTCTACCATTGTTTTGTTCAACCCTCATCTATAAGGGGTTCTCCTCTTAGTGTTGCAATCACCGGAGCACTACCCAAACCATGTCTTGTGTTCTTCTTCCTTGGCCTTAACACATACACCACCATGATTTTCTTGTCGTCTAAAACAACTTCTTGTGAATCCTTCAAAATTAATGATTCGTCATCCGGTTCCTCGTCTTCATAATCCATGACCTCACTCCCTTCAATGGTCAAATCAACAATACATTCTTGTGCTTATCTACAAGCTTGACACATCCACCAATGCCTTCCTTACCTACTTGACAATTTACAGAGACATCTCTACATATCTTGCGCTTACCGCATTCAAAAGTAGCATCATCCATGGCTTCCACTTGTCATCTTCTCTCATTAACCTTACCAAGATTAAATGTGCTATTGTCCTAAATCATGCGTAGATGACTCTCACTTCATGGACAACAGTTGAGAACTCCTCCAATCTAATGAACCAATTTCCCTATTTGGTAAATCTTTTATAGTCACATTGAATTGTTCCACCAGGTTTCTTCCCTTTCCCTACTACTTGAATAACCCTTCGAACTTCTCTTGCTCTCTCCTCTACCATTGTTTTGTTCAACCTCATCTATAAGGGGTTCTCCTCTTAGTGTTGCGATCACTAGAGCACTACCCAAACCATGTCTTGTGTTCTTCTTCCTTGGCCTTAACACATACACCACCATGATTTTCTTGTCGCCTAAAACAACTTCTTGTGAATCCTTCAAAATTAATGATTCGTCATCCGGTTCCTCGTCTTCATAATCCATGACCTCACTCCCTTCAATGGTCGTCAACAATACATTCTTGTGCTTATCTACAAGCACGACATCCACCAATGCCTTCCTTACCTACTTGACATTTACAGAGACATCTCTACATATCTTGCGCTTACCGCATTCGGTAGCATCATCCATGGCTTCCACTTGTCATCTTCTCTCATTAACCTTACCAAGATTAAATGTGCTATTGTCCTAAATCATGCGTAGATGAAATACGCACTAGAGAATCTCAAGGGATTCATTCCTCGTCTTCTACTATGACTCTAATCTTTTCATGCCACATGGTCCACATTTTTGCGTGATTAGCTCTTATCATTCCTCCTACACTACACTCCATAAACTGATCAACACAGTTCCTCCTCCCATAGTCCCAATCTTCAAAACTTGTTCGCCCACAGAATATCTATCTCACAAACAAAAGTAGCACTAAAAATTTCACCCGTCGAAACTCCCTCCATTTTCATGCACCTCCTCAATTATGCAATTGAGCTCATCATCTATGTACTTGGGAATATTGCTCTTCCTCTTAACCTCCCATCTTTAGAGTCAAGTATAAAACTTCTCATGGAATGAAGTTGAAACCTCCCTCCGTAGAAGCCTTTGGGGCTAACATTCTTGCAACAACTCTCACTATAGGCAATTTGATCGACTTTTCCTTAGTGGTTATGCTCTTGTATTCAGCTTCAAGTATTTGAGTGCCGCATCTCTCATCTTTATATTTCATGCAAACAATTTTGCGAGGTTATCTCCCTTATTTGGCAAATGTGCAACCCTTTCTATCCTTCCTACACTCAATGGAATAGCCTTTGTGAGATCTAGTTAGACATAGCATAATCAATTTTGTCAAATCAACCCTAGTCTACTATATATTCTTATGTTGTCTTCCAACTAACCAACATTTTCCTCAACTCCTTTACTATCTTATTTTGGTGCTTGTAATACCTATGATTATACTCATACACCGTGCACCACTTGATCTAGTTTCTAGCAGCTCTCCAACAAGGCTTGTGTCTAAATACATTGTTAGGGAAAATCTCTCATCATCATCCTTCTATTACTTCCTCATTTCTTCCTCATTTCTTCCTCATACCTTCATTGTTTTTCAATTTTTCATCTTTTTGCAGCCCTTTCTACCTCTAGGTTGGCTTTTTCTTATTTTCTCTGCCTCTTGAGCCTTATCTCTTCTTTAGACAGAAACCTACTCAACCGGATCTTCTCTTATGAAAAATGTTTCTTCTTCTCCGGTAGCCTCTCCCTCTTCAAAGCTACTCCCTAACTCATCCCTTTCGAGAAATCTAGTTTTCGGCTAACTAGCATTACTCTACACTCTCACATCTTTTCACACTTCCAACTTTCAATCTCCTATGGTTCCTTCTGACTTTTGTTTTAGTTAAACTCAATTTTAGCTTCTTCAATCTCAATAAAACCCTAAACTTTTGTGAAAATGACTTCAATTACATGCCCTTTATCTTCCCGTTGGGCATTTATTTCTCCTACCAACTCTTGCCACTTCTAATCTCCTTGATCTCGTTCCAATTTTTCCATATTCCTCTTACATATATTCAACAATCATGCGATGTCATCAATTTTTGTATTGCTTTTCCCCTCGATTTCTTGCACATCTCCCTCACAGTCATCCTCGTTTCTGCGACACATTCACCTACCTTCCTCCTTCCTCCTCCACACCAATCATGTGCTACATCCTTGCGCAAAGATTATACCTTCTTGCCATTTATGATTATAAAAGATCATTTGGGTCATTGATTGGTACATGATTTCTTCGACTTTATGCTTTATATTGGCGCTCGGTACACCACTCATATTATTTTGTGTGGGAGTGTGCAGGGGAAATCCATATTGAGTTAGACCGAGAATCTAAGACGTTTGGCATGAAACTTGCATGTACACACTACTTGACTCGCCTAGCTGGATTTACAAACTCAAGACTTCCTCAGTTTTGAGTGATGTTACAGATTGTGCACAACTTCTTTCCTTGCTCCATATAGTTACATGTTTCAATGTACAAAGTTTTGTGTGACACTATTTACAACAAAAGTACTTGGAGCATTGCCCCTTATTTGCGTACAATCAAAGAAAATACACAACGAAATAAGAAAAACAAATATTATATTGTTTATCGACATTTTATGGTTATCGACCTTACTCTTGGTCATCCACTTACAAATCTAAAGTGTTCATACTCAATCTGCATCAACTATTCTTGGAAGACCTTGATCTAGAGACCAAATCCTTGAGGCGCCCTGTAATGTCCCTTCTTGGGACTCTCAAGAAACTATGCAAAGCTGAGAATCTATGTTGCCAAGATCACAGTGCGGTGCGGGTTTGATATGCGAGATACGTCAATTTTAAAAAACCCTTGGGTACGATATGTCCATACATATATATTAAAAAATTAAAAATATATAATATAAATATACATATAAATTCTATACATATACTCATTTACTCATTTTTTAGAGTCCATAAGAAATACAAAACTTGAAAAATATAGTACGATCAATGTTCAAAGCATTTAATATACTTAAGATTTTACATTTTCTATGATATACGAATATTGTATTCCTTTGTGTTTCATCCATTTCCTTTGAGATTAATTTTTGTGTTACTGATGGTGACCATAAAAGATGTATATAGGGAGCTCTTAAAGGACCTATTTAATGAGATTGACTCTAACATGCCAATGATAACTAAGGAGGTCAGTCAAATGGTTGGTTCTCGCATTCTTATTATCCAAAATCACCTTCTAATCCACCTTAAGGATGCAAGAAGGAGTCAATGTTGTGCCTTGGTAGTTTAGGAAAGGATGCTCTTTGAAACATTAAGCTATGAAATTTGCGGCTCAATTTTTCTATTAGTATTGAAGATCACCTAAGATTTGATCTCATAAATAACTTGTAGACGGAAGCTCGGAGATATGTCCAAATTTCTATAAATAGCTTCTATCGTTGGCCAATTCATGATGATCCCAAATAATTACCTCAAACATTCTTGATATCTTTTGAATATTTTCTCTTCAATAAACTAGAGGGATTGTAAACTATCTCCGTGTTTCCTTGTGGTTGCCATGCCCTCCTAGTCTAGTCCTTAATAAAACTAAAGTTTGTTTGAGTTAAAATAAAATATAAAATAATTAATAATATTTTAAGTTTGGAAAGCCAATTCTTCATTTTGGGACAAATTAATAATATTATTATTATATTACAAGGTAATTTTAAATACTAAAGCAGGGAGAAGACCCCTTAGCCTATTTTCACTATTTTTTGATCGGCTAAAGGGGATAGGAGGCAAAATTGATAATTTAATTTTAAGTGGATAGTAATTAATATTATAAACACTTAATAATATTATTATTAAAAAGAGGTACTTGCAAGAATAAGTTAGCCCAAAAATAACTTTATGTCGGCAATTTATGTTATAAAGGGGGCTCTCTAATTTAAGTAATGTCAATGATAAATTAGAATTAAAAGGAGGGAAAAGGTATAAAAGGAATTGCAAAGATTCATTTGATCATGAGGTGAATTTGATACTTCTCTTTTGGAAATTGGGGCATTGAGCTCTCATTTTCAGCCTTTGAGGATGAAAACCCTCATTGGATCCTATTGAGGACGAAAACCCTCAATAGTCACAACACTTGGGGATGAAAACCCTCATTTGTTGCATTGGTGGCTTCATCCAGGAGTCACAAGTGAGCTTAAAATTCAGAATTTCAGAACGAAAAGGGTTTCCATCTGTGCTAGGGCACAAATTCCAGCTAGGGCACGCTTTTTTGGGGCTGCCACATTCATTTCCAGCTTGATCTACCCATTTGGAGATTTTGGGATCACTTTTCAGTGGGTTTTTGTGGTTGGAAAAATCTTATTCTAATTTTGTTTGATAGCTGCCATTTTTGTGGTCATTTTGAGCTATCGTTTGCATTTTATCTCCAAGTATTTATGAAGATATGGAATTTTGAAGTTTCAACTATTTTTGAGCAATAATTAATTCCAACAATCTATAATTTATTGTTGAAACATTTATTTTGCATGATTTCATCAAGGGTTTCATGTTAATGTATTTTTGAAGATTTGTGTGTGGGAAAGGCTAAAATCTGAATTTTACCTAGGTCGTTTAGGGTTTTGTGGACCTAAAACAGTTGTTTCCCTAATTCTTGCATAAAATCAGATTGTTGTCATAAAAATCAGGTTTTCTACATGTGGTTATCATTTCCAACAATGTTCCATTAGGGTTTTAGGGAAAATCCAAATTCCTCAAATTTGAGCCTGAAAGGGACATTACAATGGTATTAGAGCATCGATCTTCCCACTTGTGAATCATGAAGACAACTAATCTACCAGTGTTTTTCCAAGCGAAGTTCTTACAAAGGGAAGAAAAGTTAGATCCCATTCCAACGGTGGTGATATGGTTAGAGTGGTTAAAAAGAAAGTTGTTGGAAGAAGAGAAAGAATCAAAACATCAAGAAGTTGTTAAGGAAGACATTTTGATGGTGAAGCATGAGGAAAAAGAGCAACCAGAGCTATTGGAGATTGAGAAGGAATAACCCATAGAGGAGTCCACCTTGTAAGTTGAAGAGGAAGAATCCTCCAAAGGAAAAGATATGGAATCAAATGAACAAAATGTTGGGGTTAAAGAGAAAAAGGAATTTAGATTTTCAAGTGCAGAGGATGTAATGAAGACCCAACAAAGGTGTCACAAATGGCTAACAAGAGATAGGGAAGCTAATTTGATAACCGTTCTCAAGCTAAACAATACCTCTAAAATTTAGAGAGGAAGCAATATATGAAGGTGGCAAAATAAATAGCAGCATTTTTCCCTTCAAATCATGAGGGTTTTGAGGTGGAGTTCCAGGAAGACTTTGGGGAAGATATGCACATGAGAAAGGTACCTCACCGGATACAAATGATTATTTTCAATTTGTTGAAATTTTCATATACACAACTAATGGTAAGCAATTTGATTATCTCCATAAAGAAGGATTTAATGTATCACCTTCATACTATGTCCTTACTTGCGCAATGCTTTGATCATCATGAGAATTACTCTAACAATGTCCATCTTCCGAGTATTCCAAAGGTTGAACCATTGTCATATGAGATGGATTTTTAGGACAACTATGGGAAGGTACTTGACATGAGCAATAGTGTGAAGGCAAAGGCTCCTACTTCAGCCCAAGGAGGTGAGCATTCTAAAGATACCTCAACCAATCCTCATCCGGCGAAGGAAGGTAGATAAGTTGTTGATAGCCAAAGGTATGAAAGTGTAGTGGATTTGCTACTCCTACTATGTCCTCATCAAATGTGTCGTCATCATGGGCAATATGTTGAAAAGAATGATCATATGTCAAGTTTAATGTTTCATAGTATATCACAACAAATTTGTGGTCATCATGGACACCGTAGTGAAAATGGTGATAGAGTGAAGAACACTATGAGGGGCAAAGGGCACATAGATCCTTTCATACAAGTTCCAAATTACTTGTACATAGAAGTTTGGGATCCGGGTGATCTTTGGAGATACAAGAAGGGTAAGGTCTTTGAGGAGTTCAATGTTACTATTTTTAATAAAAACTTTACCTCATGCATTTGGCTAGAAAAGATGTTCATGACGACCCCTATGAAGTATGTCATGTAATCTAATGAAATTTTGGAGAATCAATGTTCACGATCTATAGATCACTTCTTAGAGCAAATTTCTACACTTAAGAACAAGGCTATGAGGATAGTCACCATTGCCGAGGCAACAAGATGCTTGATGTGGAAAGGTGGTAAGCATAATAGATGTTGTCTTGTTGTTGTTCAAGGTTTTAGCATGATTTTGATGGAGTCAAGCTAAATACGGGATGACCACCATTAGATGGGTGGAGGACTCAAGGAGGATGTGTTTCTTCAAATGGGCTTCACTATTCCGGGTTGTAGAGCTGTTTTCATTCATATTTTCAACTTGCCCCACATTGTTTTCGTAGCCATACAAGTAGTCTCAGCCTACATGGGATTAATCTTCAATTTGTTGATATTCTCGAAGCATTTTAGTCACTATATGGTTGATTTAAGCCCCTATATCACTATCATTTCTGAATTTTTTGAATAATTTAAAGTATGACAGTTGTTTTCCTATTCTTTTCATTGTTGTTTCATGCAACATATTCATCCTCTTAACACTTTTTATGACAGTCACAAAAGCGTTTTCAGCCACAAGATGGTAGGATTTTCCACCTACCTATAATATCCACTTCCCATTTGAAGATCTTTGGCCTATTTTGTTCACCCGACGGCCAAAGGAAACATATAAGGGTGCCTTAAGTCATTTTTAAGTTATTATTGTCTTTAATAAAAGAAAAATATATATATATATAGAGAGAGAGAGAGAGCACTTATAATAATTTATATGACTTAATATTATTAAATCTAGGATGGAAAAGGCCCAAATATAAATTGTTATCCATCCTAGGTGAAATGGCGACTTTCCTTAGAAGGGGAATGGGAACTTAAAAACAATAAAAGCCCATTTCACTATGAATTCTCTCTAAGAAAAATGCGACCAGCTTTAGGAGGGAAAAATAATTATTAAATGTCTTTTGTATTCTCCCTAAGGGGAAGGGTGACTTGTCCTAGGAAGGGAAATGGAGGGTAGAAATTGCATAGAGAAAATCATTGCATGCTGATTGGACATTTTGGAGGTTGTTTTGGGTCTCTTCTTCCTTTATAAGGAGAAGTCGACTTGAGGGGAAGGCATTCTATGATCATTCTACAATTTCTGATTTGTGTCTTAAGCTTGTAGCTTTTGCATAAAAAAATTCTAAGGATGAAAACCCTTAGTATTTTCCCTCTTGTGGACGAAAACCCCAAGAGTATGTGAGGGATCTCTACTCAGGAGATTCTATTGTGCTTACACAGATTTTTAGTCATTTCTAGCAGTTGTACGAAGGAGTTTTTTACAGGTTTCTGTAGCAAGGATTTAAAGAAATATTGCATCAGTGTTTATGTTATTTGTCTCTAGTGGAGTGACCCATTTTGTAGCTGATTTGGGTTGAATGCATGACATTCCAAGTCTGATTTGTAATGCCATCTGTTGATCTGATTTTTGTGAATCAAGATAAATTGTTTTCATAATTTTTGGAGGGTTTTAAGAGGTATTTTCAGTCAAATTTGTATGCATATTTCTGAATTGTTTTGCAGTCATTATTTGCCTTTAAAAATCAGATTTAATGCATATTTGGGCTGCTAAAAATATAGTGATCAGTTTATGATCGAATAAAATTATTTGATTGCTATTTGTGTGGGTTTTCTACTCAAACCCTAGTCGCCATTCTAGGAATATATTGCAGCAATCAAAGTTGAGTTTGCATGGTCTATTTTATCATTTTTGGGTCTGAATTGGTTCACAAAAATCTACATATTGTTTTTGGAAAGTGAAGATTATCAATTGATACTTGTTGGTATGAGTTTTTGCCAAACCATAGTCATTTTTCCATATTTGATTCGTGATATGCATAATATTTTAATGACATTTTGTCTATAGTTGCATTTTTAGTTGGGATTTGCCTAAAATCCCATTGGGGACATTACCATTGGGTGGTATCGGTAGTCGGCTTTGCTCTAGCTTGTTGGGTAGCGAAAAGGTTAGAATATGGCATATTGGAAAGATCTCAATGTGGGTTTTATGAAGAAAATGTTCATCAACATGGTGAAACAACAAAAGCCACTAACCTTTATTTGAGCTAGCTCACTCAGAATTTGAATCAAAGCAGATCTTGGGACAATAAGGAAAAAGGTGAGAACAATGATAAAGGGCAGCCAATAGAAGTGATTGATGAGGATTCTTGTTGAAGAAAATACCAATCTTTGAGTAAGGGTTTCAAAGATAATATGTCATTTCCAGATTATTGCATGATGAAGATTGGTATAGCAAGCCCAAGCGAGATCATCATATGTCGGTACCTAAATTACATAAAAACTCAATTGAACAACCAATAACAACTCCACATGAGGTAATTTCAAATGGAGTTTGATAGAGATAATGTTGATCCAAAGATGGTTGAAGACCAAGTGAAAGAAGAAGAAGCTTCTAAAGAGGAAGGTATGATTTCCATTGAGCAAAATAATTGCATTAGTGAAACTTTACTTGTTAGAGAAATTATTCCATCTCAAGAGAAGAAATTTGTATATGCAAGCAAGGAGGATGTAATGGAAACTCTAAAGAAGTGTGAGGAATGGAATAGAAGAGCTAAGGCTGCTAGATTGATAGCCGCTCAAGCAAAACAACACTTACAAGAGTTTAAGGCAAAGAACTCTTCATTATTGGCAAGGAAAAAAGAAATCATGGCACATGAGTTTCAAGGTAAAAGTTCATTGGTACTTATTGATATTCCTTTGGTTTCTAATGATTGTATGTGGCAAAGTGAAGGAAATTCAAATTTGCATAAAGACAAATCAGATTCACACCATAGTGAAGAAGTCAAAGGAGACTTTATGGAGCAACTTGCACATGAGGAAGAGCCTCCCATGGACACTTATGTGAAATTGCAGCCTGTTGTAATTTCCAAACCAGCAACTTTTGATCAGCTTTCAGATACTTTCAACGGGCACTTAGGCAACAATGTTGGGGGCAGCTCAACATATGTCTATCTTGAGCACACAGAGGACATTGATGGCATTGAAAGGTATGAAGAGCATAATAATGTGTCTTATTTATTGCTGCCTATTCCAATTTATTTCCATCATGAGATGCATGATAAGATAGAAGGTGGAGTCTTCATTGTGGAGTTTGTTGGACCATTATTCCAAGTATATGTATATGAGCATCTTGTGGATGATATATGGTGGCAAGTTTTAGCCCACTTGACAGGTATAGGGGCCAGGCTTGCGGATCATTTCAGCATGTTTTGTCTCTTGTGCATGGCACTTGGACAAAACAAATTTGGAATTGCTTGAGGGCAAGCAATTTTGGGAAGGGAGGATTGTAATATCCCCTTCCCATTCGAAGACCTTTGGCCTATTTTGTCAACCCAATAGCCAAAAGAAATATATGAGGGTGGCTTAATTCATTTTTAATTTATTATTAAGTGTCATTAATAAAAGAAAAAAATATATATAGAGAGAGAGAGAGCACTTATAATAATTTATATGACTTAATAATTATTAAATCTAGGATGGAAAAGGCCCAAATATAAATTGTTATCCATCCTAGGTGAAATGGTGACTTGCCTTAAAAGGGGAATGGGAACTTAGAAAGGATAAAAGCCCATTTCACTATGTATTCTCTCTAGGAAAAATGCGACCAGCTTTGGGAGGGAAAAATAATTATTAAATGTCTTTTGTATTCTCCCTAAGGGAATGGTGACTTGTCCTAGGAAGGGAAATGGAGGGTAGAAATTGCATAGAAAAAATCATTGATGTTGATTGGACATTTTGGAGGTTGTTTTCGGTCTCTTCTTCCTTTATATGGAGAAGTCGACTTGAGGGGAAGGCATTCTATGATCATTCTACAATTTCTGACTTGTGTCATAAGCTTGTAGCTTTCATGACCGAAAAGTATTTTCCCTCTATGGACAAAAACCCTTAGTATTTTCCCTCTTGTGGACAAAACCCTTAGTATTTTCCCTCTTGTGGACGAAAACCCCAAGAGTATGTGAGGGATCTCTACTCAGGAGATTCTATTGTGCTTACACAGATTTTTAGTCATTTCCAATAGTTGTACGAAGGAGTTTTTGGCAGATTTCTGTAGCAAGGATTTAAAGAAATATTGCAGCAGTGTTTATGTTATTTGTCTCTAGTGGAGTGACCCATTTTGTAGCTGATTTGTGTTGAATGCATGACATTCCAAGTCTGATTTGTAATGCCATCTGTTGATCTGATTTTTGTGACTCAAGATAAATTGTTTTCAAAAATTTTGGAGGGTTTTAAGAGGTATTTTCAGTCAGATTTGTATGCAGATTTCTGAACTGTTTTGCAGTCATTATTTGCCTCTAAAAATCAGATTTAATGCATATTTGGGCTGCTAAAAATATAGTGATCAGTTTATGATAGGAATAAAATTATTTGATTGCTATTTGTGTGGGTTTTCTACTCAAACCCTAGTCGCCATTCTAGGAATATATTGCAGCAGTCAAAGCTGAGTTTGCATGGTCTATTTTATCATTTTTGGGTCTGAATTGGTTCACAAAAATCTGCATATTGTTTTTGGAAAGTGAAGATTATCAATTGATACTTGTTGGTATGAGTTTGTGCCAAAACCATAGTCGCTTTTTCCAGATTTAATTCAGATCTACATAATATTTTAATGACAATTTGTCTATAGTTGCATTTTTAGTTGGGGTTTGCCTAAAATCCCATTGGGGGCAAAAATATGTCCATTGGGGACATTACACTACCATCAATGAGGGATTGTTTGCAGCTGTTGAAGAAGAGTTTCTAGCCACCACAATGCTGATTGTGAGCAAGAAAATGCAACGATTCAACTACATCCATGCTTGGGGCAGCAAGAATGGATCCTTAGAAGTCCATCACATTAATGGGGATTTTGAAGAGATGCAAGCATGAGAAGAGGATTGAATAACATGCCTATGAGGCATGATGAAGCGTTGAAGGAGTGATGTTGGGAGCTCTTGATTTCATTAACATGTTTTCTCTATGTGCAGGTTCAAAATTTGGGATAGCCATGCCACAATTTTCCAACTTCCATGTTGCTGTCATGAGCAATTTTAGCCGCTACAGTACTGTTATTTGAAAGATGCACTTACTTCCAAGAGCATTTTCAACTCCTACATGGTTCACACCTTTGAATAGCACAAGAGAAAATCAAATTTGTTGTTGTTATGATATTGTCAAAGTGCTAGAACAGCTGTTAACAGTCATGTACAGCTGTAAATTGGCACAATATAGGGGAGCTTTGCAGATGGAAGAAGCTAGGGAAAGGGTGCAGCTGAAGCAAATCATCATGGCAGTCATTTTGGAGTCATGGCAGCGCCTTGCACATGTTGGAACAACCTATATGAGTGTTGATAACGAGACTCTTATGAGTCAAAGAGTGCATTGTTTGCATATGTCTAAGGAGAGTACAATGATCATCGCACGTGACAAGCATGAGGAAGCAGCTGAGTTTGTTTGCAGGTCAACCAAAGGATGAAGAGTATGTCGTTGCAATAAAGATGGAAGAGGTTGCTGAAATTTATCCACACTCTAAAGAGTTCTTGAGGTTGTTTTGGGATCCTGGTATTTGCAGAAGGGAACAAGGAGTGAAGAAGGGAGCTTGCATTTGCTTGAGGGAAAGAAAATTTGGGGAGGGAGGACAATAATGTCCCTTTTTCTAAATTAAAAATAATTAATAATATTTTAAGTTGGGTCGGCCAATTCTTCATTTTGGGACAACTTAATAATATCATTATTAAAATAAAAGGTATTTTTAAATACTAAAGTAGGGAGAAGACCCCTTAGCCTATTTTCATTATTTTTGGTCAGCTAAAGGGGATAGGAGGCAAAATTAATAATTTAATTTTAAGTGCATAGTAATTTTTATTATAAGCACTTAATTAAATTATTATTAAAAAAGTGGTACTTGGGAGAATAAGTTAGCCAAAAAGTAACTTTATGTCAACAACTTATGTTATAAAGGGGGCTCTCTAATTTAAGTAATGTCAATGATAAATTAGAATTAAAAGGAGGGAAAAGGTATAAAAGGAATTGGAAATGGTCATTTGATCACGTAGTGAATTTGATACTTCTCTTTTGGAAATGGAGCACTGAGCTCTCATTTTCAGCCTTTGAGGACGAAAACCATCATTGAATCTTATTAAGGACAAAAACCCTCAATAGTCATAACACTTGGGACGAAAAACCTCATTTGTTGCATTGGTGGCTTCATCCGGAGTCACAAGTGAGCTTAAAATTTAAAATTTCAAAATGGCAAGCGTTTCCATCCATGCTAAGGCACAAATTCCAGCTAGGGCACTTTTTTGGGGCTGCCACATTCATTTCCAGCTTGATCTATCCATTTGGAGATTTTGGGATCACTTTTCAGTGGGTTTCTGTGGTTGCAAAAATCTGATTCTAATTTTGTTTGATAGCTGCCATTTTTGTGGTCATTTTGAGCTATTGTTTGCATTTTATCTCCAAGTATTTATGAAGATATGGAGTTTCAAAGTTTCAGCGGTTTTTGAGCAATAATTAATTCTAGCAGTCTATAATTTATTGTTGAAGCATTTATTTTGCATGATTTCATCAAGGATTTCATGTTGTTGATATATTTTTGAAGATTTGTGTGTGGGAAAGGCTAAAATTTGAATTTTACCTAGGTCACTTAGGGTTTTGTGACCTAAAACAGGTCGCTGCCCTGATTCTTGCATAAAATCAGATTATTGTCATAAAAATCAAGTTTTCTACATGATGATGACAATGTTCCATTAGGGTTTTGGGGAAAATCCAAATTCCTTAAATTTGAGCTCGAAATGGACATTACTGATGGACCCGTGGAATTATGCATTCCACTTTACTTCTCATTGCGTCCATGTTTGAACTGTGGTTCCATTTTGACTTGTGGAATGACCTCGAGGCTTGACGGGATGGTGATACGTGTTAATATCTTATAGTCCCAAAGTCTTGTAGTCTTGTAAAATTCCGTTGGGAGTTTGATGACCTCTGTGACCACCTTTTACGAGGATTGTGCCAAGTGTCTCAATCCCGGAATCTTGCACGACACAATGATCTCCTTTTGAACCGCCAACCTTAGTTTTCTTCTTGGTGTTGTGATTACGTGATTGTGCCAAGTGTCTCAATCCCCAAGTCTTTCATTATGTAGTGAACTTGTGACCTTTTGGAGCTCACGGTCTCGTGAACGCTTTTCATCGGGATTGCACCACGTGGCATAATCTCGTAATCCTGCACTAAAATTTCCCATGGGATCCCCTCTTAAATTATTGGCAACCTCCATGAAATTTTGACTATGTGATTGGACCACATTGTACCATCTTGACATTTTTTTCACGAGATTTATCTTCTTAACTCTTTATATTACGTTACATAGCCATTTTCGCCTTTGAACACGAGTCATTGTGGGGTCGCCATTGATGATCTCTCCCAAGATTTTGAAGTTTGTCTTTGGTTGTTGAGTGTTGGAAGCCTTGTCCACTGGGAATGCAAAATGAAATGAGCCCAGATGTGAATGATTTGGCCCTTAAAAGTCTATGGAAACTATTAATGTTGTACATTTTAATTAATATATTTTTTTAAAGATGCATCATATAAATATATATATACACAACATCTATTTACATCCATACCCACGTTGGGTTTGAGCCTGTGCTTCTAAGTTAATACAAGCCCAATCACCTCATTGCTTATCAATAAACCACACACCCGTGGGTTTTAATTAATATTTTTAAAAAGATTATTTCAATTTTTAATTATTATTATGTTTAATACATTGTTGCACGGAGACGCGTCCCCCACCACTTGGGACGCATGCCAAGTACCGGTACACGTACCGGGTACCTGAGACGCGTCTGAGAGAAGTCTCCGTATGCGGGAACCTTTGTTAACATCTCCTCCCATCTCCCCACACACACACACACACACACACACACGAGGGATTGTTTGCATTTAATCGTTCAGTTACAATGTACTCTTCCCACAATATGTGAGATATCAAATATCAATAGAATTACTCATCTTTTGTCGACATTTGATTTCCTTACTTCAAAAAGTATAGTTATTTTTAAATTTCAGTGCATTCTGAATCCAAATAAATTAATAATGTACAATAGTATTTTTCTAGTTATTTCATATATATATTGTCATCTCCCGTACCCGTCTCCCACTTTTCTAAAAATGTCGTACAGTACCATACCCGTCTCCTAGTAACTATGGTTTAATATATAAATTTACATATTTACAATATTTCAATTAAAAAATTTGAACTTATATATATTTCAATATTTTCAATTTTATTATAATGTATTTATATTTGATATAATGTTATTTTAGTTGCATGCAGATTGTGATTCAATGGTTCCCATAAAATCATTTGCCAAGGGTTGGAAACATGCAACCCCACGACAGTAACAATGTCAAATGTTGCTTTTGTGGTCATGCTTTTACAGGAAATTTGACAAGGGTAATGGACCAATCGACATTTTAGAGTGTCGAAGGGGGTGTGGCTCCATGTGGATCAATGACTCCAGAGATTAGAACTGCTCTAGAGAAAGACCAATCCTCTTCGATTGTAGAAAAAATGAAATCAAACCTAGAGGATATGTCAAAGTTCACGACATCTTTTGTGTCTTCCCCTTCCAATATGCTTTAAGCCATGATAGGTAGATTGACGGGGAGCGAGGCATTAAACAGTTTGTGGAAACTAGTAGAAAAACATGTGAGTGATAGATTAGTTGATCTGCTTTATTCACGTGTCATTCCATTCAATGTAGGCAGCAATCCATGTTTTTGAAAAGTGATTCAAAAATTTGCAAAGTTTGGGGAAGGCTACACACTTCCCTCTTCGAGGCTTTTAGAACAACTCTTTTGCAAAAAGGCGAAAAATAGGGTGACTAAGAAAGTAGCTTAGGTCAAAGCTACGTGGAGTGCAACAAGTTGCACTATATTGAGCGATGGATGATCAAATGTATGTCAAAAGCCACTGATTAATGTTCAAGTGGCTTGCCCTCAAGATGTTGTGTTCTTGAAGGTGATTGACACCATGAACCATAAGAAAACTTCAGAGTATATTTTCCAAATATTAGAGGAAGCCATTCTTGAAGTAGATGTGGAGAATATGGTTCAAGTGGTTACTGACAATGTCACAAATTGTGGAATTGGCAAGCCGATTGTAGAGAAGTAACCCCAAATATATTTGATCCCATGTGTATCACATTGTTTGGATTTGTTGCTTCATGACTTGACTGAATTCCTATGGGTACATGAAGCAATTCACAAAGCAAGAGAAATTGCAAATTTTATAAGAAATCATTGTCTCACATTGAATCTTTATAGGCAACATGCATTGAGGGAGTTGATGAGGCCATGTGAAACAAGGTTTGGTTCATTATATATCACTTTGAAAAGAGTAGTTGAAGAGAAAGCAGCTCTAAGGTATGTTATTAGTTCCAACGAGTGGGAAAACTTTGTGCTTCCCAAAAGTCCTAAGCGGAAGAACATAAAGCACATTAGTTTAAACAACAATATTTGGAAAAATGCAACAAAGGTTCTAAATGTGTGTGGACCAATTGTTGATGTGCTTCACATGGTTGATGGCAACACCCCTTGTTTTGGCATGCTTTCCGAGAACATTGACCATTGTAAAGAAGTTGTTCAAAAGCACTAAATAATGTAGGAGAGGACTACATGGAGATATGGGATATAGTTGATTCTAGATGGAAAATGATGCACACACCTTTACATGTAGTAGCATGTTATTTGGAGCCTAAACTATTTCAAATTGATAGACAAGAGTGATTGTAAAGTTATGGCGGGGCTTTACGAAGCCATTGAGAGGTTTGAACCAAATCCAACAACTGCAAATCTAATTAGAGACCAATGTTGGAAATACAAGACAGGAGAAGGGATGTTTGGAATATTAGTAGCCAAATATGACAAGTCACGAGTTGAAATGCTTGAGTACATATGGTGGAGGCCCTATAGAGCATAGAATCCTAAACTACAAGGCTTTGCCATTCGAATACTGATTCGGGGATAAATTTCATCAGCTTGTGAGAGGAACAGGAGTTGCTTTGACCACATCCATTCTAAAAAGAGGAACAAGTTGCTATTTGGAAAGTTGGGAGATCTTGTTTATATTCACAGTAATTAACAATTGTGTATGAACAGAGAAACAAAATACTCCATCTCTTCCTCACAATGCCAACAAATTCTAGAAGACACAAAGTGGATGCAAATGAGCTTGACTTTTTTAATGATAAATTGAGTGGTGCATCTAGTGATGATGGTACTGCATTAACTCAACCAAGTGCTCTTGATGACTAGGAACTTTTTTTAAGTTTTATTTTTTATTCTTAATTGTCACTTTTTAATGATTTCATATGTTCCATGGTTTCTAAATGTGGCATCTTTCTATATAGATGTCAAATCTATATAGAAATGTTTACTTGTTTTGACAATATTGTGAATTTATTTCTTATATTTGAAAATTGCAGATTATAGTAGTTGAATTTAATCACGATATTTCTTTTTAATTCTTTATCAACGCCAAATTTAATCCGAATTTTATCTTCGCGAACTTGAACTCAAACACAAACCTTGCGGCTTATCCGTCAAGTATATCGAAAGGACGAGATTCTTCCACGTGCTCGAGAGGTATATAGGAAGGGCGAGCATATCGAGAGGTTTGGTATATTGTTCTAGTGGTATATAAAAAGGGAACCTTTTTGGAGTGATAAGGAACCAATCCACCTCTCTTTGTTACAAAATAAACTCAATAAAATCAATTGTTGGCACAACGCTAACTAGAAAAGACACCTAGTTAGAATGGTCTCGGCAAGTGGAGAACACTCTCATCTTCAATGATTTGTGGTTTGACATTTGTGCCAGAAAGCACAACCAGCAGAACCAAAAGATGCAAAATAAATTCAAGCCTACAAGCATAAAAATTTGAAAGCATTGACCTTGATAAGGGCCTCAATTGACGAAGAATTTTCATGTCATATTCAGGGTGCAATACTTCATGGGAAGCACTTAGCAAATTGAAGGACTTGTATGATTCTCACTTAGAGTTGGAGTTCATACAATTGCAACTGAAGTTGTTCAATCTTGAATTGAAAAAGGGTGATGTGATGAGTCTGGCCTCAAAAATTTATGCTATCAAGCATGATGTTGATGCCACTAGTGTAAAAATTGACATATACATGACAGCATTCATAAAATCCCTCCTTCCAACATACTCAAACAAGCAATCAATTCAAGACTCTCACCTTTAACCAATTGGTAGAAAAGATGGTCAAAAAGAAAAAATTTGGAAGAAAAACAAACTCAATTAGAGAAAGCATTTGTTGTACCCATCAAAAGGGTAATTCTTCAAAGGATTCTTCGTCCTATAAGGCCTTGTCTTCCAAAGAGATGGAAACGATAAGGGTGAAGGGAAGAATAAGGGATGACAAGGCAAAAATAGTAAGAATGGTGGGCAATAGAATGAAAAGCAGAATGATAGACAGATTTTTATGCAACGTTGTGGAAGAAAAGGGAGCCATGAGGCTGATGAATGTAAAACATCATGGGATAAAATTGAAGCCTATCGCAAACAAAAAGGAAAAAAAGAATAAAAGAAGACCAGAGAAGCAGACTTGACCCAATTCACAAGTGAATATGTGCTTTCCAACTCAGATGAAGCAAACAATATCTCAGTGAGTACCAAATGTTTGATGTTTGGGTCCTAGATATTGGTGCCACTCAAAACATGAATTTTCAAAAGGACTTCTTTGAAGAGTTTCATGAGGAAAGTTTTTGTATGGTATATTAGGCGAGATAGTCTGAGTCTACAACCAAAGAAAGGGTACAATTCAACTCAAGTGTTTGGGCTTCTAGATTTCATTCTTCAAAATGTCATATACCTTCCTCAATTGAAACAAAACTTGTTGTCCTTGGTGCTCATTCATCAACAAGGGCACTCCATTTTGCTAGACAATGGGGAAGTCACTATCAAAAGGAAAAGTGACAATGCAATCGTATTGACTAGATTTGAGGAAGGCAAATTGATAAAACTCAAGGGTGAGCCATTAGTTTTAAGGAATTTTGCTCATCTCATTGAAAACATAGTGTTTACAAGTATGTTGCATGACAAGTCATATTTGGACATGCCAACTATAATAGCATCCATGTATTGCAAAAGAATAGGGCTGCAAATTTGCCTACCCTGCCCACAAAATTTGAAAAGTGTGAAGCCTACATTTTGGGTAAACACTCAAGAGGACCTTTTCAAAAGTCAAAATGGAAAGTCGACAGAAAATTGTAGTTGGTTCACTCAAATTTGTGTTCTCTTCCAATTCTATTTGTTGGTGGTCAAAAGTACTTCATGTTGTTCATTGGCTACTACAACAGAATCACTTGGATATATTTTCTCAAACAAAAATCAGAGGCCTTCAAAATGTTTCAAAAGTTTCGAACAATGGTGGAAAATGAAGCTCAATCTCGCATTGGGACACTCAGGATTGATAATGGTGGTGAGTTCACTTCAAAAGCATTTGAATCCTATCTCAAGAAAAATGGGATCAAACACCATCTCACAATTCCTCACACTCAACAAAATGGAGTAATTGAGAGGATGAATAGAACCGTGATGAACATGGTCCGTGCAATATTGTATTTCAAAGGGGTGAAAGCGCACTTCGGGATAAAGCAGCTCAAACAATAGTTTACCTCTATAATAGATCACTATCAACAACCCTTCAACTGAAGACTCCATATGAAATATGATGTGGTCATCTTCCTTCATGCGATATCTTCATTTTTTTGGATCCACTTGTTATTCCATAAGATTCCTACGAGAAAAGGATATAGATTGTAATCAGATGATGAGAAAAAAAACAATTAGTTTCTTATCACGAGATGTTGTCTTTTGTGAAATTGCAAAGGACAAAGCTAGCATTGATTAACAATTGAGTCGACTTGACAAATATGCAAAGTTTGTTGTCTTCAAGAGACTAATTTGGAAATTCAAAAAAATGAGGGGACACATGCGATTGGAATCATTTGATTTTGTTGTCTCCTATAACTAAGAATGAAACTTCTCCTGAAGGAGAAACTGAAGTTTCATCAAAAAAATGAACAAGGGCCACAAGAAAGGTCAAAAAGTGAAGGAACTTCAAATCAATAAAACGAGGCACCAAAACCAAATAAGATGCCTAAATGGGAAACACAGACATTGAAAGATGTTTATCCTAATGAAGTTGGGAAAACTGGCACTCAAGTGCACATGCAACCACACAACAATCCGACAAGTTCCTAGAAGAAATTCAAAATAAGATTGAAAAGATCACCTTGAATGACTCTCCAAAAGAAGAACTCAATGTTACGTTTGATTCAATACCAATCTCTTTCAAACAAGCTAAAAAGCATGAGTCCAAGTGAAGAGCAATGAAAGATGATTATGATGCATTGGTGACAAATGGAACTTGGAAATTAAGCCTCCAATTGGTTGTAAACCAATTGGTTGCAAGTGGGTCTTCCGCAACAAATACAAGGCCGATGGCTCACTTGACAAACATAAAGCAAGGCTTGTCACAAAGGGATATGCACGACGGAAGGAAAAGACTATAATGAAACATTTGCACCTATAGTAAAATGGGGTACCATTCGTAATTTGTTGTCTTTCACAGCTCAAAACGGATGGAAAGTTCATCAAATGGATGTGAAAACCATGTTTTTGAATGGTGATCTCAAAGAAAGAGTGTACATGACTCGACTAGAAGGGTTTCAGCAATGGACATCCAAGAGCACAAGGTGTACAAATCAGAAAAATTGTTGTATGGATTGAAACAAGCCTCAAGAGCACGGTATGAAAAGCTCATTGAGCACCTTCTGAACATGAACTTCAAGCATTTCAAATTTGAAGATGCAACTCTTTTTGTCAAAATAGTTGACAAAATAGTTGTATTTTTGGTAATGTGGATGATCTGCTCATCACAAGAAATAATGAGAAATACACTGCAAAAATCAAAGCAAAGTTGATGAAAGGTTTTGAAATGACAGATTTGGGTTATCTTCATTACTATTTGGTTATTGAAGTAGTTCAAAAATCAAAGTATATCTTCATCACTCAACAAAAATATATTGGCGAAATTATGAGCAAGTTCGGAATGACAAATTGTAAGCCTCTCAGTACACCCATGGAACAAAATCTGAAATTGACAATAGAAGATACCACAGATTTGGTCGATGCTATTAAATACAAATAGCTCATTGGAGGTCTGATCTATGTATCACAACAAAACCAAATACTTCTTTTGTTGTTGGTGTTCTTTCTAGATTCATGCAATAACCCAGAGAAAGTCATTGGGTAGCAAAAAAAGAGTTCTTTGATATCTAAAAGAAACACATAATTTTGGGCTCAAATACTCCAAGGCAAGAGACTTCAAACTGGTTGGATATTTAGATTCTGACTATGTTGGTGATTTTGAAAATGGGAAATCCACTTTGGGTTTTCTAATGAATTTGGGAACAACAGTGATCAGGTGGAAGTCAAAGAAGCAATCAATGCTGGCAGTTTTTTCAGTGGAAGCAGAATACATGGCAGCTTAAATGCAACAAAAGAAGTTTTTTGGCTCTAAAAGATTCTTTCAAATTTGAAGGAACAAGTTTCGTCAACACCACTCATTGTTAACAACACATCTGCAATTCACATGGCAAAAATCCCGTCTTTCATGACAGAACCAAGCGTATCAACAGAAAATTCAACTTGATTTGGCATTATGTGAAAGATGGCAATGTAAAATTGCTACATTGCCCTATTGTGGAGCAACCAGCAGACATCTTGATAGTTGGAAGAGAAAAATTTGAAAAGTTCGAGTCGTGCTTGGTCTCACAAGAACCCGGTGGATTTAGGGGGATATAATATTATTGTACATAATATTGATTAATCCTAGGTGTAATATGTAGGAGAGATTTTGTCTTGTAGTGGTAGATGAATAGTTCTCATAGGAATGTGAAGAGTCTTCTTGGAAGGTGAAATGAATAGCCATCCTTTGGCTATATATGTTTGTAATCTTTCTTCATTTGAATTAATGTGATTTCAATTTTGGTTTGCACCAAATATTGTTCTCTTTTCATTCTGATATTCCTAGCCTAATATGACTTGTTGAGGAATGATTGCTAATACCAAAAATAATTCCTCCAAGCACTCCATCCAATGAATCCAACTTTCACCACCTTCATAAAATTACTATTACATAAAATCTCACTACTCACATTTAGTGATTAGGATCGGATACACTTAAGGGGCAAAAATACATTTGAATTTTTGAATTTGTGCCACCTCCCTTCATTGTAAAATTGTAATCAGAAGATAGAATCCATGCCACAAATAGGACTATAATTAAGGGTGTTCTTGAGGGGGAGTGTCATTTTAAACCATTACGCTTAGCCACTCCCTATCACTCATATGGTCATATGTGACTGAGTCAAAAATTCCAAGGAGCTTAGCAAGGAGTTCACTCCCTTTTTAGCCTCACATTAGCAATGGTTAAACCAAATCTGGTTGAAATTGTAAAGGAGAAGGGCTTCCTTTATTATACTTAGACACCACCAATGACGATATATCCTTATAAATCATGATCTCAATGATAAGTGAAGGGTCCCATTCCAATTTCAACCACACTGAAATACTTGATTAAGGAAATCTTCAATTCTTGAACTAAAGTCATAACTTTTGCCTCAATGTTTGTAGCAAGAGATGGCCATCAGCATAGACAAACAAAAATTTATCCTTATAATCTCTGAAGAATCCCTGGTGATCCTCCTATTCCTCTTTGAAGTGCCATTGAAATCAGTTTAATTCTGCTTCACATAGGGTAGTCCACCTTACACCATCGCTACAAATGTGATCAGCTCAAACCCCATAAGTGGGGGCAAGGGACTCCAACACCTTCTAGTTGACCACTAAGGTACATATATATTTGATATATGCCTAACAGGAACATGGTATTAATTTTTATATTGGTTGAATCTTAAGAGAAACTCTAACGTTTAAGATTTTGCAGACTTCATTTACTTTGAATGGAAAATCTTCAGTGCATTGCCTTTTTCTGTGAATCTACAAGGAACAGAAGTAATGGCCGACCAGCTATTCTAATCCATTTAAAGTTCCATGCTAAACATTTGAAAAGCAATAAATTGTGACACACTTAGCATATAACGCATCATTTAAGGAAATCTGTAACAATAATTATAAATAATAATCAAAGATGATTTAAATACTATCATTATGCTCCAACTAAATACTTGTGAAGTATTAAATGAAACATCTATCCTCTCTAAATGAACTTCAAAGAAGGGAGACATAAGGCTTACTTGGACATAATGTACACCATATATTTTTGTAGGAGAACTAACTAATTCGAAAACAGACTGTCCGCTAGATTTCCTGAAGTCTGGTAATCTGGATGAACCATTGTTTGCCTCTTGGAATCGCCATGTTCCTGCAAAAAGGTTTCCCTATGACACTAAATATGAAAAAGATCAAAAGCTATGTCTCTTCAAGCCTATACAGATAATTGATAAAGAAGAGTCTGAAATAGTAGAGCTAAACTTCTCTTGAAAACATTTGTTATCAAACCGAATTCAATAATGAAAAACAGTGAAATAAAAAATATAATATTGGCATCTAGATACTTTAAAATAGAGTAAACCCAAGAGAATCGCGGCAATTTATTTTTAAATATTATACTTTGTGCACAGAAATAGATGTAAATGGAAGTCTCAGAAACTTCACTTTATTAAAATATATAAACTGCACATAATATTAGCAAATCCGATTGCTGCAACAATGTGTACCTGCATCATAAGGAAGATTAAACCGCAGCTAATAAGCTTATGGATTCCTTTCATGATTACAATTCCACAATTTGAAACATCTCAAAAATGTTCCCAAAATCGTTAGTAAGCACCAATATTCAATCTAAATGCTCAAAATCCATGATTCTAGCCATACACTCAGTTTTCATTAAGAGAGCAAATCATGCAATATTTCCCAGATTTGCTAGTAACCAGCAATATTGGTTACGAATGCCCAAAATCCATGATCCTAGGCATATACCCAGTTTTCATAAAGAGAGAACCTTACAATATTTCTCAACACCTTCCCAAAATCTTTATAGACTCCCCATCAAATGATGGCTACAAAAATGAAGGCTTTAAAATTAAATCTAGCCAATTCTGTTTGTGCAGGGATTATGCAAGCTTTTAGCCTCCGACAATGTTATATGTTGGTCGTGTCTTTTTTACCAGGGTTATATCATCACAAGGATAATTTAGTATTTACTCTCCATAACAAAAGATTCGTCAAGGACAATGTGATTGTACCTAAAATGCCAATGAGAAGCCTCAATAACAAGGTAGTCAAGGATCAGAATATAAGTTACAACTACATGAACTAACAGATAGAAATCAGAGAAAGCATGCAAAGTTCCTAATTACGAGTCTAATGAAATGATTTGCTGAACTACCACTAATTGTTTAGAATGAATGGAAAGGTTGTACATAGATCAAGCTACGTAAGAAGTTGAACAATATTCTGATGTATACTGTTAGCATATGGATTTGCACGCATGCAAATGACATGCAACAGTGTGGGAACGAAGTCCCTCCTCAATGAAGGTGAGGCTGCCTTTATTGAAAACCAAAACTGTATTTACATCTATACATTCAAAATTGTATGTGGGGGGTGTTTTGGAACATCAATGGAAAGAAAAGTGAATGAAGGAGATGGAATGGAATGAAGGAAAGGAGTGAAATGGAATGAACTGAAAGAACATGCAAGAGTTAGGTAAAAACAGAGCCTAATATTGCATGAAGAGGAAAGATGAATAACCAACACAAATAAAACGGAGTTTGAGTTAGCCAAACAAGAACGTGTAAAAGGGAACACACATGAGCAAGTAGATAATCAGAGCTTGATCACTGTGAACTAGAACAATGATTAATAATGTTGACAATAAGATCAAAGATAATATTTGCATGCAAGATTCAAACACCTAACATCTAATGAACATAAGAACATCAAATGTTACAAGAGACAATGAATGAGACACAAAGTTCGTATTTCATTAACTCCAAAATATTTTTCACAAAAGAACACAAAGTTTCTTCCTGAAACAAAGCTTGCACAAAAGTATTTTCTTCTCCTCTCTCAAAGTCACCCTTTACAAATGAGCCCCTCACTTCCTTTTATAACCCAAAAGTTGGTTACAAAGTAGTTAGGGTTTTACATGATCATTAAATAAGGCACTTAAGTGACCTTTGACTTTTTCTAACCAACTTTATTAAAGACAACCAAAAATAGAAATCACTTAAGTCAAAAAGTCATTTAAGGAAAAATACATAAATAAAAGAAATGGGTACATGTGGACCCACTTAAATGACTTGGACGCACACATAGACATCCTAGTCAACAATGCGCCACCTAGATCAAGACACCTAGGATTAGTGCCTTATCCATTGGGCCAAGAGTCCGCCTATCCCGATCGTACAAGAATGAACTCATTGACCGTGCTCTGCAATCCTCCAAATGACAAGAGTGTTGAGCTTGAAACTTGAGCAATTCATCCACCCCTCTCGTCTGAGCAATATTCTGGTGTGAGAAAGTTTGTCTTCATTCGTATTCACATTCACAATTCTCCACATGCTCCGAGTACCTTTCCATGGTGAATTATTCATTTGTCGCGAGACCGTAGTCGTTACGCCACCTTGGTTTGTCAGAATCCAACTTCTGGTCTTTCGCCATTGAGAAGATCTCCAAGAGCCAAAATTGCAATTCACCTCCTGGAGTTATGTCTTTTGTCTTTGTCACCATCCCGAAGTGTTGGCATTCTGATTCACTCACGATCATCCAATTCGAGAACAGAACAACTTAAAGACTGGCCGATGAAGTATTGTGCACGCTGCTAACTGAGAGCTGAGGACACAGCTTGAATGATGTGGCCTTGCTTGATGATCCGCACAATTGCACTGTCGTTGGTTTTGGTTTGTCGATGAATAGATCCGCCACAATGATCAAGTGAAAAATTGATGTAGACAAGATTCTCCCATTATCGATCTTTGCCGATAACAATGACTTTTGACTCCGAAGAGACCAATGCCAATAGCTACGACTTATACCGCATAATGAGGAAGTTAGGGGTTGCTTCTGTTTCGGAGCCATTGGAGTTGAATCGCCACACTATGCAGGTTTCGTGGTATATCCATGCAAGTGATGACCAATTCAGAACAAGCGTCGGGAAAATTGTGACTCACCTTCGGTTGATATGCGATCGCAGAATCGACCTATGTTGATGTGTCCCAAGTTGGTATCGACGATGTTCTCATACTTTGAATGGAGCGTTGAGGTAAGTAGAGTGCCCTAGGACCTATACCGCAACATCATTTTGTTTGGGAATGACATGACTGTGACAAAAGCGTGATTTCAGGCTATTACTTCCATCTTACAAAACTGCACAAATTGCCTATAAAATATTGCCCACAGGGAAAAATAACAAACGTCACCCCGAGCATCTGACTTGGCAAGAAGCATATGAAGGTGGGAAGAAATGAACGAAATAATTATTTTCTCTTGACGATCATCTGAATTCAAAATATCAACTCTCGAAGTGAGCCACCTTGGCAGGTTGAAAACTGTGCGTGCAACGAAATCATGCAAACTGCATTTTATTTGACCCCGTGAAAAATATCAAACGAAGCCTTTGTACATTTGAATTTTTGCAAATACGTACATGAATGTGGGAATAATTCTACGAACTAAACCGTTTCTCTTGATGATCGTCAGGCTCGAGATATGGATTCTCAAAGTAGGCCTTCCGCCAAGCTGAAACTGCACGTGCGGCAAAATCGAGCAAACTGGGTTTTTCTCGGGTTCGTGAAAAATATCAAATGAGGTGTTGCGCATTTGAAATTTGAAAATGAGTATACGAAGATGAGGAGAATTCAATGAACCAAACCTTTCTTCGCGACGATCATCCGACTTCGAGATATAGAGCTCCAAAGTTGATTACTTTAACGGATACAACCCGCGGCACGTTCTTTCCGCATCTATCATTTTCTTTATTGAATTCATTTTTCTTGCGAATCGTGTGAATTCCTTTGACTGATTTTTGTTTGAATTATGCAAGCGTGGATCTATATTCCTTCATGGCTACGTAGTCTATCTCCAGGTGAAGGCGTTGTGATGCAATTTCTTGTGCATGGAAATATATATATATATATATATATATATATATATATATATTTGGACTGTTCTTCTTTCTTTTCTCCAAAGTTTTATGCACGTGTCTTTATTCAATTTTGGCTGCCTGGATATTCTTTTTTGAAACCTTGGCCTCTTTGATGAATGCGTGGGTCTTATTTCTTTTCTTTATGGACTGCCTTCTTGCTACCTCCAATAATGCGTGGAATGATTTCTCTTTGGCAGTGCATGGCTGTAGTTGGTGAAGAAATAGCTGTGAGAAACTGATTCTCCTTACTTTGGTCTGCGTAGCTTTATTCTTTGGCATGTATGGACAGCTGCGTGTTCCTTCTCCCAGGCATAGCTTTTAATTTTCTTTGGACTGTTCTTTCAAAATAGCAAGCTTTCCCTTTTGACTGGTGTGTGGGCTCTCCAAGATCAAATGCATGAACAAAGGCTTGGTTTCTTCTTTATTCCTGGTGTGGAATATGCTGCATGCGTGGAAACTCTCTCTCCTCAGCGTGGCTTTTTACTTGAAAAAAATTCTGTTTTGTTTTAAAAACTGTTCCACTTCTTCTCACGCGTGGAAAGGAAATTTCAAATCTTTGTTTTATTGAAAACTCCCCTTCTCCCTTAGGCGCGGCTTCTTCTTTTTTATTTCTCTCTCCTATGCGTGGATTATTTTGCTTGGGCTGTGTGTGAAAAACTGTTCTTTGCTGTCTTTAATTTCTTTGGTTTTTTTTTTTTCCCCCTAACTTGTTCTTCAACTTCCTGTCCTGCATTTGGACTGTTTTGACTGTCCTCTTTGGCTGGGCGTGGCCTTTTACTTGAAAAACAATTTTGTTTTGCTTTTAAAACTGTTCCACTTTTCCTTTTGGCGGGTGGAAAATTTTCTCTGCCCAATGCGTGGGGAAAAAATGTGGCTTTGTTCTAAAAACGTGGTGTTCTAGCTGTGTTTTTATTTCTTTGCCTCACGTGGATTCTTCCTTCAGATGGCTGGGCGCGGCTTTTTCTCAACTCTCTCAAGGCGCGGCTTTGTTGTCCTTCCTCTAGACTGTTTTCTTTCTTCCTCCCACACGTGGTGAATGTTTTGACTATTCTTGAAACTGTTCTTTATTTAAAAACTTGTTCTTCTCTCCCTATGCGCGTGGAAAGCTTCTTGAATGGGCGCGTGAGGTTTCTCCTTGGACCTGTGTGGGAGATTATGCTGCTCTTTGTTGATGTTTTGGTATCTTATCAATGCATTAAAACTGTTTTACTCTGCCCATGCATGCATGGAAAACAGTTCTTTTCTCCTTCCTCTGCCCAATGCGTGGAAAGGAATTTTTGTCTTTTGTTGTCTTCTCCTTGGCATGCGTGGGAAGTTGTTTGATCTTGGTTGTTCCTTCTCTCTACAGACAAATGCGTGGGAGATTGTTGGATGTGACAAAATATTATGTCCTTCAGAAGAAATAAGAAGCAAAGCTTCGCATGACTTTTTCCAACGAGTTTGACGGAGGAAGTTATGGGGATT
Organism: Taxus wallichiana var. yunnanensis; assembly: GCA_018340775.1. Classification (NCBI taxonomy): domain Eukaryota; kingdom Viridiplantae; phylum Streptophyta; class Pinopsida; order Cupressales; family Taxaceae; genus Taxus; species Taxus wallichiana. Next base: position 348,067,392 of record CM031238.1, read on the forward strand.
AATCCAACTTCCTCTCTTCCCGGGTAGTGGGCTTAAGTGCCGGGGGAAATGGGGAAAGCAACGGACAATTGCCAACGGGAATGGCAAAGTGGGTTGGCAATCCCCATTCAATTTCCCCATGTGGGAAATTGGGGAATTTCTTGCCGTTAGCCAATCCATGATTTGGCAATTGGTGGAGAAAATCCCACGTGCGGGAAAATTGAAGAAGATTGCCAGGGAAAGGGGAAATCCGGGTTCGGGAAGCCAGATTGGCTTCCCGATTTGGAAGCGTAAGCTTACTTCCCGGCATTAAAATTTGTCGAATGAACTTTTAATTTATATTTATTTAATTAAATACTTCTTAAGTTATTTAAAAATCAATTTTATCAAACAAGAAGCAATTAATTAATTAAATATTAATTAATTGTTTTAATGTATTTTAACGCGATTTAAAGCTTGGTGGGAAGAGTTCTTGCCCAAAAGGATGAAACAAAGACCGAAACGATCACAAAAATGAGATGATCGCAACGAGGGCAATGAACCACGCAAAGTAACACTTTTCAAAATTTTCAAATTTTTCATTTTTATTATTTTTAATAATTTTGCAAAGTCAAAATTAGCTGATAACATATACTGAATTCCACCTCAAACAAAATGGAAATGATGATGTAAAAATGGAATACTTTTTCTCCAAAAGCAAATCTGTCACATAATAAATAACGTTAGAAATCCAATTGTCTTCTATTCCATAGTAAAAATTAGACACAAAATCTTAAGTGTTCTTTTCCAGCAATGAGATGGAACATTCAGCACAAAATAAAGCAATAAACATTAATATATTATTATATAACACCAGATATAAACAGCTATGAGTCACAGTGAAATCAATGATTTCATTGATATCCAAGTTCAGCACGCATACAACACATGCATCACCAATGTTGCCTTTGGGTTTACAGTCTTCGATAGTAATCATGAATTTTGTGAAACAGACAGAGTGGCCATTCCCAAGCCTTATTCCACACCTTGCAGCTGTGACATCACCATTATGTCTTTCACTGGTTGAGGCATGGGAAACATAATATCCAAAAGATGTGGCTTTCTAACTTTCCATTCTCTTTGTTTAATTGATCAATTCCTGATGGTACCGTTGCCAAAGAATTCTGCAACTTCTGAATCCCAAGTTTTAAAATTTAAACACCCGCTTGTGTCTTCATGGGCCATTTGGAAGCCAACGGCGTAATGGAACATTGCATCTTCCTGGGCCACAAGGCATATTTACATTATTTCCCTTCATCCGGCAACCCCTTTTTTCATCTTTTAAGGCCTGACTTTCTTCCATTATCTTCTTATGTACAGTTTCCGTTTGAACAAGTTTTTGCAGCAGAATACCAATATACTTTACAGTTTCTATACTGTCAGGCTTCTATATACAATAAATTTAAATGTTCACAGGCTGAAAGAACTTAGTCATGTCCATGATAAAGCATATGCAATTCAGGTACACCTTACACAATTGATATCACATAAGGTGGTAATTTAGATACCACGCCAGAAAAGTCATATAAAAACTCGGTCACTATTTGCAGTTTTGACTCCCTCCAACCTTGAAAGAACTTATCAATCCCTCCGATTTCAAGACGGATTGCACCATCTTAGACTCTTATCTACACATTTCTTCACCTTATCCTCATCAGGATGCTCCATAGCCAAATCACCAAGGTGCCTCACAATCTTAGGTCTCGTTTCTCTCCAAAGGTAAACTCAATTCTAGTTCTTGTGGTGGAACAACATCTCCCAGAAAATACTCATTTAACCCTTGCAAGTTGCACCACAATACTAGGTTGTGCAGTTTTGCTACCCCTATTGTCCCTCCACTTGTTTCACAAGTTGTTTTCTGTCTTTTAATTTCAACGTACTAGTGGGAACGTGTACAAGCTTAGGTTTCTTAAATAAGTCGTATCCTGATGGATTGACTAATACTGAAGATATTGATTTTGAAGTAAGCGCCTGTCCCCTCATAAGTTGTGTAAAAGGTCTGTCGACCTGTTACTGTGTCACATGATGATTTGGCATTATGGAAGGAGTGAGAAGTAATGAACTGCTCGGTTGAGAAGAATTGATATTGCTGTCAACTTGGTCCTCAATACTGCCAGATTTTAATTTCAACCCCTTTTCTGATATAACCCTAATGGATGTTCAACGTCCTCAATATCATCTTCAACCTCTCCATTAACAGCCAAATAGGCATTCTCCCTTTTAAGCTTCCTTTTATGATAAATAAAATTTTAAGCACCATTTTCATAAGACAATTGGGTAGCTTCGAACATGGTCTCCTACAGATAAGTCTAGCATTAGACTTTTTTTTAATTGAAATGGTGCATCATATATTAACAGAGAAAAGATTACAACCAAAGAGCTGTACAAAAAAGAAAAGAAAACTGTACAGCAGTTTATACAATGAAGATTATAATCTCTTCCTTAAGCGGTAAGGACAGATAAAATGAGTAGTCTCCGGCTAAAGATTCTTGGCCTCCTTGATAAACTGAAAACCTTTGGCCAGCAACTGTATATGTCCCTCTCCTTTCCAAGTGTGACAAAAAAACTGACAGAGCATACTTCATTAACAAAAACATAATTGCATATAAGTTTCCAGAGGACAAACAAAGCTGAAACTTGTAAGCAATGCCAAATACTCCTAAGAGGGTATCGGATAATAGAACTGGAATCGCCAAATGGGGCCACCCGCTAGTGAAGACTCCCCAGAAGAATGGCTGCCAGCTCAGACTGTATAAGCTTTCAATAGGATCTCACAAAGGAACAGTCCCAAAGGAGGTGCTTAACCGTTTCCAGTTTGCAACAAAGGGGCACAAACCATCAGAAAGGCCACTCTTGGACAGACGAGCCTTGGAGGGAAGCCCTTGATAGATCACTAACCAAGCAAAAACTTGAAGCTTGTAGGAAACCTTCAACAACCACACACCATGCAATCATCGAATCCACAAAGCTTCGGCATCATAAGCCACTCATCTAGCATTAGGTACTGGACAAAGAGCACAACATCGATACAAAGTGAAGAAAAGACGTTGAGTATCATATTGAGTTAAGGGGTGACCATGGCTCCACCTCCAATCATGCCAAATGGGTCCACTCATATCAATATTCAACTTAAATTGGTCCTCCTAAGGAATGAGGTTCTGAATCTCTCTTATAGTGAGCTGATCAGCCAAAGAAAGGGAAAACTAATGGGCTAGAGAATGCCAATTTTTCCAAAAATGCTAGTTGGCATCCCACAAGTCTATCCATAAGAAAATCATCTTCTTAATTAACCTACACTGTAATGTCCCCTTTTCCAAGCTAGTTTGTTTTGGAGACTTTGAGCCCATTCCACTTTCCGTGGGCAAGAAGAAAATAAACAAGGGAAGTGATTGTCATATTTTTCAGTTATTTTCATGAGCATTTGCATTCTTCTTTCATAGTTTTCTACATGAGTCAGGTCGGCTGGGTTAAGAAGGTGAAAGGCCAAAGTGAAAATAAAAGAAAAGCATCCTTATGAGGTTGGTCTTAGTTGGAGGCTTCCTAATTGGTTTTGGCACCACAAAGGGGTATAAAAGAGGGTTCACTTGGCTCATTTGGGCATCATCATCTTGTCAAAATTATACTTGCATGGTTTTTGGGCTGATTGCTCAATTCCTTCCACTAAGGGGCAAAAATCCTTTGGTGTGGCATACAAGGAGGACGAAACCCTTCCTTGTTCAATTGAAGAATGAAAACTCTTCAATTGGTGGTTCCTAAGTGCTTCAAGGAGAGTGATGTTGTTGGTTTTCAGCTAGGGTTTGATTGGAGAAGAGTTGCTAAGGTTTGAACATCAATTTTAGACCCTCTCCTAGGGTAGCAACTTGCTTGGAGGAGTTGGGTGCCATCTAGGGCACATTTCTTCATTTGGAGCTGATATCCATCTTCCTCATAATTTTAGAGGCTGATTTCACACTTTCATGATATTTTTGGGGCTTATAACGGTATAACCTCTATTTCCAGCCATTATTGTGGGTTGTATTTCTGCTGTCATTAATTTAATTACAGCTGTATATATCTTCATAATTTGCACATATTTTGGAGTCCTTTGGCTTGGTATTTGTCCTATTTATTGAATATAGAATTTTGGAGAATTTGCACACCTATTTTCAGTTTGTTTGGATGGGTGTTTCAGGCCCTAAAAGTGCAAATACAGTTCGCTGCAAAGGTTTATAATATTTTACTAGACTGTTTCGGTAAGATACAGTATGCTGAAATGACAAATTTTTAAAAACCTAGGGTGCAGTACGTTGTGGGTACGTTCGTACAATATATTTTTAAAAAATAAAAATATAAATATATATAAAAATTTAAAGAAAACAACAAGCTTACAGTCTCAACAACCTATAAAATAATAGAAGCCACCAACAAGCTTATTATGAATCGGAAGCCATCTAAAGCAAGATTTCTTTGACTGAATACAAGAAGACCAAAAAACATTAAATCTATGAGTCCATCTACTAATGGGCTCACAAACATTCTACTTATTGTTAAGCCCCAAGGAAAGGTTTGGGGAGAAGGCAATCTTTTCATAGAGTAGTTTGGAAGTAGCCTCTTGGAGAAGGGGCCCTTTGAGCCACCTCATAGTAACCCAAAAATCATTCTCATCATCCATAATTAGACCAGTAGAGGGAGCTGTGAAAACATTTCTGAGCATTGTATACATTCTGAATGGAGATTGAGAAAGCTTATAGAAAGCTTTAAGGTCTGTCCATTCCATCCACTTCCCAAATCTGTACAACTCATGAGATATTTTAATTCCTTTCTCAAACCAAAGGAGGGCAGAGCAGCCTCTTATCAAGGCAAAGATCTTGTCATTATATTTCAGATTCAACAAAATCAATTTGTAGGCTTGGCACCTAGTGTCAAAGGAAGAGAAGATAGGGTGCCCAACCACCAAGTGCTTCACTTGTTCCCATGCCTCTCAAATTGACTAAAGAATAAAGGACCCTTGAGGAGCAACAAGAAAGCACCCAAATAGTAAGTCAGCCAAATGAAGTCATTTTCATCTCTCTTGACCCTTCGGAGCCTATTGGCAATATTGAATCTCACACGAACTTTCCAAGGTTCAATTCAAGTCAAAGCCCTCAAGTTTTATTTAGTTTTTGCACTTAAAAAGTTAAAAACCATGTGGGTACGTACCCACAGGGTACATATACTAGTTCCTTGGGCATGGATTTTCATGCACGTATCGGCTGGTATGGGGGGTACTTAGCGTTTCCGTGCAGTCTAGATATTTTATGATTGGGTGTCATAAAATCAGATTACTCTCAATTGGAATTGGTGTTATTTCTTTTTTTTCAATTTCAGCCCAAAAAGGGACATTACAGTGGTATCAAAGCTTCGATCTTCCCCTTTGAGAGTATTCAAGCAAGAAGGTGACAAAGAGAGAACATGAATTGGTGACCTAGGTTCTTACCAAAGAAAGAAGTCATTCCAAATGTGAAACAAGGCATTGGCATCACAACATAGTGGCCAGCTATGATGTAGGGCTCTTCCAAAAGAGATTAGTGATGCAATTTCACTATCGAAGTTCATAGGAGTCAACAAGGGTAGGTCAAGGCCCTAGCCTAGATCTCGGACCTTTACAAGAGGGATCTTTAACATGCCTTGAGGAAGGAAGAGGGGAAGAGGTTCCAAATTGCAATGGCAAAGCAAGAAGAAAAATAAGGGCTGCAAGTAATGGAGAGAGAACGGCGCATTGAGACATCTACCATGCCAAATGAAAATGGGAAAGATGTTCCAGCCAAAGAGGAAAATGATTCTCCCTTGGTGATAAGGAAAGAAGAAGAAATCATAAAGCAAGAACAAGAGATGACCTATATGCAACTTGAAGGTAAAGATTCTTTGACAATAAATGATGTTTTATTGATTCCAATGATTGCATGTGGCGGCAAGATAGTGAAGGAAAATCAGATCTGCAAGAGGTTTTGTGAGGTTGAGTTTCAGGATGACCTTGTTGAGGGTATGACCTTCAAAAGGGGCCTCCCGAGATACTCATGTTGGTTTTCAGTTTGCTGGAATTTACATATCAGCAACAAATGGTAAGCAATTTAATTTATTGCAACACCCTCACACTATGTATTTGCAAGATTTTGATCATCATAAGAATTATTCTAAAAATGAGAGGATGGAGGATACTAAATGGAAAAATGATCTTAATACAAAAGGATCCCAAATTTTCCAAGCAGCCCCTATCCATCTTCCGAGCATTCCAAAGATTGGACCAAGGAAGGAAGAATTCAATTTGCATAGTTATGGAGAGAATTTGGTGGATAATGATAATGATCAGCTTGCTAGAATTTTCCAAATAGCCATCAATAAGAGGCAAATTGATGGTGTTCTTGACTTCAACGGGAACCATGATGATGTCCCATACATATGTCAACAAAATATGGAAGGAATCAAAGTAGGAAGATCTTCGCTTGAAGAAGCAAAGGCAAAGGAGGGTGAGCTCCTTGTGGGCAGCCCAAGGTATGACAATGTTGACCATATTTCCAATTTATTGTTTCCTCCTATGTCGCTGCCATATTTTTGTCATCATGGAAAATATTTTAAGAAGCATGTTAGGTCCAAAGAGACAACTTGCAGCTATGGGCATGTTGCTTCTTCTATTCAAGGCCAAGATTGCTTTGGCATGGGTGGTCTTTGGAAGATCAAGGTAAATATCATTTCTTGCACTTGGATTGAAAGGAAACTTATGAGCAATCATAGAGGGTTTGTTGTGCATTCTAACCACATGGTGAAGGATCAATGTTCTTGGTTAATAGAACACTCTTGGGGGCTAAGTAACACACATGAAGACAAGATCGTAGGGAATGGCCAAAAGAAGATAATTCCAGTTGGATGCTTGAGGTGTAAAGATGGTAAGCAAACTAGATGTTATTTTGATAGTCAAGATTGTATGAATCAGCTTGCTATGGTTTTGTGGGACTCAAGTTACTTTCAAGATTGCCACTTTTGGATGTATGTGAAGGTTATGGATAATTCATCCACTGAAAATATAAATTCAGCTGCATGGAATATAAATTCAGCTTGCTACAAGGTATGCAATAATTCAGTTTTCATGAACCGAGGTGAAGTAATGTATCATGTTATTGTTTGGGATTGGTTCTCTAAAACACACCTAGCAAGAATGCCTAATGAGACATGGATTCAATGGGAGTTTTGTGGTGTAAGTCATCCTTCTAACATGATTGAGATGAGCTTGGATAATGTGAATCATGACCACCAACAATGTATGGGAGTTGTCTTGAATCTTGTGGTTGTTATTTCCAGCTGGTTCCACATTCTATTTGTAGCCACCAAGTGGATTTCGATCACAAGGAAGAGGTGCTCTTCTTCTAGTGACATTGACAAGGTAAGGGTAGCTATCACAAGATGTTTGTTGGCCACTACAATTTTGAATTTGAGTAATGAAATGCAATGCTACAGCCATGATGGGATGTTCTCCCCAATTTCATGTGTTGGACTGTGCATATCTTCTTTGGACAGCAATAGAGGGGCAGGTTTGAAGACATTCTTTTCATTTAAAATTGTGTGCTAGAGGGTTCACTCATTGATATCATTTAAGGCCAATGTTCCAACATATTTGGTATTGTTTGGGAAGAAATTCTAGGCAAAGTATGGTTGTTATACTTACATACCAACACTCATAAGTTTTGATCCGAACCAAATTTTGAAGAGATTAGTTTGGGGCAGCTTGGAAGCATCTTTTGGAGGCCAAGGTAATCATTATGACAGCTGTTGTGCTTTTTTTTTCATTCATTGTCATCAATAGTTTCAGCTCCCCATCCATTTTTTTGAAAGTTGGAGATGAGTATCCAGCAATGACGGTGAAAGGTTTCCAATCTACTATCATCGTTGATGTGTTTTCAACTGTCATAAGAAGGATCCCAGCCACTATCCTTCTTATTTTGGGAATATAACTCATGATTACAGCTGTGTTTGGGACAACATGCTTGTATTTTTGAACATCCATCACTTGAGTGGAGAATATGAGATGATTGCAAGCAATGGGAGAGAGTTGGCCATCATATCCATAAGGCATGAAAAAGCAATGATGAGGGAAACTCTTGTTTTTTTATAATGAGTTTGTTCCATGTGCAAAAATGAACATGTATAAAGGAGGAAGTGGGTGTCTGAATTTGCTTTCCCCTAAGCAAATGATGGAGTATTTGAGGTAAAACCGATTTCTTTTTCAAGGAAGCTGTTAAATTTCACGGGCTGCCCAAGTACCTCAATAAGAAGAGGGATAGCAGACATATGAGCTTGCTTTTGCAAGAGCTCTTTCACTTGACATGTACAGGATCTAGATTGTTGGAGCATCCTAGTAGCAGATTTCTTCACCCCATAATGGTACTTGGACATGAGAGGTTGCAATTGCTTCAGGGCAAGTAATTTTAGAAGGGGAGGACTGTTATGTCCCCTTTTCCAAGCTAGATCGGTTTGGAGACTTTGAGACCATTCCACTTTCCATTGGCAAGAAGAAAATAAACAAGGGAAGTGATTGTCACAGTTTTTAGTTATTTTCATGAGCATTTGTCAGAGATTGGCCATCATATCCATGAGGCATGAAGAAGCACCATGATGAGGGAAACTCTTTTTTTAATGAGTTTGTTCCATGTGCGATACATGTATAAAGGAGAAATTGCGGCTGAATTTGCTTTCCCCCAAGTAAATGATGGAGTATTTGAGGTAGCGACCGATTTCTTTTTCAAGGAAGCTGTTAAATTTCACGGGCTGCCCAAGTACCTCAATAAGAAGAGGGATAGCAGATATATGAGCTTGCTTTAAAAGAAGCTCTTTACTTGACATGTCTGGATCTAGATTTTTTGGAACATTGTTGAGATTTCTTCAACTTTTCATAATGGTACTTGGACATGAGAGGTTGCAAAACTCAATTGCTTGTCAGCAAGTAATTTTAGAAGGAGGGACTATTGCAAGTGTCCCCTTTTCCAAGCTAGATCATTTTGGAGACTTTGAGACCATTCCACTTTCCATTGGCATGAAGAAAATAAACAAGGGAAGTGATTGTCACATTTTTAGTTATTTTCATGAGCATTTGCATTTTCCACTTTCATAGTTTTCTACATGAATCATTCAAACTAGCTAGGTTAAGAAGGTGAAAGGTCAAAATGAAAATGTAATATCCCCTTCTAGGACAAGCTAGGAATTAACACAAATCTGATCACACACAGCTGTAAATAATTAATTTTCAAACCCCAACTGCTGCAATTTTTAAAAATTCATATCTTTGGCTAGAGAAGTCCAAATGAGCTGAAATTTTGGATAATGGACCACAAAAATATGAAGAACAATATGCAAAAATCAGATTTCGCACAGCCAACCCAAAACCCTAATTTTGACCTAAAAAGTAGGTCGCCCAACACATTTAGGGCATCAAATCCACTCCAAAAATTATGAAAACATCTTCTCCTTATTTCTCCTAGTTTCTACAATCATATGCAATATTAAATCAACCCCAAACTGCAGATCTGATATAAATATCAATTTTCCATACCCAGAAAAGCCTGCAGACAGCTGAAATATTCAAAAATGCATAACTCCTTCAATATCCCATATTTTCCCCTCAAATAAAATGCAGATAATTCTATAAATTAAGATCTTTCCAAAGAACTAAAGATCTGAATTTTATGACAACCAGAAACCCTCCAAAACAGCCCCCAAAAGTCCCAGTCTAGTCGCTAGGGTTAGATGGAATGACATAAATTATTTTCAGCTCTTTCTACACTTCAAAAACCCTCCAAATAACAGTCCTACACTTGGAAAATTATACCAACATAGATCAGATTATATTTCACCTTGTTCACTCACAAAACATGTCAAAAAAAGACCCATATCAAGTCACCATTGTTAGCAAGTATAGATCATACAAAGAACATACTTCAACACAAGAGAACTCAACAAATGGAGCAAGAGAGAATACTTCAATAGATCAAAACCAGCTCACTAACTTCCCACGCAAGAGAGAGAGAGAGAAAGCATCAATGGGCATGCATCCCAACTCCAAGCATGGAGCATAAAATAAATATCATCATAACATAAGTCTAACAATGATCCTAGCACTCCTTTTATAAGCAAGGAGGCACAAAATTCGAAATCCCTAGGAGAGGGAAATTATTAAATAAAAGAAGTTTATTTCCCCTAGGTGTGGCGTCCCCTTTTAAAAAGGGTGATTTTAATATTTAAAAGCCACCTAAATATTATTTAATTAATTTTCCTTTTTAATTTGCATTTTAGGAATTTAATTAAATAATTACTTTCTCCATAAATACTAAATAATTAAATAAATATTGTTTTATAGTGTCAAATGATTAAAATCACTCTCCAGGCAATATTATAAAATTATTTAAAATAATTTTCCCCTTGCAGCATCCCTAAAGCCCACGGGGAATGATAGGCTAAGGGTCTTCAAAAATGGGGACATACGAGAAAACAAAAGAAAAGCATCCTTAAGAGGTCGGTCTTAGTTGGAGGCTTTTTAATTGGTTTGGCACCACAAAGCGGTATAAAAGAGGGCTTTGCATCATGGCTTGTCAAAATTATACTTGCATGGTTTTTGGGCTGATTGCTCAATTCCTTCCACTAAGAGGCAAAAATCCTTTGGTGTGGTATACAAGGAGGACGAAACCCTTCCTTGTTCAATTGAAGAATGAAAGCTCGTCAATTGGTGGTTCTTCAATGCTTCAAGAGAGTAATGTTGCTGGTTTTCAGCTAGGATTTGATTGGAGCAGAGCTACTAAGGTTTGAACATCAATTTTAGACCCTCTCCTATGGTAGCGACTTGCTTGGAAGAGTTGGGTGCCAGCTAGGGCACATTTATTCATTTGGAGCTGATATCCATCTTCCTCATAATTTTGGAGGCTGATTTCACACTTTCGTGATATTTTTTGGGGCATATAACCTCTATTTCCAGCCATTATTGTGGGTTGTATTTCTGCTGTCATTAATTTAATTACAGTTGTATATATCTTCATAATTTGCACATATTTTGGAGTACTTTGGCTTGGTATTTGTTCTATTTATTGAATCTAGAATTTTGGAGAATTTGTACGCCTATTTTCAGTTTGGATAGCATTTGAGGCCCTAAAAGTGCAAATACAGTTCGTTGCTAGGGTTTCTAATATTTTCTGCTTGGCTGTCATAAAATCAGATTACATACACACCTGAAATCTGGGGATATCAGCAATACAAATATCTTGAAGCTTCTAGCTCCAAATAGGCCTTTTACCTAAGTCCCACCCAGCCTAACTACCCGACATCCTCCAAGTGATCAAACTAGAAACTTTCCTCCAGGCAATCCAAATACTCCTGAGAATAGAAGAACCTCTGACCTGAAAATTTCTAAGGATCAAAAATAATATCACATAACCCAAAAGAGCCCCCAACCTTACCCAAATGTTGGGCATTGAGTAATTTGTGTCTCATCAAAAATTGCCAAGGAAGAAGATCACTCCAAGCATCAGATCACCCACTTGGCAGCAAGAATGCACCCCTAAGAAGCCACATCAATTAAGCCCAAACCACCCTTCTCCTTGGGTATGATACAAACAGCCCACCAAACTCTAGGGGGACCCCGAGTTCCACCATACAAAGAAGATAAATAGGATCTCAAAATCTGCTCAAGTCAACAAAATTGAGTTTTGGTGGGTAACCAACAAGAAACATAATAAATATAGAAGACTTGAAGGATTCCACTCAACACTATAAAATTTCCTGCAAATGAGAGATCTTTATTCTACCAAAGAAGAAGTTTACTTTGCAGACACTGAAAAACTGAGTACCACATGGCAATCGAGAGAGAGGTCCATCCCAAAACAAATGTCGAGATATCTCACTATAACCCCTGGACAAACAAAACACCACTCAGTAGGAATCCAATTAGGTGGATCATCCCGACCAACTAGCCAAAAAAACAGTTTTGTGATTGATGACTATAGCCCCAAAAGCTTCACAAAAAGTAGCAAGCAGTCTCTAACTTCTTCAACAATGTCCTAGTTCACTGAAAGAAGCAATTCATTTGCAAAGTGATTGTTAAGCATCTTCAACTATTAGGTAGGGATACACCTCTAATCCTATTCTAAGGCAGGTTGCTTCCAATAAATACTCCAACGCATCAACTGTCAGGTAGATAGAGGTAAGGTGCTAGGGGCATCCCCATCCAATGGATTGATGTAGATAGGATAAGATAAGATAAGATAAATATATTAATGTCCAACAAATGACCACAAGAGTAGGTCAATGGGACTGAAAGAGCCAGCAAGGGAAAATACAAAGCGGGAACCAAACGGTCCCAAGAAAGAGCAAAGCAAAGAAAATACAAAGGGCCTGAGAAGGCAGCAACAATGGAGAAAACAATCCCAACACCCAAAACCAGGGGTGGGCCTACAAGCGAGAAGAAGGAAGGCCGAAGTGAAGAGAAGAGAATCCATCATGGGATGGTGGAACTAGCTCCCCTAACATTTGAGGCCGACTAGAAGAAGTTCGGATGGAGAGACGGTCGGACGAGGAGGCGACAAAGAGCAAGGGTTGTCTACTAAGTTGATGTCTGGACGTCGTACTATATCTAGAAGATCTGGTAGGTCTCATCTGTCGCCTAGTGTCGGGCCTGGTACCAACGTGAAGATGATGGCTTGGTGAACTATGAGTGTTATCCCTAGGATGAACCAATTTGGAGTCAGAGGCAAAGCTAGTTGCCCATTGGCGCTTGGTGCCTCTCGTTGAAGGTAGCACTATGAAGAAGGAAGTGATCAACTGGGTAGAATCTGGTCTGGAATGTAGCTGAAGAGTGTGCTCACGAAGCCTCATGGCCTCCTGTATGTATAAAGCAAGACATTTTTGATCCTCATATCTGAAGAAGTCCGAAAGAGTCTGTGCCCCTCTGAAGAGACAATGAAACCTCCCTCTGATCACATAGTATATGGGGCAGCTGAAAATAAAGTGCATCTCTATCTCGGGCTCCTGGAGATTACACAGATGGCAGATCCTGTCAGAACGATCAAGGTGGTGGTCTGTCTCGCACCGGAGTCTGTGGGAACCAACTCTGAACTGGCCGAGAGCGATGCAGAGCGCATGCGTCCAGTGATGGCGAGTATACTGTGGACGAATAATGAGGCCATCGCTCATCTCCATAAAGTGTTCGGCGTAAAAGGCCATCTTGGGGCGAAGACCCCCCTAGGGTTTCGCCCAAGTGGTAAGGATGAAACATCTATAGATATCCTCCCGATGGCCCTGTTCGGCAAACACTGTTTAGTGGGAAAGAGGTGGTGCGGAGCATCTAAGGAGTACTAAAAAGGAGGGAGATGATCCATCTGAATACCAATTGTCCCCAAAAGGTCGAAACCTCTGCAAACCAATAGCAACCACGGCGGGGACTATCAGAACGAGCAATAGTCTCTTAAGAGCAAGCGATGCCAGAACGGTACCTATCCCGCCCTCCACGAAAATTGTGAAGCCTCTGATGCGTTGTAGAGAAAGAGATCATATCAAACATAGCCTCCAATCTAAAAGGACGAGCACCAAACTCAGCAAAATAATGTGATGAGGGACGGTTTGCTTGCATCGAGATAAACTAGCGGAGGAGGAGAGTCTGAACTCTCTCGACCGAAGCCCAATCTGTCTCGAGTAAGGAAGGCCCCCAAGCAACAGATCCGTAAAGAACAAGTGGGCCTAATGAGAGAATCCATGAGGGACATTTTGGAGGAGACATCCTGGAAATGATGGCAAAAGCACTCTCTCGAGGAGGGCTAAGGAACCATAACCCTTATTGACTCGAGCAAAAGGGCTTGTCTCAAACTGAATCGTGGGCCTGAAAATTGAACTCCCAAGTATGTATAAGCATTGGTGATCTCTATCTCCTCACCCCTAAAGAAAAAGTGGAGGTGAGATGTTTTCAAACCATTGAAGATCATAACCTTGGTTTTACCCAAGTTAACTATCAATTGTCGAGATCACAGAACAAGGCTAAGGCATCTAGTTGTCTCTCAGCAGACCCTTCGGAGAGGAAGCTAAGAGGACCACATCATCCGCAAACAGAAGAATGTAAATCAAAACCTGGTGAAGAAGACACCCATCGTTGTCCTGTATGTGTTCACGGAGGAAGGACTCGAGCTCGTCGATATATATACCGAAAAGAGTCGGGGATAGAGGACACCCTATTTGACCCCAATGGTACTCCTGATGAAATCCAATTCCCGTGTGTCGTGCGGAGGTGGCCTAAAACTGTCTCATAAAGATGCATGATGGCCGTGAGAAGGGTTTCTAAAATGTCGATGTCCCTGAGTCATTGAAAAAGTGCCACGCGCGGAACGGAATCAAATGCCTTCCGAAAGTCTACAAAGCAACAATAAACTTTCGACGAGCGGTGGCGTGCCTCCTCGATGATAGCTCGAGAGTGAAGATGTGATCAATAGTCTGGTGAGCAGGGCGAAACCCTGCTTGCCCCCTAGCTCTAAGGCGTCTTCGTTCCAACTCCTTGGAAAGCTGCATATGGAGGACAGTAGCATAAAGTTTGGAGAAAGTGTGACCCACCATAATGGTCCTGTAGTTATTGGGATCTGAACTGGGGCCCAACTTGTGGATCGGGTGAATGGTATGATGTGACCATGTTGGCGGAAAACCCGAGCACACAACATGATTAAAGAGGTCAGCCAAATAGTTGCCAAGAACACCCACCCCATACTTGAAAAATTCTGCTTGAAACCCCTCTTCATCTGCTGATCTGCTACTATTCATCATTTTGATAGCCTCTTTGATTTTCTTGAAGGTAAATAGGTGACAAGAGGAAGGGGGCTTATCAACTTGAATATGAGGTGGCCAGGGATATCATAAAGATTGGAAGTGTGGGAGAGCATGCCACAAATGTTGCGAGGAAAATGTTGCGCGAAAAAAGTTTAGGAGAGTATCCACGGATAAGATCAACATGAAGAGAAGTGCGAGGGAAAATGTTGCGCCAAAAAAGTTTAGGAGAGTATCGAAGGGAAGCACAAAGAGCTCGTTTGCAGACTTGAGAGATGTAAAGGCGTTTTTTGCGGCGAAGGAGACTCCGGTAAGAGATTTTCAAGGTGGGATAAGAGGGGTGGGCCGGGTAAAAGCATGCCGTAATTGGCGGTGGAAGGATTTGCACTCGTCGTCATACCACTTATTCATGGGGCAAGCCTTTTGGTGGTGGGAAGTGGAGGGGGAACGAGTAGAGCTAGGAAAAGAAAGTAGGGCAGCCTCCCAAATGGTGGACAATCAGAGTACTTGGCAATGACACTATCCATGGAAAAGAATTGGGACTCTGAAGGGAGAAGTGCCCGAATATGGGAGGAGGTGTCGAGTCCCCCCCTCGTCAAACCGGAAGGTGGTGTGAGGGAGGCCAAGATAAGGAGCAATGGGAGGAGGGGGGTGGGGTGTCAAACCGGAGGGAAAGGGAAAGAAGAGCATGATCAAGCGGGGGATGGATGAGATAGAGAAGTGGCTGACGAGTGATAAGGAGTTCTGACTCGAAAGGACATAATCAACAACATTCGCACCCCCACCATGAGGTCGGTAAGTGAAGAGATGCGAGTCCGGAAAGCAGGCAATCCCGTTAAGGATCACTAAATCTTGTGATTCACCAAGCTGCAAGAGGTGCCTGCCATAAGTTGTGAGGGGCCTTGAATCATCCTCTGAGGTTCTATGCAAGCAACCGACTCAGTGTCAAGCACACGAGTGCAGAGCTAATCTTCCCCTGCATCGTATATAGGTAACTAAAAGGTTCTGAGTGCGGCCATTGAAATCACCCAAGAGGATGATGTCACCAATGGCAAGCATGAGCAATGCCATCATGTAAGTCAATGAAAGGGTCACCATCAATCCCATTATGAATGCCATACGGGAAGAGGCCAAGGGAAAATAACATAATGCGATATAAATGTCCCTGTAGAACCATAAGCTACTCCCTGTAGACGGGCCCAAAGAAACATGGCGAACTCGTCTCTAGCAACTAAGGAAATTATGCTCTGCAAGGAATCTTTGCACAAACATGCAACACCACCAAACCCTCTGACACTGCCTGAGCTCCTAGTCTCTTGCCGACATGCGGAGTTCCAATGACACCCCATGATACCAAGGATAGGCCACACAGGGCTCTCATGAGTCTTTGTGATGAAGAGGATGCTAGCGAGACCAAGAGCATCCTAAATAAGGCCCCGTGAGGACCAAAAGACATGTTCCCTGTTCTAACACCTAATAGTCATGTTTGTGTGCTACGATGCACGTCCCTCCAACCATGTCATTTGGAAGTCCTGGCGGGACCCCACCCGGGAGGGAAAGTATCTCTAATAACATCTCGGAGATTCCGAATAACTGCCCATTTCCCGCCTTCCTTGCTGCATAACCTGCTCTCTAGAGTGTTTGAGTTCAGCAATGTAGAGCAATGCATAGGGAAATGACATTATTGAAGAAAACAAAGGAAGAGGCGCATGAGAAAGGGTGGTCTGCCTTTTCACAAATCTCAAGCTGAAATCAAAACACATCAGCATCTCGGTGATGGACCAATCAATTTAGTCATAAGCTTTGTCAAAGTCAATCATCAAAAAAAGAATTTGTTGCCTCCTTTCTCACACCCAATCCATAGCTTCCCAGGAAGATAAAATTGCATCCAAAATAAAACACCCTTTGACCAAACCCATGTGCTCTTTGCGGACATTCCTACTAAGCAACAACACGTCTCACTCAAGTGCCACCTCCTTAACAATGATGTCATAGGAAAACTCAAAAGAATGATGGGATGCCACCCACCTATGGAATTTTTGGCCGAAGACTTGGGGACCAGCTTAATCAATCCCTGATTGAGAAACTCAAACAATGAGCATGTAGGAAAGACTTCAGCCGCTAAACAACTCAAATCATCTCCAATAGTATCCCACATCACCTTGTAGAACTCGCAGGACGGCCATCAATTCCGGTGTGACTTCCCATTCTACGTCGATGAAATAAAGCAGCAAACAATTCTTCTTTGGGAAAATCATTTTCCAATTTGTTGTAGTCACAAACAATCACCTTATAGAGGATCACTGGAAACATGAATTCCGAGCAGCCATAGCTGAAACCGAATCAGCAGAGGGGGAAAAGATGTTTTGAAAGTGCATCCGGAACATATCTCTAATGCTTTCTAGATCCTCTTCCAACGTTCCTTCCAGCATACAAACCAAAGAATCCTCTCAAAAGACACTTTTCTCTTCAAATAGTCAAAAAGATTTTGATCCACTATAAGTGGGCATGAATTCGAGCACCTCTCGCAATATACTCCTCTCTACGAATCACTCCCTTCAACCGAGCAACCTCCTCTTGTAAAGACACATTATGAAGATCCACCTCTAAAGAGATGCGTGGCGGACTTCAACTTCCACTTGCCCTCCGAAGATCACGTCAAGATCATCGATCAATCGGACAACCCCAACTCCTAATACATTTTATGGCTCTTTTAACAACGGCCTCCCACCTCAATAGCCAACCCCTAGCCTCATTACGACGGGGCACTTGGTTCCAAACAAGATGGACCAGAGCACGAATACCAAGGGACTACAAATGAGCAACATTTAGTTTGAAACAAGAAGCCTTGTCCTCTTCCGTTCCCACACTTTGTAAAGAAAAGTCTAAATTAGAAGATGATACGAACCAAAGTCCTACGTAAAACTCCCTCTCGGACAAGAAAGCCCCGACAATAAAATATCCCGTGAACCATAAACCCAATCCAGTCTACCCCGAATTTTGTCCTTCCCCTTTACAAAATTGGACCAGTATACCAATCCCCCTCATCCACGCCCTTTTTCCCCAATTGGGATCAAGGTGAGAGAAGCCTTATAGCTAGCCCAAGCAAGCTTTTCCAAGCCATGCACAATAGTGTTAGGAAAGAAGGGATAAAATATGCGGAATAATCCCTCACAGAATCACAATAGTAGAAACTAATATGTAGAAAATATTACAAATCTCAAGTAAAAGTGCAAAATAAAATAACACAACACAAAGAGACAAAGATTTAACGTGGTTCACCCAATTTGAGCTACGTCCACAAAAATCACTTGCTAAAATTTTCTTACAAGCCACCGCTCTCTCAATACAATACCTGGATCTATTTGGAGCTATGCTCAACAAACTCTCTGAAATTCACACCCGAATTCAAAACACATCTCGCAATGTTCCATTATACCTACCATATGCATAAAACCATATAAGTAGACAATCGCTAAGCAGTTTTACAAAACCGTGGGTATTAAAACCATGGGCCAAAACTGTTCCATAAACCTATGGGTCAAAAATCCCGCCCATATGAGAAAAGCACGTTTCCTGGTATATCGGGCACATTTTAAGGCCAAAAAAAAAAATTCGGGGCCTCGGACCCCACTCGAGGGCCAACCCGGCCCCGAACCTCTAGCGAGACAAATATGGAAATGCACAGGTACTCTTAGTGTACAGTCTTTAACACTTTCACACATGAAAACAGACTCCACAACCTAACAATCTCCCACTGAGACTAGTTTTCCTCTAAGCAAGCTTTCTCAATCCTTCACTAGTTTCCGTGAAGACCAACCAAAGCTAAACACAACTTCAATTTTTCCTCAGACCACCTTGGTCATCATGTCCTGCAGGATTCGACTAGTATGAATCTTCTCTAGCTTCAACTTCTCTTCCTCGAAAGTTGTCCCGATGAAATGGTACCTTAATCAGTATATGCTTCATTCTAGAGTGGAAAGCGAGTTCTTAGCTAGGTGTATAAAGCACTTTGACTATCACTATGCAACTTTCTTTCCTCCTGTTTATGCCCCAACCCCTCAAGCAATTACAGTAACCAAATCATTTCTTTTGCCTCTCAGTGGCAACAACATACTCAACCTTTGTGGTTCACAAAGCCACCAACTTTGTAGTCGTGAAATCCAGCTCACTATTGTCCCACCTACGGTGTAAACATAACCTATTGTGCTCCTCCCCTGTCTACATCTCCACCATATCCGAATCTACATAACCACACAAAGTGGTGTCTCGATCCATCAGAGCACAAAATTGTCCCCATGGTCCCTCTCAAATACCAAAGGATCCACTTTACTGTTGCCAATGATCTCTACTTGGATCACTCTTAAATCTACTCACACACTCCCACCGCATGGGCAATATCGTGCCTCGTGCACACCATGGCATACATTAAAATGCCAACCATTGATGAGTAAGGTACCTTGACATCCGGTTTCTCTCTACTCTCTCTTGGGACATTGCTCCTTTGATAACTTGGAATGGCCTGCCAAAGGAGTCCCAACCGGTTTAGCATCCCGCATATTAAACCTCTCCAAGACCTTCTTAATGTACTCTTCCCGAGATAAAGTCGCCTTCCTTCCTTCCTATCCCGAGATATCCTTATACCAAGGATTTCTTTGGCTGCCCCCAAATCCTTCATAAAGAAAGGATTCATTTGGCTTCTTCTTGAGTACTTTATTTCCTACATGTTTTTACTACATGTCATCCACATACGCATACGTAATAATATAATTGCCATCCTCAAATTTCTTTGTATACACGCAATGGTCAAATGACATCTAATATAACCTCGCTCCATCACTTAAGCTATCAAATTTCTTATACCATCGACGTGGAGCTTGTTTCAAACCATACAAACTCTTCTTCGCTTTGCACACCATCTCCGCTTTACGTTTGACTCATAGCCCTCTACCGCATATATAGATCCTTCTCCAAATCACCATGAGAAATGCGCTTTTACATCAAGTTGCTCTAAGTGCAAGTCTTCTGCCAAGCAACTATTCCTAGAACAGTTCTAATAGAAGTCATTTTTACTACAGAGAGAAAAATCTCATCAAAATCTATACCTTTTTTCTCGTGCAAACCCTCGACCACCAACCGGCCTCATCTTTCTTTTTCCTCCTTCCTCTTTTGACTCAACACCCACTTGTTTTGTAAGGCTCTTTTTCCTTCGGGTAGCTTTACCAAATCCCATGTCTGGTTCTCCATGAGAGCCTGATGCTCCTCATCCATGGCTTGCTCCCAATTCTTCCTGGCATTTACCTACATTGCTTCATCAAAGCTCTCTCGGCTCTCCACTATCACCGAGTAATAAATAATAAAGAGAAGGAGAAAACGTTCGTGTTCTCTTCTTACCCTAAAGACCTCCTCAATATAGGAGTTTGGGGTTCTTGTTGAGGAGGTTCTCGAACTCGATTCATGAGTCACTTTCCCATCCGAAGATCCTCTACTCGCTGCATATTATTTCTTGGATGCTTCCTATTTTCTTCGCAACTGCTGCTTAAACATGACTTTCTCATTAAATACCACATCCCTAGATCGAATGATTTTCTTGTCCTTAATACTCCAACATTTATATCCAAAATCATCACCACCATAACCAATGAAAATACACTTTTCTCGATTTAGCCTCTAGCTTAGTCCTATCATCCTTGTTTATATGGACAAACACCTCACATCCAAAGACTATAAGAAATGAATAATCAACTTTCTTACCTTACTAAGCCTCCTCAAGTATGCCTCCATCCAAGGCACTTGAGGGTCTTCTGTTTATTAAGTACACAGCTTGTGCTCACCGCTTCTGCCCAAAAAGAAAGAGGTAGTCCCGCATGTAACCTCATGCTCCTAAAGACGCTTCCATTATTGTTCTTTCATCCTTTCACACCCCATTCTACTTTGTGAAGTTCCTAGAACCATATTTTGCTTGCGGATTCCATTCTTAGAACAATAATCATCAAAATTCATTGTTGCAATACTCCCTCCATTATCTCGACTCCGAGACATTTTAGCTTAAAACCTATTTCATTCTCTACCAAGGCTTTCCATTTAACAAAAATGTCAAATACATCGATTTGTTTCTAATACAATAAACTCAAACTTTCCTTGTTGCATCATCAATAAAAGTAACATAATAACTCAACCCCAAGAGATGATACCTGAGCTTGCCCCCATACATCAAAATGTATCACTCTAACTTACTCTTCTTTGAGGTCCAACCTTGAGAAACCTTACTCGCTTTTGTTTCCCATATATCGCAGTCTTCACAACTCCAAACCGATTTCTCATATCCAGGCAAATTCTTCTTTATGATGTCCATGCCTCTTATGGCTCATATGACCGAGCCTATAGTGCCATAATGTCAGATCTCGCATCTTAAGCCACAAGATTACAATCATTAGTACTATCGCTGGATAAATACAAGGTTCCAACCTTCTTACCTCTTGCCACCACAAGAGCACCCTTGTAACCTTCCAAGAGTCCGTCAGTAAATCTCACAAAGACAACCATCACTTTCTAACCGCCCCTACCGATATCAAATTTTGTCTTAATGTAGGCACATGTCTCGACATCCTTCAATAGCCAAGTATTCTCATTCTACATCTTAACCCAAATAGAACTTTTTCAACTATGTCATGCAAGGCTCATCATCACCAAGAAAAACATGCTCAAAATCTCCTCAACATAATCAACAAAATAATTCCTATGTGGAGTAAGATGGAAAGAAGTCCCCGAATCTAAAACCCAAGATTCAAGTAATATTGTGCAAAGAAAGAATCAAAGCATCCCGACATACATTACCCATTGCCACATTTGCCTCCTTGTTTTCTTCTTATTGTTTATTCTTGTCCCGAAGTTCCCAACAAATTTTCTTTGCATGCCCAGACTTTCCACAAAGATGCCAAGATACTATGTTGCTTTTGGATTTTGACCTTTCTCGATCCTTTGATTTTCCACGGCTTCCTCTATTCTTCTCTCCCTCTAGTTTCCATTGTCAAAGCATTCCCCAAGTAAGATTCCCCAAAGTTTTTCCTTCACATTTCCTCGCTTAGAATCACCCCTACAACATCCTCAAACTTCAACTTTGAGTTAGCTAGAACCGAGTTGCTTACCGCCATTACCAAGCTATTCCAACTCTCAGGTAAAGAGCACAAGAATTAATAAAGCCCTAACTTCTTCATCAAATTCTATTATAACCAAAGCTAGCATATTTACAACCGTATTAAAATCATTTAAATGATCTGCTACTGAACCATTCTTAGACATCTTCATATTAAACAACTTTTTCATTAAAAATATCTTGTTAGAGGCATAGGGTTTTTCATACAACTTCCCTAATGCATCCATCAGTTCTTTTGTAGTCTTTTCCTTTGAAACATTAAATAATACCAAAGATGCAAGACACAACCGAATTGTCCCAAGTGCCTTCCTATCCAGCAAATCTCATTCCGCATCCGTTATACTCGAGGGTTTGTTCACCTTCTCAGACAGCTGGAATATAAAGATCCTTATGATAAAAGTAATCTTCCATCTGCATCTTCCAAAGACTGAAATTCTACCCGTTGAATTTATCAACCCTTGATCTTCCATCATCTGTCATAGCTCCCACTCAAGATAAAACTTTCCTCGCGTTTGAATACTTCAAAAACCAAACCAGGACTCGATACTAATTGTTAGGAAATAAGGGATAACATATGCGGAATAATCCTCACAGAATCACAATAGTAGAAACTAATATGCAGAAATATTACGGATCTCAAGTAAAAGTGCGTAATAAAATAACACAACACAAATAGACAAGATTTAACGTGGTTCACCCAATTTGGGCTACGCCCACAAAGAATCACTTGCTCGACTTTATTACAAGCCATCGCTTCTCAATACAATACTCAGATCCGTTTGGAGCTATTCTCAACAAACTCTACAAAATTCACACCAATTCAAAACACATCTGCAATGTTACATTATACCTACCATATGCATAAAACCATATAAGTAGACAACCGCTTAAGCAATTTTACAAAACTGTAGGCCAAAACCGTCCCATAAACCTATGGGTCAAAATCCGCCCATATGAGAAAAACAGTTTCCCAAAGATATCGTGCACATTTTAAGGCCAAAAAAAAAAAAAAATCGGTCATACTGCTGGCTAGATTTTCGCATAGCATCAAACCTAGGCAATCGAGATAAATCTCCTCATTTAACCGGTGAGGCTCCCGTGTCGATTTGTCAATATAAATGTGTTTTTATCTATCGTGGGTTTTACTTTAACAACTTAGTTCATGAACCATAACTAAGAAGTTCTCAGCAAAGTTAAGTTAATTGCTTAAGAAAGGAAAATTACGTAAGAAGGAAGTAAAGGAATTACAGAGAAGAAATGAGGAAGATGTGCATCCCCATTAGTAGATTGCAGAGCTAATTGCATGCACATAAAGAAACTCAAATAGATTTGAACACACGTAATTATAAAGCAAAGGCAGCTCTAGATCTAGATCTAAAATAACACAAAGTCTATTAAGGGATCTAAGATTTAGAAGCAAGAAACAAAATACACCGTGACACAAAGTTCTCGAAACCCCTTCTTGTATTCCTCTGCAACAAGTGGCTCTCGTGGGTTCAAAGACAAAGTCTAGAACACAAGATTGCTTCTTACAAATTCGATCGATGATTAACTCAGAGGTTCTTCTCCTACTTATAGAATGTAGGAGGGAAAGTACAAATAGAAGACTCAAACTCGAACTAAAGTATGAACAACAAGTAAAGATGACATTTGGCAATCATCCTCAACTAACTTCTTCTTAAGTGACACATGTATCACTTAACTAATGAAAGGTTCCACATGACTTCGAGTAATGGTCAGAAAACCAATAACTTAGAAGTTTACAATTTCATCCGGAACATAGAAAATAGAAGAAGAAAGAAATAGAAGTCAGTCATGCCAATCTAACATCTACATCTTCTTCTTGCTCGATATCCGATATACTTTCGAACATATAGTTCAAAGATCTTTCCATCTGCTTTTAGCTATCGCTTTCTTTTCTCGTCCCGACCGCAGCAAATCCTTCATTCAACACTTTGCGTATGCTTCCACTTCTTCCAAACTTGGCCCAAATCTCGCAATGTCTCGCCTCGCAGTTTCACCACCTCTACCGATAGAGTTCATCGTGAAAGGCTTGGTGGCTTTATCAATCCTCTTTTGCGCACCATCGAAGAGAACCCTCCAGAGAATCATGCACCTCGTTAGAAACAATCCGCACGTATGAAGTAATACCTCCATCCACTCTTTCCTCGGTGAAAGAAATAACACTATCCGTGAAATCTGATGTTCTCGCTTCTCAAGTGCTCGCATCCTCTTCAAGAAAACTCTGCAGATCTCCAAACGGAAAGATACTCGCAAACTCTAGCCGCTTCCCCTTCTCGACCGATCCATCCGCACAATTTGCTCTGCAACCAATACATCTCCCAAGCCTTGTCGATCTCGCCAAAACACTCAGTTACTATCTCGCAATCGTATTTATTCCTTTTATGCTTTATCTATCACGCTTTAGTTGATTTTCTGCATCGTCATAACCTTTGCGGGTGGCACTTCCCAAGTCAGCACGTGCTTGTGACGAATAATCGATCCTTCCATTCGTCAATAGCCTTTACTTGATTGTGCATTGATCTTCCATTTCCCATAAGATGATCACTCACCACCGCTACCGAAATGGGCTGAGCAACTAAGGTTTAGCAACCTTGGCTATGATCTCACATAATTGAGTTATTTTCTTCGCAGCCTCTTCTTTCTCCGCCTTTTCACCGCTGCTTAAGGAACAAAGCATCCAAGAATGTCTCGCGTGTCCCGCTTCAATCCTCGGTGGTAGCTTGACCAGTGGTATTTTGGTCACCGTCACATCTTCTTACCGTGAGTTCCTCTTCTACCTTTCCTTCCGCCGGGATTAATATCTCGCAAACTTCTCTCCCAAAGAATCTTCTCTCGATGATCAATCCTAGAAGTCATTTAAGCAACTTTAGGCCTTCAACCGTCTCTTCTCTCGCTCGATCACGAAGTAGCCGCAAGTCATGTTCCTCTAAGTTCATCTCTATTCTTGCTCCTAACCAACCAAAAGCTTAAAGCCATTCCGAGAAATTACTTCTCGGAGAATGAGAAGTTGCTGAGTGCGCTACTATTTCCCGCTCTGCATCCTCTCCATCAGAAAGTGCCACAGTATCATGGCTGCCATCCTCTGAAACATCCAAGGACAAAGCTCTTTCGAACTCCGTCATCTGCAGCTTCAACATCTCCTCTGGAACGGGTGCTGAACGAAGTGGCTGCGGAGAGAAGATGAACGTTCTTTGGTTTAATGAAGGCATGGAAACATCCTTTCCGTAGTGCAATAGTTGGTGATCCACTTTAGTCGGGAGAAGTCGAGTCAAAGCTATGGTCGTTGGTCTCCTTTTCTCTTGAGATCTTCTGCGTGCTTTCAACTTCTCGGACCTTCTCCGCTCTCTCCTTCATGCTTTCGCTTGAGGGAATCTCTCGCTAAGTTGCCCGTGATTTGATTCATCAATACTTCATCAAGGCAAGATCCCTTCGTTGAACCAGCTCAAGTACTCACCAACACAAATCCGGATCTTTCTTCTATTGTCTCATATCCTCTGTAGAGAGCTTTATCTCCCCCATTCATGGTAAGTGTCAAGTACCACGTTCCCATCATCTTTAAGATCCGGTTCCGCGCTAGTCCAAAGTCAAATACTTGCTTTGCCGACACCGCTGAAATCTTTCTTTCGACCTCGTACTCACTTCTCGCACTTCATCCGTAAATCTTCTAAAGGCACATGTGCGTACTCTGGGAGATTGTCTTCCCGGCTATTCCAAATGGATCAAAATTAAGCCGCAAGTGGAAGAACTCTTGCTCATACTGGACAACATTTGTGCTTCCATTCTTCGAGCTCGTGAATGCCGATGCAATCGTAATATCCCACAAAGGAGTGGGAAGTAGCCCGTAGACTTGTGCCTTGCCGCTTCAAAGGTCGTGTAACTCCACAAGTTGCCTCGCTTAGCTCCATGGCAATCAATCTGCCACTGGTACCTTGCATCTTTGTTGTTCACTGAAAAGCTCGTAACCCCGAGGTATGTGAAATCTCGCAAACCGGATGAATATATCGCCAATCTTGACATCGCTTCCCATGCTTCCTTGCTTACTCGTGAGTCTTCAAGTCTTTGTCTAACTGCGCAGATGAAATCGTAGAAGAAACCATCGTTGATCACTTTGAAGTCCTTCTCTTGCATCGCAGTGCGAAGAAGTATGGGTAGACTCAAAATGGGATCCCTGGAAAGAATACCACATCTATCCAGCTTGGAAAAGACACCCTGTGAAGCTGCAGCATATACCAAGTATGAAGTCATCTTGAAGCTGAAGGTACGCTTTACGTTCCGCAGTTGCTCACCGATGTTGCTGCTAATAATTTCTGACCAACTGATTATAGAATCAACCTTGTTGATTTCAATGGTCCTGATGAAAGCATACATCCATGTCCGGAAAGTGTAGGCATTCGCTTCACCATTCAACCTGCATAGCAATTTGACAATATCATCCGCCTCCTGCACCAAATTGGATCGTGGAAGAGTTCTCGGGAACCTGGAAGGGGATCTAGGCTTCTTCATGAACCGGCTATTCATGATGCTCACACAATCAGCTCTATGCTTTTCCCACCTACTGTCAGCATCCTGAATGCTAATAGAAGTCACCACCTTTCGTACTGGAATCTTCAAACAATAATCGAAGAATTCTGCATCCAAACGAATTATTGTCTTTCCCGCTACATCACGCACTGATCTGGATGAAGGATGGTAAGATCTAGCACACTCCATCACAAACTCTGGCAATTGGGCTGTACACGGGAAAGCTGCAGCTCGAATAATTCCACTACTTTTGACCGCACGCATGAGTGAAGTCTTTCCAGCTCTGGATCTGTCAATCAAATCAGAAAGAGGTTCTGGGCCTAGATCCGTGTCTCCTATGTCTGAAAGTTTAGAGGCAATGCATGAATCCATCGTGCTCTCTTTTTCATCTCCTTTCGCCATAGCTTTATCAATCTTTGTCTGAATAATTCTTTTTCTTCTAATTTGGCCTGCTTTCTTCAATACTGGTGCAGATCTGGACAATTCTTCAGATTCGGAGGATATTTGCAATGTATTGGACATTGATAAATACTCCTTTTCTTTTATAAAGCACCTGTAATGAGTTCCTGCAATTTATTCAGACAAAAATGGCCACCGGAGCATGAATAGTGAATTTAAATTATAAAAATCTGCACTTTTCAAGCCTGCTGCCCCAAAAAATGGTGTTTAATTTGCACATAAAGAGATCATGAATCCTTTTAATCAACACCTGAGCTCCTTTAACACCTGTGAAAACAATTGTGCAGACGAAGATGAACCTTTTCCAAAGCATGCGCCAAATCTGGAAGCTTTTAGCCTTTGTTAGCACTTTGTCTGTGCAAAATCCTTCCTCTAATGGGGGCGCACTTTTTCTCCTTGCTGCAATTCTTTACCTGTGTGTTGAATAATAAATCCATATGGCTGCCCATGCTTATATAACCTTCATAATTCTATAATTAATAATTGCCCTAACAATTAAAGGCAATTAATTAATTAAAAATTATGCTTTCCTCTTTTAAAAATAGCATGTTTAAGGACAGCCATCCAATAAATTAAATTAATCCAATTTAATCCTTCACACAGCACTTAACTTTAGCCTCACAGTGTGCTTTGACCATAGCCACTGAAAATAGAAATTAATTTAATGATTTAATGCATTTAAAATCATTAAATAACTCCTAAATGGGGCGCACTTTTTCCAAGGAGAGGGGCAGCCACTAAATAAATTAAATTTAATTAATTTAATTGCTTTCTTTTAATCCTCCTTTGACTTTTTGGCCTCCTCAAGCTTGGGCGCACTTTTTCCAAGGAGAAAGATTATTAAAAATAATCAATTTAATCACTTTAATCCTTCACCAAAGGGGGCGCACTTTTTTGCACATGTAATTCTATTTTTAAGAATTTTCACCATAATGGGATTCTTTACCCTGCAAGGTAGGCACCACAATCCCATGATCCACTTAAGTGATTTGACTTTTGCAATGGGATTCTTTACCCTGCAAGGTAGGCACTAAAATCCCATGATTTCACTTAAGTCACTTCCCTTTTATTATATCATGGGAATTTTCACCCTGCAAGGTAGGCAATAAATTCCCACCTGCCTACAGCCTCTATTTTTCCCACTGCAGCTTAAGTGACTTTTATAACACGGGAAAAAGTACCCTGCAAGGTAGGTATACAATTCCCATCCTACCTGCGGCTTATATTTTTCCCATCGCAGCTCAAATCCTTTGTTTTCCAAAAATGCGCCCATCCCCGCAGGGGCTTTCCTGTGCACGACTTCGCTTTTTCCCAGTGATCCAGACCTCTGATGATGACTTCCTCCGGGCAAAATGTGCGTGTATGTTTTCCAGCTGCTCCAGGCCAAAAATCGGGCTTACCGTGCCAAGGAGTTGTTCCAGAAATTTCACAGAAACAGCACGGACACCACAAAACACGAAAAATTGCCAAAAGTTACAAATAAAGCCCAAAACTTAAAATAAGTTAAAATCCTTCCTCGTATATAGGAATAATAACATATTCGCTCATAATAGAGTTAAAACAGGCCCCAAACAGCCTCATACGGGGCTCAAAATAATTAAATACAAATTTCCCGCAGACAAATCCCGACGACATAATAAAACAATTTTGGGCATCTGGGTATTTGGCGAAAAGGGCTAATATGGCTCTTCAGGATTATCTTGACGCAATACAGGAACTTTCAGGCAATAAAAACAACAAATGACCCACTATTTTAAAAGTACGAAATTTTTTCAAATTGGGTAGTCACAGATTTCGGGGTGAAATCTGAGTGACACCACCCCGAACCCTGCTACAGGGGACCGCGCCCCGACCCTGGCTGAGGGCCCAACCCGGCCCCGAACCCCGATGAGACAACTATGGAAAGTGTACAAGTACTCTTAGTGTACGCCTTCAACACTTTCACACATGAAAACAGGGTCCACAACCTAACAAACAGAGCCCACACCGCCAACGCAATCTCACTCCCATTCAACCATGTTGAAGACTCCTCCCACGATCCAGTCAACAATGGTAAAAGAAGAGGCCAGCCAATCCCATAACCGAGAACAATCCGAACCAAGGTTGGAGGCATAAACAGAACAAAAACAAAAAAGCTTTTCCTAGAGCAAGAGAACTTGTTATCCAAACACAATTGTTATCCACATCACCACCATGTCCCACAAAAAACATCTACAAATGAGGAGAGATTGCAAGAACTTCTCCTCCACTACCTTGAGTATGATTAGAAGACCAAAAAGGTCCATTCCAACAATAGCTCATTCAGTTCCCCAGCTCAAAACCAGCAGATTTGACTTCTTCAAGAAAATTCATCTCGGCTCCACTGTCTACAACAATCCTCGAACAAACTTCTTGCAACTTGGGATAGTCATCCCTCTAACATTCCATGATAGAAGTGAGAGCTTGATTCAAGGAAGAGAGGATTACCTAGCAAGATAAACATGTTGCTAATCACCGAGGCATAGGCATTTTTGGAGAGAAAATTGCAGCCTCCTTAAAATATTTGATATGAGGGACTTGATTCCTTTGTTCTAAATTTCTATGTGCACTAGAGATGAAACCCCCATCCATTTATTGGATTTTACCCTCCATCCTCCTTCAACATCCAAGCCCTACGATGTCTTACTAAATTCTGCTTCTGAAAAGGGAACGGATCCCTAACCCTGGTTGTCTTCAGTACCTCCCGAGTGACTAAACACTAGGATCCCCACCACTACGTATTGGTTTTAGAGTCACTTCCCCACTAAATGTAACATAATTTTGCAAAGAGTGATTAAGCATCCCCTTATTTTTCTTAATGTCCTAACCTCCTTATTCACCTATGATGAACCAACTATAGAACTAAATTTCTTAACATCAAGGTCTGACGGGGAACCCACACCTGTATCTTGTGAGGTATTTGGCAAGTGACATCAGAGAGGGCAGTCTCGAATGAGATGTTCCTATGCCTGAAAAGAAAAACAAACATTAGGAAGATTCAAATACTAAACCTTATGCTGGCAAACTCCAACTGTCATGACGAAGATGGAAGGCAGAAGCTTCTTCTTTCGGACTACCTCTACACAAGACCCTCATCTTAGCCCAGAAGGAATTCCACCTACCATTCGGAATCAGCGCCTTACCAAACTGGATAGCAAATAAATCAACATATAGTTGTAAATCGGCAGGAAGCACCACACACTTTGCAACCAAAGAGGATAGTGTGCTTGTCCTTGGTTTTCCGGATTGAAATCAACTCTCCATGATTAGACATAGGCAAGAGAACCTACGATATTCGAGGTCCCATATTGTAGAACCTAATGGGCAGTCATGTTCAAATTAAGCAAAAGGCACACATATTTCAATCCCAACCCCCAATAAGATTTCAAACAAATTCCCTTGACTTCCCCTTAAGCAAACACCATTTATTGAATGACTCTTCTTCCAGCATACAGCAAAGGAAGAATATAATGACTCCTCAATGCTCCAAATTTTGTATCCCTTTTGCTTATTCCTTGTTAATTGTCGGTGAGAAACTAAAATCTTCATTGTCAAAAGGTAGAGGATCCTAGCCATTATTTATTTTATTATTATTCTCATCATCGACACAAGAATTCAGCAAAGGAAAGACTCCCATCCCAGCATGCGTGACAACATTCTCTAATAGCAAGTTATCAATGGAGTAGAGATTATCGCCAACCCTAGTTTCGGTCCTAGTTTCAAGAGGATGCGTCGGAACATGTACAAATTCTTTTGAACACTAATACGAAAGCATCTTGTCCTTTGTATTCCCATCCAAGGAACCTTGTTAGATCCGTATAGACTTAGGCGGCAGGGAAGGCGCCACAGATTGTGGCTCGCACAACTGTCCCATGGACAAATCCTCCTTATCACTCTTTGGATTTCAAACATGTTATGAAACACCACTGCCGAGAGGAATAGAATCCTAAGTATCATGATCCCTCAACTTGGATTTAGGTTTCCTAACATAGACGTGGGCCTCCTCTTCCATTTGACGAACTGACAATATTCCTCAAATTGCAACAGGTTAGGAACCTACAGGGGAACGAGAGCGACCAACTCTAGGAGACAGATCCGACCATGGCCGAGGCCATACAAGTAGGGTTTTCCCTATGCTTGAGACAAGCATAGCTTTACTCGAATCTCATACGCTTCAGTTTTCAACTTTTCAAGATATCCTATTTAAAGATGGTTGTACATATTCTTAGTCTAGTATTATACTTAACAAAACATGTGCATAAAGAGCATATAGTGAAGGTGCCATAACCTTGGGTAGGATACCTATATACAACTGATCATTCATCTTTTCAGTTATCATATTATAACAGCAAATAATCTGATTTTTTATAACAGCAGATCCAACAATATTAGAAACCCTAGCAGCAAACTGGAAATTACACTTTTAGGGTATCAAAATCAGCTTAGAACATTAATTAATATCCCTTTAGGACAGCGAATTATACCAGCACTTAGGAACAATCATTCACATGCAATATGGGCTGAAAATTAACATAGAAATATCTCAAATACTCAATAAATCCAACAAGATGAAATCTGGAGCAAATATGTATTTTATAAATTTATTTCAAGTGCAAATATAGCTGAAACTTCAAAAATTCATAACTCCATCAATACTTGGAGTTTCAACACAAACCAATGCTCAAAATGATCTTGAAGAGACCAGCTATCCAATGAAAGTGAAATCACAATTTTCCAACCATGAAAACCCACTGAAAAGTGATCCCGAAATCTCCAAATGGGTAGATCAAGCTGAAATGAATGTGGCAGCCCCCAAAAGCACACCTTAGCTCAAATAGGAGTGCCTTAAGCACGGATAAACACCTTGCTATTCCAAAAAATCTGCCAATTAAGTCCACTTGTGACTCTTGTATGAAGCCACCAATGCAACAAATGAGGGTTTTCGTCCCCAAGTGTTGTGACTATTGAGGGTTTCGTCCCCAATAGGATCCAATGAGGGTTTTCATCCTCAAAGTTGAGCCACACCAAAGGTCTTTGTCTTCAATGGAGAGTAGGGCATGCCATGCACAAACCCAAGATATCAATCTTTGAAATAAACATGCATAACCTTTCTTAGGCCATTTGATCCACCTTTATATCCTCTTTTTTTGGCACCAAGGATGAATTAGAAGCCCAATGCACTTTTTAATCTTCCCTTAAGAAGACCGACCTCATAAGAGTATTTAAAAATACTTTTTGTTTTATAATAATAATATGAAGTTGTCCCAAAATAAGAATTGGTTGGGTCCAACTTAAAATATTATTAATTATTTTTAATTTAGAAAAGGGGACATTACACACCATTGGCGCATTAACTTCCCCCTAGGGTCAACAACACCTAATGAGAGAGTTGATGTGGGGGACCACAAATGAATAGAAGATCTGCTTGAAGACTCCAATGACTCCAAAGGCTTGGTAGACCATGGAAAGTGCAACTCCTATGCTTGTAGATCCTAAGTACCCAATGCTCCAAGTGTGGACTCCAAAGAAAACAAATAAGACCAACTTCAAGACCTTAAGGGAATATTAGCGAGCACTAACAAATAGAATGAGTGATGGATGAGATGTGGAATGGGCGTTCATCTACCAGGTATAAAAATCCTAATGATAGCATTAACAGTTTATGCTAGCCGATGGCATCGACCGTGGGTCGACGCTGCTCGGTTATGACAAACTATTAACTCGATGTCATTGACTATGGTCGATGTCATCGGTTGTGACAAATCAAGTTAACTCGATGGCATCGACCATCGATGTCAAGGAAATCTGCTCAATAGACGACATCAACCATGGTTAATGATGTTGAAGAGAGTAATGCGGGCATGGGGAGGTCAAGGAAGCAAGTCAAACTAGATGGAGGTAAGTTTGAGGTGCTAAAAGGAGAGAGAATGACAAAGGTGCGAGTGTGTTAAAAGTAGGTGTGAGAGTGATCATAGGAGGATAACAGGGTGATATTGCAAGGAGGCTATAAGAGGTGACTGCAAGGCATGCAAAAGACGATTTGTAAGGGTGTGACAACATGTGAAATATATGATATAATCGAACTACACATCAAAGTTCTCTCATAAGTACCATTGTTGACCAATCCAATACAGCTCGAAGGATGCACATAACCAATTTTGGTTACTCCCTGCTCCTAGAAATATCCCTAAGGACACCACTCCGGGGAAGCTAATGCGCCAATGATGCTTGCAAAGAACAAAACTCAATAAAGTGAAAAATTAGGTGTATAAAGAGACTAATTTCTAGGGAGCCTCTACAAGGGCTAGTGTCAACATGATTTTGTCGAACCATATTCAATTACACAAGGTGTATGTAACCGCCTTTTCTCTCTAATTGTAGCAAATGATGTTGGCTATTTGTTGCAGTCAACCAAATTTCAAGGACAAATAAAAGGAAACTCAGTGCCAGGGGCATCCAGCTAATTACTGTTTATTTTGCTAATGATTCAACCTTAAACCTTGAAATGACACACCAAGCTAAAAAGGGCACTACTTTTAAACACATATACAGTAGTTGTTTAAACTTTAAATGATGGTTAGTGAGGGAAAATGGAGGTTTTCTTGATTCATTAAGATGAGCCTCCAAACTAGTTGAATTGAAGATGAAAGATAAATCAGGAGAAATCATCCACTACTTGCGTATCCCCTTTGTTAGTCAATTGTCTATTGTTGATCAAAGGATGAGGATAATGGCTAGATTTGAGATAAATATTCAAGTTTTAGGACTATCTTACTACTATCAATAAAATTGCATCATAGATATCATAATAAAGATGACAGATTCTCCCAACATTAACAGAAGAGCATATAAAATCCAATAAAATACATAGCAGATTTTCCAATATCAACAATAGAATAGATCTTTATATAGAAGTGAAATAGATGAAATACACAAATCCCAAATCTGAAAGAGATATAGGCAGATGAAAAATGGAAAAAATGTATTGAATGAAAGTAGAGCCACCACAGAAGCTCTCAAATGTCTTCATTATGACTTGGTCAACAGTTATGTGTGTCATAGGTTGGTTGCTTTGTAACTTAATAACACGCAAAGTGTTAGTATCACAACCTACCCCCATTTAAAAAGTGTTGCCCTCAACACTTGTCAATTATGGTTAATCCTGCAGAAATCACTTGTCCTTCCAAGTAGCCTTAATTTTGCACTTGATAACAAACTTTTTATTGCCATATTGTGCAATTGCTTCACTTGTTGCTTTAAGACTCCCTATGGCTCCAAGACCACTTTTCCTTCCTTGTCTAACTCTACATGTTCTGTTTGCACCAGAATCAAGTTCTGACAACTTTCTTTAAACAAGAAACATGGAAGACTAGATGTGCCCTTGAAGAGGGAAGTAGCTTGAGCTTGTACATCACACCACCAATCTGGTGTCCCCGAGATTTCACCTTGAGATTTGGGACTACCCCTTTTAAAAATTGTCCTTTTTAAGTAACGGGTCTGTTTTGTGTTTGTGTTTTGTTTTGCCTACAATTGCTTGCATTGCTCTAAGGTATCCCCAAAGAGTCATAAGAGCCACATTCGCCAAATACCCACATGCTGAAGCTCACTCAATTCCTTCATCAGGCTTTGTCTGAAAGCATTTTATTTATTTTTATATTAAATAAATAAAGTTATTTTAAAAATAGATTGAGCTAAAATTGGAGGATTTGGGTTATATAAAGCACTTCACCCCATCATTATTACCACAGAACATTCACTCGGGGAAGAATTTTTGCAGATCAGCTAATTGGAGAAATTTTTCGAGCAATTGCCCGCAACTTCTTTTGGGTTTTGTTTTTATTTCTTTTTTTTGTGTTTTGGTTTTTCTCCATTTTTCATCCGGCAATCCCATAGCCTATTCATTCTTCCTGCCAAACCTTTTCCCGAGCCTAGGGTTTTGAAAAGCTATCCAGTGTTTTTAATTGCTAACTAATTTGTCTATAGGTGACCAGAGCTCATGATTCCTTCAGAGATTGCAAGAGGTTGCTTGGTCCAAAAAGGTGCAATAATGGATTTTGTGAAAATAAGGAAAATACTGCCACCAATGCATAGAGCTCAAGAAAATATGCACTTTTGGAAAAAAAAACACCTAAAACGGAGCCACGGAGTGAAAGTTATGGCACTTGCAAGTTTTTGTTGCTACATCTTCCCGGACCCTTTCCAAAAATGGAAAATTTTATTCTGTACTTGTGTTTTCTTCACCGAAAATCCAAAAATGGAAAGAAATACAGTCTAGAGCCAAAACGTGGTTTTTCAAGCTGCCCTCATCATCAAACTTCCACGCAATTATCCAAAGATGAAGTTTTTATGCAAGTCGTGGTTTTTCATGCCTTTGTCTTCTTGTTTCAAGCAACCTTCACTCTAGAAATCCACGCCATATTTTAAAGGGGCAATTCCACTTAACCAAATCATGGTTTCTAGCAGCAGAGTCTTCTATTTTTCACGCACAAGTTGGAAGGAGAAAATCACTTAAGTGAATTGTGTGGATGTCTAGTGTCTTGTCTTCCTTTTGCAAAGCATCCTCTCCCTTCTAAATCCACATAATCCTCCTCCCTTGGAATCCACACAATTGTTTTAAATAAAAATTAAATCACTTAAGTGAATTGTGTGGATGTCCGTGTCTTGTCTTCCTTTTGCAAAGCATCCTCTCCCTTCTAAATCCACATAATCCTCCTCCCTTGGAATCCACACAATTGTTTTAAATAAAAAGTAAATCACTTAAGTGAATTGTGTGGATGTCTCGTGTCTTCCTTCTGCAAAGCATCCTCTCCCTTCTAGATCCACATAATCCTCCTCCCTTGGAATCCACACAATTGTTTTAAATAAAAAGCAAATCACTTAAGTGAATTATGTGGTTCCTGGCAGCCCAGTCTTCTACCAAGTCGTGGATTTCCAACAAAGAGTCTCCTTGGATTTTAAACGCAATTTTTGAAAGGTTAGAAGCAACACATTTGGAAGCAAGTCGTGGTTCTTAGGGGCTTGTCTGCTAAGTTAAAAGTTGCCCTCTCTTTGCAAAATCCACACCAAAATTGGATCACCACTCAAGCTAACTTTTCCATATTCCACGCATCCCATGAAAATGCATGCAAAGTCTCCCAATTATTCCCTCTAAAAGCCCATGCATGTTATTTCCAATCTCCTAGTTGAGCTCACATCAAGCCTACTTCTATTTGCTTTCACCCAGAGTGATTTTTAGAATTCAAAATTACTCATATGCAATTAAAAATAAAAAGGTGGTGAGTTTTGTCTGAATTGTTTACGACAAACATTTCACTGGTGCACATACTTGAGAAGAACTGCAAAAACTTCAAGGATAAGAGGAGAAGACAGTCAAAGAAGCAACACCCACAAGCAAATCACAATTCATTGCTTCCCAGATCCAGTTTGGTGAGAATCAAAGGGAAGGATTCAACAACATATGGGAGAAGAAAAAGCATCTCAGATTCAAGGCAGAGATATCATTCAAATCATTCATGAGGCAGAAGTGCAATACAGGTTGGATCAACATGCAGAGTATGGAAGAAGAACAAAACGGAGAGTGTTGCAGCTGGAATAACTTCTTTTCTTTCTTCTTCTTTCTCTTATTTTCTCTCGACAAAGCAATTGAGTAATCAATTAAATTGTAAAACTTAGGTAATTGGTTTGAAAGTCGTTACTTTGAGTTACTAGAAAAAGTCAATTACTTGGGAATAGGTGGCAGACATGCAGGGTATTGATTTAGTCTTCAGATGCATGTCATGCAAAGAGGAACTCCAGGAGATAGATTGCCAGTTGTTTCCTTTAGAGCTTCCACATGCAGGGAGTTCATTGAAAGTTACCTATTTGTATTTTCCCTCTATGCACTATAAATAGAGGAAGAGCCTACGGGTTAAAGGATCACAACTTGTTTTATCAGAACTTGCTTTAGCAAGAGCTTTTGTAATTAGAGCATTCTTGAGTTTTCAAACTTTGTGTTGGAACCCTTGGTGTGATTGTTGCGAAGGCTTGGGATTGAATAAAAGGTGGATTTTCCAGAGAACTTTGTGTCTACGGTGCTTTGTTGATCACTTCTATTTAAGGTTTTAGATAAACTTTGTGTTATCTCAAATCTAGGTTAGAAGTTATTCTTTTTCCTTACTATTGAATGTTGTGAGTTTTATCTATTTATTTAATTTGTGTGGATGAGACCAACTCTGATAACTATTGGTTGATTCAACACATCTTCCTTTCTTCTTTCCCTACTTTTGTTTTTCCCCCTTCTGCAAATAATCCTCAACACAACTGCTTACTTGCTGCAAAATTGCCCAACTGTGGTTCACGAGTTGTGGGAATTAAAGTAAAACCCCTAGAAATAGTTATTAGGATTCACCCTTACCAAATTGATAAACATCTTACACGGAGCCTCACCGTTAAATGAGGGAGATTTATCTCATGATTGCCTAGGTTTTAAGTTATGCATAAAATCTAGCCAACACAATCTTATGAAGCACTTATAGGGCTCGTAGAATTTTGGTGTCAACTTATTTCCTTGTTTTATCTTAACAGATGGTTGCTTGTAGGGCCATAGTCGCAAAATGATCCGATCTCCCACTTCAAAATGTCTCTCTTATTGCTCCATTTGTTTGTGTCATCCAAGTTGTCCTTAACAAAACAAGGACAATCTATAGTTGTTAATCATGGTCTTTGGTGCTTTCACCTTGCGATGTCCTCAAGGTAGGATGTGATTGATGGTGTTGATAAGCGGGAGTGCTTCAAATGGAGTTATCTTGATAGAAGTGTGTGATCTAAGGGCAACCACTTGGACCATTGATAGAAGTGGAGTTATCTTTCACCATTCAACTAACGGCAACTGTTGGTGTGGGGTACTTGCCTTGTCATCTCGGGGCATTGTCCACATCACATGGTGAGTCATCTCACTTAGGTGAGGTCATAGGTCTCAGGTGTCTTAGGAGGTATGACAGATTCTGTCATACGTGTCAGTGTGTGTCAGTGCATCATACAGGAGTTACTTTCCATTTCTGGAATGTAACTCCTCTTCTCCCTTGTGGAGGTATGATTAGTCTTGCATTGGGAGTTACACAAAACTCCTATTTGTACCCTTTTTTGATCCATGAGAATGAGTAGACCCTTTTCTTTTACATGCACATTTCATGGTTAAATGTTTGCTTACTACATAGAACTCGGTTCATGCTTCCGTTTGAGTGCAACTCGGTTGATGTGCATGCCATCCCGCTTGATCCTCGTTCTCACATTCTCCCACATGGTATCGAGCACATTGTTGCCTACTACTCTTTGTTTCGTGGTCTTACTTGTTTCTTGTGCAAGCTTCGTTTCCGTTTTTCAATTTTTGCTTTACTTGCATTATAGGGTTCATCTCGGTTTGTGTGGAGTTTTGTTGGTTTGTGTTGTTTCCTACCGAGTTGCCGCATTCATCGTATTTGAAGGCAAAAATGCAGAATTCGGCGAATAACTTTAGGAGCCCAAAAAAGTTCAAATTTGGCGAATTAAATCGTATTTACGCCGTCACGGTTTTCGAGGGTTAAATATATTTTTAAATGCTTAAAATCGTTCAAATTCGCAACAGTAAAACGCATTTAGGGTTTCTGCTCCCAATCTATAAAACGGCGAGTCTGGGAGTGAGTCCACCACATCGCCGAGTCTAGGAGTGATTCTAATACTGATTCGAGTGAAATTCGTGGTGACTGTGAGTGTTTTTCATAGTTCGTGATTCGTGATTCGTTTTCGTGTGGCTCAAGCTTGCAATTCGTGTGATTCGTGATTGGTTTTGAAGCTGGTGTGTGAGTGACTGGTCTTTTCGTAGCATCCGCCGCCGAGAAGAGCCCCTGTTGTGTGAGTGACTGTGTCTTCAAACCTTCGGGAGAGCCATTATTCGGACTGCAACGACCTCTCCAAAGATTGCCGCCGGCGCCAACAACACAGGTATTTTTCCGTAACCTTTAGTTTTGTTATTATAATTTATAAACAATAACTTAAAGATTTATTAAAATATTTAGGTTCGTTTAGGTTTAGGCTAAAATTGTTAAAAACATTTAATAATTATTAAATTTAGGTTTAGGTTTATTAAAATTATTAAACATTTAATAATTTAATTTAGATTTATGTTAAGTTTAACACTTAAACTATTCATTTTTTATGTTAATAAAATGTAGTTTTATTTTAGGTTGATACGATTTAGGCATTTATAGTTGTTATTAGGTTTAATAAAATTAATTAAATTTAAACTATTCATATTTTTTAGGTTTAATAAATTTCGCATTATAAATTATAGTTTCATTAATGTTTAATAGGCTAATAATATTTTATATCGTTATGTTAATTGATATATAAAATATTTTATAAAAAATTATATAGTATATCGTTAAATTAAGGTGTTTTTATGTTTCTTAAATCATTTATTTAATTAAAATGCATGATAATAATAATTATCCGATAATTATTATTATCATACATTTAAATTAAATACATGATAATAATTTTTGTATGATTTGATTTTTTAAATTTATTTATTTCTAATTCTTTGTTTATTTTTTTCAAAAAATGCAGGTTGTTATATTGGTATGGCGCCTCCAAAATCAAATGCAGCGGGATGGAAATACATGAGCCGTGAGGGTCGGACAAATCTCACGTGCACTTTATGTCAGCATTCTTTTAGTGGGACATTGACAAGAGTAATGGACCACCTTCTTGGCATACCGGGTGGTCAAGGAGGCGGTGTTGAAGAATGTCGAATGTCACTCCTGAAATAAAAGCAGAGTTGGAGAAAGACTACAAGCATTCATTAGTTGTAAATCAGCAAAGGGCGCAAAAAAACAACGAATTCAAGGCGAGCTTTCTAGGCCCAGAGTGCCAAATACTTCTTTCTCCTCCATGTCCACAAGCTCTGTAATGCCAACATCTAGTACTGGGGCAGCGACACTGAATAGCTTTTGGAAACCTGTTGAAAAAGAGCAAGTTGATGATGCATGGGCTGATTTCTTTTATGAATCTGCCATTCCATTTTATGTTGCCAGGAGTCCTTATTTCAGAAATGCAGTTCAGCAATCCATTAAATTTGGAAAAGGTTATACAACTCCAGGGTCAGAGGCTTTGAGGACTACACTTTTGAAGAGGTCAAAAAATAGGGTCACTGAAAAATTGGCAGATATTAAAGACTCTTGGAAGTTAACAGGTTGCACCATTTTGAGTGATGGTTGGTCAGACATGTGTCAAAGACCCCTCATCAATGTGCTTGTTTATTGCCCTAAAGGTGTTGTATTTCTAAAAGTTATTGACACCATGGAACACAAGAAAACTTCAGAGTATGTCTTCAACATTTTGGATGAAGCAATTCTCGAAGTGGGTGTAGAAAGTGTAGTTCAAGTTGTGACTGATAATGCTAGCAATTGTGTGGGAGCTGGGAAATTGATAGAAGAGAAGTACCCACATATATATTGGAGTCCTTGTGCAGCCCACTGTATTGATTTACTACTCCATGACTTAGCCAAATTCCCTTGGGTACATGAAGCAGTTCAAAGAGGAAGAACAATTGCTAATTTTATTAGAAACCATCGCCTCACATTGAGTATCTATAGGAGGCATGCATCTAAGGAGTTGTTGAAGCCATGTGACACAAGATTTGCCTCCTTCTATATCACTTTGAAAAGAGTTGTTGAGCAGAAAGGAGCCCTTCGAACTGTTGTTTGCAGCAAAGAGTGGGAAGATTCAGTTCTTGCAAAAGAATCTAAAGGTAAACAGGTGGAGCAAATCATTTTGAGCTCTAACTTTTGGGAAAATGCAGCCAAGGTCTTAAAAATGTGTGCACCCATTGTTCGTATGCTCCGCATGGTTGATGGCGATACCCCTTGTATGGGCATGGTTTATGAGGGCATGGACCGTTGCAAAGAAGACATCCAGAAGGCATTCAATAATGTGGAAGCAGAATATAGTGAGATATGGGATATTTGTGATGGAAGATGGAGGATGATGCATACTCATTTGCATGCAACAAGATGCTATTTGGAGCCGACACTCTATCACATTGAAAGAGAAAGTGACCGTGAAGTGATGAGCGGGATTTATGCAGCCATTGAAAAGCTTGTTCCAGATCGAGATGTTGCAAAGAAAACTAGAGAGCAACTTAGAGCATACAGGAGAGGGGATGGGTTGTTTGGAACCCAATCAGCAATAGATGACAGGGAAGACATGGATGGTGATGAATGGTGGAGATTCTATGGAGCAGATACCCCTGAACTACAACATTTTGCAATTCGAGTCTTGAGTCAAGGGGTAAGTGCATCAGCATGTGAGAGGAATTGGAGCAGCTTTGACCATGTTCAATCAAAAAAGGAATAGGTTGTTATCAGGAAAACTGGGGGACCTTGTTTATGTTCGCAGTAATTTGCGATTGACTATGAAAAAAGTGGCAAAAGATGCATGCACTTCAAAGAAAAAAAAGCTTCAGGATGTCCTACAAGACAATGAAGATGATCTTGATTTTGTTGGTGATGCTGATAGACATGAGGGTGAATCTAGTGATGTTGGTAATGATGATGTTTCTAGTGATGATGAGATTGAGCCAAGTGCTCTAGATGATTTAGAGCTTTTTGATGTAATAAGTAGAACTTAGCCCATACTAGATAGGGAAGTTTGAGACTTTGATCCATCACTTTTTGACAACATTTCGAATATTAGTATGCAGCTGCGAGCACATGTTTTTTGAAGTTTTTGCTTTCAATCACATTATTGTAATAGCTACTTATGAAATCAATGAAATGTGATATTATCTCTCTTTTGAAATGTGAATTTATCTTTTGTTTTTATATATTTAATAAAAATGTATATTTCTCATAGTCGAATTTAATCACGAATTTAATCGCTGATTTTTTTACCAGCGAATTTTTCACGAATTTAATCATCGGCGAATTCGAACACGAATTCGAATGCGGCAACTTAGGTTTCAATCCATGTGCAGGTTTGCTTTTGGAGTTTCGGGTGTTTTAGGTGTTCCGTAAATGGGTCGTCTCATAGCCAACTTTGGTGGAAATGCTATCTTTGGAGGTATTTATGGTGTTTGCTATTTTTATTGGAAATTTTTCAGTTTTTAGAATTTTTGGATTTTACGTAAACGTGCTTCCTTCATCTCTCTTCTCCTTCCTTGCTCAACCTCTGCACCTCTCCACCCCCTTCCCCAACTTCGTTCGGCTCCCACCAAGCTCTTTCTGCTCAACTCACCCAAGCTCACACCTCGACTCCGCGAGTCGAGTTGCTATTTGGTTGGTCAAGTTTTGTGTTGGTCTTTGACCACGGGTGGCTTTGTTTGTTTGTCTTAGCGAGTTGTTACGTTGGCTTTGTTCTCGTGTTAGCGTTTATGCCTTGGGCTCATCCCGCTCACTTGAGTTGTCTCCCCTGCATGCTTGGCACGGCTTGCCACCCCGCCTCTTCATTGCTCTCCCTCGCTGGAACCTAGTTGCATCGACCCTTGGCCCCTTCGTGGTGGCTTGTCGTGTTCGTCATCGTTTCCTGCATTCATGACCCAACTCGTGTATTATGCCCTATGCAAGCTCGTATAACCCTTATATCATCTTCCCTGTGTGCTCGGGCTCAACTCGCACTGGGTTCCCCTCGTCGGTTGACCTACCGTTTTATGAGCCATGTTTTTGCCCTTCTTCGAACCACCCTCTATGGCCTTTGCCGTTGCTACTCCGCCCTGCTCCTGTGTCGAGACCCGTTGAAACTCCGAGCTACTTGCCATCACAACCCCCCTGCCTCGCACCCGTTACATCCTTTGTCATGCATTCTATCATCTACCTCGTCGGGTTGCTCGCCGCTTTAGACTTGCCTCCTCGGGCTCACGGCCCAACTCACTCCTCGAAGCCATGCCCACCGCCCTCGCCCACTTCCACGTGCCTCACCCATCCACTATCGTTGGCCTCTTGGATTGACCGACCTATACCTTCCCTCCTTTTTTATTTTTGAAACCCCGCTTTCATTTTTTTAATCAAAGTTTTTAAACTAAGGTTTTAATTAATTTAATTAATTTAAAGTAGGGCCTTTTAAAGGAGGTAAATTTACTTAAAAGGAAGGTATATTTTAATATTAATTAGGTCTTAATTTATTCTCTTAGGATCTAGTTTTTTTAATTGATCATTATTAGTAATTAGGAGGATAATTAAAGGTAAACCCGGCTTTATTTTTCTAAACCCTTTTATTTTTTTCCTTTTTCGGAAATTAGTAAAATTGGGCAAAAACTATTTCAAACTAGGGTTATTGGGCATTTTTTTTGCTAATTGCTTTGCGGGAGTGTGTAGCGTGTTTTGTGGCTTGTAGGTCACGTTTGGAGCCTTTCTAGCATTTTCAAGTGATTTGTTGCATTTTGGGAGCCTTTTTGGCATTTTGGGGCCTTTTGACTCATTTTGGAGTCATTTTGCATTGTAGTGCTCTTCTTCGCTTGCGAGCTAGTGAGTACTTCCGCCATAGCCTTATGGCAAGAGAGCCCCTTATACGATGTGAGACGCTTTTTCTCACACCAAACATTTTTTTGTCCCCTTATTTCTTGTTTTCGCCCTTTTTGTGCTTGTTTACGTGTTGTTCCTCTGCTTCCGGCCAAAACTTACTTGTGGCCTCCACTCTTACG
This sequence comes from Taxus wallichiana var. yunnanensis, assembly GCA_018340775.1. NCBI lineage: Eukaryota > Viridiplantae > Streptophyta > Pinopsida > Cupressales > Taxaceae > Taxus > Taxus wallichiana. The sequence continues at coordinate 348,111,035 of CM031238.1, forward strand.
TGATCCATCACCTACTTTACAAGGTGAGTGGTCAATTGTTTCACGTCGCACGAACACACCTTACTATAACCAACACATTGTTTATAAAGTGCCACAAATAGGGGTTATCATTGTTCTTGGGTGTTGTAATTGCATGCAGACACATTCTCGGCCAGTCCGCGCCTTACACTTTTGTGTGTGTTCTCGCACCCTTATTTTCTTGCATTCCAGACGCATTTTCGGCTAAGTTTGATGCCCATTTGAGCGTGTTTGTCATTGTGACTCTTCTGCACTCTTTGCTCTTTTCGCGGATGCACCATGGAGGATGTTCTTCCCAGACCTACACTTCATAGGTCCGTTCTTCATCACAACCTTTGCCTCTTCTTCTTGGTAGGGCTAACTATGCACTGTGGCATTCGAGCATGGAATGTTTCCTTATTCACGATGACCTTTATCTCTACTTGTATGGAAGAGTACCCGCCCAAATGATCTTATTGAGCTTGAAGACTAGCTTGACACTTATAGCATGGTCATTGGTCATTTGTTGACGTACATTTCTAGGCTTCTCCACCATCATGTGGTGCAAACAGAGTGTCCTTGCACTGTTTGGAGCATTCTTGAGTCCTTATTTGGAGACCCTTCAGAGATTGCCATTATTGCTTCTTCTTTTGATACAAATGTTTCCTCACCTTCTTCATGTGATAACAGTTCTACTGACACAAATTTGCCTGTTTCTATCCCTAATGATGAGGTTTGTTCTTCTAGTTCTGATGACGAGAGTACTGATGAGGACTCCTCTCCTCTTCTCGGCCACCTTTCAGAGAATGTTGAACCTCCTCCCTTCCCATCAAACATCAAGCAATCTTGTTCCCAACCTCATACTTTCATTACATTTACCTCCTTTCCACTGCTAGTGTGTGAGGCCTCTTCCACTCCTCGTGTGTTGATGATTCATACCTATCAGACATTGCTCTTTTGTTTGTCGATCAACCCTTTTGGGACAAGTATCTACCAAACCTTAGTTGTCTCTTCGCAGTGCCTACTTGTGTTGCAGTACAGGAGTTTCTCTTCCTTCTATAGGTGTTTTGGAGGAGTCCATCTCCTTCATTGGGAGCGCCCCTTCTCGGACACTTGTCACTTCCACTATTTCGGAGACCATCACTGATCCACCTCTTCTTGTGGATCCTCTTTCTACTATTGTGGGGTTTGTTGTTTTGCCTTCACTTCACATAGGCATCCTTTCGGTGGATGTTCCTTCCCACACTCTGATAGTTCTACTTTCGTGGCATTACCTTCGGTTCCTTTGCACTTACTTGCTAGACCTATGTCACATTCTAGTGGACCAAATTCAGAGTTCTTCGTATTGTTGCCTTCGGTTTCCTTCATGCGGAGTGGGCGGACTTCCAAGTACTCCATTTTTGTTCTTCCTAAGGGCAAAAACATTGTTCGATGTAGATGGATCTTCTTCATTCTACAAGCGGAAGACCACATCATCGACACTCTTCTTGAGACTTCATAGAGTTGCAGACTTCAGATCCGTTGCAGCTTCTTCACCAAACCCTTCACTAAGGCCAAGTATCCTTACTTGTGCTCTCGTCTTGGATGAGATCCACTATGGCTTCACATCTTTTTAGTCTCTCTAGTCTCCTTCCTCTTCTCTTCTTCTTCTTCTAAAAAGATTGCAGTTTGTACATGGGTACCTCATCAAGCCTTTAGTTGTCGGGACCCATTTGACGCATCTTTCTTAGGTTGTTTAGGGAGTCTTCTATCTCTTGTAAGTGGATGTTTTTCCCATTGGGTTTCCTCCATTACTTGAGATCCTTGTTGTACATGGGTACCTCATCGGGCGTAGCTGATGAGATCCATTTCACGTTTCTGACTTGCCTGCCTCATCCTAAGTTACTGATGAAGGGGGTGTTGGTGTGGGGTAGTTTCCTTGTTGTCTCGAGGCATTGTCCACATCACTTGGTGAGTCATCTCACTTAGGTGAGATCATAGGTCTTAGGTGTCTTAGGGGGTATGATAGATTCCGTCATAGATTTTGTCATATGCGTCAGTGTGCGTCGGTGGTCATACTGATAGTTACTTTCCATTTCTAGAATGTAACTCCTCTTCTCCCTTGTGGAGGTATGATTGGTCTTGCATTGGGAGTTACACAACACTCCTATTTGTACCCTTTTTTTGATCTATGAGAATGAGTAAACCCTTTTCTTTTGCATGCACATTTCATGGTTGAATGCTTGCTTACTAAATGAAACTCCATCACGTTGTCGTTCGAGTGTGACTCGGTTGATGTGCACGCCATGTCGCTTGATCCTCATTCTCACATTGTCTCACAACAACCACTTGGACCATTGATCTTGCTCGTCCAAAGTAAGGCAACGAAGACATCGTTCTAAGCATTTGTTGACCATTTATGTTTTCCCATCTAATTGATAACTATGAAAGGAATTGTGTGAGAGTTGAATGCCCAACGATTGAGGATTATAGGAGACAATGTATGCAAGTTGAGAGCCCAATGATGCAAAAACTCTATCAAAAAATTACCCTTGGACATGTGATTCATGTTGTTGACAAATATTTCTTGGATTCCCATACACTTCGCATATTCTCTATGGATGATTTTTGAGTGTTTCCACCCCTCCAACCTTTAAATCGGTATGGCAAAAGGTCGTAGCTTTGGTAGGGCCTTCATATTTTCCCCCATGTATTTTGGCATGTCAAACACTCCAAATGTTACACCCACTCAAAACGCGTTGCCCGAATGGATATCATGCCTTTGCACATTGTTGTTGGGAGAGGGCACGTTAACCAATCGACAAGGCATCTCTTCGTGGCACAAGCGGGTTACGATAAGATGGGGTCTCGATATAGTACAAACAATAACCCTAATAAATAGTAGTACAATACCTAGGAAAGGGGTTTAGTTCAAGAATTAAGACATCACCTTAGTAAATTATGTATGTGTATGAAATGACACATATTTTTAGACATCCCCTTTAGGACCTTCCCAAAGAAATTCTTCTTCGCGTTGTTATAAGTCTTAAGGAATCTAAGTGACCACAAATCGTGGATTCATGAAGTTTTGATAGTATGTTGTCCTTCAACTTAGAATTATTGCATAGAATTAGGTGGTCATTATACCACAATGTATTTCCTCCCAAGCAAATGTTTTCACACCGCTGAGGTCCTAAGAAATCTTATGAATCAAATGTTGAGTGCTGGGATCTTGTCACCATTCTTCTTTGGCTGCTTCAATCCATCAGGTTGTATAATGGACATGGCATAAAGGAGTGGTTTGTCTTCCTTTATCGTGGAGATTGCATCCACCACCACAACCTCCCTTTTTTATAGATGATCTCAAATCCATAACCCTTTATTTCCCCCATTTTTAGTTGTTCATCCATAGTGTCATTGTTCCATAAAGTACTTAAGCCGATCATGGTTTGTTTTCACCTTGAAGTGGGTCCATATCAAATAACACCCCCACTTCTTGACTGCAGAAAAAATGAAAATAATTTTCTTTACATAAGTTGACTTGATTGCATTCTTTCCCTTGAGATTGAGAATTTCATAACATGGTCTTCCTTCTTGCATCAAGACTACACCAATTCTATAACTTGAAGTGTTGTGTACTAGCATAAAGGATATACTTAATCCAATGTGGCCAAAACAAGAGTAGCGCACGTGACCTCTTTAAACTTTTGAAATGCCTGCAAAGCTTCTACTAACCATATGAATGCAACCTTCTTAAGCAAGGCAATTCAAGGAGCAACTATTCCCCCATAGTTCTTCATAAGCTTCCGGTAATACCATTTGAGACCCAAGAAGCCTCTCAAAATTCTCATTTATTTTAGAGTAGGGTATTCCACCATGGTCATAACTATGGTGGGATCTACCTTAGTGCCCTCGTGATAGAGAATATACCAAGCTATTTCACTTCTTTGACACCAAAAGCATACTTGGAAGGTTTTCCATTAAACTCGTGATTTGTGCATCCATTCATCAAGTGTGGCGTACACAAACAAACAAGACAGGTGCAATTCTCAAGTGAACTTATTGGAAGATATTTTTCTCGGTTGTGTCATCTACGCCAAAGGTTACATTCTAAGGTGAATTTATCAAAACAATAAAAATGTTATAAGATAACGTCAATGTGATTTTGTATCAAATTGTAATGTCCCCTTTCCTACGCCAAAGGCCTAAGGGCCAATTCGAGTCCAAGCCTTGGTCATACCCAAGGGGCTATGGATGCCGGAGCTATTGGGTATGAATATCTAGTCGGTTTTATTATAATTCTTCTTTTACATGAGCTTAAAGTGTTTGGAGGGACTAGATATTATGTTTTGTCATTAGGAAGGGCCACATGACACTTAATATTATAATTTTGCGTTGGGGGTCACTTTTTTAAAAGGAAAAGTAACTTAAGTTAATTTTATTGGCCCATCCTAAGGAAAAATGCAACTTCAGCTTTTTGGGGCTTTTTTTGCCTTGGGGAAAATTATATAAGGAGTTGGAGGAGAAAAGGAAACATCATTCTTACATAAATAATTATTTTCCTTCATGTGCAATTTTGCTTGCAAATTTACAGCTTGTGGAGTGAAATCCCACAGAACCATAGCTTCAATGGTGAGAGATCCATCCCTAACTAGTAGGGCATTCTTCGGTAGTGAGAGATCTACCCTAGCTTGTCATTTTGGAGTTGTTTTCAGGGCTGATTTATAGAGATATTTCCAGAGATTTCAGAGGAAGGGTTTTGAGGGTTTTGGATACATTTTGTGGAGAAGATCAAAGGGTTTTCAGATTAGATTGACCAAGCGATAAGAACAGGGTTTGGCATCATTCCTAGAGGATTTCCAAAGGGTTTTGACCATCTACCAAAGGGGGCGACTTGTTTCGGAGATCGCAGCCCTTATTTGGAGGGTTTCCGGATTACCATTTCCGATCTCGAAGGTTGGAGTTTCATTCTCCGTATTAGTATATGTTATTTCCAAATTTCATAATTTTATATTGCTTATTGGAGAAGTTACGAATTTTTAAAGTTTTTCCCCTATTTAGGGCTTTCTGTAATTTTTGGCTGCATTATATTTTTCCAAAATTCCAAAAATAGTTTTCTTATGTTTTTATAATATTAGCAAACTCTCCTAAAAATTTCAAGTGATTTGAGTGGGTATTTTGGGAGATATTAATTTTCTTCAGTTCGCTGCCCTAACTGTTAAAAATCTGCAAAAATCAATATTTTATTTGGCTGCAAATTTTCAATATTTTGTGCATTTTTAAGTGGTATCCCACAAGGGATATTTCACATATCTATCTCATAGAAAACTTTGTTCAATTATTCACTTGACAAGATTACACATTTATAGGCTTGTTATCTCCTTGTTTAAAGGAGTCAAGCCTCATCATATGAAACACCCAATCCCTTAAATATCTCTAAGAGATCTCCTAGAATTTTACACAATCCCTATCTATGTGAGTTTTTTAACTCACACGCACACTCACAATACATTATATCTAATATTTTAATTTATCACATGCTCGTGACTAACCCAAACATATAGTGACTCACAATTATTGTAATCTGGAGCACTAATTCATAACACCCCCAATGCGAATATGGGAGAAAACACCGCACTCAAGAATTGCAGTGTTGCACCACGAAGCTTGCTCATGATCTTGACTTATAAGTGCCGCATTGAAGCTTGCGCATATAGGCGTGCGGCATCGAGACTTGCACAAAAAACGTCAAACATGTTGCATTATCACAAATGGCTTTCATGGATGGACAAAACAACCACCCAAGTATGAACAAGGGCCCACTTATTTGTTCATCCTCCAAATCTGTCACAAATGGTTTTACACGGGAACTAACCAACAACCCATGTATGAACTAGGACACGCACGGTTATTCATCCTCCATACTAATGGTTTTAAACAGGTTGACCAACAACCCCTTCTTGAGTATCATGATTGCTGCAACACTGTGGTTTGGATTTCCACTATATGTTTACATCAGGGGATCGCATTGGATTAGAGTTTTATTTTCAAATGCCACACAACAAAAAATGAAAAAAAAGAAATATTGAGGACTGAGTCCTTGGTTTCTCCATTTGTTGCCTTTGGATCATGCACAGCATAGGTGATAACCATTACCATTGAAGATCACCCTCGGCATTATTCATTCTACACATATTGGTTTGCCACTACTACATGGTGCAGCTCTGTCATTAGTGGTTGACAAGAGATCATTGATCAACCTCCAACCTCCAGTGCCTCCATCCTCCAATTGGACCATTGCTCACTCAATGAAATGCAGCTTGAAGCTCACACGCATGTCGTTTTGATGAAAAGATACCCCCCCCCACCATGTGGAAATACATTTTGTATTGGACATTGGGTTCGCATGATATTGCATCTATTTACGAGGAGGGACTTAAATTTTGACTTAGGATAACAAAACAACACAAGATTGCCTTATTTGAAAAAAACTCTAACCTTAATAACTTGAGCTTATATTAGACTAACACTAATCTAAACGAGACACCTGTTGGTCCTTTTTAACCAAACTCAATATTTTGACACATTATAATGCATTGAAGGGATAACAACAAACTACTAATACAACTAAAAATGAAATTAAATTTGTAATAATTTTCTTACAAATCTTATTGAATACTACTAAACATTATACTATTCAGCAAATATCTCCATAAACGTAACATCAAAACAATTTATCAATTACAACACCTAGACACAAGACTTTTATTTTGACCATTACCTAAGCTAATATTACAAGTTATTGATATAGTTTTATGACTTTACTACAAATACATCAACATATTATAAAACAAACTTGTTTAACCTAAAGCCGAACAATAGCTTTGATTAAACTTACAAACTACAACATCTAAACCATAAGTTTGCACGTAGGTCGATGGTTGGACTTGGAGCTCAACTATATGTAGGGATGTGTCAGATGTCGAGTGAAGATTATATAGCCCATGGATTGCAGACATGCACTCTTCCTATTACAAGTTATTGACATAGTTTTATGACTTTACTACAAATACATCAACATATTATAAAACAAACTTGTTTAACCTAAAGCCCAAACAATAACTTTGATTAAACTTACAAACTACAACTTCTAAACCATAAGTTTGCAAGTAGGTCGATGGTTGGACTTGGAGCTCCACTACACGTAGGGATCTGTCAGATGTCGAGTGAAAATTATATAGCCCATGGATTGCAGACATGCACTCTTCCTTCTCACACCTCCTCTGAATGTGATCACAAACAGAATCCAAGAGGCTCGGTCTGATCAGACACGTGGGTGATGGTGATTCTTTTTGAACCAGTCTTCACATGCAAATAATAATAACTGGTTTCAAAAAACTACACTGCCATTGAGCCGCTTTTGACCATTTCTATAAGGTGTACAAAGTGTGACAAACGCTAGTATGGCATTGAGATAAATGCTCAGAAATTGAGACCGAAGCTTGCCAGCAATGAACACAGCCACGCAATAGATGTCTGTCTGATAAACTGTGCAATCTGATCAGATCTTCTATGCCCAGATGCCTTTATCATAGAGCAACAAGAACAAAATTGCATGGAAAGAGGTGACACCAACAACCTCATAAAAAAGAATTAAAATTAGAGCTCAGATTTTGTAGGAGATCTGGTAGAATGACTTGCAAGAGAGACGTTTGACGTGGGCATTCGATGCATAAGAGTGCCTAGAATCCACAAAATCTGGACCGTGTTTTCACAAGACCGACTCATACGTAGATCAGAATGCAAGGAAATCAACACATCCAAAAGGTGAAGAACCTCTCCATGCACACGGGCACAAAGTCGCAATCTAATTTTACTAGTTCTCTATGCTAATACCATAAACAATACGAATCTAAAAATGAGCTTTGCCAAACTAATGTATGCAAACACTAAATGCTCTTGAGGCTCTCATAACCTGGGCAACTAAGCACATTTAAGTTGCCCTTAATCAATCTTCCTTTTCATAGAAACAGGCTCTGATACCAAACATGATTTTGGATCAGATATAAATCACAGAAAACTCCATTCAATTATTCACTTGACAAGATTATACATTTATAGGTTTGTTATCTCCTTGTTACAGGGAGTCAAGCCTTACAATTTGAAACACCCAATCCCTTAAATCTCTCTAAGAAATCTCACACAATCTCTATCTACATGAGTTGTTTTAACAACTCACTCACTCACAATACATTATATCTAGTATTTTAATTACTCACACACTTATGACTAACCCAAACATAAAGTGACTCACAATTATTCTAATAAGGAGCACTAATTCCTAACACATCAACTAGAAAGAAAGCTAAGGGAGGAAAGGCTTAAGAAGACATGCAAAGGAAAGACCGGGCTGTCTGAAGAATATTGAACAAGTTTCTTCTTTGAAAGTGACAATGATATAAATGAAGCAAAAAGGTATAAAGATGAGTCTATAATGACTAATGAAGACATAAATATTTTGAATGGAATCAGTTCAAGAATAACTTCCAAAGTCATATGTCAGGTTTGCAAACACAGATTCCATTCCCATTTAAACCAAGGTATATACAATTCTTAACTTGAACATCAGTGGGAGCTAAACAAAAGCCAAGGGATTTAGGAATGTAGGCGAAAAATCCCTTTGGAGAGAGATCCACGGTAACTAGAAAAGGTCTAGATAAAATCATACAAGATGCAAGAAATAAAAACAAAGAAGTGGAACAAAAATTAAGTAGGATTTGGAGGCTATGAAGGAAATATTAGTATTAGTTCTTAATTTCATCAAATTGGGTGATAAAATCATGAAACCTTCAAATAGAGGTCTAAGTCTAACATACATGTTTTAAAGTGCACAATTATCTCTCAAATACCTCTACGAATGGGAAAAGAGAAATTGGAAGACTAAAGCGGAGTATGAATGGTGTCCCAAATTTCACCACCGAAATCTGGACTACCCTATTTAAAAAATTCGTACTTTTAAAATAATGGGTCATTTTGTATTTTTATTGCTAGAAAGTACCTATAATGTGTCCAAGATATTCCCAAGGAGCCATATGAGCCATTTTTGCCAAATACTCGGATGCCCAAAATTGTTTTATTTTGTCGCTGGGATTTGCCTGCGAAAAATTTGTATTTAATTATTTTGAGCCACGTTTGAGGCAATTTGCACTCCGGTTTAACTTTGTTGTGATCGTACATATTGTTATTCCCATATACCAGTAGGGTTTTAACCAGAAATGAATCCTGGGCTTTATTTGTGACTTCTGGCAACTTTTTGTGTTTTCCGTTTGTTTTTCGTGAAATTTCTCTGGATCAATTCCTTTGCCGGTTTGGCCTGATTCTTGGCCTAGAGTATCTGGAGATCACCTATGCACGTTGTGCCAGAAGGAATTCGCCATCGGAGGTCTGGTTCTCTCGGAAAAGACGAAGTCGTGCACAAAAAAGCTTCTTCTAGGCTGCCGCATTTTTGGAAAAAGAGGGTTTGAAGTGAATCATGGGATTTTTGGAAGCAGTAGGCAGGTGGGAATTTTGTACCACCTAACAAGGTACTTTTTCCCATGAAAGCAACACCACTTAAGTCACAATGGAAAAATTAGAGGCAGCAGGCAGGCGGGAATTTCTTACCTGCCTTGCAGGGTAAAAATTCCCATTGTGGAATAAAAGAAAAATCACTTAAGGCATTGATGGGATTTTATTACCTGCCTTGCAGGGTAAATAATCTCATTATGAAAGTCAAACAACTTAAGTGAATCATGGGATTTTCGGAGCTGCCTTGCAGGTAAATAATCCCATTATGAAAGTCAAACAACTTAAGTGAATCATGGGATTTTCGGAGCTGCCTTGCAGGGTAAATAATCCCATTGCCAATTGACTTTTAAAAATAGAAATTCCTTATTCCAAAAAGTGCGACCCACCTTGGGTGAATAATAATGCATTAAATAAATATTTGTTAATATTTATTCACCCAATTTTGGCGCCCAGGCTTGTGGAAAAGTCAACAAAGGGAAGTGGACAAAAGGAAGTTGGAAATAGACAGTTCTAAAATTAAATAAATATTATTTATTTAATGCAACCCCTTCATGTACAAAAGTGTGCACCATTTGGGAGAGAAATAATATTTTTTAAGTATTAAATGAATTAATTAATTCCTATATTCAGTGGCTAAGGTCAAAGCATACTATGAGACTTGAGTTAACTGAAGCAAAAGTCTAAAATTAAATAATTTAATTTATTTAATGGCAGCCATGAGCATGCACAAATAGGCACCCCATTTGAAGAGTAAAGTCTATTAATTAATTAATTAATTGCCAAGAATAGGAAAGGCATTAATTAATTATAAAATCATGAGGATTATATAAGAGGGGCTGCCATAAGGATAAATTAATTAATTCACAAACAGAGAAGTGCAGCCCAGACAAAAAAGTGCGCCCCATTTGGAGAGGATTTTTGCTCAGAAGGTGTAATTAATGCTAAAAGCTTCCAGAATTGGCGCACAGGTTGAAGGAGGTTGATTTGTGTCTGGATAATTGTTTGCATAAGTGATACAGGTGCTCAGGTGAAGTTGGTAAAATTCATGCTTGCTTTGCATGCAAATAAAACATCAAATTTGGGCAGCAGGCTTGAATTATGCAGATTTTTATGATTAAAATCCACTGTTCATGTTTCGGTTGCCATCTTTGTCTGAATTAATTGCAGGAATTCATTACAGGTGCTTTTATAAGAGAAAGGGAGCTTAAATCAATGTCCAATACATTGAACATATCCTCCGAATCTGAAGAATTATCCAGATTTGCACCGGTTGTGAAGAATTTCAGCCGAATAAAGAGAAAAAGAATTGCTTAGACAAAGACAAATTCAGCCATGGCAAAGCGGGATGAAAAAGAAAGCTCAACAAAGCATCATGCATTACTTCCAGATTTGCTGACATCGGAGACACAGATCCAGGCCAAATCTCATAATTGCAAAAGCTTCCGGCACAAAGGCTTCATCCTCTTGTTTCGAATGCAGCCTGTGAAGAAGTCAGTGCATGGAAAATTCCTTCCAGGATCTTGTGCATGTGCTTCCAATCTTCCAGTTGAAACCTTCATTGAAGTTGCATTCACCCAGAGTGCTTTCTAGAATTTTTAATTGCTCATATGCAATTAAAAATAAAGAGTTATTCACAACAAACATCAGACCGATGCATGTATCTTGGAGAAGAACTGCAAAAGCTTCAAGGATAAAAAGGAAGACAAGGCGAAGGCAACACCCGTAAGCAAAATTTCAGATCCAGCCGCTTCCAAATCTAGTTGCTTCCCCAGATCCAGCTTTGAATCAAAGCTGCTTCGAGAATATGAAAACGGACAAGACTCGCAGCTTTCCTCTTTCTTCTTCTTCTTCTTATTTCCTCCGACAAAATAATTGAGCGATCAATTAAATTATACAACTTAAATAATTGGTTTAAAAGCCATTACTTGAAGAAGTCAACTACTTGGAGATAGGTGGCAGACGTGCAAAATAGAAGGTTCTATTTTCAATTGCAAATCATGCATGTCATGCAAAGAGGAATTCCAGGAGGAGATTACAGTTGTTTCCTTTCCCACTTCCACATGTGTCAGTTCAACTAAAAGCTTCTGACTTGTAATTGCCCCTCTACATTCTATAAGTAGAGGAAGAACCTTCGAGTTAATCATCAAAATTTGTAAGCAGCATCCTTGTGTTCCAGACTTTGTGTTGAAACCCTTGAGAGCCACTTGAAACAAAGGAATATACAGGAGCAGCATTTTCGAGAATTTTGTGTCACGGTATATTTTGTTTTTAGCTTTCTATCTTAGAGCTTTTAAATAAACTTTGTGTTATTTTAGATCTAGATCTAGAGCTACCTTTGCTTATAATTCTGTGTTGATATCTATTGGTTTCTTCTATGTGCATGCAATCAACTCTTTATCTATTGATTGGGATGCACATCTTCCCCATTTCTTCTCTGTGTTTATATAATTCCCTTCTTTAAATATTTCCTTTCTTAAATAGTTGCTTACTTGCTGCAAAACTATACAGCTATGGTTCATGAGTTGAACAGTTAAAGTAAAACCCCATATAGATACTAACATATTTTAATTGACAAATTTGACACGAGAGCCTCACCGGTAAATGAGGGAGATTTATCTCATGACTGCCTAGGTTTTATGCTATGCAAAAAATCTAGCCAACGATGAAATTCGCCTTGTCCCTAAGGATACTTCATGGTGGTTTTTGACAGGAGAAATAGATGAATAATTTTTCAAGGAGGACCATCATTCATTCATAATGTAGGATTATATTGGCATCTTGGTTTCAAAGCCATGGAAGAAATGCCAAGTAAAGGTACCATCATGGATTAGACTTTATACCCTCACACATGATTTTTGGAAGGATTATGTCTTCAAGACTGTAGGAAACTCAATCAAAAGATTCATTTGCACATTCAAGCTCATCAAAGAAAAAGAAGTAGCAAATTATGCAAGAATATGTGTGGATCTAGATTTGGATCAACCGCTTCCTAAAAGTATTACATCGAATTCTAAGGAATTGAATGGCCACACCAATTGATTATAAATGCATCCCATTTCAACACAAAGCTTGTTACAAGCACAGATATTTGGTACATGATTTTCCATCTACTTCAAAGTTATAGGAACCCCTCTAGAAGGGAAAAAGCAACAACTACCAAAACAAGAAGGAAACATCAATCGGACAAAGAAGGTTACAAAAACTGAAAATTAAATGTGGTAGAAAAGAAATGGGAAAAGGAGATAAGGTAAGGAAAAAAGTCCAGAAAAAGCAGCTTTTGTGGGAAAGGAAACATCTTTAGACAGCAGCTAAAAAGGGGATGGAACTCAAAAAAGCAAGAAAAGTAATGAAGATTCCATCTTGGGAGGATATGCATTCAAAAGCAAAAGCACATAGAAGATAATCTAAATGAATTTGCAGGAAAAAGGAAAAAGCATCTCTTGGAAGAAAATCAAGTAGAGAAAGAGTCTCAACAACAACATGAACAACAAGGACCAGACACTAAGGATGTCCAAGATCATGCGAAGCACAAGAAGGAAAGAAAAATCAAACATGCACAACAAAATTCATGAGACTTGGCAGAAGTGGCTTCAAGTTCTCAATCCCAATTTGAAGACATACTTTGGAAAAGACCATTAAGGGAAAACCAGTTAATGCATATTACCGTTGGAATATAAGGGGTATGCATGCCCCACGCCAAGTGGACATTATGGAAAAGTGTGGTTCAACAAGAGAAATCATGTATAGTGCTATTACAAGAGAGCGAAAGGAGTAGAATCCTTATGAAAGCTTAGGTTAGGAGCTAAGTCACAAGGTTCGAGTTCGAGTTCGAAGTTCGAGTTCAAGTTCGAGTTTGAGTTCGTCGAGGATAAAATTCGTTTCAAGTTCGTCCAATGAATAAAGTTCGGGAAAAAATTGCCATTAAGTTCGAATAATAGAAAATATGAATAAATATACACTTCAAAATAAAAAAATTAAAATAAAAAAATACATTCTTTTATAAAAACAAACTATAAATAATAAATGTAAATAAAATAAATATAAACATATAAATAAAAATAAACAAATAATATACATTAAAATCACTAAAATAAACATTAAAACATAAAAACAATGATAAGTTATAACTTATAACGATTCACTTAATTGAAAATTTAAATTAAAAACATTTTAAAAATTTAAACACAAAACACAAACATAAAAAAGCCAAATAAAACTTAACAAAAAGAACATAAAAATAAACTAACCTATTTCTACACGTCGGGTTTGAACGAACACATGAAGGGCAACGAAGGGGATGGGTTTTGTATCCTCAAACAGATCATGACAAGAGAGCCAACAGGAGGAGAACCAATCGTCATAGGGGAAGCAAGGAAGGCACCACCGACGCGAGCATGTTTTCCTCGAACACAATATCAAACCCTAAAACCAGACCACGCAATTATTGATACATATTATTGGCGGGTTTGTGGTTTCGAGCTCTCTTGCCGACTAACGGCACCAAAATGTAATGAGCCCTTTCTCCTGCAATTCTATTGACGAACCCTAGTGAATTTAAACAATTTTTTTATTGGCGCCACAAATGCGGCGAATTTCGAACTTCAAGCGAAATATTTGCCGAACCCGACTTAGGTTAGGAGCATGGAATAAATGCAGGTGGTCAAATCTACATAATCGACCTCCTATGGAATCAATTTGCGATTTCTTAAACTACCATGGGCAAAACCAAAGATTCGTGTGGGCATAAGATTCAAATCTTAAACTCCAATCCGAGTTCACACTAACTAATTGCTAATGACCATGTGGAAGCAACCAACGGGGCCCATACTTCACCCAATAGCCCAATGTGGCGTTATCAAAAGTTTGGATAAATGGATCATTGTTGGGGACTTCCACACCATTTTGAGGCATCTAACAAGAAAGGAGGGTCCACATTCATAAGTTAGGTTTAGGTTGTTCTATAATCCCATTCACAACCTAGAACAATGGGACATCAAGCTCAGTTATGGCTGGTTCAATTGGGGTAATAGGTGCCATGGAAAGGACCATATTTTGTTTAGATGGATTATTAAGCAATACTAAGTGGCTAGAACAAAATCGGATCCTGAAATATGAGGTATTTCAAGATGGAGGTTCAAACCACTAGATAGTTTTTCTATAGATAGAGTACAACTCCCCGCCCCAAAAATGCCCCTTCACATTTGAAAGGATGTGATTAGCACGCAAGGATTTTGATGATATGATCGAGCACCAATGGCAACGAGCTCACAAATCAAAGGTTCTATAATGTTCATCCTAATCGAGAAGCTAAAATCAATTAAGTCAAAGCTCAAAGATGGGAACAAAAGCACATTACAAAATATATTCACTTGTAAAGCATTAGAATGTGGTATGTTTTAGGATGGAGCTTTGTTCACGGTGTTGGACCACGATTTCCTTTAGACCAAAACCCACAAGCGTTAATCTCCGCTACAATCGCCAAAGTTAGGATCCACGAGAGGTGGCTAGTCCATGTCACAAAATTCACAGGAGCGTTGGATGCTCATGCTAACAATCCCCCCCAAAGATTACCGGGTGAGTTTCAAACTCGAGACCTGTCGCTCTGATACCATTTGTTGAACCACGATTGCCGTTAGACCAAAACCCGCAGGCATTAATCTTCACTACAATTGCCAGAGTTAGGATACACGAGAGGCGGTTAGTCCATGTCACGAAACTCACGGGAGCGTAGGACGCACATGCCAACACATGGGTCTATTCAAACTATGTCTTGGCCAAGTGCAATGAGCATATTGCTCTTGGAAACTATTTAACCTTACGTACCAAACATATTTTCCCAATAAAGTATTTCAATAACACTACATTCGCATTCAATTTCAATCAATCAGAGTGTTGTTTGTTTTCATTGATACCCAAATAAGTAGATCATTCATTAAAAAATTGCTTTTCCATTTTGTAAATCAAATTATGTTTTCCGTGAGCAATAAGAAATCAGATTTCTACTTGTTCAGTTCAAATTCATAAATGCTTAAAACTCGTGGTCTCAGCCATATAGTTTACAGGAATAATGGTGGTTTTCCAGTTAGGCTCATAACACCATCCCAAAGCTGGGCAAAAATTAACAAACCCCAAATTATGAGCAGACTGTTAAGATCTTGTCAAAACCTGCTTACGTTTCTAACCAAATGCCCAATAAAAATATTAACACCAAGAGCTTGAGGTGATGAAATTTTCTTGACAACAATATACAAGTGTGAAAATACAAGTTGTTCACAAATTATACATTTGAAGAAACATTCCTCAGTACTATTAAGGACCAAGGCCTGTGCTATCTAAATTATTATCAACTTGGTGCCTCAGTACTTACAGATATTTATCATTTTTTTCCAAATCAATACATTTCACCCTATTTCGTTACATCAAACAAACTTCACCATTTGTGTGATTTAGTCAATAGGAAAAATACATGAACTCTTACCTTACAACTTGAGTAGAGAAAACAATCTCCCAAACATACGCCTTCTAGTATATTCAAGAGATAAAGTCATTGAAGTACCAACCTCTGTAGGTTCCAGATATATTCCACATTGAAAATGGCCCCAAAGCATTTTCAACTCTGTCACTAAAAAGGTGCTGCCATAAAGTAGAATTTGAATCAGTTTGTTTTGTGCACAGCATTCCAATTCTCCCAACCCATAAATAAAAATTCAATTTCCTGGAAAGTGAACAATAGATGATGCTCTGACTACATTAAGGGAATAAAATTCAGGCCACCGAGAGAAAAGTAAATTATTAGATATTCATATTCGCTAGCTCCCTTAGATAGAGCCCTTAGTTACAAGTACGACAAACAATTTATTCACATATGAGATGCTTATAGAAACCAGAGACCATTTAAGCAGACAGGCTACCATTACATAATGGATGCTGACTTGAAACTTAGCATGGAAAGAATGCAAAATACATAGTACAAATTCTATTCACTTTATAAACAATTTATTCATATAAGAGATACATATAGAAGACGGAGATCTCTTAATCAGGCAGGATATCATTACAAAATGCATGTTACAAATTCACTATTACAAAAGAAAAAATTGCAGACTTTTGGAAGTTAGGAAAACTTACACCTGCAAAAACGGCAAACAAGGTGAATTAGGGTACATGTATAACATGATATTTTAGATGATGATTACAAGCAAGCAGGCACTCACACATGCAAAGAAAGCGGTATGTATGTGGTCAGGTGTACAAATGGATGAGTCTGATACAGAGAGAGGATAAAAATGGATACATTGTAAGGCAGGAAAGACGAATAGAGGAACGCTTCTTTAGCTGCGTACATTACTTCGACAGTAATGGTTTCAATGCCCTTTTGTCGTGCTAATTTCTCAGTATTTATTTTTACCTTTTCTCTAATAAAACGGGGGATTTTACTTAATTCTAGTCGACTTTCAGGATTCCAAATTAGGCCTGTATCCGTGGATAATGATTTAGTTATTACTTCTTTAGTATCATGCCCACCAAAAATATCTAGAAGATGGTCCTCCATACCCAAAGCAAATGAGTTATAAACTAGATCAGCTATTGATCCTTTAATGCTATTTGTAAATATTTTGAAAAATACATATTTGAAACTGTCCAGTTTCAGAAAAAAACCCTTTGACTTATTTCAGGTAACACGAGCTTTCACCCCTATAAACAGGGATAGTGTTACTAACTTACTAAGGATCTTACACCCCAGTTGAATAGAATGCACCGCATGCTGTGTAAATAGAACAGATATTTGTAATTCACCAACACAAATCTTAGCATGTATACTGACTAAAATTCCAACATATGTGCTGTTGAAGCTTGTAAACAATGTTTATTACAGCCTTCAAGCATTGAATTGAAGTGCTCCTACATCTTATCATAGCCTCTTCAGCACAAACCAGGATTTCCCATGTCACTATTCACTTTTAGCATTTCGTTTCAGTTAGAAACAGTATATAGTCACTAAATGTTACAACAGTAGACATTCCACTTTCTTTGCCCCAAAACTATTGGAGTGCTAGATGTTAAAGTAATATTTGGCCTTCATAGTAGCACTAGCATCCTCAAAGGGTAAATATCTAATCTTTAGGATACCTGCAGGGAGGAAAAATGACCAATTGGACCCCAATTCCATCTTAATGATGTATTCTTGCCCTTATGAGGTGGCAGCTGGTGCAATAGGTCATGGAATACACATTTGCAAACTCATCACTCAAGCTTTTTACTTGTATTATTTTTGCATGTTTAAAAAGATATGAATGTCCTTCATTGAATCATACCACAAAACTGAAACATAGATCACCCTGAACAAAATGTTTGACCATCTTGTGTGGTGAAATCAATCCATTTGCAACAGGTATAAAACCTCCAACTATGATCAACTGCATTCATTTCTCTTCATGTATAACTCATGCAGATTCGTGTGGGATTCACCCAAGGTTTCAATCATTGTGTCCCATGACCACATCCTCCTTTACCATGCACATGACATAAAAATCAGAACTAGAACCTTAGTTATCTAATTCTAATTTCAGGGCCTTAAGCACACTTATGAATCCATCACATTGTCATTGGCCACTACTACTTGGAGAGAATTAATTCGCAACTTATAGTACCATAGATGCCGCTAACTTGGAGTCTATGTAGTTATGATTGCTCATAATCAATGACTGTTACCATTATTTTTCACTTGATCTGACAGAAATAATCAGAATTGTATTAAATTATTAATGAATACTAGATTGTATAGAAGAACAAAATGCAGAGCAAACTGGAAAATCCTGTATAAAAAGAGGACCATCTTAGGACAACCAACCAACCCAAACCACCTATAGCTTATTACTAAGTCACAAAGTGTTCATCTTCAGTGATGATAACATCTAAAACTAGTTTGCCAGCCGATAAAAATCAACGGAAAATCATGATTAAGTTTGAAGAATATAAATCTGTTTTATTTTCAAAATATGAAATAAATGCACACGAAGTTCAAAATAGATAAATATAACTAAATAACTTCAAAAACTATACAATATCTCAAAACAGATAAACTCGAACATAAAAATCAGAATTCAGAACATTAAAAAAAACTTGTGAAATCACAGTTTTAAAGATGGTTTCTTTTTCAAAAATGATAGTCCAAACTCTGAAGCATTGAAGATTGTTTTCAGACTTCCTATGGACCACTCCCTCGTCAAGACCACTTGGCTGAGTTGGCTCAATATAATTATCACTAGATTCACCACTGAATTCATCACAAAGTAAATCAATATCATCTGCATCTACATTTTCTATGTCTTCTGGAATGGGTGGAGTTGTGAAGAAGCTGAGGTAGATGAGTCAATGTCACTTTGTTCGCAACTTCGTACACAATTGCAACTTGCTGCAAATATAAACAAGGTTCCCCTACCTTCTAGACAACAATTTATCCATTTTCATAGATTGAATGTGGTCAAAGCAGCTCCAATTCCTTTCACAAGATGATGAGCTTGCTTCTAGCTCAAGATCCTAACAATAAAGCATTGTAGTTCACAAGCATACAATTCATAGGAACTCCACCATCTATATCCAAATACTTGAACAAATAACATATCATACTTGGCTGATGTTATTCCAAAAAAAACTATTTCTGACATGTAATCCCAACATTCATCCCTTATTTTACTTGCAAGTGTCGGATCTGATTCAAACCTCGCAATGGCTTCATGAAGTCCACCAATGACTTTGCTATTGGTGTCTCTATCTATATGAAATACTTTAGGCTCCAAATGACAAGTTATTGCATGCAAAGGGTGTGCATCATTTTCCATATCGAATCAATTGTATCCCATATTTCAATGTAGTCCAATTTCACATTATAACACACTTTTCGAATCGCTTCTTTACAACAGTCTGTGCTAGCATGTCAAGACAGCAGATCGAAGGCAGACAACAGGCATCAAAGGCAGAGATCGCATGCATCGAAGGCAAGGTTTTACAGCGATTGAAGGAAAGTAGCATAGCTCTGTTAGAAGAGAAGCGACAACAGAGGGGCAAAAACAGAGTTAGACAGAATACTGCAAAAACAAAGGGGCATGGGATTCGGGTTTTGCAAAAAGGACAAGATTTGTAAAGCAGTGGGGAGTTCTAGGGCACAAGCCAACAAACACAGGTAGACCCACAAAACTCCTTTATTCTTTGCTAGCTTTTCTTTACATTTATTTTCCAAAGCTGGTTTAAACAAGTCAGGCAAACCATGGTTAAACATGAGGGTTTCAAAGACAATCCGAACTTGGGGTTACAGAGGTATATTGTTTCGAGGCACATTTACCAATGGCGACAAAACTACAGGAAATACAGGAAACTCTCAAACTCTTGCACTTGGGTACAGGGAAAAAGCTGGTTTTTGTGAATGCAAAGCAATATAAGGGGATCTTACGAAGTAGGCATGCCAAAAGCTAAGGCAAACTCAGAAGAAAAATCTTACTTTGATTTTACCGAAAACAACAAACAACAAAGGGAATTTTGTTTTCAAAGAATATCAAATACAAGGAAAACAATCAGTACATAAGGAGGGTAGAGAAGATCCAAAACTGAGAAAACAGAAAAATTGCAACAAACATGGATGAGCGAGAGGAAGTAGTGCAAGATCCTAAACAACTATACAGCCCTACATCTACCCCTTTGTTGTGGTCTTTAGAATTGTATGTAAATGAGCTCATGAGCATGAAAGAGAGACTTGGAATTTTAGAAAATCAGAGGGTGCAAGAAGACAACGAGAGAAAAGAATGTGCAGAACATAGATACAAGTTGGAAAGGGAAAATAAAGTTCTTAAAGAGCAGGTGTTAAATCTTCAAAACCTCATGGAAAGAGGACAGCAAGAGTTAGTCGTTCTAAAACACGATTTAGGACATTTGAAAGTAGCGGGAGAAAAAAAAAATCGAAACGGTAAAAGGAAATGAAACAATTCAGATAAATGAAATCCAATCAGCAATTAAAAACATGGAAATAAAAGAAAACCAGCTAAGAGATCGGATAGAAGAGGCCAAAACTTGGTCACAATTGGTAAGTGGATCATCAAACGAACAAAGGAAAGTCATAGAGAAGCACATCAAAACTCAGATAAAAGAAGAAAAAGACCAGCAGGACAAAGCAGTAAATTTTATTATCAAAGGCTTAAGAGATTTCGGTGAAAAGGAGAGAACTAACATATTGGCAAGGGACTTCCTTAAAGACAAGTTGAAATGGACAGGGTATATACAACAAGCTAATAGGATTGGTAGGAGAATAGGAGGAAAGGATCGACATGTGTGAGTTGTCATGAGAAATGTAGAAGACAAGCGACTAACCTAAAAAGCGGGGGACTTAAAACCAAAAGAAGGAATGGGAGAAAGTGAAAAAGCAGGGAGTGGCAAAAATGGGCACAATTAAGGAATGGAAAATCCCAAATCAGTGATCATTTGTCAAACAAGAAATAGGAATCCGGGGCCCCACGGGATCCCATGCACATAGTAAGTTGGAATTGCAGGGGGTATCCGTGGAGAAGAGGACCCGGTTTGGGGCCCATAGCAAAGGGGAAAGATATTATTATTCTTATAGAAACGCATGAGCACAATGGTTGCAAAGTCCCGATTTTGAGGGGTACAAGAAAATTTCAGTTTGGAACGAAGGGAGTGAAACAGGGAAAGGACATGGGGGAATCACAATGCTAATCAAGGAAGCATGGCTCGGGATCATCAAAGTGGAAAAGGAAGACGCAAATAAGCAATACATATGGCTGAAAATATCAGATAACAAGGCAACAATCAGATTGGTTGCTTGCTACTTTGCACCGAAAGGTTCAAAGACATATAAGAAAAGAAATTTGGATATGGAAGACCCATATGCTTCACTAAAAAAGACATTTTTGTGTTTAGTGCATCTGGGGAAATTATTTTGATGGGGGATTTTAATGCAAGGACTACAAATAATCAATCTCTTCAGTTGAGCAGCACCAAAGGTGGAGATGACAATCCGCTTTGGCTTAATGAAGCAGAGGATAAATTTTGGGAAAGACTATCTCAAGATGGTAATGGAGGGGTGACACATTTCGGGGTTGAGCTTCTAGGTTTATGTAACTTATACGACATGGTTATTTGTAATGGCATGAAGGCTTGGCCTAGATCTGGTAGTATCACTTGCAAAACTTACAATGGCCAAAGTGTAGTGGACTATGTAATCTGCACTCAGAGTTCTATTTGTAGGTTGCTCGAGTTTGAAATTGGAGATTGTCCTATTGAGCTCAAATCTGATCATAAACCTCTCTTGGTCAAGCTTGGTACCATTTCAAATCAACAAGAAGGAAAACAAGTCCATCACATGCAAGAGACATCTCCAAAACAAGGCAAAATCATTTTGAATAAAGAAAATCAGGAAATCTTTGTGGCTTCCCTTGAACAACAATTTCAGATGACAAGAAATGATATAGAGAGCAATACGCCCAAGGGGGCAAGGGGTTATGTTTGTAGTAAGTTGTTGATACCTTTAATCCACAAGGCATTAAGTGCTTGCAAAATATCTAAGCCTAGAAAGGGAGCTGCAAATACTTTTCCAACAAATCCGTGGTATGACGAAAGATTGTAAGGCTGCCAAGAGAGCTATGAGGGAAAGTGACGTGAACAAAGAAAATAAAAAGAAATATGAGAGATTGGTACAACACAAAAAAGAAAGCTATGTGAATAGAAGAAGGTCGAATTAATTTCTCTTGGAAAACACAATCCCAAAGGATTTTGGAGGGAGCTGCAACAAAAGAAAACACACATAGAAAACAATATCACAGAAGCTCATTGGTTAGAATATGTGAAGATTCTCTATGAGCGATCTCAATGAAGATATTCCTCCCATAATTCATACTTCGATCAAATTTTCTCAGAGGAAGACATCAAACATGGCATAAAGAATCTAGCAAATGGTAAAGCTCAAGATGTTGATGGGTTGCAAGCTGAATTTTTAAAGTGGGGGTTGAGGTGCTCACTCCGCATATCAGAAAAAATTTCAATGATGTAACTCAGGTTGGGTTCCCACTAGAGTGGACGACTAGTGTTGTTATTCCTCTATTTAAAAGCGGGGATATCAATAATCCTTCTAACTATCGCACCATTATGATCAATCCTCTTTTTGGTAAGTTATTTGGGGGCATGATAGAGCGTAGAATCAGCAGTTGGGCAGAAAGAGAGGGCAAAAGAGTAAAAGGACAAACAGGTTTCCAACCTAAACATTCAACCATTGATCATTGCATCACTCTTAGGCACTTGATTGAAAAGGTATGGGATACCCAAGGAGATGAAGCTTTTTGTTGTTTTGTTGATTTTAAGAAAGCCTTTGACATGGTTCCTAGAGACAAACTTTGGAACAGGATGGAGGAACTTGAGATTCTAGATGAGCTTAGAGCAGCAATACATAGACTTTATGAGCAGGTCAGAGCTAAAATCAGAACCAGAGAAGGTATGTCTGAATGTTTTGGTAGTGACATTGGGGTCAAACAAGGCTGCCCTCTTTCTCCCACTTTGTTTGGTTTATACATTGACAAGCTTGAAGAATGGTTACGTAAAACCAAAGGAGGGGGTGTACAATTGGCCGAGT